>CM042842.1:134664376-135404376 GCA_023653725.1 Bungarus multicinctus | reverse complement strand
TTGACTTCTGTACCGCCATCCCCCACCACAGGGAGGCGGAGCCGTGTAGATGGTTCCGCCCCAGGCGCCTGATGGACCCTGAGCGGTTCCAGAGGGAGCTTGGGCCATTTCCCGAGACTCTGGCTCATAACTCGCCTGGAGACTTGGTGTCCACCTGGGATAGGCTGGCTGCCGAGGCTCTGGACCGAGTTGTGCCTTTGCGACCTCTGACCTGGCACAGATCCCATCCAGCTCCGTGGTTTATGGAGGAGCTGCGGGAGATGAAGTGCCAGAAAAGACGTCTGGAGAGTATTTGGAGGGCTAGCCGTGCCGAGTCCAACCGAACACAGGTGAGGTCCTATATTAGGACCTACCTTGTGGCGATAGAGGGGGCGAAGTGTTTGCATTTCTCCGCCCTTATTGCATTGGCAGAAAATCGGCCTGCTGCTCTGTTTAGAGTGACCCACTCCCTGCTTGAACCGAGAGCGCGGGAGGACCTCTTGCAGGGCAGGGCAGAGGAGTTTTTCCGATTTCTGCACGACAAAATCGCTTGGATTCGGGGCGGGCTGGACTCCAATTGGGTGGTCCCGGGGGAGGTGTCCGGGGCAGGTCTTGAGACTATTATCTGGGAAGAGTTTGACCCTGTGACTGCTGAGGGTGTGGACAGGTTGCTGGGAGGGCTGAATACCACCACATGTTTGTTGGACCCGTGTCCCTCCTGGTTGGTTTCGACCGCCAGGGAGGTGACACGAGGCTGGCTCCAGGGGATTATCAACGCTTCATTGAGAGAGGGGTCGCTCCCTACTGCCCTGAAAATGGCGGTGGTGCGGCCCCTCCTCAAGAAGCCTGCCCTGGACCCGGCTGTTTTAAATAACTATCGTCAAGTCTCCAACCTTCCTTTCTTAGCGAAAGTTGTTGAGAGTGTGGTGGCACGTCAGCTCCCTCAGTACCTGGAGGAAGCGACTTACCTCGATCCTTTCCAATCGGGCTTCAGGCCCGGGCATAGTACCGAAACAGCATTGGTCGCATTGGTTGATGATCTCTGGAGGGGCCGTGACAGGGAGTATTCCTCTGTCCTGGTCCTGTTAGATCTCTCAGTGGCTTTTGATACTATTGTATCTTATTGTAGTGGTTGGAGGGGTTGGGGATTGGGGGAACTGTCCTGCGATGGTTCTCCTCCCTTCTCTCCAACCGCTCACAATTTGTGTTGACGGGGGGGGAGGGTCCACCTCTAGGCCCCTCATTTGTGGGGTGCCTCAGGGGTTGGTCCTCTCCCCTCTTTTGTTCAACATTTATGTGAAGCTGCTGGGGGAGATCATCCGTGGTTTTGGGGTGCGGTGTCATCTGTATGCGGATGATACCCAGCTTTACATCTCCACCCCAAGCCACCCCAATGATGCTGTGGAGGCTATGTTCTGGTGCCTGGAGGCCGTGCGGATTTGGATGGGCGGGAACAGGCTCCGGCTCAACCCTTCCAAGACTGAGTGGCTGTCGTTCCTGGCACCCCGATATAGTCAGCTGACTCCGTCGCTGGCTATTGGGGGAGAGATCTTACCCTCCACAGGGAGGGCTCGCAATTTAGGTGTCCTCCTGGATGCACGGCTGTCTTTAGAAGACCATATTACGGCCGTCTCCAGGGGGGCTTTTTATCAGGTTCACCTGATTCGCCAGTTGTGGCCCTTTCTGGATCGGGACGCCTTGCATACGGTCACTCACGCCCTTGTCACCTCTCGCCTGGACTACTATAATGCTCTCTACATGGGGCTCCCTGTGGGGAGCACCCGGAGACTCCAACTGGTACAAAATGCGGACGCGCAGGTGGTTATGGGAGTGTCACGAAGCTCCCATGTGACGCCTCTCCTGCGCGAGCTGCATTGGTTGCTGGTGGTTTTCCGGGTTCGCTTTAAGGTTCTGTTTTTGACCTTTAAAGCGATCCATGGCATTGGACCAGGTTATCTGCAGGACCGCATTCTACCGGTAATCTCCACCGACCTGTGCGTTCCCACACGGAGGGCCTTCTTCAGGTGCCATCGGCTTCTATATGTTGTCTGGCGGCCCCTAGGAGTAGGGCCTTCTCTGTGGGGGGCCCCGCCTTCTGGAATGGTCTGCCTCCAGAAATACGCACTAACACGGATCTGAGAGCTTTCAGACGTGCATTAAAAACTTGGCTCTTTGAGCAGGCCGGCCTAGGCTGATATAGGATTTTTAATTTAGTATTACGTTTTAATTAGGTTTTTAATATTTGGATTTTAATTAACTTATGGGGGAAGGGCATAATTTTTAGACAGCCTAAATTATTTAATTTGTTTTTAACTTTTGTATAGTGTACTGGGGTTTGTGATTAGCTGTGCACCGCCCTGAGTCCTTCGGGAGAAGGGCGGTATATAAATATTACAAATAAATAAATAAATATATTGACCAACCCAAAGGGGAGAATGTTATGTATATGTAAATAATGTAGTTGGATTGACAATATATAAACTACAAATATATACATTTATAGCTTTAAGTCAAAATACTGTAACGTATTATGCTGTGTTATGATTAGTTAATTAAGCTTCAAGTTGCCATAAGAGGGAGCTATAATTGTTTAATTCTCTTTCTTTTTCTCTTTCTCACTGATGATCTCTCTTAATACTGATACTTACTAACTACGGACCGATACTGACTAACCATGTTTATTTTGATATTCTGTTGATATCGAAGATTATCTGTTGTATTATGGTTTGATATTTGTCTGCTGTAAAAGACTTGAAACTGGTAAGAAGACTTTGAATACTTCTGGACTGATAAAAACATGTATGACATGGACTGTTTATTGGACTGTGCTATTTCTTCAAGTAAACATTAATATAACTTGTTCAACTTTGTGTGGCTGTATATTTTATTCATAACTGTTCTCATAAACAGTTTCTGTGTGCATATCCTTTTTATACAAGGGTTACTCTGCACATATCCTAACAGCATTCCAAGTGCTCCAGGCTATTTGGGGTAGTGGTTAAAGGTACTGATCTAAAAACCAGAAGGCCTTCAGCATCAATGGTGGCTGGACCAGTTCTCCTTTCTCAGCCCAGCCCACCTCACAGGATTGTTGTTGTGAGGAAAATATGAGAAGGCAGGAGCAGGTGGTCTGTTTCCCACCTTGAGTTGTCTATCTGAAAGCAGGCAGGAGAACCAAATGGCACAGCCCCAGTCTCCATGAGGTGAATCGGTCTCTTTGCCAGAGCCACTCTTTCACAAGGCGGTGCCCTCCAGCTAAGTCGGCCATGCCAGCTGAAGCCCTCCTCGATCTGGCCAGTGCCTCTTCCCAGTTCAGGAAGGCCCAGCCAGGAGCATGGTGGCCTGTGGAAAGTACAGAGTTGCTGCTGGGACCCTGGCTGTTCTTGCTCAGGCTCCCTTGAGATCCACTTTCTCACAAGGAGACTGCCAAGAAACAGGGGAGAGGAGATGGCAGCAGCTGGGAACCCTAACTTCTAGCCCTTAACGATAATTCCCACCCTAACCCTAATTCTAACCCTTAAACCCAACCCAACCCAATCCATAACCCTAACCCCTAACCGTAACCCTTAACCTCAACCCCTTTTTTCAGCATTTTGGCCTGCATCTCAGCATGCTACATTATTGGTTTGAAAATTTTGGTTGTCACCACATAAATTCTAGCTACATTACATTGTAGCTTTTTCCTGTTAATTAGCAAATTGCAGCTCATGATATTACTTCGGATTTCTTTGCCCTTACAAACATTTTCTCACAAAAGTACCTGTGTGAAATATTTATCTTAGAAGGCAGCCAAAAAGAGTAAGAACAGGAGTTGGGAGGGCAGGTGTTCAGTCATTCTGCTTCAAGGACCTTCTTTTCCCCCCCATCAAATGAGAGTCTGGGCGGGGCTGCCTGGTGAGGCCGCCAAAGGGCTCCAAAATTAAAAGCCTCATATACCTGTCCTGCCCTCTTCTGTTTAAAAAGGTTTTGAATAAGAAAAATAATTTGAACCACATCTATCCCCACCCTGATCATTCCCAGCAGATTCAGCAGAGCAACCCCCCCAAAAAGAGCCTCGCAATGAAGGAGGGGCCGGGGGGGGGAGAGCAGACCCCCATCGTGTCCTTGGGTGACTGCAGCTCATGTTTGGAGGGGCTCTTCCTGGAAGCAGGGAAAGGCAGATGAGTGACATCTTGAGTCTCCTTTGCTCATTCATTTCCAGTCTGTTCCTCGTACAAATGCTAACTTCACATCTGTTTAACTGTGATGTGCCTCCATTTCTGTCAAGTTGAGGGACGGATTTTCTCACTGCTCACTGCTCTGTGCAGGCCCTGGTGGCTTCTCCAGAAGAAGAGGCCTTGCTGGCAATCCACCTGGGGAGCCCTAGAGGCCGCTGGGGGCTCCCTGGCCGACAACAGCCACACTTCCACCAGCCGGGTTGCCGGGCAAATCGCTCGGCAGCAAAGTAATAAACCAGTGGGTCCAGGCAGGCATTGAGGCTGGTCAGTGCCATAGTGATGCGGCGAGCCACGTAGGTGGTGCGGACGAGGGTGCAGCCACCCAGCACACCCACCCGGCCCAGCGTGTGAACCAGCTGCACGATGTGATAAGGTGCAAAGCAGACCAGGAAAACGCCAAGGACCACCAACACTGTCCGCAGTGCTTTGCGTCTTGCTGCCCGGGAGCTTGCCTGCAATCCAGGGGAAGCCAGGAGGCGCCAGGCAATCAGTGGGTAGCAGACACCAATCAAAAGAAGAGGCAACAGGAAGCCAACCACGGCAGCGAAGATACTGATGCCCGAGATGCGCCCCTTCCAGGAACTGGAAGAGAAGTTTTCAAGGCAGGCCGTGCGACCATCGGCGAAAGAGCTGGTCAGCGACCCACGGAGGGCCAGGAACAGGATGGCCGTGATGAGGAGCAACCATACTCCTAGAGCAGCTGCCATGCGGTAGCGCAGCTGCCGGAACTGGAGGTGCTTCAGCGGATAGACCACAGCTATGTAGCGCTCAAGACAGATGCAGGCCAGGAAAAGGGAGCTGCCATAGAGGTTGGCGAAGAACAGGCAGCCGGTGATTTTGCAGAGGACTTCACCAGAGGTCCAGTCATTATGGCGGGCATGGTAAGTGATGCGGAAGGGCAAGGTGAGCACAAAGAGCAAGTCAAGGATGGCCAGGTTCACCAGGAAGACATTGGCCGGGGCAGTGGCCGACTTGGTTCGGAGGAAGTAGCCCAGCACAAAGAGATTCCCCACCAGGCCAAGGAGGAAGACCAAAGTATAAACCACAGGAAACAGGATGTACTGGAAGTCTGCACTCTCCGAGCAGGGAGACGTGTTATTGGAAGGCAGTCCAGAGTGGTTCCATGGCAGCAACTGGGACAGAAACAAAAGCATTATATCATTTAATGTACATTTAGTGTTTTTTCTATTTCCTCCAACTCAGGACCCTTTCCCAGGCTCCTATGCCTTTATGTTAAGTTTCAAGATCTGGCTGACCACAGAAGCTGGACCTTGGATGCCTCAAGCAACTCAGAAGCACAGAGTGATGGCCAATATTTGTTTAATTAACACATTCCCACATTCCCATGACCACCTGCCTTAATTTGGGCAGCAAGCAAAGAGGTCTGTAACGGAGTAATATCAGCACATCAGAAGTACTTAAATCCATGCTGACAGAGGACGACACCCAGAGATTTATACAAAATAAAAAGTTGGAAGGGACTGAAGGGATATATTAACATGAATCAATCTAACCTTTGCTCTTTGCTTCTGTTAAAGAAGCTTGTACTATTTTGCTAAGGATGGGAATCATTTGTTAGGAATTCATTCTGTAAGAGAATTGTATCCTTTTCTATCTGGTTTCTCGCCTCTGCAATTTGCTTCAGAGCTAGACACATCCTTGAAGACAATTCCCAGGAACATCCTGCTCCATAGATAAGTGGGGGCTGCCTAGGAGCACAAACACACAAGGACGAGGGATACTGTGTAAAATAACAAAGTATGGACAGAGCACAGACAAAGAATGCTCCGTGGATAAAGAAGGGGAGGGCATGGACCAGACATTAATAATGAACCTTTGTCTCTGATTGGATAAACTTTATTTTTATCAGTGTAAAATGTATATAATACTCTGAGCCACTCTCACAGGCTATTCCTTACATGCATTTTGTCTTTGGACATAGTTTTGTCACCCAGCCCTTTTGCTTTGGCCAAGGAATAAAAAAGCTGCTATTTTTGCAAGCCTCGTCTCGAGTCTCACTTCCTTTGGTATCTCCGTGGCTTGGGGAAACTTCTGGGACCTTATAGGACCTTGGAAGGCTTCTAGTCCAAACCCACCTGGTTCAAGCAGGAGACCTTATACCATTTTGGACAAATGACCCTACCCTACAATCCTACCATACATAAGCAAGATTGAATCAACAAAGAAATAACCAGATAAATAAGTAATTGTATATAGTGAATATTCCTCTTGATTGGGTTTACAACTGAAACGATCTATTTTGTTCTCTCCCTAGGAAATAAAAAAAATCCCACAACTCAGATAAATGGCAACGGCTTGATGAGAGCTCGTAATCCCGTTTATATCTTCTGTTTCTGGTAAGAGTGATGAGAAGGCCTCCTTCACCAAAGCTATGCAGCAGGCAAATGGGACTTTGTAGGCCTTTGTGGATTCACTGAGATGAAAGCCACCAGTGGAAAGCAAGGAATGAAGCAGAACAAGACGGACTAGAGAGGAGGAGGAGGAGGAAGAACCGCGTTCTCTGCAAAGGAAGTCCACTGCTGTATTGACATCTGTGAGTCTGAGCACAAGAACATTCAAGGCAGAACAGAGAGGAGGCAAGAAACAAGCGGGCTATGGTGCTACAGGACCTGATTACAAAACTCACAGTTGTTAGAAATAAGAAAATTCAAAAGTAAAATGTAGGTGAAGAGAATATAACAGAGCATTAAGAAGATAGTTGCTCTATAGACATTTGCTATCTTGATATAAATATATTTTCTAACGCATTTAAACATGTACCTGCAATCAATTACATCCTTCTGTATCAAGTAATGCCACCCCATCTCCTCCAGAAATTGGTACGTATCTCAAACTGTCAAGGCAATTCACATACACATTTGACATAACAAAAGACTAGAGTGATCAATTAGGAGGACAATAGGCTAAGAGATAAACCATTGCCCTAACTTTCTTCAATCAATTGAAGTTAGATTTTGTTTTTCAAAGCATCAGCTTAAGTTTACCAGACTTTTACTTTGCACAGGTGAATATGTTAGAGATACATATAATCATTATATTGTTCTACGAAGAAGTGCTGAATGTAACATTAATATGTAACAAGTGTGGTGTTAGAAATAGATATTTCTTTGTTCTCAGAAAATGTCCCTGCTCATTAAGGAATGTCCCTGCTGAAGGGACATTCCTTAATGCCAAGTAAGATAAGATGTGATGGGAGCTCATTGGGAGGTGTTGAAGGAGATGATGTGGTCTCCATAAGGTGTTTCAGATTAGCTGTGCTCGGTCACTGGGCCGATGTAGGAGGGGCATGGGGGCGTCGGGATAGAAGAACTATAAAATGTAATGTACTGAAATCTTAAGTGTGGTTCTTGGCTCAAATTTCATGTTGAGGTCAGCTGAGAACCTACCGCTCTTTGCAAACAGCTTAACAAAATAATGATTATTTTCACCAATCCAAGTTCTTGTCATTTGGATTCATTCCCAACACAGGGAGACTTAACCCAAATGGGAAAGTTCAGTTTTCCTTGCTGGAAAACTAGCTTAGCCAAGATGGCCTCATGTCCCTCAGTGGTCCTGCGGCCGGTTTCACTCTCCAGAAGGATGAAGAAAGAATGATGGGGTGGGGTGGGACTCCTAGCTCTGATCCTGCTGCCTGGAGTGGGAAAAGCAGAGGGAAGCCTGGGAGAAAGTGACCAAGAAAGAGACATGGAAGCACCGGTGCACACTGGGCTTCAGGGCAGCCGGTTTTAGCAAGCTTAAAGAAGTCCTGGATGAGTCTCCATGGGCAAAACAATCAGGGGCGATGTCAATTTCTGAAGCATAAGGGAATAAAAGTGCAATCAATCAGACATCCTTCCAGTGACAACAAAGATGCAACTCAGGCTAGAGACATGTTCTGGATGCATAAGGAGCATTTAATTAAGTTACAAGTCAAGAGGAAGTTACAAGTTGCTCAACAGTTGAAAGAAAAGATTAACAGGAAGTGGAAGACGGGTGCAATTTCCAAGATGGCATACCAGCAGATTGTCCCTAATATCTGCAGAGTTAGGAAAATTAAAGATTGCAAGAAAATCTAGAAATAACATTTACCCCCACTTCCTGTAACAAAAGAAAATCAAAGAAAGGGTTAGGGTCTAGATAACTTACAATACAATACAAAATAAAAATATAGAAACCACTAGCCAATTAAGGTTACAAAAGATTAAATGCAGAGTAAAAGATGAATTTGGGGTGGAGTAGGGAAAATGCCTTCTCAATCACTGCATCAACCATCTCCAGCCTACGGCTTCTCCATCAGGGCCCCAGGCCAACTGCAGAGCCAGGAGGGGCAAGAGGTTCCAAAAAACAGGGGTCAGGGGTCAGGGGCAGAAAAAGTTCTCCCTTCTCCCTTGGCTGATGTGGTTTGTTAGGTTTCTTTAAGAAACTTCACTATATTGGTTTACTATATATGGCTACAAGTCAGAATGACTCAGCACTATCTTGTAGCCATGATGCTGATTGGCTACAGGAAGCAGGAGTGCTATATAGTAAGAAGCCAGAGAGCACATGGCTAGTGTCTCTGTGAGTGCTACAGGAATGCTGCTACTTGTTTGCTAGGTTTCTACTATGCTACTCGGCTACTCGGCAAGTATCTTCAACTCTGTAACTATATTTTTCCATTGATGCATGGATGTATTGAAGATGATGTATTGTTGTTATACCTACTGAAAAAGAAAGGTTAGTAAGCTAATCTATTGATGGATGAACTGTGTATGATATTGGACTGAAATTTGGACTGTGCTTATATCACTGTATATAAAGACTTTGCACTTCAACTGCTGTGCTTGTGTGATTCTATACTCACTACTACAATCTGAACACTACTTCCGTCTGCTATATTACTCTTTGATACCAAGGATACTCTGCTAAATACTTAATAGGGTTTGCTCAGGTTGCTGCATTCTGGACCAATAATAGCTCTGGGTTGTCCATGTAGTGCGTGTTGCAATAATCCAAGCACGAGATGACCAGGGCATTATTGATTGTGTACTGGGACTCATGCTCCAAAAGAAGGGACAATTAGTGCAAAACTCGAAGTTGAACAAACGGTTTCCTAGCCACGAAATCCACCTATTCCTTGAGCAGGAGTCAGGAGATCTAAGAAACCCCAAATTAGAATATAACATAGAATAAGGTTTTAGAAGGCAGCAGTTTTAACATTAAGCCAAAATCAAGAACCCGGGGATGCAGAACCTCAGACTGACAGGTGGGACATTCAAACATCATGACAGAAAGCGTGGCTTCACAGAAAGAGTAGTGGAAGCTTGGAACCAACTTCCAGCGGAAGCTCTGGCTCAATCATCAGTAAATGAGTTGAAGCATGTTTGGGGTTTTCCTGCAGTCAGTTTTCTATGTTTCTTTTTTCTTTGTTTAATAAAATTTTATTCATTTTTCACGTATTAAAAACATCTTTTGTCAGTGAACAGCATAGTTCCAGGTATCACATTTTCATACAAACACGACTTTATTTACATACTCATCTTTCACATTTGAGTTCAAATCTTACCATTACTTTTCATATTTTCTACCATTTTTATTATATACTTTCCTCCAGATTATTTTATATATTTTTTCAATTTATTACTTGACCTATTTCCTTAAGGTTTAAATAATTCTCATATTATCATATTCATTATTTATGGTTTTCTCTGTCATGTTTGCACTTTCATCGCATATATTTAATTAATTCATCATTCCATTGCGAAAACGTTTCCCTTATTATTAGCAATTTAAGTGTGCCACCCCTATGGCTTACATATCATGTAATTAATCCCCCTTTAAATCCCATTAATTGTTTAATTTTTAACTATCACCTAATAGATTAAAACCAATATTCTTCTAACAACTACTACATTGCATATATACTTTTCAGTTCAGGGTCTGCAAGTTTCTCCTTTAGTTACATACAGAATATATATAATTTTAATAGAAAAAAATAATTAACCATTATCTCTGTATTTTTCAAACAGACAATTTCTTTTCATCTTTGCTCGCTTTCCATATTTCTTTGTTTCCTGGTCCCGTTTCTTATTATTTCTTTTCCCCTTCATTCTTCCCCTCCTTTTCTTACTCCAATTTTTGTCCCCTTCTCTTTTTAAAACTCCCTTCTGCCCTTCCCTCTTCGGTTGTTTCTTTTTATTTTGTTTGGTTTTCAAGATAGACCTCTTTTTAATCACAATCAACTATCAAATTTAATCAACTTGGATTTTGGAGTCTTAATGGACAACCAGCTAAATATGAGCCAGTAGTGTGCAGCAGAAGCCAAAAAAGCTAATGCAATCCTAAATTGTATTAACAGAGGGATACAATCAAGAACAAGGGAGGTACTAATACCACTCTATAAAGCCTTAGTAAGACCACATCTAGAGTACTGCATCCAGTTTTGTTCACCACATTACAAAAAAGACATTGAGACTCTAGAAAAAGTACAGAGAAGAGCAAGGATGATTAGGGGACTGGAGACTAAAACATATGAAGAACGGTTACAGGAACTGGGCTTGGCTAGTCTAGTAAAGAGAAGGACCAGGTGAGACATGATAGCAGTCTTTCAATATTTGAAGGGCTGCCACAGAAAGGAAGGGGTCAAGCTATTTTCTAAAGCGCCTGTAGGCCAGACAAGGAATAATGGATGGAAACTAAACAAGGAGAGATTTAACCTGGAAATAAGGAGAAACTTTCTGATAGTGAGAACAATCAACCAATGGAACAGCTTGCCCTCGGAAGTTGTGGGAGCACCATCACTTGAGACTTTCAAGAAGAGATTGGACTGCCATTTGTGTAGGGTCTCCTGCTTGGGTGGGGGGTTGGACTAGATGATCTACAAGGTCCCTTCCAACTCTGATTATCTATTACAACCATTTCAAACCTCCTATTTTTAGTTCCCCTTCTTTTCCCCCTTCGCCTTAACTTTTGTTGTTTTAAATGTTCATTAAAGATGGCCTCTTCTTTATTCAGCTCCTCTTCTTCTGGCATTTCTCTTTGTTCTTTGTGCTCTAAGATTGCCATTCGATTGACGTTTGAGCACATGACTTGGTTGAGGACCTGGTTGCCACCTGGGATAGGGTGGCGGCTGGGGCCCTTGACCGGGTCGTGCCCTTGCGGCCTCTGATCCAGCACCGCTCTCACTCGGCCCCTTGGTTTTCCGAGGAGCTGAGGGAGATGAAGCGCCGGAAAAGACGCCTGAAGAGTATTTGGAGGACTACTCGCTCTGGACCCGACCAAACACTATTGCAGCCTTATATTAAGACCTATTTAGTGGCGATAAGGGTGGCAAAGCATTCTCACTTTTCCGCACTTATTGCGTCTGCAGGAAATCGCCCAGCCGCCCTGTTTAGAATGACCCGCTCCCTCTTGGAAGGGGGAGCGCGGGAGGACCCCTTACAGGGACGGGCTGAGGACTTTTCGAATTTCCTGTTGGATAAAATCGCTCAGATCCAGGATGGGTTGGACTCTGAATGGGTGACTCTGGGCGGGGGGTTGGGGGTGGAACTTGGAGAAGTCATTTGGGAAGAGTTTGATCCTGTGACGCCCGAAGATGTGGACAGGATGCTGCGGGGGATGAATGCCACCACATGTTTATTGGACCCATGTTCCTCCTGGCTGGTGTTGGCCACTCGGGAGGGAACACGAGGTTGGTTCCAGGGTATTATTAACGCTTCCTTGAGTGAGGGATATCTGCCCGCCACCTTGAAAGAGGCGGTGGTGAGACCCCTCCTCAAGAAACCGTCCCTGGACCCAACTTTGTTATCAAATTATCATCCGGTCTCCAACCTTCGCTTTGTGGCGAAGGTTGTTGAGAGTGTGGTGGCACGACAGCTCCCCCAGCACCTGGGTGAAGCTGTCTATTTGGATCCACGCCAATCAGGCTTCAGGCTTGGGCACAGCACGGAGACGGCATTGGTCGCATTGGTAGATGATCTCTGGAGGGCCCGTGACAGAGGTCATTCCTCTGTCCTGGTCCTATTAGATCTCTCGGCGGCTTTCGATACTATCGACCACAGTATCTTATTGCAGCGGCTGGAGGGGTTGGGAGTGGGGGGCACTGTTTTACGGTGATTCTCCTCCTTCCTCTCTGGCCGATCACAATTTGTGTTGGCGGGGGGGGCAGAGATCAGCCCCGAGGCCCCTGGTTTGCGGGATGCCTCAGGGGTCGGGACTCTCGCCCCTTCTGTTCAACATTTATATGAAGCCGCTGGGTGAGATCATCTGTGGCTTTGGGGTAGAGTTCCATCAGTATGCTGATGATACTCAGCTGTACATCTCTACCCCGGGCCACCGCGATGAAGCCGTCAAAGTAAGGACTCGGTGCCTGGAGGCTGTGCGGTGTTGGATGGGGCGGAACAGGCTTCAGCTCAACCCATCTAAGACTGAGTGGCTGTGCTTCCCAGCACCCCGATACAGCTAGCTGCTTCCATCGCTGGCTGTGGGGGGGTGGAAATTCTTGCCCCCACGGAGAGGGCTCGCAATCTGGGTGTCCTTCTGGATGTACGGCTGTCATTGGAGGACCATGTGGCGGCCGTCGCCAGGGGGGCTTTTGGTCAGGTCCGTAGGATCTACCAGTTGCGGCCCTTTCTGGATTGGGATGTGCTTCGCACGGTCACTTCCGCACTCGTGATCTCCCGCCTAGACTATGCCAACGCTCTCTACATGGGGCTTCCCTTGAAGTGCACCCGGAGGCTCCAGCTGGTGCAGAATGCGGCCGCGCGGGTGGTGTTGGGGGCTCCTCGGGGCTCCCAAGTTACACCGCTCTTGCGTGAGCTGCATTGGCTCTTGGTGGTCCACCGGGTGCGCTTCAAGGTCTTGGTTATCATCTTTAAAGCGCTCCATGGCTTGGGACCAGGATATTTGCAGGACCGCCTCCTGCCATTATCAGCCTCCCGTCAGCCAATACGCTCCCATAGAGTTGGCCTCCTCGGGGTGCCACCGGCTGGATGGCTGGTGACCCCGAAGATGCGGGCCTTCTCGTTGGGGGCACCCTCTCTCTGGAACGAATTACCCCCGGAGATGAGGATCATCCCTGATCTCCTGACCTTCTGGCGCGTGTTGAAAACTTATTTATTTCATCAAGCTGGTCTGGCCTAGGGGTTTTTAGGGGTTTTTCGGATTTTAATCTGGTTTTTATCTAGTTTGGCTTTTAAACTTCTTATAAATTTCAGCCTTTTATATTTGGTTTTTTAACTGTTCTTAATTTTGTATTATCCTCTGTATTTTAATTTGGCTGTGCACCGCCCTGAGTCCTGTCAGGGAAATAGGGTGGTACATAAGTACAATAAATAAATAAACAAATAAATAAATAAATTTGTAAAAGTTGCGAAGTCGGGCAAAGCAGTTTGCTTTCTTCTTGTAACATTTATTTCATATTTCTAGTTCCAGTTTTAGTTCCAAGATAAGATCTGCCATTTTTCAGTTTTATCCAGTAGTTTAATTTGACCAAAGTCTGTAAAATTTATTTCCAACTATCAGTTTTTATTAATTCTTCTTTTAGGTTTTCCAAGTTCATCTCATAGTTCAGTGTCCGTAGATTAAAATTTGCACCAAAGTTACCAAGGAATCCCAAAATGGTTTCTTCCTGCTTTTTTCTTTGTCTTAATATTCAATAATCCACTTTCTTTTTCCAGGGTCTCTATTTTATTGTGTCTTAATCCGTTAATTTGTTTCAAATAAGTCCTTGAATGTACCAGACTTTTAAAAAGAAAATGAAATAAAGGGAAACAAACATTTCCTTTGGCTACTTGATGGCACTCTCCATTATGTCTAAAATCAACTCTTTTTTCTCCTGCTTTCCCCCACCCTCTGTTTCGGGTTTTTAGATTTCAAAAGTTCCAATAAATCCAAGTATCAATTACTCTCTTTTTTTCCCTTGACACATTCAGATATGGCTTTAATTATGCATTTTTAGTGTCAGAGCCATATGTTTAACCCATATAAGCAGAAATCTCCTTCCGGCTTCTTCCTTTTTAATGTTCAAAGCCACTTTAAGCTGTCAGAATTTCTTTCTTCACTTCGTTGTATGCCACTTCAATTAACTCTCTTAAAAATGTTTTTTGATTTAATTCCAGGGTACCTTTTATTTAGAGATTGCACTCAATTCTCCTGGTTTTTGTGCTGTCCTTTTCTTCTCTGCTCCTGCATGATCTTATACCGATCAGCTCACCTCTTCAGGGTGGCCATGTTGGCCACTGCTACAGCTGTCTTCGGAGGGAAGTATTGCCAAGCCAAAGAGGGGATATGTGGCTCCTCTCGACCCAGCTGGTGGTCTCCCCCTTCTTCGCCACCTCTATGGGATGGCTCCAGCCCCAAATCGAGTAGATCGGGGCCCTTTGACGGGAGAGCACAAACCGAAACCATGGATGATTGCAGATTTTGGTCTGTTGGCGAGGGAGTCCAGCCGGAAGCCCAGTTTTCTATGTTTCTAAGTACATTTTGCAATGGGTCCATCTGGGGCAGACATCCAGGATTAAGGATGATAAGTATTTACAGACAGTTTCAACTCCTACCCTCAAGAACAGTTTTTCCCTGAACGCCATCACTCTACTAAACAAATAATTCCCTCAACACTGTCAAATATTTACTAAATCTGCATTAGTATTACTATTACTATTAATCCTCCCATCCTTCCTTTTACCCATCTCCTCCCACTTATGACTGTATGACTATAACCTTGTTGCTTGTATTCTTATGATTTTTATTGACTGTTTCCTAGTATGATTTGATTGCTTATTGTACTCTATGACTATCACTGAGTGATGTACCTTATGATTCTTGACTCTTGGCGAATGTATCTTTTCTTTTATGTACACTGACAGCATTTGCACCAAGACAAATTCCTTGTATGTCCAATCACACTTGGCCAATAAAGAATTCTATCCTATCCTATCCTATCCTATCCTATCCTATCCTATCTCTGGATCCCAAGACCCCACATATTCACAGCTATTGCACCAGGGTTCAGTCGAAGGCTGCTTTCCCCCATCCAGACCTCCACAGCCTCCAGGCATCATGAAAGGGCAGCTACAGCATCACTCGGGTCACCAGGGGTGGAGACACAGCAGCCTATCGGCGACATCTCAAACCCTGATGTTGCATGATTTCAGCCAGTGGGTTTTGTGACCAAAAACTGCAGAGAGCCACTGAGCCCCCTGGTGCCACACAGAGCAGCGGCTTTGGGCTGGATCTCTCACCCCCTATCAGCACCAACTGGAATCAGCCACAGAGAAAAGAATTGAACCGGTGCCACACTGCACTGCCCAGTCCCAAAGCCTGCAGCCAGCCCAAAATGCTCAATGGTATCAAAAGCTGCCAAGAGGTCAAGAAGAGCAAGGACAGATCTGCTACCCCATCCTACTCTCACCAGAGAGGATCAAGTGCAACCAAGGCTGCTTCTGTCCATAACAAGGCCTGCAACCTGACCGGAAGGTGTCCAGGTAATCTGTTTCATCCAGGACCTTCTGGATGTTAGGGTTCCAACAGATGCCCTAATTAAATCATGAGTCCCAGCCAAGCTTCAAAAGAAATCCAATTATTTATTAGGAGTTTCATGCTGGCACGGACAGATGGAGCCAACTCTGACCTCAGTTAATTCACGTTTTGCTTCTGACCCTATTTCCCCCTCACCTCAATATGTGTCATCAGTCACATTCCGTAACGAAACAATTTTGGGGTTGTAAAAGTCCCACCCTCCGGCCACTGTGGGTTCCTGTGGAGACGACCTTGGTGTATCGGATGGAATGTGCCTTGTTTTGGCTGAGATATGAGCTCCTTGATGCAGCAGCGAAGTTCAGTCTCCCATCTCCCTTGCTCATGACAACTTGACAGCAGTTCAGGGATGCTTTGTGAGTTGACACTGGAGCTGTCATGCAACCACTCTTGGGACAAAATTGGACCAAAGTTGTCCTGCAGAGTGAGGGTCTAATGATGGCTGCCACCAGCAATTCCTCCTGATGTGTTGTATTAATCATTTTGCTACATTAATCACTGCCTGCACCCATGCAGAAGTCACCATCCTGGAAGCAGGTAACTGAGAGCATTTGTTGAGTTCAAAGCATAGAAGAGTTTATTACTGCTACCTATACAAAATAATCTAGTCAACTAATGGACAAAGATAAACTGGCACAAGATACGGACAACAGAATTTAGGGGGGGGAGGCTGGACCTGGGTCTCTTGTGGCCACACAATGACTCCAAACTGATGACACATTTAATCTCGCCTTCCAGCTCAGTTGCTACCCTCCCACAAGCTTCCACTAACCAGGAGGGACAGGAGTCTAACAAGCAAGAGGCTGCTCTGACACTTCCTCAGGTCCATTCCCTCAGGTCCAACAGGATCACATTGCTCCCAGATATTCCCCGGGCATCTCTACTGGTTATTATCTGATGCTTGGCCTCTAAAGAAGAGCGAATCTGAGCACTTTTGTCAGGTATTGCACACATTCCTTCAAGTGGCACAAAGCTGCCATAAATGAGTTTAAGCCTCAGGAGTGACTCAACAATCTTGAAGGACGTCTACTCCAATGCCAGGCGTGGTTCCTTTTCTCCTTGCAGTCATTCTGATCCTGGACCCGCTCAGGGCCATCTGTCAACATGCCGATCTCTCAACCATTTGCAATAGCAATCGGCCCTCCTCCTCCTCTCCTCGCCCAGCTGTGCTCTCGTCTTTTGTGGCGTGTCTTTAAGCAACTGAGGAATTATTACATTATCCCTCTGATCAATGCCCCACTTTGTTTTACTCAGGCTAGAAGAAAGATGCTTGCAAAAGGTAGGTCTCAATTGGTCCAGATCCAACTAATGGAAAGGAAGGCCTGTCTTTGCCCTGCCAGCCGCTCTGCCTCCTATCCAAATCATGTGTGCCTATGCAGCCTTTGGCCAAGGAAGTCTGAAAAAAGAAAACGAAAGAAGTGTCCTTTGCCCTCCATTACCACAAAATGCAGTTGTTTGGCAATGCACAGACTTTGTAATGAGAGCAGCCTAGATGAAGGAGGCAAAGAACTGGGGGTGGTTCTTCTATAAAGAAGGCCCAATTTCTGCAAATATGACACTGTCATTCAGCATGGTGAATTAAATCTGAGGACTTGCCAAGAGCTTTGATGAAGTCCGGGTGTTTGGGGAAAAACACAAATGCTTTGGGCTTCACCTGACAAAAGGGCCAGACGCCACCAGGAAAATGATAAGCAATATTCACCTTTTGCAGCTTCTCCTAGACCTTCCTGAGGAAACCACGGCTGCTGACGGTCCCCCACCACCACCCGCCACACACACCCCAGGTACAGAAAAGCAGGAATCCGTAAGCTTCTCCTGGCAGCTGCAACATGGCAACAGCCATGAACTTCTCAAATGAAGTCCCAGAGAATGGGAAAGGGACAGGATCGGGGCTGGATCAGGAACAGCTCTTACTTACCCACCCCAAGACCCTGAGGCTGGGGGGGTTGTTGGCCTTCCTTTTCCTCCAAGAGGACAAAGTGGCAGGTGAAGGAGAGGCTTTTCTTCCCAGCTGTCCAGAGTGCTGAGAACTTTCCCATTCAAAGAACAGAGGGTGGGATGGGGGGGAGGGGGGTGGCATCAAAAGTGGTTGGAAGCCTGACCAGAAACACCCCCCCCCCATTCCACCCTCTCTTCTTCTCCAGAAAGTGTGAGGTCCTGGCAGGTGATCCCCACCGTTGCAACCCTCCTTCTCACTTGCCCATACCTTTGGGAGCTCCATGGAGACGGCTGCTTCTGCTGTGGGTGGCCGTGCCAGGACTGCCTCCTGTCCCCTGGTGTGCCGTAAGCTCCCCCCAGCTCAGTTTCCACCCCCCCTCCGCACATTCCAGGAAGACTCGTTTTGGACCTGCCCCTTTCCAGCTCCAGGAGGGGGAAAGCCCAAGGAGCTCCCCAGCCGGCCCCTTCCCTGTTCCTTAACTGTCTGCTGTCTGGGGGAGGGCAAAAGGTGAGCTTGGACCCTCCAGATTCTCCCACCCAAACGCCAGTGTCTGGGGGGGGGGGGAGACATCAACTCAGTGGTAGCACCCCTTTTTCATTCACTCCCCCTGTACATCCCTGCCCTGTTCTCTTTGGCAAGCCAGAAATGCACAGAATTGCGCAAGAGGTCTGTGTGCAATCACAAGTTATCTTTTTGGGCTAAAAGAGGGAAGTCCAGAACAAGCAGCAGGGAGGGAAGAAGGAAGGAAGGAAGGCACATCAGCCATATCAGCACCACCACCACCCGACCTTTCTCCTCCCCACCTACCCCCTCCGCCCCCCACCCCCACTCCTGTGTGTTCCTTTGCCTCCCTTTCTCATGTGTATAACGTATTCTTAGATCACCTGATTTTTAAAAAAACAAAACTGAAAGTGGTCACACTCAAATTGTGGATTTTAGGAAGGCAAATTTGACTAAACCAAGAGAAATGCTAAATAAGGTATTCTGGGATGGAAACCTTAAGAGCAAAGGTTTTGCAGCAGTTGGGACTTTTTGAAATGGGAATCACGGATGGCATCATATCAGGTGATGTCAGTGAAGAAGAAAATCGTCTAAAGAAGCTGATGTGGTTGGACAAGCAGCTCACAAGAAGGAAACCGGGACTAAGAAAAGAAAAATTATGGAAAATGGGAGGGGGGGTCCCATACCAACAGAGGCCTCTGCAAAACTTCTCTCCAGAAAAGTCTGGATGAGGCCAGGAAGACGGAGGTAGAAAATGAGCAAAGGTTGGCAAGAGAGGCAAAATTTAGGAAGACAAATTACTTCAAATGTGTCAGTAGCAAGAAAATGTCAATGGAGGCGATGGGCCTATTGCTGATTTTAGATGGCAAAAGCTGAATAGGTGACCAGGAGAAACCAGGAGAATACAGGTGCTGTTTTGACTCTGTGGAAATAGTGATTTTAGGAGCAAGGAAGAAAGGAGTTTGCAGGTGGGGTGGGAGCTTTGAGAGCTGGGGGTAGGCGCCAGAGTTTTGTGCTGGTTCATGTTCTTCCTTTGAGGCTGGTCTCAACTGATGGGGAGTGAGAGGCCCTGCCCACGGCCCATGTTCTTCCGGATACTGCAGGGCTCACTGCTCTCTGCACTCCTTTGGAACATCTTCATGAAACCTCTGGGTGAGATCATCCATCACACTGGGACTATGTATCATCAGGATGCAGAAGATGTTTCTGGCGAATCCAGAGATGTGCTTGGAGGCTATGGGGGCTGGATGTGGGATAGGCCTCTTGCTAAGATGGAGGGGCCTCTTCTGTTTCTGGAGGTTCATCCTCTCTGGTTCTAGACAGGATGGATCTGGTGTGTAAAATGGGGGACTTCCTGGGGGAGTCACAACTCCCACTTGAGGAGGGGGAGGGCAATTGTGGCTAGGAGGCCCTTAGCCTAACTTGATGTTGTGTGACAGTTATGCCCCTTCCTGGATTGAGAGGTCTTCTTTCCATCACTCATGCCCTGGTCTTCTCCTCTATAGGTTACTGCAGTGTTGCTGCCCTTGAAGAGCATCCAGAACCTGCAGCTGGTGTAGGATGCAGCAGGAGCAGCAGTTTTAGGCGTCCCCAGAGTGGCAAGCTGCATATATAACCTCTGCGATGCAAGCAGCATTGGGTGTCAGTGTGCTTCCAGGTTGCAATTCAAGGTGTCAGTTATTATCTCTAAAGACCTTAATTTCATGGAACCAAATGACCTAGAATCTTATCTCTATCTCATCAACCTATCCCCTCAGGTCAAATAAAGAAAGTGTGTTATGGACCCTGTGGGTTAATAGAATTTTGTCTGGGGAGATCTGCGGAGAGAGTCTTCTCTGCTGCTGCCCCGCTCTGTGGAACACCCGGCCTCCTATCTGAGAGAGAGATTGTAATAATCCTGGAGATTTTCCTGCTCTAGTTTTCCTTGTGGCACAACTCTTTACATAATTGTACATATTGTTCGTTTTTTAGTAGGCTGTACACCGCCCCGAGTCCCTTTTTGGGAGAGGGGGCGGTATAAAAATTTAAATAAATAAATAAATAATCCTCAATGTCTTGCTTCATTTTTGGCCACCAAAACTGGCATCTGACCATGTGTAGGATTTTTAAATATGCAAAATGTCTTGCTTGTTTTGAATCATGACTTCTTTGAAGTGAATGAAGAGTTTTCGGGACATATAGTTTAGAACCCTTCCATGCTACACCCTCCCACATAGTTAATGAATTCTTATTTTCTTGATGCCAAGTATCTGTTGTTAATTCATTTTACAACTTTTTGGTCATTTCTGATTTGTCTTTGATTTTTTGGGTTTGGGCTTGTGCCCGTGTGATTACTTGAACTGTTTCTTTAGAAGATAGTGGGATGATTGGGTGAAATACTTCTTCTCACTTACTGTCAAATTGGGGCTTCCTAGACAGCGCATCTGCTAGATTCCCCCCCCCCCCGTACTTCAATTGGAAATTGAACCTTTTGAAGTATTGAACCCATCTAATTTGTTTAGGAGACAGTTTCCTGAGTGTTTTTAGAGCTTCTAAGTTTTTAATGGTCTGTCCACACTTCAAACAGAATGTTATCAAACAGAATGTTATTGTCTCCAATTTTGTAAAGCCTAACGAACTGTATAAGCTTCTTTTTCCCATACAGCGAACCTTCTTTCAGTGTCTGTGAGTTTTTTGGATATATATGCGCAGGGTTTCAGATCTCCATTATCATTTTTCTGGAGTAGAACAGCTGCTATTGCTACGTCGCTAGCTTCGGCTTGCACTATAAAATGCAGTGCTGGCTCAGGGTGTTTTAGAATGGATTCCTGTGCAAAATGCCTTTTTAACAATTCAAAAGCTTTTTGGCATTCCAGGGTCCATTTGAGGGGCTGTCCAGGTTTTGCCTTGGTTGCTCCTTCCCCACTCCTGGTTTTCAATAGTTCTGTTATACGTAATGCAATCTCTACAAATGAGAGGATAAATTGCTGGTAGAAGTTTGCGAATCCCAGGAAGCTTTGCAGCTGTTTGTGATTTTTTTGTGGGGGGGGGGCGGTTGCCAATCCAGAACAGCTTTCACTTTAGCTGGATCCATTTCTATCCCTGAGTTGACATGCAGTAGCTAAGATAATCCAATGACTCTTTATGGAATTCACATTTGA
Organism: Bungarus multicinctus; assembly: GCA_023653725.1. Classification (NCBI taxonomy): domain Eukaryota; kingdom Metazoa; phylum Chordata; class Lepidosauria; order Squamata; family Elapidae; genus Bungarus; species Bungarus multicinctus. The sequence continues at coordinate 135,383,086 of CM042842.1, read as the reverse complement.
ATAGCTTCATATACAGCTTTGCATCTAACAGTCTTTTTTATACTTTCCTCCCCTCCTCCCCACTTAGGAATGTGGCAAGCCCGAAGCCCTCCCCACCCCCCCATGACTGCCACAGAGAAAGTAAGAAAAAGAATATATACTATGCGTAACTAAAATGGCTACACATATGTCAATTTTGGGCTTGACACCTATACCATTTCAGACAAGTGACTGTCTAGTCTCTTCTTAAAAACTTCCAGTGATGGAGCACCCACAATTTATGAAGGCAAGCTGTCCATTTTATGTGTATCCTGCGCAGTAGTGGATTTGTAGCTCTGCAAATGCAGATAGATAACCTCAACAAGATGTCCATAACAAAGTACATTTATTGGTTCATGAGATATCCTCATAACTCACATTTGTGATGAAGTTCTTCTTTAATGAGCAGTCCTCTGTATATCTGTCTTGTAGGTAAAAAGATGGTTATCTCCTAACCCATCTCATAGCAATACAAAGCAGCTGCCATGAGTTAGTGAATTCAGGCAAAAATGAGGAAAACTCCCCCAACGCATCGAGGGTCAATTTCATGACCAATCAGGATTAGATGTGGTCACATGATATGGACTACATTTCCCAGGATACCTTAACTACATTTACCATGAAGCATTCCCTTAAGGGGACAGCTCACAATTACTACCTAACTATCCAATTCCCATACACTGGCTGGACAGCACACCATTGGTTAATTGTCCTCACTATTAGGAAGTCTCTCCTTAATTCCAGATTGCTTCTCTCTTTCATTAGTTTCCAACAATTGTTTCTTATCCTGCCTTCCGGTGCTCTGGAGAATAATTTGAACCCCCTCTTCTTTGTGCAGCCCCTCAAATACTGGAATACTGCTATCATGTCACCCCTAATTCTTCTTTTCCCTTAGACTAGCCAAACCCAAAACCTGCAACCATTCTTCATATAATTTAGCCTCCAGGTCTTGGATCATCTTAGTTGCTCTTCTTTGAACTTTTTGCAAAGTCTCAACATCTTTTTTGTAGTATGGTGACCAAAATTGGTTGCAGTATTCCTAGTGTGGTCTTACTAGGGTTTTGTAAAGAGGCACTAATATTTCATGTGTTGATTCTATGCCTCTGTTTATACAACCCAGGATTGTATTAGCTTTTTTGGAGGTGGCTGCGCACGGCTGGCTCATATTCAAGGGATCATCCACTAGGACTCCAAGTTCCCACTCACAGTTACTACTTTTGAGCCAGCAAAAGTATCTCACCTAATCTGTAATCCTATATCTTTGATTTTTCCTGCTTAAATGTAAAACTTTGCTTTTTTCCACATTAAAGTTCATTTTGTTAGATAAGGCCCATTGTACAAGTTTGTCAAGATCTTTTTGGATCCTGAGCTCGTCTTCTGGGGTGTTGGCTGTTCCTGCCAGTTTAGTATCCTCTGCAAATTTGATGAGTTCCTGTTATGTATATGTAAATAACATAGTTGGGTTGATAATATATAAACTACAAATATATATGTTTGTAGCTTTAAGGAAAAATACTGTAATGTATTATGCTGTGTTCTGGTTGGTTAATTATGCTTCAGGTTGTCATAAGAGGGAGCTATAGATCATAGTTTAACTCTCCTCTTTTTCACTGATGATCATCCTTGATACTGATACTGACAACGGACCGATTCTGGCTAACCCTGTTTATTTTGATATTCTGCTGATATCGAAGATTATCTGTTGTATTATGGTTTGATATTTGTCTGCTGTAAAAGTAAGAAGACTTTATAACTGGATATTTCTGGACTGATAAAAAATGTGTATGACACGGACTATTTATTGGACTGTGCTATTTCTTCAAGTGAACATTAATACAATTTGTTCAACCCTATGTGGCTGTATATTTATTCATAACTGTTCTCATAAACCGTTTCCGTGTGCATATCCTTTTTATACAAGGGTTACTCTGCACATATCCTAACAGTTCCCCTTCTATTCCCTCATCTACGTCATTAAGACTAGACTAGACCAACTTTATTGTCACTTTGAATGTACTCTAATCAGTATACATTAAAATGAAATTTTGTTGCATGCAGCTCTCAAAGGGTCACCACCTTCAATATATACAACATGAACACGACTAAATAAATCAATACAAAAAAAAAAATATGCATTACACAGTATATTTTGGATGTATATATGTACATGGTGAGAAAAACACATCTTGCGAGTTTACTAGAGGGATGGCATAGGGAACATATGGATGGCATAGCTGGGACATACCTTCTTCCCTCAACTGTTCATCATATTGTTTAGCCTCCAGAGCCCTTATCATCTTTGTTGCTCTTCTCTGCACTTTTTCTAGGGTCTCTGCATCTTTTTGTATCACGTGACCAAAACTGGACAGTGTGTTCCAAGCAGGGTCTTACCAGTGACGTATAAATAGCAATAGCACTTAAGATTTATATTATTATTATTATTATTATTATTATTATTATTATTATTATTATTATTATTGTTGTTGTTGTTGTTGTTGTTGTTGTTGTTGTTGTTGTTGTTATTATTGTTATTATTATTGTTATTATTATTATTATTTATATACCGCTCCTCTCCCGAAGGACTCGGAGCGGTGCCATACAAGTAAAACATTAAATATATAAAAGTTAAAACTAAATTAAATTAAAGGCCCTGGCTGAAAACAGTTGAAACCCCTCCCTTGAACCCTAAAATTTGATATAAAAATTAAAACACCCAAATCTAAAATCAGCCCAAGCCGGCCTGGTCAAAGAGCCAGGTTTTCAAGGCATGCCTGAAGGTCCCCAGGTCCGTGGCTGTATGCAACTCCGGAGGCAACCCATTCCAGAGGACAGACGCCCCCACAGAGAAGGCTCTATTCCTCGGGGTCACCAGCCGGCACATAGATGCCGACAGGGACCCGCAAGAGACCCTCCCTGTGGACCGGACGGTGAGAGGAAAATGGCAGAATGCGGTCTTTTAAATATCCTGGTCCGATGCCATGGAGCGCTTTAAAAGTTAACACTAAAATCTTAAAGCGCACCTGAGAGGCCACTGGCAACCAATGCAGCTCGCGCAGGAGGGGCGTCACATGAGAGAACCTTGACGCCCCCATAACCATCCGCGCGGCCGCATTCTGTACCAGTTGAAGCCTCTGGATGCTCCCATTTGGGAGCCCCATGTAGAGGGTGTTACAGTAGTCCAGTCGGGAGGTGACCAGGGCATGAGTGACCGTGCGTAAGGCATCCCGATCCAGAAAGGGCCACATCTGGCGGATCAGGTGAACCTGATGAAACACCCCCCTGGAAATGGCCGTAATGTGGTCTTCCAAAGACACATTACATCCAGGAGGACACCCAGATTGCGAGCCCTCTCTGAAGGGGCAAAATCTCACCCCCAATAGCCAGCGATGGAACTATCTGGCTATATCGGGACGCCGGAAACCACAGCCACTCAGTCTTGGAAGGGTTGAGTTGGAGCCTGTTCCCGCCTATCCAGTTCCGCACGAGCTCCAGACAACGGGACATGACCTTCATGGCATCGTTGGGGTGGCTTGGGGTGGAGATGTACAGCTGAGTATCATCAGCGTACAGATGACACTTCACCCCAAAGCCACGGATGATCTCCCCCAGTGGCTTCACATAAATGTTGAACAAGAGAGGAGAGAGGACCGACCCCTGAGGCACCCAACAATCGAGGGGCCTAGAGGTGGACCTCTCCCCCTCTGCCAACACAAATTGCAGACGGTTGGAGAGGAAGGAGGCGAACCACCGCAACACGGTGCCTCCAACCCCCAACCCCCCAACCGTCGCAATAGGATACTATGGTCGATAGTATCAAAAGCCGCTGATAGGTCTAATAGGACCAGGACAGAGGAATAACCCCTGTCACAGGCCCTCCAGAGATCATCAACCAATGCGACCAATGCCGTTTCAGTACTATGTCCGGCCTGAAGCCTGATTGGAAGGGATCCAGGTACGTATCTTCATCCAGGTACTGGGGAAGCTAACCTGCCACCATACTCTCAACAACCTTCACCACAAAGGGAAGGTTGGAGACAGGACGATAGTTGTTCAAAAGAGTTGAATCCAGGGAGGGCTTCTTAAGGAGGGGTCGCACCACTGCCGTTTTCAAGGCAGTGGGCAGCGAGTCCTCCATCAAAGAGGTGTTAACAATTCCCTGGAGCCAACTCCGCGTCACCTAGCTGGTGGTAGAAACCAGCCAGGAGGGGCAAGGGTCCAATAAACATGTGGTGGCATTCAGCCACCCCAGCAACCTGTCTATACCCTCGGTGGTCACAGGGTCAAAATCGTCCCAGATAACCGTCTCAAGACTCGCCGCGGTCACCCCCCCGGGATCTGCCAACTAGAGTCCAACCCAGCCAGAATCTGAGCGATTTTATCGTGCAGAACTCGAGAAAACTCCTCTGCCCTTCCCTGCAAGAGATCCTCCCACGCTCCCAGCCCAAGCAGGGAGCGGGTTACTCTAAACAGGGCAGCGGGTCGATTTTCTGCCGATGCAATAAGGGCAGAGAAGTGAGAATGCTTCGCCGCCTCTATCACCACTAGGTAGGTCCTAATATAGGACCTAATCTGTGTTCGATCGGACTCGGCATGACTGGCCCTCCAGACATCTTTTCCGGCATTTCATCTCCCTCAGCTCCTCCGTAAACCATGGAGCCGAGTGAGATCTCTGCCGGGTCAGAGGTCGCAAAGGCACAACTCGGTCCAGAGCCTCGGCAGCCAGTCTATCCCAGGCGGCTACCAAGTCTGTGGCCGAGTTATGAGCCAGAGTTTCAGGTAATGGCCCAAGCTCTGTCTGGAACCGTTCAGGATCCATCAGGCGCCTGGGGCGGAATCATCTCCTCGGCTCCACCTCCCTGCGGTGTGGATTTGCGGTACAGAAGTCTAGTCTAAGGAGAGAATGATCAGACCATGACAAAGGTTTAACAGCTATATCCCCTAGCCGATCATTCAACCACTGTCCAGAGACGAAAATCAGGTCCAGCGTGTGTCCTCCTGTGTGAGTGGGTCCAGAAATTAATTGGGTCAGGTCCCAGGCTGTCATGGAGGCCAAGAACTCTCAGGCCACCCCAGAGGATTCACCGAGTGAAGGCAGGTTGAAGTCACCCATAACTAACAGTCTGGGTGTCTCCACCGCCAGCTCGGCTATTACCCCGAGGAGCCTGGGCAGGGCCGATGATATACGTAGCAGGGAGCCAGGTACGTTATCAAGAGACCCATCTGCCCACCCTGACCCCACTTCACAAAGAGGGACTCACAGCCAGCCATCTGAGGTACAGTGGCCTCCCTAGGACAGAGATCTTCCCTAATAATTACTGCCATACCACCACCCCTACCCTGAGCCCTCGGCCGATGAAATGCCTGGAAAACTGGTGGGCACATCGTTACCAAGGGGAGACCCCCCTCTGGGCCCAACCAGGTTTCGGTGACCCCTGCCAAGTCCACGCCCTCATCCTGAATCAGATCAAAAATCAGGGGGGCCTTATTTATAACGGACCTGGCATGGCATAACATCAGCTGGGTGCTCAGGGCCTGAGACTGCACAACCAGGCTTACAAGACGGGTCGAGAGGGTCGGAGCGCGTTACCGCTTGGAGAAAGCGGGCACGCGATCCCCTAACCTGATATGGCCCTCTACCCCCGCCATATCTGCCCCTCCCACTTACGGTGCCAATAAGGTCCACCCTCGGTCATTCTGACCCTGGTCACCTCCCCAACCCCCGGTCCCCCAGGTCTCCCCAGGCGTGCTCACCAGCTTGGCTGACCCCAAACCCCCAACCCACTAATCCCACTAAAAATCTATCCCTCACCCTCCTCCCCATCTCCCTCCTCAGACCCGTACAATCTCTCCCTAACCCCCTCCCCCTCCCCCTTCCCAAGTGTTTCATAGAATGGCCATGCCACCTCTCTGGATCCCAAGACCCGTCCTTGGGTGGACTTTCGACAGTCCCATCGGCCATGTCAGGGAGAGGGGCACCCTCTCTAGAGCGTAGAGTTCGGCTCGTGAATACTTCAGCGGGCCAACTGGTCCTGTCTCAGATGTTCGATGTCGGGTCCAGCCGGCTCCAGATAAGACTCACCAGCCTCCCCCAGTTCTCCCCCACCACTGCCACCGGCGGGGGGAACCAAGGGGAACAAAGAGTCCATCCGCAGCTGTCGTCACCACTGTTGTCCGATCCTGCCGTGGCCGCCCAGCATAGATGCGGTCGCCGCTTTCACTGGCCCTGCAGTCCCAACAGCCCCTCCAACCGGTTCCAGATGAAACTCGCCGGTCTCCTCCCCGCTCCACAGTGCTTTACAGCCCTCTCTAAGCAGTTTACAGAATCAGCATTTTGCGGCCAACAGTCTGGATCCTCATTTTAGACTTCAGAAGGATGGCAGGCTGAGTTGACCTTGAGCTGGTCGGGATCGAACCCACGGCAGTGGCAGAGTTAGCCTGCATACTCCATTTGCACCACCACCGCTAAGGTGCTATTAATACTTGATCTTGATGATGTTATCTCTCTTCTGATACAGCCTAGGACTTCACTGGCTTTTTTGGCAGCTGCAGCATCTGGCTGGCTCATCCTTAAGAGGTGGTTCACTGGGACAAGGACAAATCTAAAATGTGGAAGGAAGGCATATAACTAAGGCAGAATATCAGCAACTATCCTGAACCTGAAAAAATTATGTCAGGAAAACTAAGGTTCAGAATGATCTAAGATTGCCACAAATGTCTAAAATAATTTAAAAGCGTCTTTCAACTTATAGAAAACAAAAAGGGCAAAGAAATGATTGGTCTATTAATGGGAAAAAAATGGCAGGAAGGTGGCAAGCAGCAGGGAGGAAGTGAAACTACTTAACCCATTCTTTGCACAAAAGGAAAAAAACCAATCCAACCTATCAAAAACAATACTGTAAAACAGCTGCCCCTAAACTTTTCTGCTCCGCAGACCAGCAACAGCAGAGGAACAGGGAATGATCTTGCGTGTGCACCCACCGCTTGTGCAAACAGCTTTGTGTGCTTGCCTGCCGCTTGTGCAACCTGGTCCCCAACAGGCCACAGACTGGGGATTGGGGATCCTTGCTGTAAAGACAGATTAGGAATACAAGTCAAAATAGGCAAGAAAATGGTAAGAGACTGCCTATTATCTTGGGATGAGTTCAAATCTTCAACTCCAGATGGATTACATCCAAGGGTTTTGAAGGAGCTAGCAGAAGAGTTGACATGGTTCCTTTCTTCAAAAAAAAAGGGGAGGACGGATCCAGGAAACTACAGATCTATCAATACCTGGGAAGATCATGGAAATGACTGTCAAGCAACAAGTCTTCCAACTCTGATATTCTGAATCTGTGAACACTTAGAGGCAACCAAAGTGATAACCAGAAGCCAATATGGGTTCATAACTGGCTGACTGTACTGTCCAGCCAGTGTATGGGAATTGGATAGTTAGGTAGTAATTGTGAGCTGTCCCCTTAATGGAATGCATCATGGTAAATGTAGTTAAGGTATCCTGAGAAATGTAGTCCATGTCACATGATCACATCTGTAATCCTGATTAGTCACTAAATTGACCCTCGATGGGTTGGGGGAGGTTTCCTCACTCTTGCCTGAACTCATGGACTCATGGTAGCTGCTCTACCTCTACCGCTATGAGTTGGGAGGAAAGGGATAAGGAGATAACCATATTAAGAACAACTTTGTCACAAATGTGAGTTATGATGATACCTGATGAACCAATAATAAAGACTTTGTATGAATGTTTTGTTGAGTTTATCTATTTGCATCTGTACAGAAGAGAAAATCTACCATTGTACAGAATACAGAACAGTAAAAAGATGGTTAATTTGAACTCCTGAAGCCCCAAAAGAAGTAGATGCATCTGGAGTCTCTGTCTGCAGTAAACAGATGATTAATTCGGACTCCCTCTGTGCCTCGTTCTCCTTTGAAGTAATCTAACGTTGTCTTCATCCCACAAGGAAAGACACTGCGTTCCTTTTTTTTCTTCTTTTCCTAATGCTGGATTCCTTTGTCTGTATCAAACCGCTCATCATATAAAGGCAGGAAGGAGTAAATTCCTCCCTTCTCTCTTCAGCGAAAGACATGCTCTATCTCATGTTACATCACTGTTAACTAAAAAAGAGCTCATCCGTGCAAGCAGAGGGAGGGGCCAAGCATTCTATTTGTCTCTGTATTCCTCCAGTCACCAACTCCCTTTCTGTGGCCAGAGGAAGCGCGGGAAGCCCGGGGTTTTTAATTTTTTAGTGGGTTTTTTAAAGGGATTGGGGAAATCCGAACCGGGTTTGGGGGACAACCCGCGAGGATCTGGGGGCAGCCAGGCCAGCACGCACGTCTGGGGGGGCTCGGGGGGATGTGTGTTGGGGGGGCGGACGGAGGGTGGGATGCCGGGGGCCAATTTTATCGGCACAGTTAGTGGGAGGGGCAGATATGGCGGGGGTAGAGGGCCATATCAGGTTAGGGGATCGCGCTGTCGATATCTTCAAGCGGTAGCGCGCTCCGACCCTCTTTACCCATCCTGCGGACCTGGTTGTCCAGAGCCTCAGGCCCTGAGTACCCGGCTGATGTTATGCAATGCCAGGTCCGTTGTCAACAAAGCCCCCCTGATCTGTGATCTGGTTCAGGAGGAGGGCGCGGACCTGGTAGGTGTTACCGAAACCTGGTTGGGCCCAGAGGGTGGTGTCCCTCTGAGAGAGATGTGCCCACCAGGTTTCTTAGCATTTCATCAGCCTAGGTCTCAGGGAAGGGGTGGAGGGGTGGCGGTGCTTATTAAAGAGGTCCTTTGTCCTAGGGAGGCCACTGTCCCTCAGACGGCTGGTTGTGAGTCTCTCTTTGTGAAGTGGGGACAAGGGGTTCAGATGGGCCTTTTGATGGCGTACCTGGCTCCCTGCCACGTGTCATTGGCCCTGCCCAGACTCCTCGAGGTGATAGCCGGACTGGCGGTTGAGACCCCTAGGCTTTTAGTCATGGGGGATTTCAACCTGCCGTCGCTCGGTGAAACCTCTGGGGTAGCCCGGGAGTTCATGGCTTCCATGATGGCCACGGACCTGACCCAATTAGTTTCTGCCCCTACTCATATAGGAGGACACACGCTGGACCTTATTTTTGTCTCTGGTCAGTGGTTGAATGACTGTAATTTTGGGGATTTAGTCATCAAACCCTTGTCATGGACAGATCATTCTCTTCTTAGACTGGACTTCTGTACCACCACCACCCACTGCAGGGAGGCGGAGCCATGTAGATGGTTCCGCCCCAGGCGCCTGATGGACCCTGAGCGGTTCCAGAAGGAGCTTGGGCCATTTCCCGAGACTCTGGCTCACAACTCGCCTGGAGACCTGGTAGTCACCTGGGATAGGTTGGCTGCCGGGGCTCTGGACCGAGTTGCGCCTCTGCGACCTCTGACTCGGCACAGATCCCACTTGGCTCCGTGGTTTACGGAGGAGCTACGGGAGATGAAGTGCCAGAAAAGACGTCTAGAGAGTGTTTGGAGGGCTAGCTGCACTGAGTCCGACCGAACACAGGTGAGGTCTTATATTAAGATCTACCTTGTGGCGATAGAGGCGGCAAAACCTTCGCATTTCTCCGCCCTTATTTCGTCGGCAGAAAATCGGCCTGCCGCCCTGTTTAGAGTGACCCGCTCCCTGCTTGAGCCGAGAGCGCGGGATGACCTCTTGCAGGGTAGGGCGGAAGAGTTTTCCCGATTTCTGCACGACAAAATCGCTCAGATTCGGGACGGGCTGGACTCCAATTGGGTGGTGCCGGGGGAGGTGTCCGGGGCAGGTCTTGAGAATATTATCTGGCAAGAGTTTGCCCCTGTGACCGCCGGGAGTGTGGACAGGTTGCTGGGGGGGCTGAATGCCACCACATGTTTGTTGGACCCGTGTCCCTCCTGGTTGGTTTCGACCGCCAGGGAGGTGACACGAGGCTGGCTCCAGGGGATTATCAACGCTTCGTTGAGAGAGGGGTCGCTCCCTACTGCCCTGAAAATGGCGGTGGTGCGGCCCCTTCTCAAGAAGCCTACCCTGGACCCGGCTGTTTTAAATAATTATCGTCCAGTCTCCAACCTTCCTTTCTTAGCGAAGGTTGTTGAGAGCGTGGTGGCACGTCAGCTCCCTCAGTACCTGGAGGAAGCGACTTACCTCGATCCAATTCAATCGGGCTTCAGGCCCGGGCACAGTACCGAAACAGCATTGGTCGCGTTGGTTGATGATCTCTGGAGGGCCCGTGACAGGGGGTTTTCCTCTGTCCTGGTCCTGTTAGACCTCTCAGCGGCTTTTGATACTATCGACCATAGTATCTTATTGCGGCGGTTGGAGGGGTTGGGGATTGGGGGAACTGTCTTGCGATGGTTCTCCTCCTTCCTCTCCAACCGCTCGCAATTTGTGTTGGCGGGGGGGGAGAGGTCCACCTCTAGGCCGCTTATTTGTGGGGTGCCTCAGGGATCGGTCCTCTCCCCTCTCTTGTTCAACATTTATGTGAAGCCGCTGGGCAAGATCATCCGTGGTCTTGGGGTGCGGCGCCATCTGTATGCAGATGACACCCAGCTTTACATCTCCACCCCGACCATGCTGTGGAGGCTATGTCCCGGTGCCTGGAGGCCATGTGGAATTGGATGGGCGGGAACAGGCTCCGACTCAACCCATCCAAGACTGAGTGGCTGTGGTTCCCGGCGGCCCGATATAGCCAGTTGACGCCTTCGCTGGCTATTGGGGGAGAGATCTTACCCCCCACAGGGAGGGCTCGCAATTTGGGTGTCCTCCTGGATGCATGGCTGTCTCTAGAAGACCATATTGCGGCCGTCTCCAGGGGGGCTTTTTATCAGGTTCGCCTGATCTACCAGTTGCGGCCCTTCCTAGATCGGGATGCCTTACACATGGTCACTCACACCCTTGTCACCTCTTGCCTGGATTACTGTAATGCTCTCTACATGGGGCTCCCTGCGGGGAGCACCCGGAGACTCCAACTGGTGCAAAATGCGGCCGCGCGGGTGATTATGGGGGCATCGCGAAGCTCCCATGTGACGCCTTTCCTGCGCGAGCTGCATTGGTTGCCGGTGGCTTTCCGGGTTTGCTTTAAGGTTCTAGTTTTGACCTTTAAAGCGATCCATGGCATTGGGCCAAGCTACCTGCAGGACCGCGTTCTGCCGGTGATCTCCAACAGACCTGTGCGTTCCCACAGGGAGGGCCTTCTCCGGGTGCCATCGGCTTCTATGTGTCGTCTGGCGGCCCCCAGGAGTAGGGCCTTCTCTGTGGGGGCCCCCGCCTTCTGGAATGGTCTGCCTCCAGAAATACGCACTAACACGGATCTGAGAGCCTTCAGACGTGCATTAAAAACTTGGCTCTTTGAGCAGGCCGGCCTAGGCTGATATAGGATTTTAACTGTCTCCCGTTTTAAATTGGGTTTTAAATATTTTGGGGTTTTTAATTAGTTATGAGGGAGGGTAAACTTTTAATTATAACAGCCAAATTATTTAATTCATTTTAATTTTTGTATTGTGTATTGGGTAAGATCGGCTGTGCACCGCCCTGAGTCCTTCGGGAGAAGGGCGGTATATAAGTGTTTGAATAAATAAATAAAATAAATAATGCAGATAAGAAGGCAATCTCCTTTTGTGGGCTAAAAGCTGAAAACTGAAAGTATTTACAGCAGGTAAAGAAAGTTTGGCTTCCTTTTTTTCTCTCTTCTTCTTCCTTCTGAGAAAAAGTCTGCATTTCATTGGCAATTCCAACCAACAGCCGATACCGGATGCCAGCCATAAAAATACCTCGTCACCATAGAAATGGCCTGCCACGAGGGCCTTTGTCTCAAAGCTCTTTACAAATGCAGATTTCCCTCCCTCCCAAGACACAAAACCAATCCAAGAGAGTGTTTCCTTTTTGCTTAAAAAACCTACAGTGACTTCCTTTCTCCCCTTAAGCAGAGAGGGACCCTTTCCTGCTAGCTTTCTTGAGTTCTATGTCATCTCTGCTGAATTGTTAATGCTTACACTCCAGAAAGGGATTTCCAGCAGGACTCTGAAGATTTTCTGAGTCTTAAAGCAGCCCATAGCAATATCTGGTGCTCAAGGAGAAATTTCCCATAGTTTTCAAATACGTATTTGCAAATGAAAATCCTTTTTTTGCAATTATTGTGGAAAATTTAAACAATTTAATTCTAGATTCCAGGATTAACTGCAACCTAACATGGGCGTAGCAACAGTGCCTTCCAGACCCTCTAGTGCCACCTTGTGTAGCAAGCAACACTAACAGGCAAATTTCTGCGTTTAGCCCCCAAGTCTTCAGACTTCGCAATACAACCTCTAGCACCTCCTTATGTAGAAAGCACACAACGCACCCTAGAAGCAGCCATACCGTGTACTGTGCTAGCACCACCATCTACGTGTTCAAGTACTAAATTCAGCAGAAATTCTACTTTCTGCTACCTGCGCATGGCGCCCTGTAGTACAAAAAAGGGGAATTGCACGGAAAACCATTAAATTTTCCAAAAGTCACCTTTTGCCAATTTGAAACATAGCAACTGCTTCAGCCATGGCAGATGTCTCTGATGTACCAGACGACTCGAATCCTTCACCCACCCTTGATGTACATGTGGAGCCCAGTGCCCAAAAACCAGTTTTAGATGTCCAACCCTCTGGAGAAGCCACGATACTTCAGAAAGCCTATGACCTCACATGGCATAGAAAGCTTACCTCACCTGCGGTGGCATGCTTCAGAGAGGATTGGGACAGGCAGTGTCTCCGTCATGCAGATGCATGGATGGAGCTGGTAAGGATCTGCGATACCCCCAAAAGCAAGTTGCCTCTCAAGAACCTTCTATTAATGCAGAAAGAGATAGAGGAGCATCTTGCACTGTGGAGAGACAGTGAAAGTACATACAGTCGAACCTGGAAGACCCAGAGCTCCAAGAACACATTCAATGTTTCGAGGAAGTGAACGAAGAACATGAAGATTGCATCTGGGAAGATAAAAACTCCCTCCAGGCCGTGCTCCTCGATGCGCTACCGCAAATACCGAGGGAGAAGGCCACATCCAACAGAGGTCTTCAATCACAAGCAGCCTCCTCCCACCATTCTAAGAACGCCTCCTCCCTCCATCTCAAGGCCACTAGATCGCAAGCAGGTTCCAGTGTCTCATGCCAATTCTCTGCTGCCAGCTCTCACCATCCTTCCAGAGCATCCTCCCATCGCAGTAGCGCATCTAAGGCCCCCAAAGCAGCAAGTTATGCCAACTGAGATGCAGAAGCTGAGGTAGAAGCTGCTGTAGCCAATGCAAATCTATGTGCCACACAGGAGGTAACATGCCAGAAAGTGGCAGTAGCGGCTCACCAGGCAGAAATAGCAGCTAAACCAGCAGAAATGGCCAAGGCCCAGGCCAAACAACAAGCAACAATGGTCAAGGCCCAGGCCAGACAACACGCAGAACTGGCCAAATTGGAGTTGGCCGAATGGCAAAGAGATTCTGCAACAAAAACAGCACAGGCCACAGCATGGCGGAAGATGGCCAACAATGCCTCCTTCAACTTCAACCTCAAAGACTTAGGAGAAGAGAGCCCAGATACTCAGGACAAGGCCTACGTGGATGACCAACACTTGCTACAAAATGAGCAGAACGAACCGGCTCAGTTGCCTAGCAGTCTTCAACAACCAGGGAAGCACAGGGATGAATCTCAACCACAGACGCTAAATGTCAGTTACACAACTGATGTTGTATGACCTAAAATACAAGATTCACTTCCCACCAACGGCAAACCCTCCCCAAATGACGTGGTATGACCTAAGGTCCAAGATTTTCTTCCCAGAATCAGCAATCCTGCTCCAACGTCTCACAACCTGCTGGGCAAACAATTTAGCCCACCAGTGCTTACAACGACTTCTTGACAAGTTGACATACCATCAACGACAACTGCCACACTCAATCCACAGGCATCAGCATTCCTGCCACAACCTCAACACCACTCCAGCTTCCAGATACAACAAGATAACCGTGCCTGGCCTCCGTAGCAGAGTGAAGCTCCACCATAGTCTCTGGAATGGCAGGATGACATCCTCCGTAAGCACTGGGAGGAAGGCTACAACCCATCATTGACATACAACTCGAGCCTACCCTACGAGAATCCAAGGGACAACCCCTCTATGTCAATGCCCCTTCCCAACTCCTACAGAAGATGCAGACTACTGGAGAGAGTTGGCAGTAAGCAGAGTAAAGCTAGATTTAGCCGCTAACGGTGTATACCTCTTTGAGGTGCAACAGGACGAACCTCACTGTTTCAACGTGCCATGGACCAAGAAGCACGGCAGAGTGGAGAGCTACTGGACTCTGCATAGAGTCATTGGATGGAAGTTCCCGGTTCCCACTGCTGCCCATGTTTGAATGCGATGGGGTACCGAATGACCGCAGTCAGATCGCAACACCTGAGGTCATAAGTAGCATGCCTCACTTACAGCATCTGGCTCATCACTTCCCCGCTCTAGATCCGGAGGCTGAGATCCTACTCTTGCTGGGTAATAATGCCCCACATGTCTTTTTCTTCTCCGAGTCAGTCGGCGGCCCTGCAGACAGCCCAGTGGCCATCAAATCTCCACTAGGATGGGGGATCGTAGGAGTAGTCTGTATCGATCACCTACAGACCCCAACCCAGTCAACTACCTTAGCTACCTCCGTTTTCACGAATGGGAGACCATCTCACCTGACTCCATACCAAGAACACTTCACGCTTTCAACAGTCAAACCTGTCTTGGGAGAGGCACTATTTCAGACTACCAGAGAAAACAACGACTTAGCTTTATCCGTTGTGGACAAAAGATTCTTTCACCTCATGGATAAGGAATTTCAACAAGACGCAACTGGTAGTTGGGTCATGCCACTACCCTTTCGCATTCCCAGACAACGCTCGCCAAACAACCAAAAATATGCACTCTCCCGCCTCTTTAGCCTGAGGCGAATCATGACCCGGAACCCAGAGATGAAAACTCATATGGTGCAGTTCTTGGACAAAATGGGCCTTGGTGGTGCAGGCTGTTAATCATCTAGCACTTAGCTCAATTGCCTGCAATTAGTGCAGGTTCGAATCCCACCAGGCTCAAGGTTGACTCAGCCTTCCATCCTCTCGGGGTAGGTAAAATGAGGACCCAAGATTGTTGGGAGCAATAAGCTGACTTTGTAATAAATGCCGCTTGGGGGGGCCAAAAAGCCCTAGTAATAAGTAGGCATATACAATGGAATGAAGGCTATTGCCGAGCACTTAGCATGGTGCTTTAAAGACTGTAAGCTGCCCTGAGTCTCCGGAGAAGGGGGGCATATAAATGTAACAGACACACTGAGCCACACTGAGAAGTGGTACTTTTTAAACTTTTTGTTTAAAAATACAAACAATATCTTTCCAACTTTCCAACTGAGGTTTGATTATCCTTTGAGAACTGATAACTCTCCTTGTTATGCAAATGGAGTCTCTGAGATAGCAGAAGCCAAATTGAGCAGAGAAGAGGGGTTGGGTGGTAGAAAAGTCTCTTTGTTTGTAGCATGTGGAGAACTCCAGCTCCTCCCAACATCCACAGCATGTAGATGTAGGGAACACGATGCTCACAGAGAGAGAGAGATGACGAGACATGCAGGTTCAGATCAACATTGCATATTCACTCCTGGCTTCAATATTTCTTCGCTTTATCATAAATCCAAAATTAACAATTTTACTTTTCTAATGGGTTAGGAATCATTTTTTATTTTCCTGTATCTTGCACAGAGGTGGATTTGTAGCTGTGCAGATGCAGATAGATAAATTCCACAAAACATCCATAACAAAGTACATTTATTGGTACATCAGGTATCTTCATAACTCACATTTGTGACGAAGCTCTTCTATAATGACCAATCCTTTATATATTAGCCTTGCAGAGTAAAAGATGGTTATCTCCTAACCCATCTCATATTGAAAGAAACTATCATGAATTAGAGTTCAGACAAAGAATGGAGGAAACTCCTCCAACTCATCGAGGGTCAATTTAGTGACCAATCAGGATTACAGATGTGGCCACGTGACATGAACTATATTTCCCAGGATACCTTTAACTACATTTCCCATGATGCATTCCCTTAAGGGGACAGCTCACAATTCCTAAGTGACTAACCAATTCCTAGACTGGCTGGGACAGCACAGGAGAAATGAAAAAATTCCGACAGACGAGGAAATAATTAAGAAAATAATGGAATGTGCAGAAATGAGTAGATTAACAATGGCGATTAGAGAACAAGAAGAAAAAGACTATTATAAAATTTGGAATCTATTTTATGAATGGTTGGATAGAAGAGTAAAGAATTGAATTATATAACCTATTGTTACTGATAAATAGATGAGTAAGAAAATGAACTTGAAATATATTATTGAAAGTTAAGGACTTAAAAGTTAAAAATAATAGAGTAAGTGGCATATGTGATATAAAATATTGATAACAATTATAAATATATAAAAGTTAAATATTTATATTATTTTGTGCACGAAGAAATATGTACTCAACTGACACACTGTGGAACAGAAAGGTTTTATGTTTGTTTTTGTTGTTGTGATAAAAATAAAAAACTTTTACTGAAAAAAAATAAACGTTGCTTGAGTTCAACGGGTTGCCCGTAGGAACGAAGGGGCTCCTGGCATGCTCCGAACTGCTTTTAGCTGGGACCTGCCGGAGACTAGAGAAGAAACCCCAGAAACGGATCTCTTTATTAGAGATAAGCTGCACCCAAGGGGCAGAGGAAAAGGCCTTCGTTTCGGGCGATTCGGGTAGACTGTGACGGCCGAGTGTCCTCAGCCAGCGAGGCAAACCGGGCGACGGGGAACATGAAGGAAAACCTGGATGGGGCTTCGCGGTCGACCCTCCCGGGACCTGCGCGCGCTACGCTGAGCCGGGAAAAGGGCGATGGGCGGCGCGCCGGACAAGGCACCGCGGGAAACGAGTCTCTCGGAGGGGGAGGGGGGGAGGCCGCGAGAGGGCGGCGCGGGGTGGGGAGTCAGAAGCAGGAGGAACCACACTCCCCCCACCTGCCTAACGCCGGAGGTCCCAAATTTCCGTCGCTCGCAGGTCCCGCCCCTTCCGCTTCCGTTCGGCCCCGCCTCTCTCTCGCGCGCGTGCGTCTCTACGGAGCCTCGGCGGGACCTCCGCGGCCAAGATGGCGGCGCCGGCTGCTGCTATGACTCCCGGTGGCGGCGGCGGCGGCGGCTCCTCTTTGGCCGGGACGGGCGGCGGCAGCGGCAGCAACGGGGCTGGCATGGAGGTGGACGCGGCGGGTAAGGAGAGGCCGGGCTCCGGCGGGGGCGGGGGGGGCGATCACTCCCCTTGACCGCGCGCCCTCTTTCCTCCCCCGCCCCCTCGCAGCGGCGCCGGCGGTGATGGCCTCGGGCGTGACGGGCAGCGTGTCGGTGGCGCTGCACCCGCTGGTCATCCTTAACATCAGCGACCACTGGATCCGGATGCGCTCGCAGGAGGGCCGCCCCGTCCAAGGTGAGCGGGGCTGAGAGTGGTCGGGGCGGAGGGAAGCCGGGCGGACACCCTCCTGACGCTCCCCGGCCCCGCTTTCGCCAGTGATCGGGGCGCTGATCGGCTGCCAGGAGGGCCGCAACATCGAGGTGATGAACTCCTTTGAGCTGCTGTCCCACTCCGTGGAGGAGAATGTGGTGATCGACAAGGAGTATTACTACACCAAGGAGGAGCAGTGTAAGCCTGGCGGGTGAGGCGAGGGGGCAGCTGCCGGTGGCGTTTGATGCCCGACTGAGCTGCCTTCCTCTCCCCCACAGTTAAGCAAGTGTTCAAGGATCTGGAGTTCCTGGGCTGGTACACCACCGGAGGCCCCCCGGACCAGTCTGATATCCACGTCCACAAACAGGCGAGTCGGTCAGAGGGAGCGGGGGCGGTGACAGGAGGGGTGGCCCTCCGTGTCAGGCAGGACCCTCACACATGCCTTTCTCTACCCAGGTTTGTGAGATCATTGAAAGCCCCCTGTTCCTCAAGCTGAACCCCATGACGAAGCACACGGACGTGAGTACTTACTCCTCTGTCCTGCCCATCGGAATCCTTCAGCGGCTGCCTCTCCATGCTGAGCTCAGTGGTGAGCTGTGTGCATTCTCTCTTCCCTTAGCTGCCTGTCAGTGTCTTTGAGTCTGTGATTGACATCATCAACGGAGAGGTAATACTCGCTGCAACTTCTACCGCCTGTCCCTTTTGGTGTTTCTGGTGTTCTGGAGTTCTGGGAAGCCACACATTGTGTTCCATGAGCTGCTTTCAAGCTGGGGGATCCCGAGGGCATTCTTGTACAGCCTGACCAAAAGTCAGCTTTTGTGTCATCATCTGGAAACCCTTCTCAATTCTTCTCTCTGTTTCAAGGCCACCATGTTATTTGCTGAGCTGACATACACGCTGGCCACAGAGGAGGCCGAGCGCATCGGAGTCGATCATGTGGCACGGATGACGGCAACAGGCAGCGGGGAAAACTCCACAGGTGAGGTAGGGTGCTGAGGATTGGCGTGTGGGAATGAGCTTCCTGTAGCTGTTGCTGGATATGGATACAGTTTGGCTAGGAGAGAGGAGTTTAACTTACCACCAATATCATGGAGTAGACATGAGCTGTTTTTCTTCAATGCATTTAAGCTCTTTGGACATTTCAGGTTTCCAGGTTTCTGTTAGGAGCAGAGCTCTGAGTTTTTCTCCTTGTTTCTCCTTGATAGTTGCTGAGCACCTCATCGCACAGCACAGTGCCATAAAAATGCTTCACAGCCGTGTCAAACTTATTTTGGAATATGTTAAAGCTTCCGAAGCAGGTGAGATGGAGCTGTAGAAATATGACAGGCAAGCCTAACTGTTAACCCCAGCTCTGACCTGGCTACTGTTTCTCTCCCAATGCATTTCCTTCCTGTGCAGGTGAGATACCATTCAACCATGAGATTCTGCGAGAAGCCTATGCCCTTTGCCACTGCCTACCTGTGCTGAGCACTGACAAATTCAAGACAGATTTTTACGATGTGAGTTCTCAGGAGGGGAAGAGCTGCAGCTTGCAGCTGAATAAATGCAGAATGGAGTTGTTGCAGGGAAGGAAAGGGGACGGTTCTCCACACAGAAAAGCTGCCATGCTCAAGGCAGGCACACATGGTACATGGAGGGAGCAAAAAGGATCCCCAAGTTTTCCTAAAGCAGATGGCGCCAGAATTTCCCACAGCGGTTTCAGGGCTGAGGGCAATACCCTCCCTAACCTCTCCCCACTTTCTGATGCCTATTTTGTCTCCCATCTAGCAATGCAACGATGTAGGCCTCATGACCTATCTGGGCACCATAACCAAGACCTGCAACACCATGAACCAGTTTGTGAACAAGTTCAACATCCTCTATGACCGCCAGAGCATTGGGCGCCGCATGCGAGGACTTTTCTTCTAAGATTTGGTGCTCCCTAATAAAGTGATTGTGCTGAATGAGATGTTGTGCGTAGGAGTGCTCCAGAATCACGAGTGTTATTTCTTCCCATTAAAGGCCCATCAAGGCAACAGTTCCCCCTGAAGCACAATTGGGTAGTTTTCAGCAGAATGCTGACTTATGCTCCTTGTATCCCATTTCCGTGCCTAGTGCAGTTTCACAGTGAGGAAGAAACCAAATGCACTAGAACCGGATGAGAGAGAGAATGTACTCTGGAAGTGGTACTTTTTTTTTTTTTTGGGGGGGGGGGGGGGAGAGAGGGACGGACTTTGGATAATTCACCCGCAAGCTGAATAAGACAGCAGTAAGAAAGGGTTGTAAACAAGTTTAGGTTTCATAAAATTTAGTTGACTTCCAAATCGCAGGTAATAATTGTTATAGTCTGCTAGGATCCACTCAGGCTTAGTTCTGGACACTTTAAACAGCAAGAATCAGAAGCTGGAAGAACTCCAGAGGAAGCAGCAACAAGCAAAGGATTAAAAACTGGCCTTCGTGTAAAGGTTGAAGCTGTGCTCTTTTCCAATTAAATATTAGAAAAATCTTTGTGTGCAAGAGTGAACCTAGTTGTTCAAGTAAGAGCATGTGTACATGTGTTTGTTTCCTTCATTGGATGCACTAGGTGGAATCTACATAGCTGTCTGGCAAGGATAATGTGTACTGAGGCAGGATTAACTCAACCCTTTCCAAACTTGATAATTGTATTTAACTTGAAAGCATATTCTCCCTTCAGAAAGACTTGGGGAGGGTAACTCATCAACTTCTGTTGCAAAACATCTATAAAGCTTGTGTATAAAATGTATAAACACTTGCATGACTAGATTTGCTATCAAATCTACTTCTGTGGAGACCAGATGTACTTCTATAGCAATAGCACTTCAACTTATATACTGCTTCAGTGCTTTACAGCCCGCTCTTAAGCAGCTTAGGGTCAGTATCTTGCCCTTCCACAAAACAATCAAAACAATTACCAACCTTGGAAGGATGGGAGGCCATCCTAGAGCCAGCCAGGAACAAACTCTGGACAGTGGGCAGAATTAGCCTGCAATACTGCATTCTAACCATTCTGCACCACCACAGCTTGCTCGAGTCTAGTATTCTTTGCACTGCACAGGCCAATCTGATGCACTATCACGGCCCAGCAATCTCTTTTGTAGCAATCCTATTTCCCAACACCTTGGTGGTTGTTGCTGGGCTAAGCACACCTCGCTTGGTGCACAATTTCCCAACGGATCCGTTTCACCTGGGTCACCCCCTCACAGCTTTTGCTTTGCGTTCTCCCCTCACCCACCCACCCACGGAGGTATTTTTCCAGGTCGCTGACATCAGACTCCACAGTACTTACAACACGGTGCAGTTATCAGTTCATCACGTGTCACCCCGAGTGTACACAACAGCTATGTTCCCTAAGCAACCACTAAAAAAAAAGATACCACCCAAAACACAGTCGATTTATTGAAAACAACAACATTCCATAAAGTGTTTATTAGCTTCAATATAAGAAGAGCCACAGTCGTCGCCACCACTGATCAAATAAAAGTGAGGCGGGTCTTTTTCTGGTTCACCTGCCAGATGTTGAGTTCCTCATATTCGCTGAGAGTGGCCTGGAACTGGGCGGGGGTGAAGCCCTTCGACACGCAGTGCTGTTCGGCCTCCGTCAGCTGGACAGAGTGAGCCCCTCCAGGGGGAACCAGTTCTCGGATGGCTGCAAAAATCAATTCGGAGGGACGTTGCATCCTGTGGGAGCGAAAGAAAAAGGTGCTCTTGAGTCCCCCTCCTCCCCAAGCAGCAGATGACCAGGAATTTTAGAGAGCAAAGCCCCCCCTCCTCACCGATTGGGTTGCCCCCTGTCTACCAACAGGGAATCTTTGGACATCTCCATCAGACGCATTGCTTCGTTGACATCTTCCTTCTCAACCATGTCCACACGCCTCAGCCGGGCCTAAGCGGGGGAAGGAATTGGAACACTGTCCATCAGAGTCCAGTTTCACCAAGACGGCTCCGGTGCTTCAGATAAACACCTCATCATTCTCCCACTAGGGCACCAGATCATTTCAGTCCACTGCTAGGCATGATTCCATGATTCCCCAGGGCTGCTGCATCCCCACCGTTTCAGTCCATATCACCCCACCCCTCCCCAAGCTCTTTTCTGAAATGGAGAGTCCCCCCCTCCTTTCTTCTCTCCCCTTTGCTCACCAGGGCGGTGGCCAGGCGGAGAATCCCCAGTAAGGTGCGGGCTGAGGTGTAGGTGGTATCCTTGTTGGCCCGGGCCTCCTTCCGCATCTCCACATAGGCCGCTGTGATATAATCGGCCAGGGCTTCGGGCACCGCTGGCTGCTTTTGCTTGCAGGTGGCAATGTATCGCCTGTGGAGGGAGCAAGGGGAACGAACCTGACCTGCCTGGGGAAATGCCAGGCAGGCAGTTCACCATTACACCCCCCACCCCCAAAGTCATCTGGCCACAAGAACGTCTGGGAAAGCAAGGCTTCCCCTGCTCACCTCATCAAGCCCATGTCGAGCGGCTGGAATTGGCAAGGCGGCTGCCGGCTGTGCTGGTGTACGTAAGTGATGTGCTGGGCCAGGCTGTAGGAGATACACCCTTCTTAGCAGAGGGATGCGGGTGGAGGGGTCCACCCTCACCCCCATCAAGAGGTAAGGGTTGCTAGAGTGGCTAGCGACTCCCTCCTCTCTCACCGTAGGTCGTTGTCCCGGTCAGGCCTATCCTGGATCAGCCAAAGTAGGTCGAAGCGGGAGAGCAGCGCTGCAGGCAGCTGGATATTCTGCTCCAAGCTGCGCTTGGGGTTATACCGCCCGTAGGCAGGGTTAGCAGCTGCCAAGATGGCACAGCGGGCATTCAGTGTGGTCAGGATGCCTGCCTTGGCGATGGAAAGGGTTTGCTGCTCCATTACTTCGTGGATAGCTGTGCGGTCCGATTCCAGCATCTTATCAAACTCATCGATGCAACAGACCCCCTGGTCAGCCAACACCAAGGCTCCGCCTTCCAGGGTCAACTCCCCCGTCAGTGGGTCACGCAGGACAGCAGCGGTCAGTCCCACCCCGGAGGACCCTCGGCCTGTGGTATATTGACCTGCAGCGATGGGGCAGAGAGATTTTCGCCACAGCCCCATCCAAGGAGGGAATGACCCCAATTCCTCCCACTCCTGCTCCAGCAATGACGCTGAGCGAAGTTGCTTTCTTTTAGCCCCTCTCCCCCAATGGGCCTCCAAAGGGACCTGGCTGGCCACTTGAGGCATCTGGGTCCTGGATACACATGTGCACTTGATGATCGGGTTCATTTTCATTCAACATTTCCCCAGTGGCCCTCCCTGACTGAAGCTAAGCGGCTGGCTCCTGATAACCCTAGTGGGTAGCCATCCAGGGGCTGCAGTCGCCAGCGGGCCAGCTCTGCCACAAAAGGCAATCAGCCAGCAGATCCCCTCTCCTCGTCACTCACTGCGTGGGGCTAGGCGGGTGATATAAGACAGCAGCTGAGATTTGGCCACACCAGGGTCTCCCATGAGGCAAATGTTGATATTCCCTAGGTAAAGCACAGAGAGACCCCGTTATTGAACCCAAGCCTCCATTGCTTTTTGGGAATGCTAACACTGATGACAACGCTAAAGGTCATCAGGGGTGGGAAAGGTGCCCGAGGGCAGTGAAGCAGGGTGGGCTCCCTAGGCACAGAACCTACCCCGGATCTTCATGCCCCGTGGATTCTGGTCCACGCCGCCCACCAGCAGCAGGAGCAGGGCCTTTTTCACGTCCTCGTGGCCATAGATCTCGGGGGCGATGGAGCCTGCCAGCTTGTCGTAAAAATCCTCCTCTGTAAGAAGCAGAAGACCATGTGTGGAGGACACAGGCAGCTGATTCTTCTTCCAGAGGATCGGCCTTGCAAAAGAAGCAGCTCAGCACGTGACGGAGTAACGAGGGTCTGACCTCCAGACTCCGGAGAAGGCAAACACGCCAGACGCTCCCAAAGCAGTCGTTACAAGCGCACAGCTGGAAGTCTTCAGGATGCGACGAAGACTATTCCTAGCAATGTGACTTGTTCAAGGACAATAGGCAGACCACAGGCCACCAAAGGCACCGCCTCTCCTTTGGGCAGCTTTTGAAGTCCAGCCTTCACAGTGCAAGCAGTGCTCAATTTACAACCATTTGGTTAGGGACCGTTCAAAGTTACATCATCGCTGCAAAAACGGACTTATGACCGTTTTCCACAGGTCCCTGTGGTTGCATGATCCCCCTTTGCCAGCTTCTGATCGGCAGTCAATGGAGGAGCCAGATTTATTTAACATTTGTTTTACTAACTTAATGACGGTGATTCACTTAACAACCATGTCAAGAAAGGTTGTAAATGCAGTTAACAGCCGTGTTGCTTAGTAACAGAAATTTTGGGCTCAACTGTGGTCATAAACCGAGGACTGCCTGCACAGCCAAGCAGACAATAGAAGAGACCAGGAGACAAAATGTGGATATACTTCAGCAGTTGATTCAGTCAGGATCAAAAGCAAAAACCAGGTTCCCTCAGGTGCTACGCAGCAGGGCTAGATATTGGACTACGCTAGCCAAGATGTTAGGCTGTGACCCGGGAAGACCACGGTCAGCTGCAGAAGCCAGCAGAGTGGCTTTGGGCCAGCCAGGCTCTTGTTACTGCAGCAGAAAATTGTATGTGTGCGAACTGAAATGTGTTCTTCCTGAAAGGAAGAATATGCAACTAGCAAGCATGTATAAAAAACATCGTCAGTTTGAACTACAGAAGAAGTGAGAGCCACACACCTTTTCTTCTTAGGGAGAAAGAAAGTTTTTGTTTTTCTTCTCAGGCGGAGAAAGAAAAAACAAAACAAAACAGCCATACCTGTAATCTGCCGCAATTCTTCTTCAGTGAGTTCTGCTTCTCCCAACTCCTCCTGCTCACTCTTGCTCATGCAAACTATGTGGTGGGCCTCCAAGTACGTGTCGGAGAGAAGGCCCTGGGGCACACAGCAAGCGACATGCTCACCTCAGAGCCTGGACCCCCGTCCTCCACCCCCCCCCCGTCCCAGCTGAACTCCCACCTGCAAGAGCTGCCGGAAGCCACTCTGCCGCACAGGGAGAAAGACGCCGGTGACGCTAACATGGTCTCCTGGCTGCACAAGGCGCGTGTTCTCGCCTTGCACACTAACACTGATGGAGCGTGGCAAGTTCCCCACTGGCACCTGGTCACTCTGCGAGCAATAAAGGCAACCCGGTAAAAAACATAAGGTCCCCATCCCTGAAACCTATCCTCTCCCCCAGTCTGACTACCATTTTAGTCAATTCCAGGCTATCTGGAAGCACCAAAAAGGTTCCATGAAAGCAAACAGCATGTGCAAATGGAAGTTAGTTATTTTTAACTAAATAAACTGACTGGTCAAATTCTAAAAATGAGTTATTTGCCCAATAGTCCTCCCCTCACGCACAGAAGCCAGATGAATGCCTCAGGTCAGTTACTTGCATTTGGACTTAATCAGCATAAAGGCTTTGTGACAGGTGGGTTGATGGACACCCCCTTCCACTGCAACAGGCACAAGCAGCTTCGATGCACCAACTGCAGCGAACACAGTGCAAGAACTTGCAACCCAAAGCAAGACAAACGCTAGGAACGGTGACCATTGATGTCCGTTGCCATCGTGGTAAACAAAAAGCAAAGGAGCAACCCAGTAAAAAACCATCCAACCAGTCTGGCCATCAATCCCCTCCCAACTCACATGCTCCTGGATTTTCAGCTCCTGATATCTGATGAACTTGGACCCTCTGCTCTGCAGGTAGAGGCGGCCACCAGCTCGGTTGGTCTGGCACTCCCGGCTGGGGCACATCAGCAGAGGCATGAAGCTGGAGGACTGGATCTGGGGGGAGAGCAAAGTAGATGAGGGGGGGGCAGGCGGAGGGAAACACCCCCCCCATCCCCCATGTCAAAGGCCAGGCCTCCCACTTACCGGCTGGTAGGTCTCGGCGCCGCACTGGTCGCAGCTGTAGGTGGCCACCACCATGCGAGGCTTCACTTCGGAGACTCGGGTGACGATGCCCCGGACCGTCACCAGCTTCCCGATGGAATCCGCCTTCACCTCCCGGATCACGCGGGGCTTGGCGGCCGACGGCGCTTTGAAGTACAGCTCACTGCCAGACCAAGCGGACGGCAGGGAGTCGCGTATCCTCCTTCCCCCCCCCGCCCCGCCTGGAGTCCCACGGGGCGCCCCCTCCCCTCCCTCCGGGGCAGGCGGCCACTCACAATCGGCGCAGAAGCTCCGCCGGGAAGCGGTTCTGGGGGTCGCGGGGATGCCCGGGCTCCTCCCGCGCCCGCCCCTCCATCAGCAGCCGGTGCTCCAGGTAGACGTCCAGCGCGTCCCGCGGCGCCACCTGCCAGAAGCGGGGGGAGGGTTAGCGGGGGGAGGGGCCGGACTCCCCCCCACCTCCTGGTCTCTCTCTCGACCTGGCGCTGGCGGAAGCGCGGTAGGAGCTCCCAGACAGCGTCGGCGAAGAGGCGCTCGTAGCGCTTGGCGTTCTCGCAGGTGGACGTCCAGCAGCGCCGGGTCCTCCTCGGCCACGTCGTCCAGCTCCACGTAGAGGGCCGCCTGCTCGCGGTGCGCCAGCCGCTCCTGCGGAGAGCCAGCCCGTGAAGGAGAAAGCCCCGGCGGCCACCGCCGCCCCCTCCCCGCTCCCCCCGGCGGCCACCCTCCTCCCCGCCGCTCACCAGCTGCTCCCGGTAGGGGAAGGCCTTGCCCGGGCCCTGCCGCTGGAAGCCCTCCAGGAACGCCTGCGCCCTCGCTGCGGGGAAAGGGGAGAGCAGTCAGCCACGCCGGCGGACGGAGGGAGGGAGGCCGGCCGGCTGGCTGGCCGCCCGCCCGCTCTACTTCCCTCCCGTCCCTCACCGCGCTCCTCTGCGTAGTCCCGGCCTTTGCCCGCCATGGCGCCTCCCGCTCGACTTCCCGCCGTCTCAGAAATGGCGCCAAAGCGGCTCGCCCCGCCCCCCCGCCCAATCGCCGCTCCCGCTGCCCCCGCCCTCCCGGATGCCCGGATGCGGGGGGGGGAAAGAGAAGGGGGCGCGTGCGCAGTGCCGAGGCGGCGTCCCGGGGCGATGCTGCAGCAGCTGTTCGTGCTCTCGTCCAAGGGCGACCGGCTCCTCTACAAGGACTGTATCCGACGGAATGGGGGGAGGGAGTGGGGGGGGGGGCTGGGATGGGGCTGGCTGCACCAGGTGGCCCTTAACCGGCTCCCCGCAGTCCGCGGCGACGGGAGTGGCGATCTGGTGGAGACCTTCGCCCGGAGGATCGCGGCGCTGCCAGCCGACCAAGCGCCGGTCTTCATGGTGCGAGGCGAGGCGGGGCGGGGCGGGGCGGGGGCCCTTCCGCCACACACACCCCACGCCTCCCCGCTCACTGCCCGCGTCTCGTCCCGCAGGAGGCCTGTCCGGGGCTCCACTTCGCCCACGTGCGCCACGCGGGGCTGTATTTCGTGGGCACCCTCCGGCCCGACGCCTCCCCCTTCGTGGCCGTGGAGTTCCTCGCCAGGTAGGCGCGCCAGGTTGGGGGGCGGGCGGGGGTGGCCGGAGGCTGAGTCCTTCTGTGGCCCTTGCAGGCTGGTGGCGCTCCTGCGGGACTACTGCGGCCGCCTGGACGAGAAGACCGTCGGCCTCAACTTCGCCCTCATCTCCGAAGTGCTTGACGAGCTGCTGGTGGGTCGCCAGGGCGGGGGGGGGGTGTCGGGCGCTGCGTTGCCCCCCCCCCACGCGCTGACCCTCCCCGCCGCCCCCTCTAGGATTACGGTTACATCCAGACCACCGCCCCGGAGGTCCTGAAGAGCTTCATCCAGATGGACCCGGTGCTCAGCCAGCCCTTCAGCCTCTTTGACCTCAGCACGGTGGGCTTGGTGAGTGGGAGTCCAGGGAGGGGTCACACTCAGTCTGTGGTATTCTGAATATCAGGTCGTGATACTCTCTTGGGATCTGCCTGGCCCCTGCAGTTTTTTCAGTCAAGCCATTGGAGGCATTCTAATTAACTACGTTCCTTCTATTGTGAGTGATTTATTGTTTTCAGATTGGCAGCTGTTTTGGTAGGTAGGAGAAAGGGGTGGCTACTTTGGAACATGCTGGACTCTTAAGTTGCCTTCTCAGACTTCCTGTTACAGGTAGTCTTCAATTTATAACCACAATTGAGCCCAATATTTCTACTGCCAAGTGAGTCATTTGTTGAGTTCTGTCCCATTTTATAACCTTTCTTGCCACAGTATTAAGTGAATCACTGTGGTTGTTACACAGTTGTTGCAAGAGATAATCATGTGACCCCCCCCATTCGGCAACCTTCATAAAGGGGTCAGTTGCCAAGCCTCTGAATTTTGATCATGTGACCATGGGGGTGGGGATGCTGCAACGTTGTGGCCATAAGTCACTTTTTTCAGTGCAGTTAGAACTTTGACTGGTCATTAAATGAACTGTTGTAAGTCAAAGACTACCTGCAATTCTTTTTCCTCCCACAGCCCATCTCTGAGATGCTGATTATACAGTATACATTGCAGTTTTTCCAGTTCATTCATAGTACCGTTTAAGGAAACAGGTTTTTCATTCTAGGATAACAATCCAGGGAAGTCCCATCATAAATTCGATACACTTGGCCCTATCAACTGCCCCCATTTTTAATATTTCTTCTGTCTCATGATTACATATTTCTATTGTTTTATATGGTTGCAGTTTGGGGCAGATACACAACAGAGCAGAGTGGCACCCAGTTGTGCAGCTGCTCGTCCAATCCTGTCGCTGCGGGGAGAGCAGGTAAGATCTACTCCACCCTTGATCTTCCAGTTCCCAGTCTGTGGTCAGCCCCATGAAGTCCCCAAAGGGGTTGATTGAAGGAAGCCAGGGCCAATCGGTGTGGTGGGTTAGGGTGGAAGAGAACAAGTTGAATCCAAGTCTCCGAAGGCCCAGAAAAAGGGTGGAAAGGGGTTACATGCTTATTTATTTTTAAACTAATTTGGAGGCATCTTTGCCTCATCTCAGATGTCTCAACAATGTCGAATGCGGCCCTTGCCCTGTAAGTGCTTCAGAATCAGAAGTTCTTCAGAAAAGAGTGACTCCATCATCAGATCTCCTGATGAGAGATGGTGATCTATGCGATCGGTTTAGAGACCAAACCCAAAATCACTTGACCTGAGGTCCCAGAAATGGATTCACCCACTCTGTTGGATCAGTGCATCCTTGAGCAGCAATTTCGGTGATGGCAGCTTCATTGTTTGCCTCACGTGGGCAGAACAAGCCCCCTGGAAATGGTGGTGGTGACCGCCTGGCCTTGGGCCCCTAAAGGCGAAAGGGTTGCTGCCCTGGTTTGGAGAATTATTGGTGCCTTTCTCTGTCCCCAGGTTTCACAGCCTGAAGTTTTCCTGGATGTGGTGGAACGACTCACAGTCATCATCGCTGCCAATGTGAGTCAAAGTGACGGAGATCACCTAGTTTCCTTTAAAATTCGAGGTCCCACTCAGGACAGAGAGGTTGAGGCGCTCATTTTTTTTCCTTTTCTAGGGCACTCCCATGAAAACTGACATCCAAGGGGAAATACGGCTCAAGAGCTTCTTTCCTGGTTGCTCTGGTGGGTGGAGGCCGCTTCTATGTATGAACTGCCTTCTGGAGGCCCAACGCAAAATGGGGAAATCATTGCTTTGGGTCCCAGGTGGTGCCTCAGCAAGCGCGGAAGGAAGCACCGGATTCCAGGGCATTGGCATCTGGTTTAGAATTTGTGGATCAGATAATCAAAGAGGGCGTACACAGGGGAAAGACGCCGGATAATTACATTTGGAATTTACTAATGAAAATCGAGTATTTTCAATACTGGGACCAAGAGAAAAGAAGGAAATCAGGCTTAAAGCAGGGAGTTCGTTACCTCGCAGCTTGTCAGGATAAATAGAAAAAAAACCCAGCTTGTCTATACAGCTAATAGACCCCCTTCCTAATCTTTGGGGGCATTCTTGAGAAAGATGGGGGACCTCCTAGAGGAACACAGGCAGCCAGCACCCCCCCCCCCAAGTCCTCCCCCCCGCCCGGCAGCTTAGGGCATTGCACAAGAGGTCTCTAGAGATGCTGCCTGGCAAGGAAGGGCTCGAAGGAAGGCCTGGGGTGAGGAGGGAGCCCAAGTTCATTGGGCCACGCTTTCCCGTTCCAGAGATGCGGATTGGCCTGCCGGAGGAGTTCTGCGTGGGCAAGACGGAGCTTCGAGGTGTGTACCCCCTTTGTTGTGGCCAAATTGCAATGACACAAGTGAATCCCTCATTAGCATCAGGGTGAATCTTTGCACCGAAGGGTCCTGGCTATTTTGGGTGAAACTAATCTTCCCAAGATGGCGACAGCAGCAGCACCTCCGTGAGATGAAACTTTGGATGGGCTGCAAAAGCAGGCTCTCCTCCTGGCAGCTATTGCCCGTTCTTCCTCCTTCTCGTCTGAGCTGTGGTGGCAGCATTCCTCCCCCTCCTCCCCAAAAAGGCCACTTATTTATTTATTAAATTTCTATACCACCCCCTCTCCCCAAAAAAGGGACTCGGGCGGTGTACAGCCAACTAAAACAGAAACAGTATATACAATTAAAAACAAATTAAAACAATTAAATTAGAGGCCGAATATACAATTAGCGAATATAAAACTAATAAAAAATTTAAAATACCAAATTTTAAAACCCCCAAAAATCGTTACTGGGCCAGGTTGGCCTGTTGAAAAAACAGGGTCTTTACTGCGCGCCGGAAGGTCTGAATGTCGGTAATGGCCCGTATCTCCGGGGGCAAATCGTTCCAAAGGGAGGGAGCCCCCACAGAGAAGGCCCGCACCCTCGAGGCCGCCAACCGGCAACGACCAGGCGGCGGAACCCCGAGGTGGCCAACCCTGTGGGAGCGCACTGGGCGGCGGGAGGCTGTTGATGGCAGCAGGCGGTCCCGTAAGTACCCAGGTCCCGAGCCATCGAGTGCTTTAAAAACGATCAATACCACCTTGAATCGGATCCGGAAGGCCACAGGAAGCCAATGCAGCACGCGCAGGAGCGGTGTAACATGGGAGCTCTGAGGGGCTCCCAAGATCACCCGCGTGGCCTCATTCTGGACCAACTGCAGCCTCCGGACACTCTTCAAGGGGAGCCCCATGTAGAGAGCATTGCAATAGTCCAAGCGGGAGATGACGAGGGCAGAAGTGACTGTGCGAAGTGCATCCAGATCCAGAAAGGGCCGCAACTGGTAAATCAGACGAATCTGACAAAAGGCCCCCCCTGGCGACGGCTGTAATGTGATCTTCTAAAGACAGCCGTACATCCAGGAAGACACCCAGATTGCGAACCCTTTCCATGGGGGTCAAAATTTCTCCCCCCATGGCCAGCGACGGAATAAGCTGGCTGTATCTGGGCGCAGGAAACCACAGCCACTCGGTTTTCGTCGGGTTGAAACGAAGCCTGTTAAGACCCATCCAATTACGCACGGCCTCCAGGCACCGGGTCACCACTTCGAGGGCTTCGTTGGGATGGCCCGGGGTAGAGATGTACAGCTGAGTGTCATCAGCGTACTGATGGAACTCCACCCCGAAACCACGGATAATCTCACCTAGTGGCTTCACATAAATGTTGAACAGCAGGGGCGAGAGCACAGACCCCTGAGGCACCCCACATAATAGGGGCCTCGGGGTCGACCTCTGCCCCCATCAACACAAATTGCGAGCGGTCGGAGAGGAAGGAGGAGAACCACCGCAAAACGGTGCCTCCCACTCCCAACCGCCGCAATAGGATACTGTGGTTGACAGTATCAAAAGCCGCTGAGAGATCTAACAGGACCAAGACAGAGGAACAACCCCTGTATCGGGCCTTCCAGAGATCATCCACCAACGTGACCAACACCGTCTCCGTGCTGTGCCCGGGCCTGAAACCCGATTGGAGGGTGTCTAGATATACCGCTTCATCCAGGTACTGAGGGAGCTGACGTGCCACCACACTCTCAACAACCTTCGCCACAAAGCGAAGGTTGGAGACCGGACGATAAGACAATAATGCTGGATCCAGGGACGGTTTCTTGAGGAGGGGCCGCATCACCGCCTCTTTCAAGGCGGCGGGTAAAAGCCCCTCTCTCAAGGAAGCGTTAATAATCCCTTGGAACCAGGGACACGATCCCTCGTGTCACCTCCCGAGTGGCCAAGACCAGCCAGGAGGGGCATGGGTCCAATAAACAAGTGGTGGCATTAAGCCCCCCCAGTATCCGGTCCACGTCCTCCAGAGTAACAGGATCGAACTCATCCCAAATGACCTCCCCGAAATCCCCCCCCCGCCCGGAATGCCCAGTCAGAGTCCAACTCATCCCGGATCTGAGTGATTTTGTCCTGCAGAAACCTAGAAAAATCCTCGGCCCGTCCCTGCAAGGGATCCTCCTGCGCCTCCACCTCCAAAAGGGAGCGGGTCACCCTAAACAGGGCGGCCAGGCGATTTTCCACGGACACAATAAGGGCGGAGAGGTAAGACCGCCTCGCCGTCCTTATCGCCACTAAATACGCCTTAATATAGAATCGTGCCTCCCCCAACTGACTGGACAGCTAGTTATCAGCCATCTTACCCAAAGGGGCCTTGCACCCACCCACCTTGACTGGTCTTTCACCCCCAGGTTATGGCACAGCGGTCCGCGTGGATGAGTGTTCCTTCCACAGTTCCGTGAAACTAGATGAATTTGAGAGCAGCCGCATCCTCCGTGTCAGCCCCAGCCAAGGGGAGGTAATTGGGCCGTTGGTCTGAGCTCCGAGCTTGGCAGTTTGGTTGCAAAGGTTTCACCACCATTCGAGGAGACATCCTCCTCAGTGCGTTTTGAATTGTGCTAGTCTGTTAGTCAGAGCATTCTGTCTTTAAGTACCTTTTTATGTGATGTAAATTAGTGTGGATGTTGTTTGCTACTTCTGAGTCACGGTCTGACTTCGGACTGTTTGATTGGCTGGCTGTTGTTACTGAGGAGGCGTGGTCTGTGGTTTTAAGTACCTTCTATGTGATGTAAATTAGTGGTGTGCTTATATTCAAATACATTTCAAGGGGAGGTAAAGGCAGGGTAGGGACAGGTCTGCATGGTTGAAAGAGTAGATAGTATCATGAGTTAATCCTCAGCATCTCTGATCTGGCTGGGTGAAAGTACCTACTGGGTGTTTTGTTGGGTTGTGTCTCATGGGCCAACGCCAGGTGGGGACACCCATACCTTTCCAGGTGCCCCTCATCTTTAGCCTTGCTGGCTGGAGCAGCTGGCAGTTGTGCAGCTGTGTGTAGAGTTTCACGACCCAGCATTTAACTTTCATTGCAACCCTGTAATAGTCTGATCGGTTTCCTCAGCCGATCATCTACCAATCATCCTGGCTGTTTTGGCACCTGGGAGATAAGCCAGGACTTGAGTTCTAATCCTCTACTTGTGTGTTGTCTTGCGATGACTAAAAGGTTTGATCTGGAAAACAAAAACATAAGTGATTTAAATAAATTTATCACATTTTTGAACTACTCATCTCCCTCAGAGAGACTCCGGGCTGTATACAATGCTAAAATATAAAAATATATAAGAATTAAAAATTGAGAAGGAAGCGATGATGCTTTAAACACTGTTAAAATTACTTAAAAGAGCTAAGGAAGTGCTCTCGGGAAAGGAATAGGATTATTCTCAATCAAGGCCACTGTTGAGATCAGTACAGGAGAGGAAGGGTGGGCTGTTAGCAATAGGCCTGCACCAGGGACTGGTGGTGAGGCAAAAGCCACCAGAACCCATGAAGAGCCTGGTCAACTGTTTCACAAGACACCACCGTGGCTGCCTTCCCCAGGATATGGCATTCTGGGGAGAGTCCAGTCTGTGCCACGCACTGCAGTCCCAAAGGTACTTTTCAAAAGGCAACCGGACTTACAAAGGAGAACATTTGTAGCTCAGGGTTGAAATGAGAGGGCCTGGGTGCTCCCAGTGCTTGGCGGTTTTCTTGCAGGTATTTCATTACCCAAACTAGGTAACACCATCAGCACTGAGGATGCTACCTAGTTTGGGAAATGAAACACCTGCTAGAAAACAGCCAAGCACAGAGAGCACCGAAGAGACCCCAGCTCCCCGAACTGGACGGTCTTGGTTTTTCCTTGAAGACATTTTGCTTCTCATCCAAGAAACTTCTTCAGTGAGGCCACTTGGGGATTTATCGGCACCCTCAGGTCACCTGGACGAAAGTGCCAATGGGCATGGAGCTTTCCTGCGGCTGCTGACAGGACAGTGTTGTAGATAGGAGATACAGGGATGGCCGTATCCCCCTCCCCTCTGTTGAGAGGGGGCTGCTCAGTCTTAACATAGGTGGCCTCTGACCCCTCTTTCACGCTTGATGACCGGCAAAGAATATACTACTTAACTATTTTGTTTGAATGTTAAGTAGCAAGCTCATCTAGTGTTTTTCTGGCTCTAATCTCCAGAAGATAGTTCTTGACCTGCAGTGGCTCCTCTGTACACCGACCTCCCCTGCCTTTCTTCCTAGACTGCGTGTCCCAGGCTCCTTCAGGTGGCCTCCAAGGCTGCTGTCCTCTGAGCTGCCCACCTGGCAACAGGCTTTTGGAAATGGGGTGCTCAGAATCATACGTACCTGCTACCTCTCCCTTGGGGTCAACATCTCCCACAAAAATGTGAAATTCCACAGAAAAACTGTTCCATTGTGCAACTGGGCCCAGAGGTTTTCTGTGCTCCCGAGGCGCTTTGGCCATCCTACTGGGATGACTGCCAAGACCACAAGAACACAAGCGCTCTACTGTTTCCCATGGCAAATGCAGGAACAGCAGCAAAAGTCTTAGTATCATTTTTGCAACCACCCCCATGAAGCCTAAATCGACAAATGTTAAAACCCGCCTGTATTCTGTCATGTAGAAATTGGGGTTTCGTGCATGTCTTTATACTGTCTTACTTTCCATGCAATCCAGGGCTGGGTTAACTCTCCTGGCAGGCGTCTCCCACTGTGAACTTGTGTTCAGCCTTTTTCAAGGCTTACTAGTTGTAGTTTTAGTGTTGAAATACCACATGAACTGGATGGCTGATAAAATTCAAATAGCAGCCATGCTTGTCCCAAGGTGTTTTTCCAAGAGGCAACTGAACTTCCTGGTTTTTCTTTGAAGAAGCTTCTTGGATGAGAAGCGAAACGTCTCCAAAGAAAAACCAGAAAATCCAATTGCCTCTTGAAAAGCACCTTTGGGACAACCATCACCTGGATGACCGAGAAGCTCCACAGACCATTATCACGCTTGCTTTTTCATTCTTTGGGATCTGCTTAAATTACCTTAGATCCTTAAAATCTTAAAATTATTTTTTGAGCAGCTGACTCTGATGCAATACCAGCTGGCTGATGACCTCCCCGCGGCCCTGCCCTTCCACCTGTTTCCCACCATTCGGCATGGCTCCTGTGGCCGGTGAGTGCAGCGTGCTCTTGTCTGCAAGCCTTCTTTTCAAAATGCCACACCAGTGTGGGCTCATCACACCGACTCATCTTTTTTTCCTGGGCAGGGTGCAAATTTATCTCAAGCTTCGCTGTGACTTATTTCCCAAAAGGTGAGAAGCCCTTTATTGTCTTCTGAGTGGGAAGCAGACCTAAGCCTCCTCCTCTCAGTTTAAGCTTCTACATTTTTATAGCCATGCGGTCAACCTTCATATCCACCTGCCTGTGCCCAAAGCTACGGTAAGGTGAGTTAGCCATTGGCCTGCTGTTCTGCAAGGGGGTTGGTGGGGGAGAGGGGAGCCTCTGCTGGATCTTCTCGTCTTCCTTTACAGCTTTTCTCAGGATTTGAGCAGTCCTGAACAGACGGCCATCTTGCAGCCCACCACCAAGTCTATTGAGTGGATTGTCCCCCGAATGCAAGGTGGCTCCCAACTTTCTGCCATGTTTAAGGTAAAGAGCAGTCGGGTTTCCGCAGCACAAGCCTGCCCCGTGGGGGAGGAGGTGCCGCAGCCACGGTTCTGAGGCTTCCTTGGCCGGGCACCCCCGCCTTGTCCTGAGGCCGTCCGATATCTCCTTCGGCAGCTGGAGGCTCCAGGGCTCACCCAGGCAGGGCTACGGGAGCTCGGCCCTGTCAACCTGTCTTTTGAGATGCCAGCCCACACCTGCTCTGGGCTGCAGATCCGCTTCCTGCACTTCACGGGACCAGAGCCTACTCTTCCTCACCGGTGGGTGAGGTACGTGACTCACAGCGAGTCCTATGTGATCCGACTCGGTGCAGCATAGGCTACCTCCTGGTTACTCCAAATTAAACAGCTTTATTTTTTAACTAGCAAATATAAACAGTCAAATATAAACAGTACCCCCACTAAACAGAGTGCAAACCAAGGAAGGAAGCAAATTCTGTACAGCAGGAGCAAAATGAGGCACAGAACCTGCCCCAAACCTCCTCTGGGAATGTACAGCACACACACCCCCTCCCAGGAGTGGGCGTGAGGGAGACCTCTGGGGAAGAAGAGCTTCAGGAAACCTGCAGGGAAAGAGGGAGACCAATCAGAGCCTTTCCATGCCACTCCATTTCGAGGCTCTGAGAGGCCTCAGGGGTGCTCTGGGCAGCACCCAAACTCCCCCTTGACCAACAGTTCTGGAAAGCAGCCTCCTCTGCACCTACACGGGCCGGCCTTTTACTGCAAACAGGCAAGAAACACCGCCTTGA
This sequence comes from Bungarus multicinctus, assembly GCA_023653725.1. Classification (NCBI taxonomy): domain Eukaryota; kingdom Metazoa; phylum Chordata; class Lepidosauria; order Squamata; family Elapidae; genus Bungarus; species Bungarus multicinctus. The sequence goes on along the minus strand of CM042842.1, from coordinate 135,346,978 downwards.
CCTAGCCAAGTTACCCCTGGAAAAGGATCCCATCACCCACTTCTCAGAGAGATTTATGCACATTTCGTATCTGTTCTGCCGTCACCCACACTGGCGGCCATCACGATATCCTGCAGGCGATGAGTTCCACAGGTTAATCGTGATGCATTGGAAGAATTGCTGCTTTTCTGCCAGTTTTAAAATCCTGTCCCCACAGCTGCTCTGCATGCTGCTTATGCACCTTCATGCTGCTTTTTCGCTCAGCCAAAGTCCCAGGGAGCCCCTATTGCAACCTTTTCTCCGGGAAGAACCAAACTGGTTACCTCCCCCTCCTGGCTGTTCTCTGGCTCTTCTCACAGCTGCAGCCTGTGAAGACAAAAACCCAAGGCAGGCTTTCAGACCAGGCCTCCAACAGCCAGAAAGGACCGGGCCCCCCCAGCCCAAATTTTGCCCCTCTTGGTGGCTGTTCTGTAGCCGCCAGCGGTTGCCCCAACCCCGCTGATTGGCTTGGCAGCACAAAAAGCACATCAGGCTTTGGATGCCAAAGCCTCTGCAGCTGGGCCCTTTCCCACAGAAGCATGCGGCTCTCCAGCTCCGTCCTTATGTCTCTCCTGTGGCCGGGAACCTTCCTCTTGTTTTTTGTTTTGGGGGCGCAAGGGAGAGGGGCCAGGACTGTGCACAGGCACTCCCTCTGAAGGCAGAATTAGCCTTGGTTTTTTGGGGGGGAGGGGGGGGCTGCTGGGAGAAAAGCCATCAGTGTCACTTCCTAAGCCTGAATGGGAAAGGGGAGAGGGGTTGGAAGTGCAGCCGTGCACATGCCCTCTTTATCCAAGGAGCCGGAAGGAGCAGCCAGTTCCCGGTTTGGACTGCCAAAACCCGCCACCCCCTTTCATCAAGAGCCCACCCAGAAAACTGGGCCAAGCATCTCCCAGCACTTTCGGTGTTTTAAATGTTCTCTGGAGTTTCAGCAAGCCAGAAGGCAAAAGCTCTAAAAATCAACCGGAGGTTCCTTGCTTTCCAAAAGTAGTTACCGAGGGTGGGGTTTTTTTGGGGGTGGGGGGATATGTTCTCAGAGAGCTCACCTACAAACTGCTCCTCTATACAATGCTCTCTTCTTTTGGTACAAGCTGCTCACCTGCACCCACGCTGGCTGTTACCTTGTAGTCAGTCTACAAGCTCCATGCACAAGTTAAAGGGGGGGGGGGGGCTAGCTAGGCCAGTGTCCCCCATCCCCTCAGCACTGGCTGGTACTGGCCACACAGAAGGGAGAAAAGCAGCAGATCCCAATCCCTCACACCTGCTCCAGCAAGACAGCCATGCTCGGGCATGAAAAGATGCCAGGATGGATACCCCAGGCCTGCTAGAGGTCATGAGAGTCACCAGGGCCACCTCAGTTCTGCCTCCCAGCCTGAAAGGGTCCAGATAATCCACCTCATCATGCATGGTCTTCTGAGGCTGGGACCCCAGATCCACCTCAACAGTGGCGGGACAGACACACATGGTGCCTCTCCAACCTCTCAGCAGCAGTTCTTTTTAATTTATAGACAATTCTACATTTTCTCTCTGTCATTATGGAGTGCAGAGTAATGAAAAAGGAATTTCAACAACTGCAGAATGAGGCTGCTGCAGTCTAACAACATTGACAAAGGGGGCCTGAATACTTTCTGAATGCACTGTATATGGCCGCTCCGCTTAGTGTCTTCCCTGGAAGGAAGGTGGTCTGGGGCAGGGAGCGGGAGGGACTGGGAGCCCACCTTCCTCTGCTCTGTGGGGTGAGGACAATGAGTTGGGGGGGGGGACAACAAAGGCTGCTGCAAAAGCAGGAAAGCTCCCTCCACAGCCACACATGCTGTGTCAGGAATTGGACCGCCATCCACCACCTCCCTTCTTCCATCTGTGTCCTTGCTCAGCCAACGGTCTCACCACTTTACCAGCCCATCTGGGTACTAAGCTGCTTAGCGGGGCTGATGTGGGCAGGAAAGGTGAAATCAGCCTGCAGCACCACATAGCAAAGCCTCCCCTCTGTCCTCACTAGAATTTGACTGGTGGGGGTCTATCTCTATCGCTGCCCCTTGGAAGGAAGGGAAGCCCCCCCATCTCTAGGCCTTCCCCAGAGGGCTCAGATCGTGGTTCTGTCACAGGGCCCCTTCTGGCTTGCACAGTCCTATGCCCAAGACAGTCCCTCAGAGTGCCCATGTTCTGCCTGGGTGAGGTCACCAGGGCAGCTCGAGCCCCAGGAGTCCCTCTCAGCCGCTGGCGTCTCACCCCTGGGCAAACTCGGCTTCACTGCCTGAGCTCTCCTCTCCCAGGGGAGGCCCCATCAGCTGGCGCTTGGCCCTCAGGGCGGTGGAGGTCAGCAGGGGGGTCTGCAGGCGGCTACCGGAGGCGAGGCTGCTGCTGCTCTCGGAGGATTCTGGCAAAGCAGAGTGAGAGACTGACTGGTTTCCATCCTTTGCTCTCCAGGGGTGCAAGGATTCTCTTCCTTACAGAGCATCTCCTGCTCCCCACCAGCTCAGGGCCCCACACCCACCATTCAGACATCTCCTCTTGGAGGCCGTCATGCGCGGCTGGAGAGCTGCCTCCTGCTGAGGGCTCAGGGAGTGCCGATAGAGCAGGAGAGAGGGCCAGCAGGGCTCATCTCCGCTCCCTGAGAAATGAGCCTGCCCCGTCGTCCTCAAGTAGGCAAGGCTGTGGGCAGGAGGAAAAGAAGGGCGGTTTCAGCAGGCAGGGAGGCTTTCCCAGAGGCTTCCCAGCCACGGAGTACTCACAGCAGAGCCTTATCCGGGGGCAACAGCCTTGGGGAGAATTCACTCAGCAGCTCCAGGAAGGGCAGGTTGATGAGACCCAGGCCGGGGCTGGGGGATGCCGGCTCCTCAAAGGCAAACTTTATGCCATCCCTGGAAGGAAGACGCTGTGAGGATGGCCTGGCTACCTTCTTCTCTCCACCCCCCCCCCAATCCCCGAACCAGCCTTCCCACTGGACCCAAGCCCTGCTTTCCCTGGCCGCCTCTGGAGCGTCCTCACTTGTGCAGAGCCACCAAGGCTGGGCGGTTCTGTAGCTGATGCAGCCCAAACAGCAGGGAGAACCGCCGTGCCAAGTCCCGGATCTCCAGGAAGGCAGCTGAGTCTGTGGCCCCGGGTCCCTCTTCCAAGAAGAGCTGGGTCAGCAACTGGGAGCAAAGAGAGAGACCAGCTGGGCAGACACCCTGTTTTCCAGCAGCCACCACTGTCACAATGCCCACCCCCCCTACCTGTTGCAGGCTGAGTAGCAGTGTGTGAGCCCACTCGATTCGGTCAATTTGGCGGGTCTGATTCAGAGTTTCCTTGATAATGTCCCCATAGTCATCGTAAAACTGGCAGGAAAAATGAAGCACTGGATTCTCCTTTGTTTACAGCTTTTTTTAATTAGTTACATAAAACAGCAAAACCAGAGTACGGAAAGGAATGTATTTATGTACAGTACATACTCAGTTTTATCCTAAAAACAAAATGATTTCCCCGTGTAGTCGAAGGGGCGGTTTGCACTGCCCTCTGCTTCCTCTGGGCAACAGCTGTGTTTTCCACGCAGGACTGCCAGACGCTAACCTTCCCGGTCTGGTGGGGCTGGTTCCCAGCTTCAGACCCCCAAGTGGGATCAGAGTTGCTGTTGCTAAGCAAGGCAGTTGTTAAGGGAGTCACACCTGATTGTGACAGCTTTTTTGCCAGAATTCCTATGCACACCGTGTGACGTGGTGGTGCACGGTTTCCTGCCTGAGTAGGGCAGGGCTGGCCTGCAAGACCTCGATGGTTCCTTCTGGCTCTGTCCCGGCAACCGGTTGTGAGGATCCTGCAACCACTTCGCAACCCAGCTCCCCCCCCCCCCCCCCCGACTTCGCATGTCGGCTGGGAAGGTCGCAAATGGCCACCGAGTGGCCCAGGGCCCCCCCGCAACGGCTGTAAATACATGCCAGTTGCAAAGCACCCACATTTTGGTCACATCATTCCAGTGATGCTGTGACGGTCGTAAATGTGAGGACGATACATCTGATACGGACTTTAACTTCAAATTTTAACTTTAAAGTTTTCTTAGTTAAAGGTTTGACTTTTATAGTTACGTCATGTTTTCTGGGTCAACAGAAAATAGCCTACAGTGAAGGAAGTTACTGGGGTTCAGAGTACTGCATATCGTGCACCTGCCTCTGGTAATCGCCCTCTTCTCTAAGTGCCTGCAGACCCCACCACCACCACTTGCTGTTTTTGCCTCGGGACTCCCAAGGTGCTGATCACCACCTGCCCAAGTCCATATTTTCCCTTTACAATTAGGAGCTCTTCTTCAATCTTCTGTTGCTTCCCTTAAGCTCTAGGGTAGCGCCAACATTTCAGTCAGCCCCCGAAATTCCACCCATCCTATCCTGGGAACCCGAATTCTGTGAAGCCCTTCCTCCTCCTCCTCTTTGGGTGTTGTCCTAGGAGCTCTAGAAATGGCCACGGCGACTCGAGGCAAGGCAGGGAACAGCTAAAGTGGAATGACAATGGGCATCGAATACATCCAAGCAAATTCCCGGCTACTCCTTCCCAGCCATCCTCGCATACCTTGGAGTAATACTTGAAGACATCTGAAGCAGCGCTCAGTTCCAGCACTCCGTAGACAACCAGTTTGCAGAATCCAGACAGCAAATTACGCCGCTGGTGCAGCTGCTCAACCTGAAGCTGCCCGTTTTCGCTATCTTGAGTTCACCAGCCAATTGAAAAGAAGGGAGGGGGGTATTAGTGCACTCGCTTAAAAACTCTGCTCCTACTCCAAACCTCTCAAATTCCAACTTCAAGGATTAAGCACACCATCATCCTGGGCTTGGCTGTGGTTGAAGACGTGGTCCATTAGAAAGCCAGCCATCTGCGCCTGCAGAGCAGACTCCGGCTGATACACCAATTCCTGCTGCCCTCCGTCAGGCAGTTGTGGACCGAAGATCAGGAGCAAATCACTCAACAGCACAAAGGCCTGCAAGGAAGGAAAGGGGACAAAAGGGAATCACACACTGAAGACAGCAATTCCACACACACACCCAAGACGGACATAACAAAGGGCATGCAGGGTCCTAGCCGCTCTCTGAGCTTGGTGGTTTTATTTATTTATTTATAAATAAATTCATTTGTTTGTTTGTTAAACTAATACACTGCCCTATTTCCCTAACAGGACTCAGGACGGTGTACAGCCACATTAAAATACGAAAAAGAGTACAAAATTAAAAGCTACTAAAAGACCAAATATAAAAGGCTGAGAGCTAAAAAAGAGGGCTAAAAACGAAAAACCAGACGAACCCTAATTAAAATCTCCTAAAAAACCTAGGCCAGACCGGCTTGATGAAATAAATAAGTTTTCAACGCGTGCCGGAAGGTCAGGGATGGTCCTAATCTCCGGGGGTAATTCGTTCCAGAGGGAGGGTGCCCCCAATGAAAAGGCCCGCACCCTCGGGGTCACCAGCCGTCCAGCCGGTGGCACCCTGAGGAGGCCAATTCTATGGGAGTGTATTGGTCGACGGGAGGCCGATAATGGCAGGAGGCGGTCCTGCAAATATCCTGGTCCCGAGCCATGGAGTGCTTTAAAGATGGTAACTAAAACCTTGACGCGCACCCGGAGGGCCACCGGGAGCCAATGCAGCTCACGCAGGAGTGGTGTAACATGGGAGCCCTGTGGAGCTCCCAACACCTGCGCAGCCGCATTCTGCACCAGCTGGAGCCTCTGGGTGCTCTTCAAGGGAAGCCCCATGTAGAGAGCGTTGGCATAGTCTAGGCAGGAGATCATGAGGGCGGAAGTGACTGTGTGAAGCGCATCCCGATCCAGAAAGGGCCGCAACTGGTAGATCCTACGGACCTGACCAAAAGCCCCCCTGGCGACGGCCGCCACATGGTCCTCCAATGACAGCCGTACATCCAGGAGGACACCCAGATTGCGAGCCCTCTCCGTGGGGGCAAGAATTTCCACCCCCCCACAGCCAGCGATTGAACCAGCTGGCTGTATTGGGGTGCTGGGAAGCACAGCCACTCAGTCTTAGATGGGTTGAGCTGAAGCCTGTTCCGCCCCATCCAACACCGCACAGCCTCCAGGCACCGAGTCCTTACTTTGACGGCTTCATCGGGGTGGCCCGGGGTAGAGATGTACAGCTGAGTATCATCAGCATACTGATGGAACTCTACCCCAAAGCCACAGATGATCTCACCCAGCGGCTTCATATAAATGTTGAACAGAAGGGGCGAGAGTCCCGACCCCTGAGGCACCCCGCAAACCAGGGGCCTCGGGGCCGATCTCTGCCCCCCCTGCCAACACAAATTGTGATCGGCTAGAGAGGAAGGCGAACCACCGCAAAACAGTGCCCCCCACCCCCAACCGTCGCAATACGATACTGTGGTTGACAATATCAAAAGCCGCCGAGAGATCTAATAGGATCAGGACAGAGGAATGACCTCTGTCATGGGCCCTCCAGAGATCATCCACCAATGCGACCAAAGCCGTCTCCGTGCTGTGCCCGGGCCTGAAGCCCGATTGGCGTGGATCCAAATAGACAGCTTCATCCAGATGCTGGGGGAGCTGTCGTGCCACCACACTCTCAACAACCTTCGCCACAAAGCGAAGGTTGGAGACCAGACGATAATCAGATAACAGAGTTGGGTCCAGGGACGGTTTCTTGAGGAGGGGTCTCACCACCACCTCTTTCAAGATGGCGGGCAGATATCCCTCACTCAAGGAAGCATTAATAATACCCTGGAACCAACTTCGTGTCACCTCCCGAGTGGCCAACACCAGCCAGGAGGGGCACGGGTCCAATAAACATGTGGTAGCATTCATCCCCCGCAGCATCCTGTCCACATCCTCAGGGGTCACAGGATCAAACTCTTCCCAAATGACTTCCCCAAATTCCGCCCCTGACCCCCCCCCCGCCCAGAGTTGCCCATTCAGAGTCCAGCCCATCCCAGATCTGAGCGATTTTATCCAACAGGAAATTTGAAAAGTCCTCAGCCCATCCCTGCAAGGGGTCCTCCCGCGCTCCCCCTTCCAGGAGGGAGCGGGTCACTCTAAACAGGGCAGCTGGGCGATTTCCCGTGGATGCAATAAGTGCGGAAAAGTACAAGCACTTTGCCACCCTTATCGCCACTAAATAGGTCTTAATATAAGACCGTAATAGTGTTCGGTCGGATTCGGAGCGGGTGGTCCTCCAAATACTCTCCAGGCCTCTTTTCTGGCGCTTCATCTCCCTCAGCCCCTTGGAAAACCAAGAGGCTGAGTGAGAGCGGTGCGGGGTCAGAGGCCGCAAAGGCATGACCCAGTCAAAGGCCCCGGCCGCCACCCTGTCCCAGGTGGCGACCAGGTCCTCAACCGAGTCATGTGCTCGAATGTCGGGACAAGGCCCAAGCTCCGTCAGGAACATATTTGGATCCATCAGGCGCCTGGGGCGGTACCATCGTAATTGGTCCGCCTCCCTGCGATGGGGAGGAGTGGCCTGGAAGTGTAGCCTAAGGAGTGAATGATCAGACCATGACAGGGGTTCAATAACTATATCCCCTATACCTAGATCATCCTGCCACTGTCCAGAGACAAAAACCAGATCCAAGATGTGACCTCCAGTGTGAGTGGGGTCCCTAATTAATTGGGTCAGGCCCAAGACTGTCATGTAAGCCAAGAACTCCTGGGCAACCCCCGGGGTCTCGCCAGCCGAAGGCAGGTTAAAATCCCCCATGACCATCAGCCTGGGGGTCTCAACAGCCAAGCTGGCCACGACCTCGAGGAGCTCAGGTAGGGCCAATGTCACACAGCAGGGAGCCAGGTATGTGATCAATAAGCCCATCTGAACCCCAGAACCATACTTTACAAAGAGGAATTCACATCCGGTCATCTGAGGAACAGTGGATTCCCTAGGAACTAGATCCTCCCAAATAACTACCGCAACCCCCCCGCCCCTCCCCTGGGCCCTCGGTCGATGAAAAACTTGAAACCCGGCTGGGCACATCTCCACCAGGGGAACACCCCCCTCCTGTCCCAGCCAGGTCTCGGTGATGCCCACCAGGTCCGCTCCCCCCTCCGTAATTAGATCATGAATAAGGGGGGCTTTGTTAACTACGGACCTGGCGTTGCATAACATCAGCCGAAGGCCCGGGGCCGAATCATTCGAGCAGCCCAAGGAACGGGACATGACCTGGGGGTCGGAGCGCGCCACCGCCTGTAAACAACGGGGGCGAGCTCCCACAATATGATAAGGCCCCCGGTCAGCGCCATACCTGCCTCTCCCACCAATCGTGGTAATAGCCATCCCCTCCCCCTCCCAGGAAGAAACCCCCATCCTTGATCCGACCACTCCCGATCCCAAAACTTCCTGGTCACGTGTGACCCCCGGTCTGGCTCTTTTCTGTCGGGTTGTCCCCCAAACCCAACTTAGTCACCCTGCTTAACCCCAATAAAAATTTAGATATAAAAGAATGTAGTTGGGCGTGCTTCCCTTGACTGTGCCAACTCTCAGGATCCCAAGATCCGTCATCGAGGTATGCCACAGAAAGTTCGGGGGGCCACCTCAAGAAAAGAGGGACATTCCTGAGTGCCCACAAGTCCGCCGCTGAGTAGATGATCGGGCAGGACAAATGGCGTCCAGCTGGAGATTGACGTCGAGATTGGGGAAGGGAAGGCCCCACTCGGGACCGACCCATCCAGATGTCCCAGGCAGCAGATCTTAACCTCCGTCCTCGTCTTCGTCGCTGCCAACGTCGACGGGTATGGGATCGAGTGGGCGCGAAGTTCGTGCTAGATGTTACAGCCGACACCAAAGTTCGGGCCCCCGTCTCCAGGGCCAGCGCCGTCCTCAGATCAGATGTCCCCACCGCTGGGCCAGACGGTACCAGGCCAGGTCGCCACCGTCATCGACGAGGTCTCCGGACCACCGTCACCATCTCCGCCCCTGGTAAGGCCACACCAGCCAAGGGCGTCACCGCCGCCCGAGGACCTGCTGCTGGAACTGCCACCGCTGCCAAGCCAGGACCCTCACGGCGACACCAAGGTTTCCGGGATATCATCCTCGGCTCTCTCCACATCGCAGACGCCCTTGCCGGGGCCGTCTAGACCAGGGGTAACAGCCTCGAGGTCGGCAGCTCCGATGGGCCAGGCAGCGTTGGCCTCGACCATCCGTACCGTCGCCACCACAGCCCTAACTGATGATGCCGGGACCGCGGGGTCGGTCGAGGTTGGGCCCAAACCTCCAAGTCACCCCCAAATTGCTGCCAGCCCCAATGGCAATCATGGACACCAATGCCGGAAGGACCAACCCTGCCCATCCAGGCGGCAGCCTCATCAGCGCCGCCGGCTGTGCCAAAACGCTGACCCGAACCATCGCCCTCAAAATATCCGAGGCGAGGCAAGGAAGAATAGAATAAGGCGGCAGGCTTAGCCCAACGTCGAGCCAGACCCAATACTCACAAAGCGGCAGGAACAAGAACAAGACAGTTTTCTTGCAGATGTCTCATTACTGAACTATGTAACATCATCAGTGCTAGTAGAATAGGTTTTGCTCTCAATTTATATCCTGGTGGCTTGCTCTGTCAGTGTGGGTGGGAGTGGCCTTGGTGGTTCCTGGGTTGGGACCTTTACTGTTCACTTGCTTGGAGTATTGTTTACTTCTTGATTCTGGTCTAATGTTAACCTTAGTGTTTAATCTCTGCTCATTTGGGTGTTGATCGCTGGTGAGGCATTTTTGGTCCTTTTGTTGCCTTTTTGGTTTGTTGATCATCTCTGTTGAATGGTATGCAGCTATTGTCTATGTGTCTCTTGAGGGCCAACCTGTCAGAGTGCCAGGAATTCTTTGGCATTTTTGGTGTTGGCTTGGTCTAGGAGGGAGACTGTTTCCCAGTTGAAACTATGGTTGAATCTGCCCTTGTGCTATGAAGTTAAAGCATTTTCATCATAATGTATACACTTTGGAGAATCATAACATGGAAACCAGGCAGCTATCTCTTCCAAATACCCATTTTCCAAAAAGCAAGTTGAGGAAGATGCTCTTAAAACCTCTGCTCCAGGTTACTTATTTATTTATAAATAAACTGTATTGGCCACCTGTCTTACCTTAAGGTAACTGGGCTGCTTACAGACATAAAAATACATCTACATTCAAACCTGAATAAATTAAAACCAAAGCTTAAAATCAAGAACATGTGACGGCGGGGACTGAAATGGGGGGGGGAGGGATCAGTACTTGATCAGCCCCCCCCACCCCCATCCCGTGGTTTCCCCCATTGGGGCCCCGGGCCAACTGGCAGATCCAAGTTTTTAGGCCCTTGCAAAAGGATAGGAAGTTTGGGACCAATTTCACATGGGGGGAGGGAATGTTTCAGAGGGCAGGAGCCACAGCAGAAAAGGCCCTCCTCCTCCGGGACCCTGCCAGCCAGGATAATTGGGCTGAAGGGACCCACAGCAGCCTCCTCTGTGGGAACAAATCCATCAGGACTAGACTCAGCAACCCACCTGCATTTAGAAGACAAAAGCCATTCTTTTGAAGACAACAAAATCCACATTTTGGACAGAGAGGACCGCTGGTTTGAAAGAGGAGCCAAAGAGGCCCTGTGTCAAAATTGAACAGTCCTCTCTCTCTCAACAGACGGGGAGGGATACTATATCATCTATCTCCAGTTTACAATGTCCTTTCAGCAGTTCCAAAAAGGCTCCACACCCATTTGCACCACTCAGGTGACCCCAACGACACAGATAAACCTCCAAGTGGCCTCAATGACTCTCTAAAAGAATGCAAATAACCAGCTGTCTGCAAGGAGCATAAATCCTTCCACACCATCCAGTCAGAACTGAAGAAGCTTCTTGGATGAGAAGCAAAATGTCTTCAAAGAAAAACAAGAAAGTCCAGTTGCCTTCTGAAAAAAGCACCTTTGGGACAACCATAACCTGGATGACAGAGAAGCTCCACAGAGTGGGATGGGCCAATCCCAGTGGGATGAGACAGTCTCCTAAGTAACCTGACCCATGCCATGAAGGAATTTAATGGGGAACACCAACGCCTTGGATTGCACCCGGAAGCAGACTGGCAACTAATGCAGCTCGTGGAGCAGTGGTTTTACTGGGGCCATTCTAGCCCCCCCACTAAAACTGCCTGCGCTGCTGCACTCTGCACCAGCTGCAGCTTCTGAATGCTCTTCAAGGGAAGCCCTATGTAGAGCTCATTATAGTAAGTCCAATCGTGAGATGATCAGAGACTGAATGACTGAGCGCTGGGAATTCTGCTCCTGGAAAGGCCATAACTGGGGGGGGGGGGGGGGGGCATAATAGTGCAAAGGCTCCCAGCTGCAACTGCAAACACCTGTTTGTTGAGCACGAGTCCAGGAGAAGCCACAAGTTGGGGACCGTATCTTTTCTGGAGCAGGGCCACCCCCCCCAAGTCAAAGATAACAAAACCCCAGATCCTGAAGTCCTGCGCACCCATTTGGTCTTGTCAGGGTTCAGCCAAAGCCTGCTGTCCCCTATCCAGGCCCGCACAGCCTCCAGGCATTGCAAGAGGGCCACCCCAGCATTACTTGGGCCACCAAGTGTGGAAATAGAGTTGGGCATCATCCTTATCTTTTCAGGATTTTCAAATAAAGAGCTGCCCTTTTGATTTTCTAAGAGGCAAGCTTGGAAACAAAGTTGATCTGAGAAAACGGTGCTTTGTAAAGAGTCAGCTTCTTATTTAACTGAAATAATGTACTTTTTAAAGTGAGGCAGAGAATTTAATCAAGGAAAGCTTCCCACCTATCATGGTTGAGTTCTTTACACATGAAGAAACAGTCTGAACTTGATGAACTCTTCCTGGCATTAATGCCTCCTGAAGTGGCTCCATCGCTGGAGGTTTTCGAGGAGACGTTGCACAGCCATTTGACTGTGATGGTACAAGGACTCCCACCTTAGGCAAGGGAGGGGCTGGATGACAAAACTCCCAAGGTCTCTTCAGTTCTAGGATTCTACGAATCTAGATTGTTGGAAGGGCATCTTTATTTGAATCAGCGGCATAATGTCTTACCTGTTTACAACAGCTACCTTGGGGGGAATTAGGGTGAGGAGATTGTGACCAAAGCCCCACCAAAGAGGCATGAAAGCAACCCCCAAAGAAATACTTATTTATTTTTTATTTATTCAATTTCAATTCTCCTTCCTTCTCAAGAAAGCAATTCTGCACACAACTACAATCACACACACACACACTCATGAAAAAAAATACAATTATAGGTATCAATATAACCAAGAAACAGGGCCAGGACCCTTCACAGACTCAGGGCCCAGACCTGGGCACATAACTGGGTCTTCTGTGGCATCCTAACCTCTGGTCCCACAGGGGCTATCGCTGAGGAGGCAGGTCTTCCAAGTCCTTGCCAGCTGATATATTTCCTGGCTGATGGGACTCATGGCATGCCCAACCCACCAAACAATGGGAGGAAATGGAGCTCTAGGACATTAAGCAGAAAACGGAGGGGAAGAAACAGCTTCCTTTTCCCACAGGGAGATTCTTCCAGACTAGGGAAAAAGGGGTGCTGCTGAGCTCGGAAACCAAATAAGTATTTAAATATGCCCAATTTGGAGGCAAAGGGAGGGAGATTAGAGACTATGCTTACGGGCCAGACATGTTAATGGTTATAGTATAAATGCAATAAGTAAATAAAAATAAATAAACCTCATGCCGGAATTCTTAAAGTCAGCAACAACTTAATGGCACATAATCAGCCAATCACTCAATAGCAAGTAGTACATACTAAAGTTTCACCCAGACAGTTAAATGAGTTTTGCAACTGGTGGTTTTTTTTCAATTGGGGTTTGCTTATCTGTTTTAACCTTGGGCAATCTGGGTCTTAGGTAGATGCTGTGGCTCTGGTTTAGTCCCTGTCCACAGTCCCTGTTGTGAGACTGACAGCTACACAAATTATTTCAATAAACGATAATGGATATTTTAGCACCATCACTGCTGATTTTCATTGCAAAAAGTACTGAACAGGGCAGAGTTACCTTTAGAAGCATCCTAAATATTTTTAAGCATTCAGTTTTGTAGTACACTCAAAAAGCACCTGCTCATTTCAAAAAGTAATTAATTTCATTTAACTACTGCTAATAAATGTCCTTTTACATTAGTGTCCTGCAAACAATCTCTCCCACAGTTCATTCTTACAAGTCTTGCAGGTAGTCCTCAAGTTACGGTGGCGATTGAGGCTGGAATTTCCATCACTAAGCAAGGTGATCGTAAAGTGTGACACCATGTGATCACATTGCTTAGCAACAACAATCCTGGCAATTTCCCTTGCCATCTTCAGTGAGGTTAAAAGAGGACCTCAGCGGAAAGAAGTGCTGAAACTGTGGCCCAGGCATGCAGGCAGGCACCATGGAGGACCAGTGCCCCAAAAGGGGGTTATGGAGCAGGCATTGCAAAGCACGGGACGGCACTGTGGGCGGGCGCTACAGGATACCAACAGCCACACTGCTGGGGCCCCTCAAGCGAAAACCCAGCAGGGCTGTAGGAGCAAGCTGAGATCTTCTTCCGGCTTCCCCACTGACTTTGCTTGTGGGAAACAGGCAGGTCAGGTCAGAAAGGATCACTGTGGGATGGCCGCAACTCCTGAGGATCGGTCATAAGTTCTCTCTGCCCCCCCCCCCACCTTCTATGCTGCTGTAATTTGGAACTTTCTCTGAAGGAGAGGTCCTCACTTTAGGACCACCTGCACTAATTATCTCACTTCCTCCTTTTTACAAACACACGGTTTCATCACTTGGAAACGTCTCTCTCTCTCTCCCATACATACACACATAGAGCCCTCTTTAAAGTTACTGTTTAAGGCCTAGGATGAGATACACTGCCACTCACAAGCCCACCCCACTTCTCCCACCTTGTATTCACTTGACCCATTGCCCTGTAGAGGCAGATGGGAAATGCCAAAGACTGGCCCAGCAAGCTCCTGCTTCTGCCCAAGTGGGCGGCTCTCCTCATTCCCCCCGCGGCTCAGATGCCCCTCACCTGCTCCTGGATACAGGGCTCCATGTCCACGAGGCAGCTCTGGCAGAAGGGAGCAAAAGGCAGCCACTTTGTCCTTGAGGCTGAGCAGCTGCTGCTAGAGAGGAAAAGGCAATCGTGAAGGCCTGGCAGGAAGGGCCATGGCAAAAGATCCCAAAAACCCACTCACCTGGTCAGGGATGGCCCCGGATGAGCAGTGGGACAGTTCCCAGAGCAACGAGAAGTGAGCACAAATCATGGCTGGAATCACCACCTGCAAGAAGAGGAGGCAGCAGGCAGGCATGGGACCCCTGTGGGCGCAAGAAAAATGCCTCCTCGGAGGGTGGAAGAGCAGCTGAGCAAGAATGTGGCCCAACAAGAGAAGTCCCCCACTGTTCCTGGACCAGGTCAGTTGGCCCAGTACCTGCTCGCAGGCCTCGCCTGTGTTCAGCAGGTGGCGCAGGAGACGGACGCAGGGCTCAAAGAACCTCCAGGGAGTCAGGTCATGGGCACTGCGGATGAAAAGGGCACAAGGAGCAAGGACCAATTCCTGGATGTTCCCCAGGGACACCATATCTCTATTTAGAACTGGTGCAGAGGAGGAAGGCGTCTAAAGGCAGGGATCTTGGGACAAAACAGCAAGGAAATGGCCAGACTGAATAATTTCCACTCACCTGTGGAAGAAGGCAATGCGTCTCAAAGTGACTGCCATGCTGTACATCTCCTCCTTCTCAGAAAACGAGGACTGCAGAGAGAAGAAACAGACACGACTCAAGGCGCTTCTCCTCCACCCGAGAGGACTACCCAGAGACAGAGAATCATAGGGAGGCCCAGCCCCATGCTTAAAGTAGGAACCCTCACACTATCCCTGACAAAAACTGCTCAATCTTTCCTTGAAAGCCTCTACTGACTGAGCACCCACCACTTCAGAAGGCAGCCTATCCTACTGCTTAACAGACTCTCAGGCAGGTAAATCCTCCTTATTCCCTTTGGAGGCTGCTACCTGCTGGTTTTCATTTTGCCCTCAGGCATTACAAGGAATAAATTCACAGTGTCTGCCCTATGACTTCCCTTCATGGATTGGAGGACTGCTATTATGTCTTTGCTTGGCTGTCCCTTCTTTAGGCTAAACGTACCAAGTACAATTGCTCTTGGTAGGATTCCAAGCCTTTTACTATCCTTGTCACTACTCTTCGTACTCTTTCCAGTTCCACAGCCCAAAATTGTGTTGGCTCTTTTGGTAGCTTTGGCCCATTGCTGGCTCAGCCTGAGCTTAATCTGAGATCTACGACGACACCCAGATTCTTCTCACAAATACTAGGTGGAGCCAAGGATCCCTATCTTCTCTCTGTGCATCTGATTTTTTATTTCTCACCTATGAACATGTTGCTGCCTAAGGGCCAGTGTTCTAAACAATCTGGACGTAGCAAAGGCAATGGAAGAAACTAGCCGTTTGTCTGGCCACTCTCTCTCGGCTTTCCCAAACATCCCTAGCACAGCTTCATCACGACCATCCAGTCCTGCTACAGAGCCTTTCACGCACCCCTGGTGCTCCGCATAGTCCTTGTCAGCCAGATCACCTCTACTCCTTCTAATTGTTAGGCTAGATGTACCCAGTTCTTGCAATCTTTTGTTGTATGTTTTAGCCCCCAATCCCCTAACCATCTTTGTTCCTCTTCTCTGCACTCTTTGTAGAGGCTCCGCATCTTTTATATATTGTGGTGACCACAACTGGATGCAGTATTCCACATGTGGTCCTACTAAAGCAGTATACAGCGACACTAACACTTCACGTCTTGATTCTGTCCCTCTGTTAAGGCAGCACACATTGGCCTTTTTGGCAGCTGCAGCACACTGCTGGTTCATGCTTAAGAGGATGTTCACTAGGTCTCCAAGATCCCTCTTATAGTTTCTGTTGTCAAGCGTAAAACCTGAGTTTTTCTTGACAATGAATTACATTTTGTTGGATAGGTCCCAGTGTACAAGTCCGTCTAGTGACTAAATCAGTGGGACCAATTAAATACTTGGGAGTTTAGTAAGGCATGTGACAAAGTAAGGCAACAACCAATTGCTCCTTTACTACGATCATGTCAATTACAACTAATAAATGGGAGGCACTGTAGTCCTTCTGTCTTGAGATAGGCACCCCCCCTCCAGGTCCACATTTCAAGGTAGCTCTTCATGTACTCCAGATCAGAATCCTATCATCAAACTGCTCCCACTCTGAAAATTCATTCATGCCTAAACACCTGTCATAGAGTGCCATTCTTCTACCTGGAGGAGTTCAGTAGCCTCATGCTGGAATTTATCCGCCAGATAGTCCATAATGCAGCTTCGAGCAAAATCCACACGGTTGTAGAAAGCAAATTCTGTGTTGCAGAGCAACTGAAGAGTCTGGGAAGCCAGCTCCAGCACTTCACTGCTGGTGTGCTTTTCCACCACTTCCTTTAGCTGGCTCAGCAGCAAGTCTAAGTACTGGGAGGAGACAGAGAGAGTCACCGCAGCAGTGTCCAAGGACAAGCCTTGGGGGGGAGGAGATGGATTTGGACTATTTGGGGAAGCAGGAGGAAGAGCCTGCTTAGGAGGAGAAACAAGGTATAGGGGGAGAGAGGCAGAGTGAAAAGGGCCTCCTACCTTCTCCAGGCGGCCTGAGCTGTAATAAATTAGGTCAAAATAACGCAAAGCCTCCAGCAGGGGTCCTACTTTCTCAGCATCAGCAGAGAACTGCCAGGACAGAGCAGAGCAGAGAAGTGAGGAATGAGGGCACTAATAGAAGGTGCTGCAAAGAAAGCCAAGTGCATCAACTACCCAGGACTCTGAAGGGGACAGATAAACCCCCCAAGTGGTCTCAATGACTTTCAGAGAGTGCTAGCGACCAGATGACTGCAAAGAATACAAATCCTTCCATTCCCCAACATTTGGTCAGAACTGAAGAAACCCCTCAGATGAGAAGCAAAATGTTTTCCTGGGGGGGGAGGGGGGGATGAAAAGCAACTTTGGAACAGCCACCTAGAACCGACAGGCAGGGCCACATCCCAACAAGAACAGGATGCTTCTTCTTTGGTTTCTCCTCCCATTTAGTAGTAAGAGACGAAGGCATTATTCACCTTAGCTAATAGCTGGGGCAGTAGAGGGACAAAATGCTGCGTGAGCCTCAAACGCTCTTCGGACTGCCCTTTGCGCTCCCGAGCAGAAAACACCTAACAAAGCAAAAGAAGAAGAGGAGGAGATGGCAGGGATTGGGGTCCTTGTGAAAGGAGAGGAAGAACCAAGGCCGTTACCTTCTTTCCAGAGAACCTGCCAATGGGTGGGTGTCCTTCTGTGGCTTGCCGCATGCTGGCCACCAAGATCAAGATGAGGCTGCTCTCTCTTAGATCGCCCAAACCTGCTGAGCAACACAGCACTTTAGCTGTGGAGCATCTCACACAGAGAATGAATCCATATTACGCAACTATCACACCATCTCTCATCCTAAATGTGTAGCTACTGTTCCCTAAATTTGCAGGAGAATTATACCGTAGTATCCATAAAGAAGCACTAATTTAACTTACTTCTAATTGGATGCAATAAGCAGAATTTTTAAATATTAATTGCCAAGCCTTCCTGGATAATTCCCTCAGGTATTTCTCCTAAATACGTTTAACAAATAAGAGATTGTCACATAGTCTTGCCTTCAGGGATGACCCACTTGTTGCCAGGCACTCCGCTTATTCTTGCGCATGATTTACTACTGTTCTCACATTTATATCAAACATTCCATAATTCAGTTTCCTGATTACTTTCACAATAAGCTTTTGCTAAAATTACAAACACAGAATAAACTTCTTACAATCATGTTTCTCAATGACCTGAAGAGCAAAAGTGCAGCATGCACAATTTCTTCCCAGCATGAAGAAGAACATAACTAAAGAACATAAAGTACTTCCAGTAGCTGCAGCAATCGTGTCAGAAAAGCTAGAGCTCAGAATGAACAAAGGCTTACATAAGAGACAACATCAAAGAACCCTTGGTACTCTCTGAGCCTAGTGGTTTGCTTCCAGACATTTCATCACCCAAAAAGGTAATACCATCAGTGAGCGTGGGGCTCTCTCCCAGTTTATATGCAGTAGCTTGCCCTGCCAGTGTTGGCGGGGGGTGTAGTTTTCTCCTTGGTGATTCCTTGATTCCTGTTTTCTGTTTGTCTGGTGTTAATCTTTGCTTATCGGGCTGCTGGCTGCTGCAAAGCATGTCTTTCTTGGTTTCTTTCCTAGGTTTTCTATTGTCTCTGATGTATAAATCTGGTTTATCTCTCTGTTATTGATGGCTGATTTGTCTAAGTGCCAAGTTTCCAGGAATTTCCTGGCATTATTGGATTTGGCTTGGCCTAGGATGCTTTCTTCTCCCGGGTGATAATGTGGCTGAGGCTGTCCATATGCATGGTGGGATTAAGGAGTTTTCATCATGTCTTCCAACTGCTGGCTTTTGTTCACAGATCTGCTTTGCCCATCTTCTGCCTGCCTGTCCTATATAGTGGCCATTACACAGTTCTTACACTGCATGTTGCAAAGCTACTGGGACCATTGGTTTCCTGATTACTTTCACAATAAGCTTTTGCTAAAATTACAAACACAGAATAAACTTCTTACAATCATGTTTCTCAATGACCTGAAGAGCAAAAGTGCAGCATGCACAATTTCTTCCCAGCATGAAGAAGAACATAACTAAAGAACATAAAGTACTTCCAGTAGCTGCAGCAATCGTGTCAGAAAAGCTACGGTGTTTTGGAGGGCTTTAATTGGAGCAGAATTCAATACTCATCAGCACCAATATTAGTTGGTCTGCAAGCAAACAACCAAGTTCTGAGAGCACCAAAGGCTCCACAGTTCAATCCTGAGCTACAACATAAGTCTCTTCCATTGAAGCACAAGTTCTTTGGGAAGTGAGAAATGAAAAGAAAGCCATGTATAGATGCAGCCCAAAGAGAGCAGTCTTGGTGCAAGAATGATACAAGAAGAAACACTGTCTTAGCTTCCTTGTGTCGGTCTTCTCTCAGAAGGGAAACAGAGCTGTAGCTGGTCATCCTTCTAAGAAAAATCACTTGAACTCCCCCACTCCCCAAAGATCAGATTCAACTGGAAAGTACAGAAGGAATAGGAGGACAGCAGGTCTGCTTTAAGTAGTCATGTGATTACTTTCATGAGGAAAGTTCTTGGCAAATACATGGGAAGATCAGGGTATCCCGGCCAATTACATTCAACATGAATCCAGTGTGGTGTAGTTGCTCGGAAGGCCAATACTATCTTGAGAGGTATTACAGGTAGTCTTTGCTTAATAACTGTCCTGTTTAGCAAGTGTTCAAAATTACAAGAAGACTTTACAACCAATCCTCACATTCACACCTGTCACAGTATCCCCACAATGTGACCAAAATTTGGGTGTTTATAATCATCATGGCATCCCACAGCAGCAGAACAGCCACTTGCGCAAGTCACAACCGACCTCCAGCTACGTCCACGGGCAGATATCCTCAGGGAGGGATCCCCGGAATTCCGGATGGGTTTTAAGGAAGTCGAAGGGCACATTTCCCCCCATTCGTTTAGCAGCTGACATGAGCCAAAGCCCACCCACTCCCCTCACCTTCTATGGAGGATTCCTCCAGCAGGAGGCCTGTCAGCACCGGCCAGTCCTTCAGCAGGGCAGATGCACAGTCCCACAGGCTATCGACCAAGTAAGCGGCATGATCATGGAACTGTGCACAGGTGGAGAACAAAGCACTGCACTAAAACCAGCCTGGCTAAGGGCCGCCAGGACTCTTCACCTTCTCCTTGTGGCTCAAACGTTTCACTCACCTCACTTTCAATAAAGAACACCAAAAGCAATTGGAGGAAGACACGAGTGCCCTCATGGAGGTCCCCTGATTTCCCCCCGGCATCCACCTTGGGTGCCCACAACCTACAAGCAAAGCCACCAACATTAGGAAACAGAGCCCAAATCAGAAATCTTTGGGAAGAAACAGGACACTGCATTCCTACGCACAACCGAGTGCTTGCTCAGAATGCTGAGGTGCGGAGGAGGGGGGGGGGGAAAGGACCATACTCACTTTCTGTATAAAAATCCACCTGCAGCAGCAGCTACAGGACGACTGGAAGCATAAACCAGTGGGAAGACCCTTTCACAGTCAGCATCTGTGAGTGCGCCATCCGTATTCCTGCACAGAGACCGATCTTCAGCGCACATGAAAAATGCCAACCCCCAACCCCCTCTAAGTGAGGGGTAGAAAGGACGGACTCATAACACAGGAGACTCTCTGGCAGCCTGGGCAGACTGGACTCTGACGAGTAGTTTGAATGCTAGCAGTACCTTCGGATTACTCTGGCATCACTTACTGAAGGATGAGAGTAAGCAGCCTCACAGCTTCCACTGCCACTTGGGGCTCTTTATCCAGAACCATGGACACAATCCGTTCCTGCAGAAAAACAGGAGGTGCTTGAGGGAGCGGGGACCACCCACTTTTTGGAATGGTTCCATCTCCCTGAAAATGCATCAAATGTATTTTTCAGTACTTAACAGACAAATACGTTTCAGCTTCCTGGCTTATTCTTTTATAATCATTCCACGTCTTTGTGGTTAACGTTTTGTAATTTATGAAAGCTGCCACAGGGGCACTGAACCTCCACTAGGTAAATATATAATGATTCTGGGAACCTGCCTCCAAGTCAAGCCTCCTCTCCTCTCCTCTGCCAGGACATGGAGGACGACAAATAATACATTTCACTTGTACATTATTTGATTGCTGCCAGGGACCCTGAGCCTTGAAAAAGCCGGCAACCCTGAAACTGCTGGAGGGGAAGGAGCTAGATTACAAGAAACGGGTTGCTATCCTTTCTTCAGTGTGAAGGTGTAATAAAGGACGCTTTTGTTGAAAGAGGCTAATATGGATGGAAAGGCAGGCTTGGAGTCTCCCCAGGAATGCAAAATTGAGACACACCAGGCCTGCTGATAGTAAGGTCAGGTCTTGCTCTTTCTCAAACGCTACATTTCAACTGAAATTCTTGCGTACCATTTCAGAAGGGACAAAACCTGTAACCACTTTGTGGGCTTTGAGACTCTGGTATTAATTATTTATTTATTTATTTATTTATTTATTTATTTATTTATTTATTTATTTATTTATTTATTTATTTATTTATTTATTTATTTATTTATTTATTTATTTATTTATTTATTTATTTATTTTTTATTTATTTATTTATTTCAGTTTATATACCGCCCCCCTCTCCCAAAAAGGGACTCGGGACGGTGAACAGCCACAATAAAACATACAAATTACAAAAGTTAAAAGAGTTTAAAATTGATTAAATAAATGGCTGAAGCCAATAAAAACTCCATAAAATTAAAATTGAATTAAAAATTTAAAACCCTGCTCATAACGTTAGGCCAGACCGGCCTGTTGGAAAAGATGGGTTTTAAGTGCACGTCAGAAGGCTCGCAGGTCAGCAATGGCCCGCATCTCCGCCGGTAGTTCATTCCAAAGGGAGGGTGCTCCCAGAGAAGGCCCGCACCCTTGGGGCCGCCAACTGACATCGTCCAGCTGGCAGCACCCCGAGGAGGCCCACCCTGTGGGAGCGCACTGGCCGGTGGGAGGCCGATGGTGGCAGTAGGCGGTCCCGCAAGTACCCGGGTCCCAAGCCAAGGAGCACTTTAAAGATGGTCACCAACACCTTGAATCGTACCCGGAAGGCCACCGGAAGCCAGTGCAGCTCGCGCAGGAGCGGTGTAATATGGGCGCTCCGGGAAGCGCCCAAGATCACCCGCACGGCCGCACTCTGCACCAGTTGAAGCCTCCGGATGCTCTTCCAGGGGAGCCCCATGTAGAGAGCATTGCAATAATCTAGACGGGAGGTAACGAGAGCAGAAGTGACTGTGCACAATGCGTCCCGATCCAGAAAGGCCGTAACTGGTAGATCTGACGGACCTGATAAAAAGCCCCCCTGGTGACGGCTGATATATGATCATCTAATGACAGCTGCACATCCAGGAGGACTCCCAGATTACGCGCCCTCTCCATGGGAGCCAAAATTTCACCCCCCATGGTCAGCGATGGAATGAGCTGACTGTATCTGGGCGCAGGGAACCACAGCCATTCGGTTTTGGTCAGGTTGAGCCGAAGCCTGTTGACCCCCATCCAACTCCGCACAGCTTCCATGCACCGGGTCATCACTTCAATGGCTTCGTCGGGTGGCCCGGGGTGGAAATGTATAGCTGAATATCATCAGCATACTGATGAAACTCCACCACGAAGCCACGGATGATCTCCCCCAGTGGCTTTACATAAATGTTGAGCAGCAGGGGTAAGAGCACAGACCGCTGAGGAACCCCACAATACAAGGGCCTCAGGGTCGATCTCTGCCCCCCTGCCAACACAAATTGCGAGCGGTCGGAGAGGAAGGAGGAGAACCACCGTAACACGGTGCCTCCCACTCCCAACCCCACCAGCCGCCGCAATAGGATACTGTGGTCGACAGTATCAAAAGCCGCTGAGAGATCTAACAGGACCAGGACAGAGGAACAAACCCTGTCCTGCGCCCTCCATCCACCAACGCGACCAACACTGTCTCTGTGCTGTACCCAGGCCTGAAACCCGATTAGAGAGGATCTAAATATATGGCTTCCTCCAAGTGCCGAGGGAGCTGTTGTGCCACCATGTGGGTTCTTCTGGGGAAGAGCCCAGTGACCACTGTAGTTGTGCTTGAGCATAAAAGACTTTGTGGCATCTTTGAGGGTGTAAAGCATACTTCATTTTGATATCTCAAAAACAGGACTCTCCTGAGCGTTTCTGGAAGTCTTCTGCAGCCACTATACCAACTTCAAAATAATTACAAGAATGGATTTCCACACAAATAATTTAGCCACAGTGCTCTGTGCTCATTGTCTTCAAAGACAACCCGACTAACTCTATATTGCTGAAGCAGCATACAGTAATTGTGTTTGGTGATCGCAACATGCAAATTACAAAAATTAAAGTTGCTAAGTGACACTTGTGCAATGAAAAGAAAAAGAGGAAGCTTAGAAAACTTCCAGATAAGGATCACGAAAGTTCAGCGGGTGTGACCCATCACCCCAACAATTCCAATCTCTGACCGAGACAGGCAGCCGAGGTGAGGCTTCTCCTCTTAAAACTGCACCCAAACGAGACCGACCCCGGAGAGATGTTAAGAGGACGGCACCCTGGAAGAGCTGGGAGAGAAGTTCTGTGCCATAAAAACCAACCCATGCAAAGTCTTATTGCTCCCCTCCTATTATTGATCCCTAGCTACCATAATGGTACTACTCAGTTGCTATTACTACAATGTTTATACAAGTAGTCCTTGACTTAGAACCACAATTGAGTCCAACATTTCTGTTGTTACATGAGACGTTTGTTGAGTTTATACACTTTCTTGCCACAATTGTTAAGTGAATCACTGCAGTTGATTAGTTAGTAACCTGGTTAAGTGAATCTGGCTTCACCGATGACTTTGCTCCTCAGAAGGTTGCAAAAGGGACACTGCGACTGTCATAAATATGAGCCAGTTGCCAAGCGTCTGGATTTTGATCACGTTTCTGGTGGTGCTGCAAGGGTTGTAACTGAAATACAGCCAAAAGTTGCTTGTTTCAGTCACTAAACGAACTGTAATAAATCAAGGACTACCTGTACTCCATACTACTCGCATCAGTGTCCTTTATTTTACCATTACCTGTTGCACATGGCTGTGCTCTATGCCATGGTTACAGGCGCCTCGAAGATATAGGCAGTCCTCAGGGCTAGTTTTTTTTTAACAATGGCTAAGTTATGATGGCCTCAAAAAATGTTATGATGGCCTGTCCTTGCAGTTACAACCACCCTAGCAACCCTGCAATCACATGATGGCAATTGGGGCATTTGGCAACTCACTCAACTTCACAACCACTTGCAACCTCCTGCGGCCACAGGAGCATTCGTGACCTTCCCAGCTGGTTTCCGACAACGAATCGCAATTGGGTAAGCCGAGTGATCCAACGTGCCGATTTGCTCCATTTACTACAGTAAAAATGGTCGTAAAATCGGATTGCCACGTGGTGACTTGTTTTAGTACCACAGCAACGTACAGTGGAAGTCCCCTGCCCAATTGTGATCGTAAACCTGATCTCTGGCTACAAATTTTTCAAAAGGCTTAAGAAGCTTGGCTCTAAGTGCTGACACTCTGACGGACCGCAGGCTGCTTTGAAATGATGGTGCAGCCGATTGAACACACCTGTGTTATTTTAAGAGAGACACCTACAAGGAAAGCTATTTATATGGAGTGGTTAGTTGTAATGAAATAAGCACATGAAGGAGGGATTACACTATATACAGGCTTATTTTTCTTGTATGTGGCTGCCTACCTCCTGCAGTGATTCTAGGAGGGTTACCGAGAGGCCATGTGTGGAAAACTTATGATTCATGAGGTGATTCATCTTATGATCCGCCTTTAGCAGCCATACCTTGAAGTCATCGTTTCCTCTATGACTTTATCCATCCCTCACATGTGGAGTGCGGCTGGTCAGCCAGTTACGAATCCATCTAGTGTGGCTGATGCTGTCTATTCAACATTTCTCTAACTTGCCCAGAAGTAGATTGGGGTTTACTTTGTCAAATGCCTCACTGGCCCAAATGCTATACTTCAATTACCTCTGTAATTGTATATGTTTATTTGACAGTTTTTGCAACCTGATCCACGCTTTAGACCTGGGTGGTAGATAATTGAAGTATGCCTATCACAGAACTGTTTCATTCAAGATTAGGTTGGCTCCAACGCAATTAAAACTTCTTTGCTCTCTCTCACCCAGCTATGGTCACTTGCCTGTCTGCTAGAAAGGGGGGGAGGGAGGAACCCCCCCATACCCTTCCCAGCCTATGCCAATCCCCCCCCACACTGTCCCCTGTGCTGCTCCCCCACATATCTTCTCTCCTTGCATGCCTTCCCCAATCCATCTCTTGCACACCACCCCACACCCTCCCCAATCCATGCACCTTTCCTGACCCATGCAGTACTTTTGAAGTGTGCGCGCACACACACACACACACACCCTTCCCAATCCACACCATCCCTGGCCTGCATTGGCACCTCTTGCACCCTACTAAGCACCCCATTCTGGGGACCTTTTACAACCCACGCAGCCCCTCCCCCGTGCATTCTTCTTGCCCTATGCTGCCCCCCCAGCTGCTCCCCCAATCTGTCCTGCATAGCATCTCTCACAGCTCCCAAGACATTCTTCCCCTCTATGGCATCCCTTGTGTGCCTCCAAATATCTTTCCTGACTTGAACCGCACACCCCTTCACTCTCCCTCCCACTCAGCTGCAGCCACTTACCTGCCTGTTGGTCTTGGACTTCCTGCCAGCTTCCCTACTGACCCTCCCTGCAAGCTTCCCACAAGCAAAGTAAATAGGGATGTTGGCAGGAATTTGAGGAGCGAAGGAAAGGGAGGGGGGAAGGAAGGATAAGGGAGGAAACAAAGAAAAATTTCTGAAGTTCTGTGCCAGCTTCCCATAAGGAAACTCAATAGAAGCTGGAAGGAAGATCAGAAGTAGCTCACCCCCACCTGTGGCCATTCTGATTCTCTGTTTAGGTAAGAAAATATCTCTGAAACAGTGACCCAGGAGGTTATAGGTTGTCTGGTTTATTTCTGAAAGCTTTTGTTACTTAATATACATGTTGCCCAACTCCCAGCAGCTTTTTGAGGATTCTCATTCATGAACTCGGGATGAGATAGCAGCAAAGAGAAAATTGGACATTTCCAGAGTATGCAAGAGAGACCGAGGACAGAGTGACCTATCCCATTAATAAAACTCCTGCCACCTTTTCAACATGGATCTGCTAGTCAAAGCTAGTGGGAAATATTACAGCTGTTTACCTTAAAGCGACTGGTGAAAAGCTCCATCTGCGAGGCAGTTTCTGGGCTGCAATACAAGCCTTGCAGTGCAAGTAGGCACCTGAGTCGAACCTCCCCCTGCTGCAAGACAAAGCCCATCATCAGGCTATTTGATTTCTCAAAGCCCAAAATCAAATAATGTCTAAAAACTGCAAAGAATGATAAGTAATCCCAAGTCTTTTCCTTTGTACTGAATTTGAATTTGTTAGCTCTGACAAGTAACCCAACCAGTATCAGGTTCATAAAATGGCAACAAAAACGGTCAGAAATTGGGAACAGTCCAATCGAGAGACATTTGACCCTTAAAAAGCGAAGATTGAGACAACATGATAACCTACATGGGCATGTTGTTCTTTACTACCACACAATGCACAACACAGAATAACAGCCCTGTTACTGCAAGACCAGGAAAAGGAAGAATAATGGGCAGGTATTGATAAGACAATTCTCCACCAGGGGCAATGAAATTTGGATCCCTACATTCAATCCTGAAGAGGATTGAACTCAGGGATTTTAATTTTAGGAAAAGTCATCATCTGTTTGAACTTCATTCTTCTCTTAATCATCATAATCAATAGATAAAATGGGTGCGTTAGTTGAAGGGTTTTGTTGTACAACAAGCTCGATGCACAAATCAATATACAGTAAAAAGACCCACAGAACTGGAATAACCTATATAGACCATCAAGCCTGGTCCTCTGCTTAGTACAGAGATTCAAATTAAAGCCCCTCACACAATTGGATACCTGGCCTTTTCCAAATACACCCAATAATATTAAGATTCAGAATCCTGGTACATAGAATTGTGTTTTCTTCTAAGTACGAACAGGAAGGAGGTCACCCTTACTCTAATCTATGGGATACACCGTTCCTTAAGAATGAGACTGCAACAGGAAAGATATACGTCTAAGACCCTACCCGTATCACTTCTAGATGGGGGGTAATGGGATACAAAGCGTTCCTTGCTGACTCAAAGATGAGGAAGACAGCTTTAAGGCCACCAGGACCAAGCCACGAACAGCTTTAGAATGAGAAAGAGAACAGAATTATGCTGTACAGGTAGTCCTCCACTTATGACCATGATCAGGCCCAGAATCTGTCACTGAGCAAAGTGGTTGTTAAAGTGAGATGTCATGTGATCGCTTTGTTCAGTGACTGCAATCTCAGATCTCCCACACGGTCATTAAAGACTACATGGGTCAATAAGACAACCACAATGCTAACTCATCCTTCCTACATCAGTTATTAATACAACTAGGACACTTGGCGGCATCACTTCCCCCCATGTGCTAAAGGCATAGCCGCTCCTGTTGAAGAGCTGCACAGGGGTCTGGGAAAACAGGCAAGGAAGAAGAACTACTGCTGCCAATTCCAATAATTTCTTCTTCTTGTCAGTGTAAAAAGGAGTTGGCATCAACGCCACTGTGATACATCCCACTGTACTGAATTAGCACCAACAATCTTAAACAGGATGGCAACCATATAGCTGCGCAGACCATCTGAAAAAGACCCTTCACAATGTGCAAAGAGCACATGCAAAACATCCTTTCAAAAGATTAAAGCAGCCATGTCTTTTGCAAAGCAGAGACAGCTGGGAGCATCTTCTGAAGAAGTGTGGGTGTTGAAAGAAGTTGTAGCTACTTTAACACTTCAAAAACAACTGCTATTATGTCCTTTGATTCAATTGTTGAATATAAAGACAGATAGATAACTCTACAAATTCTTCCATATAGTTTCTCTTATTGGATTATATTAGGTATTCTCAAGGTAGCTCAGTTATGTCGAGATGCATCTAATGTCCAATTCTTTGCATAGTTGAAATCATAGTGTAAAATGATAGTAATCTTTCCCCTATTTTATCCCATAGTAGTAGAGCCAAAGGAGAGACGCTAGCACGATGCTAGAGTCCGAGCAAGAGTGAAGAAACCTCCCCCAACCCATCAAGGGTCAATTCAGTGACCAATCAGGATTACAGATGTGACCACATGACATGGACTACATTTCCCAGGATACCTTAACTACATTTACCATGATGCATTCCTTTAAGGGGACAACTCCCAATTCCTAACTATCCCAATTCCCATATACTGGCTGGGCAGCACAACTGCTATGGACATGCTCTCATGTTACAAAGCATCTTGTTCAAATGTTTTTCATAGTTCTGTTCAGATGGGCTCATGATTCTGGAAACACGAATTAAGTAATGAGGGTGCTTTAAATATCTTGCATAAACTTTTAATTCCTGAACACCCTACAAATACGTTTTCTGCCCTGGCAACCCACCTTGTCATGCAGAGTCCAGCCAATGTACTTGAGGTAACCATCAGTTAGGAAAGAAGTGGTGTAATGTTGTATCCACTGACCCATCTCTCCAATGCAAATAGCACGGATTTCAGGTAAGAGGTCCCTTGGAAAGCAAACAACCAAGACAGCAATCAGAGTCCAGATCCTGAGCCTCCTCTTTTCACGCGTGCCCTGATGTCACTCACCGATAGCGGTGAACAAAGACTCCCTTGAAGAGAGCGTTCATTAAGGTCTCCAGCTCTTCTTGCTTCTCCTGGAACTAAAAACAGGTGAACTGCTGGCAGAGAGATAATAGCCATCAATGGTTGTCTTGCTCATAATTATTAGAAAGATTCAGATAAAATAATGAATGAACGCTGTAAGACTGGGTTCAAGAGAAACTCGATTGCAGAAAATACGATTTTAGCAACAGCGGTCAATGTCTGGAATACACTACCTGACTCTGTAGTTTCTTCCCCAAACCCCAAAACTTTAACCTTAGACTGTTGGCCTCACCCCATTCCTAAGAGGTCTGTATGGAGCGTGTATAAGCGCACCAACATGCTACCATCCCTGTCCTAATGTTCCTTTTTATTCATATCCATTTCATGTATTCATAATTATGTTTATACTTGTGTAAGTTAAAGTTAGATATATGTTATCTAATACATGCTTGACAAAATAAATAGAATTGGGTATCACTGTTGAACATACAATTGCTAAAACATAAACGTATTGGGGTTTGAAACAGAAAAGGAACAAGTGAAAAAACGTAGGATAAAGCAGGCTGAATATTTTGCTTCTAATATACAGATGAAACAATGGGAAATATGTGGCTAAAAGAATTGAAATTTATACTAAAACCTCCCTTTTTATGACCCTATAATCCTTTAATTCAGGGTAGAGTCAGGTCAACTGGATGAAAGTGAGCGTTTACTGCCTGGATGCCCTTCCTCAGGCCTAGGTAGAGTTAACAGATATTTTTTTTCTCTGAGCCCTAGGAGAAACCATCTGTCGCTCCCTAGGATTGAACTTTCAACCTTCCCAGTGGGAGGTGAACGTCTTCACAAGATCACCACATCACTCAGTTGAAATTTATGCTATAATCTTAAAAATGATTTTTATAAAATGATGTATTGTTGATATGTCACCAGATAAATTATCTAGAATGTATCAAGGCACTTCAAATTTAGGTTGGAAATGTGAACAAGAGACATTTTGTTTGCTGGATGTATACAAAAACTAGAAAATTTTGATTGCAAATGCAGACACTGATTTATAGGATGTTACAGATTTATATACAATTGAGACCAGAGGTTTTTATTGGACAAACACTTGGGAAAAAGTCACGGAACTGTTTCTGTACATAACTGCAATGAGATTATTATATGGAACGATGCAGCATAATCCACAATGGAGGAATGATGATTGGTGAATATTATTGAATTTGCTGAGATAGCTAAAATTAACTTTTTTTGATCAAAGAAGGCAGTATCTGTATTTATTGCTGTCTGGAAACTCTTTATGAGCTTTACGAGAAAAAAGTAGATTCATGATTTTTTTGATGATTAGACAAAATAGTTTAGTGAAAGGGAATCATGTAACTTTATGGAAAGAAGTAAATTTAGAATTGTACTTAAATACAACTTAAAGTTACTGTAAAGAATATTAGAAGCTACCTCTTTGCTTCTTTTTATTTCCTTTTCCTTTTTTTGCACTTTTAGCTTTCTTTTTAATTTTTTCCTATTTATTATTGTATTTTTTTATCTTCCCTTTAAAAATATTATATAATAAAAAGTAAAGGCTCATGCTCCCAGCTACAAAATTCTGATTAAAGAGATTATAACTTTCTTTCCCAACCAAATCTTCTCTGTTTGGATCTCAGGGAAAACTTTTATCAAATGCTTTGCTAAATACAAATGCGGCATAATCCACAATGGGGGAATGATGATTGGTGAAAATTATGGAATTTGCTGATAGCTAAAATTGGCTTTTTTTGATCGAAGGCAATATCTGTATTTATGCGGCATAATCCACAATGGAGGAATGATACAGTGTTGAACTCATTCAATTAAAATAGTCACTCATATTCTCTCTCTCAAAGAGGAAATCAAATTGCTTTTGCACCTGTTCATGAACTTACGCGAGTTCCTGTCAAGTAATATATTATTTTCTACATGCTTGCAAACCTACTGCTGAATAATCTGTTCCAACACAATCCAGATTGGTCTTTGGTTATCCATCTGGAATCTGATAGTTTAAATGCTTATTTACAGTTATTTCTCTTTCACCACAATCTGACACCTCAGATTGTAGTCTCTGAGTAACCAATCACATCCCAAGGGCACAGAGAATGAAATCTCCCTAGCATTAATTGCCCAGAGGACCCCAGCACCAACTCTGCTTAGTAGGTGATGCTGTTAGACAGCTGGATGGGTGGCTCCAACAGTAGAATCCATAATTTGAGGAAGAGCTTAGGAAAAATATATCCAGGGACCTTCACCACAGAGCCAATGCAGACGATCGAACTGCCCTGGAAGATCCCTACCCCCGAGGTCAGGGCCCCGTGCCACCTGTGCATCTGGAGGGCAGATTCCCAAGGGATAGGTCAGGGCTGGTCAGAGGCACCAGGCCACCACTTTGCATCTCCATTTGAGGGAGCAAGCAGTTGCCAACAGCGAGTCCTGATCCCAAGCAGCAACTGCATAGCAGGAGCTGTTGCTGCTGCTGCTAATCAGTCCCATTAACTGCTTCTCCACTGAGGCTTCCTTCTCCTCTGAAACCCTTCTTCCCTGATATTCATAGTATGCAGTTTATATGCTCCACACCTTCAGTAACCACCGTCAGTAACCTGACTTAAGTTTCTCCAGCCATGCTGTATCCCCCCATTCTATTCCGCTTTCTTTGCCCCTAAACGTTCTCCTTCAGTTATAGCATTTCCCTTCCTTCCTCGTATTCTTTCACCCGCTCATTTCCACAGAAACTCTTTTTTCCCCTGCTTCAGTGTTTCTACTTTCTCTTCATTTAAAACTGCCTACCTTCCAAAACTGTTTCCTGGCCATCATTGATTCCCAGGCGAAAAGAAGCCAACCTTTAAATGAAAGCCCTTTCCCCATTCTGACTTTAGAGACTATGTTGCCCATATTATGACTATATTATGCTGTTTGTCTCCCAAGGATTTTATTTTTAAAAATTCACATAACTGCCCCAACTGGGAAGAAACTTGTGAACCCGGAACTGGCATTAATTTGGGGAACTAGACACCAAGGGATAATAGTCTATGCACACAAAAAGAAATATACTTTTCTAACATCTTATTCTTCAAATCTCACATGAGATTTTCAAAGCAGATAGGAGAATTGAGTAATTTTAATTCCTACAACTGGCAACTGCACGGACCATTTGCCCAGTGAGTTTGCTCAATACCTCTGATCAGAGCACTGTTTTTGCTGGCCTACTTGTGGTAGCTCAAAGATAGTTTTAAAAATCCAGTTCCCAGGGAATTTCATTGATGAAACAAAAGTTTGACAGGGAGCCGGCAAATATTACAACTGATTAAAATACCAAAGAAAAAAAAATCACATGCAGAAAATGGAAGGAGGGGAATGTAACCAAAGAATACAAGACAGCCTCTAGGGATTACAGGCGACCCTCAGGTTACAACACTTCAGGGACCATTCAAACTTGCGATGCCACTGAAAAAGAAGTTGCGATGGGTCCCCAAAGTTCTGGCTGTCACAGTCCCATGGCTGCAATCCAGGTTCTTGGGTTAGCTCACATTTACAAAGTCAATGAGGAAGCTGGCTAAGTCAGAATTCAGTCATGTGAGATCCTCATTTAATGACTTGCATGGTCCTTGCTTTTAACCATGGCAATGCAGACTGCCAGAATTGCTATCGCATTCACTGTAAAACCATGTTGCTTAATGAGGACAATTCTGGTCCCTTTTGTCATAGTAACTACCTGTACAGGAATTCTTGTCACAAAAATTGAAGCTCACAATGACACAAGGCTTACAGCAGATGCTAACCAATAATCCAAAGGGGGTTCTTTGGATAGGTTAGAAATCAAAAGAAAGCCACGGAGTGCAAATCCATCTGAGAGGAGAAACCACTGAAATGGTAAAGGGCAATGGTGAGAAGGCAAATTTGGGGTGTGGAGGTGTCTCACAGAAGGGATGCAGGACCCTAAGTGATAAATGATTATCCCACCAGGACCCTAATTGGAACTTGGGGTGCCCAGTGCAGGAGAGCTGCATCTGAGCAGCCAAAACTTCTGAGGAGTCCAGTAGCATTTTTTCACAGGTACTCTGAGATACGACTGTGATGGAGTCTGCCCATGATGGAGGCATGTCAGGATGGCCATTAAGATGACCCACTTAATGACCTCAACCCCCTGCCCTCCTTAATGTGGTTCTTAAACCAACCAGCAGGCTGTTCAACAGAACACAGGATGCCCTAGGGGATGGGGTGGGGCTTGAAGGTCTCAAATTTGCAGATGTCCAGACCCCTCAGATCCTGGACAAAATCTGTTTCAATTCCTACCATCAAAACAGCGCTGTAGAGCACTGCACACCAGAAAAACTAGACATAGGAACACCATTTCCCTGAACACCATCTCTCTGCTAAACAAATAATTCCCTCAACACTGCCCAACTATTTACGAAGTCTGCATTACAATTAATCTTATCACTCCTATCACCCATCCCCTCCCACTTGTGACTGTAACTTTGTTGCTTGTATCCTTACTATTTATATTGACTGTTTCATAGTATGTGATTGCTTATTTGTACCCTGTGTTGCACTTCGATTCTTGACAAATGTTTTTTTTTTAATTTATGCTGAGAGGATATGTACCAAGACAAGTTCCTTGTGTGTCTAATCACACTTGGTCAATAAATTCATCCATACATTCATGATACCAAGCTGGAGGGAAGGGCCATCTCTTTAATAGACAGGCTCAGGATTCAGAAAGATCTCAACATACTTGAACCTTATCCAATGAAGGGCAATTCAGCGGTGAGAAAAGTTAAGGTTTCTCACTTAGGCAACAAAAGCCCAAAGCTAGCAGTCACTGCAAGGGGGTCTTGGGAGTCCTAATGGTCAACCACTCAAATAGGAATCAGCAGTGTCTGGCGGCTGCCAAAAAAATCAGTGCAGTCCTAGGCTACATTAACAGAGGGATAAGATCAAGATACGTCAAATGACAGTACTTTATATGGCAGTGGTAAGACCACACCTGGAATACTGCATCTGGTTTAGGTCAGCACAACAGAAAAAGATGTTGAGACTCTAGAAAGAGTGCAGCGAAGAGCAACCAGGATGATTATGGGACTGGAGGCTAAAACATACGATGAACGGTTGCAGGAACTGGGCCTGGCTAGTCTAGGGAAGAGAAGGACCAGGGGAGACATGTCAGCAGTCTTCCAATATTTAAGGGGCTACTACAGAGAGGAGAGGGTTATTTTCTCCAAAGCACCTGAGGGCAGGATAAGAAGCAACTTATCATGGAAAGATCCAACTGAGAACTCAGGAGAAAATTTCCTAACAGTGAGAACAATTAACCAGTGGAGCAGCTTGCCTCCAGAAGCTAGGCATGCTCCTATCTTCTGGAGGTCTTTAAGAGATTGGACAACTATTTATCTAGAATGATAAAGGCTTTTTTGCTTGAGCAGAGGGTTGGACTAGAAGATCTCCAACATCCCTTCCAATTGTTACACTGTTACTGTTACTATAGAAAGCTTCTGCAGCAATGTGTAGACTGTCAAGGCAGGGGGAAAAAAGGAGTAGCTTGTCCCACAGCTGGTATTTTGGCATGCCCACATGGCCTGCTCTACTTCCACAAGATGAGGTCTGGAAATCTTCAAAATGTGAAGGGTGACAGGCAGGGGGCAGCATCTCTCTGATTGGTCATAAGGGCAAATGACTAGTGCAGAGGCCAAAACAGGGTCTTATGTAGCTTTTGGGGAGGTCAGTCGTAACAGCCATTAAGTGAAAGGTCCTATCTCAGGACTGCCCTTAGTCAAATTTGTTGAAAACAATTCAGACTCATCCTGAATTTTAGGATAGACCAGAAAAGGATAGGGTGGCTTAGTTAATTCATGCTTTAGGACAAGATGGATTGCCTCTCAATGCACAGAAGGAACCAGCAGCAGTGATCACAAAACTATTCTCAGTAATTATTGAGAACTCCCGAAGGACCAATGAGGTTCCAGGTCAGAGCAGAAGAAAACCATCCCCTTAAGAATAAGCTATACCCTTCAGGACTGAAATCCTGGACTACCTAGTCTGGCAATCTGTTTTGAGTGGCCAACCAACTGCACAAGCAAGCCCACTAATCTCCCAGCAGATGGGCTTCAGAGGCAGTCCTGCCACTACCAAATTAGGACTGATTCTCGTGACTTCCATGAATTTATCCAATCTTTTATAAAACCAAAATACGGAGGAGCGAGCAGAAAGCTACAGATCCTGTCATCATGATGTGTATATTTGGCAAAGCCCTCAAAACAGGTGATGAAATGCTTGGAGGGCCATGCTACAATTAACAGCAGCCAGCAGGGGCTCTCACAAATTGTGCAAGATGAACTCTGGTAGAGAATATTTGTAGTTCAGGGTTGAAATGGGAGGTCCTTGGTGCCAAGCTTGCTTTCTTGCAGACATTTCACTACCACATCTCTAGGACTAGCAAGTGAGATTTGCCCTTCTTTATATCCTGATGGCTTGCTCTGTCCATGTGGTGGGAGTGGTCTCGTTGGTTCCTTGGTTGGGCAGTTTACTATTAGCTTGATTAGGATATTGTTTACTTCTTAATATTAATATTGGTGTTAATTGCTGTTTGTCTGAATGTTGATAGCTGGTGAGATGTTTTTGGTCTTTTTTGGTGGTCTTGATAATCTTAATGTCCCCTTAATGCATGTCCTTTTCATGATTTGTATTGGTTGGGCTATACTGGGTTGGGTGGTCAGGCACCTTCTGATGAACTTGCATGGATATCCAATTTTTAGATGTTGTGTAGTTTTTCTGATGTTCACGATTGCTAGTGTGTTTCTGCTCATCCAAATGCAGGCAGTCCCTGATTTATAACCATCTGTTTAATGACTAAAGTTACAACAGCATTGAAGAAACTGGCTTATAACCATTTTTCCATACGATTATTGCAGCATCCCCATGGTCACAGGATCAAAATTGGGTCACTTTGCAACTGGCATGTTTCTGACAGCTACAATGTCCCAGGATCATGTGATCCTTCTGCAGGCCTTCTAATAAGCAAAGTCAATGGAGAAGCCAGATTCGCTTAACAACCATGTTGCTGACTTAATCACTTCAGTGATTCACTTAACAACCTTGTTGTTTAGCAATGGAAATTTTGGGCTCAATAGCAGTCATAATTTGGGAATTATCTGTAGCGCTCTGACACAGCTTCTCTTGTGGGAGGTTGGGCTGTTGTTCTGGTAATCGAACACTCAGTTGGTGTGGATGGTTTTTGTGATAAGACTTGGACTTCCTTGTTTGGCATCACTGTTTCTGCTGATGAGGATATCCAGGAACAGGAGCCTGTGCTTGTTTTCTTCTCTTGTGAATTTTTTTTCCTTTGAAGGATGTTCTCTTTTAACTATTTTTTTTAAAATTTTTAATAGAATCATCCTCAGTTGAACAGCGTGTTGTCCTTTGGGTACAAATATCTTCATTAAACAATCATCATCCTTTACACATTCATTCTGCAATATTTAACATAGTAATGTCCACCTATTAATTATACAATGTTAACGTAGTAATATTCCATGTTAGTCGTCAGGTTAACTTGTCTTTTTTAGTATATCTTTATTTTGTTTTCCTATTTTTAACTTCCATTTTTATTATTTAACTATTGATAAAATAAATCCTGTATCATATTCTGTTTGCTCTTTCTCCTTAATTGCCAATGTTAATCTATTCATTCCCGCACATTCTAGTATTTTCCTAATCATATTCTCATATTCTCTGTAATCTCTTCACTCTTCTAATTTTGGGCAAATACAATTCTAGCAGCAGTTAAAATATGAAACTAAAATATGAATAATTAAATATGCATTTTCCTTACTGTATTTTTCGGGTAGGATCCCCAACAGAAATATTTCTGGTTTTAAAACAATATGTTGTTTTATCATTTTTTCCAATCATGTGTTTTGGTCCAATATTTTTTTGCTTTTGAGGAAATCCACCACATATGACCCAGGTATCTGGTGGCACTTCCAACATTTAGTCAATTTGTCTTTAAACATCCTTGCCAACCATGCTGGCGCAAAATATATTTTGTATAAATTTTCTTTATATGCAGTTGACATTGTTAATTTGTAATTCCTGTCCCATAATTTTTTCCATTTATTGAATTCAATTGTGTAATCAAATTTTTTTGCCCATGCTATTGTTTTCTTTATGTGTTCCTCTTCCAATTTAATGTATAGTAAATTATACATTTTAAATCAATTTTTCTTCTACCCATTAATATCTTTATCTAATTCTGTTGGTTCTGTGTAAAAGCCTAATAGTTTTGCATCTTTCTCGTATCTAGAATGTATCTGCAGTTGTGAATACTGTGCCAAGTATTAGCATATTCAATAAATGTAAGTATTCAATGAATCAGTGAACACCTAAAAGCAAATAAATAACCAAAAGTCAACATGGGTTTGTCAAAAACAGATCATGCCAGACTAATCTTATTCATTCTTTGACAAAATTAGTTGACCAGAGGAATGCTGTTGATATAATTTACTTGGACTTCAGTAAGGCATTTGAAAAAATAGACCATATCCTACTGCTAGATAAAGTAGAAAAATGTGGGTTACACAGCATCACCACCAGAAGGATTCGTATCTGGCTGATCAAATGCACTCAACATGTAGTTCTCAAGGGAACTGCATCTACATGGAGGGAAGTATGCAGTGGAGTACCCCAAGGCTGTTTTAGGCCCAGTACTCTTCAACATCTTCATCAATGACTTGGACAAGGGGGTAGATGGGGAACTCATCAAATTTGCAGACGACACCAAACTGGCAGGAATAGTCAACACTCCAGAAGATAGGCATAAGATACAGAAGGATCTTGAGAGACTTGAACATTGGGCACTATCTAACAAAATGAAATTCAATTGTGAAAAAAGTACAGTTCTACATTTAGGCAAGAAAAATCAAATGCACAGGTACAGTATATGTGATACTTTGCTCAATAGTAGTAACTGTGAGAGGGATCTCGGAGTCCTAGTGGACAACCATTTAAATATGAGCCAGCAGTGTGCAGCAGCTGCCCCAAAACCCAACACAGTTCTAGGTTGCATTAACAGAGGGATAGAATCAAGATCACGTGAAGTTTTAATGCCTTGGTAAGGTCACACTTTGAATACTGCATTCAGTTTTGGTCACCACGATGTAAAAAAGATGTTGAGATTCTAGAAAGAGTGCAAAGAGCAACAAAGATGATTAGAGGACTGGAGGCTATGAAGAATGGTTGCAGGAACTGGATATGTCTAGTTTAATGAAAAGAAGGACATGGGGAGACAATACAGAAGTCTTTCAATATTTCAGGGGCTCCCATAAAGAAGAGGGAGTCAAGCTATTCTCCAAAGCACCTGAAGGCAGGACAAGAAGCAAAGGGTGGAAACTAATCAAGGACAGTAGCAACTTAGAACTAAGGAGAAATTTCCTGAGTTAGAACAATTAACCAATGGAACAGCTTGCCTCCAGAAGGTGTGAATGCTCCAACACTGGAAGTTTTTAAAAAGATGTTGGATAACCATTTGTCTGAAGTGGTGTAGGGTTTCCTGCCTAAGCAGTGGGTTGGACTAGAAGACCTCCAAGGTTCCTTCCAATTGTTATTCTATTTCTATTCTTATTCCTATTCTATTGTCAATCCCTTGATCATTCAGTTTATTTTTAAATTCCCCCTTCTCATTTAATATATCTTTATATCTAACAATATTTTCCATGTTAACATTTGGATGAACCAGTGCTTCTATTACCAAGAGCCAAACTGGTATCCTCAAATAGTGATGTTCTCTGATTTTCTTCCATACTAACAATAATGCATTCCCAATATAGTGCCTTTGAAAGTAACCTGTATCTTGTTTTTCCCATACCACAAGAAGGCATGCCAGCCCAATTGCAAATCATGTCCCTCCAAAGTCAAGTCTTGTTTCTCAATACAATCCATTCTTTCACCCAAATAAGTACCACTGCCTGATAGTATAGTCCTGAAAGTGAGGATCCCACAAGAGTTCCTTTTACTTGATGATATATTTACCCATCGAAAATGTGAGTGGTTGAGCAGAGGTTGGCAAGATTCATGATTCTGGGTGCTTCAATATTGGTGCATTTTGTTAGGCTGGGGGTGCTGTGGAGCAGAACTTTCATGGATTCCTTTGCTCACTGTGGGTCGGTGGATGTGAAAAGGGCTTTGACATCAGATGAAACCACATTCATCCTCATTTACTGTCTTATCTTTGATTCTTTGGAGACATTGAGTGGGAAGCTGAGTATTTGCTTCCCTTCAGATGGTTGTTTTATTGTCACTGCACCTCATACAATGAAATCAAACACCATCTTCAGTGCACATCATGACCATGAAAATAAACACAAAACACACATCCTTCACCCTCCATACATTGAACCGAAAGCCCCCGACACCACATCAACACTGTACTATACAGTAAAATTCAACAGAGCTACTGCCCTGGGATAGAAACTGTTTTTCAGCCTATTTGTCCTTGTTTTTATTATCCTGTACTGCCTGCCAGATGGTAGTAGTTCAAAAAAGGCTGCCCAGGATGAGATGGGTCTTTGACAATGTTTTGAACTTTCTTAAGGCAGCGGGAGCTCTAAAGATCTTCCAAAGAGGGGAGAGGGCAACCAATGATCCTCTGGGCAATGACATTAACTCTCTGGAGCGCTGTCCTATCTACCCCTGTGCAATTGGCCAACCATACAGAGATGCAGTAAGTTAAGATGCTCTCTATGGTGCAG
Source organism: Bungarus multicinctus (assembly GCA_023653725.1). Taxonomy (NCBI): domain Eukaryota; kingdom Metazoa; phylum Chordata; class Lepidosauria; order Squamata; family Elapidae; genus Bungarus; species Bungarus multicinctus. Next base: position 135,307,842 of record CM042842.1, on the reverse strand, counting down.
CAGTAGGTCACTTCCCCCTGTGCAGTGCCCCCCCACCATTTATTAATTCTTTTGTGATACTGTCGAGATCCCCATTAACGATACAATTGAACAGAGATCTGCCCAGTTTGTGTTATGGGGCATCCACGAAAGAGTGGAAGGATGGACCCACTGCTTTTCAGCTGTCTCTGCTCCTATTTGATAATTTGACCTTTCAAGATGAGGTCACTTAAGACTTCTCTTGTTTCGGTTGTCCTGTTTCTGTATTGGATTGGTGTTCACTGGGATATTCAGTGCGTCTTCTGGTAATTCCTTCATTTTTGCATATATTGTGATCTGTCCATAACCGTAATTTGACCTTTGTCGATTGGTAGGATGATACTCTGGTCCTTTTAGCCTTTTTGAAGGCTGCTCTGCCTCTGCTGCTTTTGTTTTCTTCTTCTTCTGGCCTGTGGGATGATAGTTTGTCAGATGCTTTCTTGGGTCTCTGTGGGAAATCCTGTGGTTCTAAATGCTCCTTCTAAGGATGCAAAGAATTCTAGCTGAATAGCATCATCTATGTCGGTGTGTGTGTGTGTGTGTGTCAAACTTGATTTCATTGAGGGCCGCATCAGGGTTGTGTTTGACCTGGGGGGGGGGGCAGGTAGAGGGATTCCAGGGTGAGAGTGGCCAGCTCGATGTCACTCATCAAGGCTTTATTTTCGGCCGCATCAGCCCTCTCGGGCTCCATATTTGGCCACGATGGCCTCCTGCAGCCCTCTGCCAGCAAAACCAAGAGTTTGGGGAGGTTGCGGACGCCCCCACCCAAGCTCCTTTTGCTGGCAGAGGCACCGCGTGCCGATTCTTTGCTGTTTCCAGGGTGGGATCCCGGGCCAGATCTAAGCACCCCATAGGCTGGATCCAGCCCCCAGGCCTTGAGTGTTGACACCCTGATCTATGTTATAGTTGAGGCTTTCTGTGAGATATTGTGTACTGCAGTGGATATGACCACTCTTTCGGGTTTTGCTTTTGCTGCCTCTTTGATTCTGAGGTTTAAGTAGTTTGGTTCGTATTTTGATTTTCCTTTTTTCCGGCATGCCGCTGAGAAATAGTCTTGGTGGTAGTGGCCAGCCTTTCCATGTGAAGGTCTGTTCCAGCTGTTCCTTGAGGTTTGCCATGGTATGCTGGCATTTATTTAGTCTAAGGTTTGCATCTGTGATCATAAGTCGCATCATTTTTCACCCTCTTGGGCTATTTTCCATCCAGCAGTTTATTGGAGATTTGTGTTTGACACTGGTGGGAAGAGTATACTGCTGTAGGCATTCATGCAAGAATAGTTGCTCCTTGGTGAAGTACATAGTACCTACATGCAAATTTCTCCCATCTGCGTACATTCTGAAGCACCTGACACCAATACGTGGTACCGATGGACAATACTTATAGCTCAGGGTTGAAAAGAGGGCTCCTTGGTGCTCTGAGTTTGGTGTTTTTTTTGAAAATGTTTCATTACTGAACTATGTAACATCATCAGTGCTAGTAGAATAGGTTTTGCTCTCAATTTATATCCCGGTGGCTTGCTCTGTCAGTGTGGGTGGGAATGGCCCTGGTGGTTCCTGGGTTGGGACCTTTACTGTTTACTTGCTTGGAGTATTGTTTGTTTCTTGATTCTGGTCTAATGTTAACCTTGATGTTAATCTCTGCTCATCTGGGTGTTGATTGCTGGCAATACATTTTTGGTCTTTTTGTGATAGTGTTGATAAGATGAACTCTTCTTAATGTCCCCTTGATACGTGAAGGAGATCATCTTTGGAGAACCTCTATCCTTGGCTCTGTGGTATTGAATACTAATTATTAGTAACTTGGTGGAGGAATCTGATTTATGGAGTCTGTAGCCAACACAAAGCTGGGAAATATGGCTAATAATTTAGATGGAAGATTGAAAAAAGCAGCACAGACTTGAGTAACAGCACTGAACATGGAGAAATATTCTGCATCTAAGTAGGAAAAATGGAGGTGTAGTTATTTAATGGGGGGGGGATCCTGGCTTGGCAGTAGAACATAGGAAAGGGATTTAGTCTCCTTGTCTACTGCATATCAAACATGAGATGGCAGCGTGATATAACTTCTAAACAGGTAAATCTACCTTGGGACACATTAATAGGTACACAAAGCCGAGACAATGGGAAGAACTCTTCTACTCTATCTTGCCCCAAATAGTCACACCCTGTTTGCAGGCCTGTGTCCAATTCTGGGCACCAATGTTTAAATAAGTAATTACCAAGATTGTGAATGAACCAGGAGCCAAGTCTTTTGAGGGTATGCATAGCCTATTGAAGAGAGCCATCTGACAGCAGTCTTCAAACACCTGAAAAGTTTGAGATGACAGAACTGACACGTTCTTTATTGGCCTGGAAGGCAGGACCAGGACCAATGAGTTAACACTACAAAGAAAAAGTTAGATATCAGAAGGTGGTTCCTCAGGGTAAATGGAACAGACTGCCATATGTAGCAATGAGATGCTGGATGGTCATCTATCTGAGAGAATTTAGGGGATCCTGCACAAAAATTAGGGATTAATGACCCCAGGGATCTTTTGAGGCTAAACAACAAGATACAGCTGAACAAGTTATTTAATAAATTGTTAAAGGAACTGGGCATCTTACCTTGCATAAAAGAAAAAATAAGAGCAGTCTTCAAATACCTGAAAAGTTGACATTCAAAAAAGGAAGTGCACACTTTTTCCTGAGGGGGTAGGACTAAAACCAGTGAATTAAAAATTGCAAGTTCCAAATTAAACATTAGGTATAACTATCTGACTATACAAAATGTAAGCCAGCTGACTAGAACTGCCACATGACAGCGTTTTTCCTTTGCCAAAAATCATCAAACATAGGCATTGTTATATGTTTATCTATCAGAAAGGCTATAATGGATGCTGTACTGAAAAAGGGGTTAGACTGGATGGTCTTTGAGGCATTCCTTAACTTTATGATTCTGTGACCAAACAAGGTACAGCTAAAAAGTTGCCTTTTTATCAGACTCCCTGTCAGATACTCACCTCTTTGTGTTTCTCCAACAGGCCTTCCAGCTTCCCCGGGGCCCAGCAGCTCAGATCCTTGGCCTGCTCAGTCTTATATTGTCGCTGAGCATTGTCTTTCTGCAAGCTTACACTCAATGCCACGTGCACCAAGGCTGTCATCAGCTTCATAGCTGGAATGGAAGAAAGGACCACACAGCACAGGCACTCCCAAGCTCCAGAAAAGCCAAAGTGGCCTCTCTTTTGCCCCAATTACTGTCCTACCTGCCAGAGTGCTGGTATGACGGAAGGCACGCACTTGAGAATCAGACAGGCCAGTCAGGAAGGCAATGAGACCGTCCATCAAATATTCATCATAAACAACATTATGCTGGGCACGGCGCACAAGCACCGCTATGAACTCACAGAATCCTGTACAGAAACGTCGCCACGTGGGGGTGTTCAGCATCAACGGGTAATCAGCTGAATCCTGGAATTGGGGGGGGGGGAATCCATTAGAGTCAACTGGAGGGTGTGTCTGCCACCCCCACCCTCCACGGGGAGCCTCGCAGCCATCTCCTCCACTCCCAGAGCCCTGGGCTCTCTCTCACCTCCTCAAAGGCTTCGGTCAGGCCTTGGATGATCTCCGAATTCTGCAGGCGGCCGAGCATCTCCAGAGTCACGGCGCCTGCCCAGAAAAAGGCAGCGGGGGAAGAGGAGGAGGAGGAAGACGATCCAGCCCCCACCCCCACCGCAGGCCTGGCTCCCCTTACCTCTGGAGCCGCAGGCGCGCACCACGAAGTTCAGCAGCTCCACGAAGCCCCCGGCCTGGTCCTGCAGGTAGCCTTCCAGCCACTCGTCCACCACAGGCTGCGGGGAAAGGGGCGACGGGAGGCCAAGGCCGGGGGGAGGGCGGAACCATCACCGCCCCGGCCACCCGCCGGGGGGGAAGGGAAGGGGGAGAGGGGGCGGGCGGGGCCTCGTCTCACCTCCAGGGCGCTCCTGCCCGCCTTCACCGCCTCGAAGAGGCCCTGGCCGCCGGCAGATCCGGCCTCGCCCGACCCTCGCGGCCTCGCCCGCTTCGGCACCTGCGCCGGGCGGGAGGAAGCACAGCCGCCGTCAGTCACCCCGGGTGATCACCGCCGCCCACGCCCTGCCACCCGCCTGCCTACCGGGGAGCCGCGGCGGCGGGCCGGCCGCTTGGCGCGCCGTCCGACTGCCGCCTCCGCCTCGATGTCGCTGCCCGAGTCCCAGCCTGCGCTTCGCCCCGGCTCGCCCGACTCCGCCGCGACCGCCGCGCTCCCAGCAGAGGAGGACAAGGACGCGGCCGGGGAGCAAGGCGGGGCGGGCCGGCGCCTCAGCACCATCGACGGCGGCGACATGGCGGGAAACGACCCGTGGAAAGCGCCAACCAGACGGTCCTGTCACGTGACTCCGACGCGCGCGAGAGAGACCGAGGCCTCCACCTGCCCGGCACGCGAGCCCCGCCCGACCTGCGCATGCGCTGCCTGGGGCTGGAGGTGGCGGGAAGGGGTTTTCCTCGAGTGCCAGAAAGGAGCGCAAGCGGGGGAAGGGCTCCAAAGGTGAGGGGGGGAGGTTTCCCTTCGGAGGGCAGCCCCAACACAGGGAAGCCTCCTCCTCCTCCCCACCGTCGCCTCTTTCCTTGGGGTGGGGGGTGCGGGGCGGCTTCGCTGCCGGGAAAGCCTGTGAACGGCCGGCCGTCCCTCAGCCGATCTGCTCGGCTGGAGCCCTGCGAGGGCAGCCGGCCCGGCAAATCCACGGAGCAAAAGGCGAACGATGCAGCCGTCGCCGGAACCGGCCGGCAAGACGGTCACGGAGACTCCCGGCCCTCCCGACGGAAAAAGGGGGCTTCCCTTGGGGGGAGGCGGGTGTTTTTTCCTCTTGGGCGGCGCGGGGGGGGGGGGGGGGCTCGCTTCTCATGCAGGAAGCCGCTTCTTCGGCTCCTGAGCGGGCGGTGCTTTTTGCCTTTTGAAAAAGCCCGTTCGGGGTGCCAGCAGCTGGCTTCCTTCTGGCCTGATGTGAAACGTAAAAATAACAAATGAAAAGACCGGGAAAAGGAAAAGAAGCGAGGGGGGGAGAGAAAGAAAATTATGACTTCCGCTCCTCTTTCCTCCAGCTAATTGCCATTTTATTTTCCCCTTCCCCTTTAATTCTTTTTAATCCCCAAATTCTTAAATCATCAATTGAGTCATTTCTTCTTTTAATATTTTTTTTTTTAAAAAAGCTTCCGGTCTTTTAAAAAAGCTTTGTTTTTTCCCTGAGATTTTGTGAGGGAAACTCCTGAGGAAACTCCTGAGTTTGGGGAGAAAATAATTACTTGGAAATCTTATTTGGGAATCCCTGGGACGTCATATTGCTGCATCAAATAATTTTATTACATTTTGTGAAGCATACACAAAAAACATAAATCAACAAGAGAAACACTAAAGAGTAAAAAGATAGTGAAAGAAGCGTGAAAAAGGTGTAACAAAAAAGAAAACATGTATATAAAGAATGACTAGACTTCTTTTTCCAAGGGTATAAAGAATACTTAATTTCAACTCTTTGTTTAAACAAAGACTAATAAAAAGTCCATTCCCCTCCCCCCCAAGGGGAAACAAAGTTCTTTTTCCCCTTTTTAAATTTTAATAATCATCAAATCCATATGTCAAAATGGGATTTTTCATTGTCCTCCTGCAAAAAGAGATTCTAATTATACATTATTTAATTTTGCATTAGTAGAGGGTTATTTCCTCTTGATCAATTGAAAATTGCTTAGCTTATACAATTTTTAACAAATTAGTTTCCATTTTCAATTTTAACAAGAGTTTATATATTTTAGAAATAAGGTATTCATCGTTTGTACACAGTTTTGTTTTAAAAATAGTTTAACAGAATAACAGCTGGAAGGGACCTTGAAGGTCTTCTAGTCCAACCCCCAGCTCCAGCAAGAGACTCCATATCATTCTCAACAAATGGTTGTCCAGGCTGTTCGGTGATGGAGCACCCACAATTTCTGGGGCAATTCATTCCACTGATTAATTGTTCTGTTAGGAAATTTCTCTTTAGTTCCAGGTTGTTTCTCTCCTTGACTGGTTTCCATCCATTGCTTCCTGTCCTGCCTTCAGGTGTTTTGGAGAGTAGATGGACCCCCATCTTCTTTGTGGCAGCCCCTCAAATGTTGGAAGGTGGCTATTGTGTCACCCCTAGTTCTTCTCTAGACTAGACATACCCAATTCCTGCAACTGTTCTTCATATCTTTTAGTCTCCAGCCCCCTGATCATCTTTGTTGCTCTTCTATGCGCTTTTTCCAAAGTCAACATCTTTTTCATAAAGTGGCAACCAAAGGTCTTATCATGACTGAAGTCTACTTATCAGCTTTTCTTATCGGCTTTAAATCTATGTGAGTTGCAAATACAAAAAACCCTTATTCCTCAGCTTGGGTTTGTCAAAACACAAGGTTCCAGGCTGGGGGCTGGGTTTGCACAACACACTGGACCACACACCGGTTTACTCTTTCTCTCCTGGGAACGATGTGTTTTGATTGACGGATGAGGTGTTATTGTTCTGTATGAGCCACTGGTTTTGAAGGGTTGGAAGACCAGCACTTCTTGTGAGTAAGAGCCGGAGGATTAGCGCCTGCAGACTCAGCGCTTACTAAGCATAAGGGCTGCTCTGAAGAAGGGGCAGGGGTGGGGGCTGGAGAAGAGGGTTGAGGGAGGAGAGCCTTCCCAAGAAAAACCTGGGCTGGATTTCCCTGGATTACCTGATCAGGCTGTCTAAACTGCCCCCACCCTCCTGCAGGAGTAATCTCACTGCCCCGGCAGGGGAGAGGGCTGATTCCTCACTCTGGGAAGCCTTAGGCAGAGCCCGAGGAAGAGGAGAGAGGCGGCCCAAGTGGGTGGGGCACCTGCGCACAGCTGAGGCTTGAGGCTTTGGGGAGGGGGGAGGACGGGACTTCCAGGGCCAGCACTCTGGGCGGAGTTCTTGGCTCAGTCTGCTGAAGCACCAAGACGTCTCTCTCGGCCGTCATCACTCCCTGCCCTGGATGCTCAATGGGCGGCGGAATGAACTCCTTCAGCAGATCTTCTACCTCTTTGGAGAGTCCGGGGTTTGCTCTCGGCTACAAGACAGCTCCCCGCCTCTCGGTCCACAAGGTCTCTGCCGCAGCCCCCGAGAACCGCTTTCTCTTGTGGCAGCTTGCCCATGTTTCAGAAAGCCATAACATAAAGCAAGGTGCCTAACCCGTTTTACTCTAATTAGCCTTCTGTCCATGCCTGGTCTTGTTGGATGGGTAGACGGGTGAGTCTCCAGGGCACAGGGAGTGCGAGGAGGACCTGGGACCACTCCCCAACTGCCACCCCTTCTTTTCACAATGCCTGGCCGGCTCTTCCTCTGGCAGAGCCACAGCTAGTTTGTAAGCAGCTAAATGTTCGGCAGAGTTGGCACTTCAGGGAAGGCTGCCCAAATGCACACGGGCCCTTTGAGCAAAGCAGGAGGATTGGAACAAACCCAAGGAGGGATCCGACTAATCAGCATCCTCCGTCTAGGGCATCAGAGAGCTCTGGAAGGAGGGGAGCTTGTTGCAGGGGGGCGCCAGGTGGAGGCACCTCCCCCCCCATGTTAGGCAGCTGTGTTGAGCCAGGCAGAGCAGAGCTGCAGCCCCACCGGTCTGGTCACTTTTGAGAAGTCCTTGGGAAAGAGAGGAAGTCCCTGGTGCTGGCAAAACCTTTTGGTTGCTGCAACACGAGACTTTGCCTGCCAGATATTCAGGTGAAAAGGCATTTCCTTTGTGTTCTTCTCCTTAATGATGATTTGTGTGGTGGCTCTGAGGCACAGGACAGTCGGCCTCCCTGCAAAGGTCTTGCCTGGGGTGTGTTCGACGTGATTGCCACTAGCTGGAAGGGAACCCCTTCCCTCTTGCAAGGCGTGGGTTTATTTGGGCCCCGGTTGTCTTGACCCAAGACCTACAGGTAATCTTGCCAGCACAGGTAGTGGGCCGTCAGCTCTGCAAAGTCTGCTGGAGGCCCATGGCCCCCCAGGTGCCAGTCCTGGACAAGCTAGAGAAATGTGTGACGTGCCTGCCAGGAGAGAAGTCAGGTGAGTGGCCTGAGGCCACCAGCCACAATCGTTGGGCAGCATTCCAGCCAGCAGTAGCCCTGCAACACAGCCCTACTCGAGTCAGCTTGGCTGAAGCAGCACCTGGAGCCCGCACCCCACTGCATCCCTCCCCATCTGCTGCCTGAGCCCGCTGGCCTGGGAGGCTCCACGGAGCAGGACCTTGGATGAGGGTAATGCTTCCCACAGGAGGTGGCTGGCTCAGCATGGCCAGCCCAGAAGGATCCCTCGCCAGGGAAGGGAGGATGTGGCTGGCAGGCTCTGATCTCCAGACCCAGGCTGTTGTTGGGGTGAGGCCCATCTGGTCTCTCTGCCAACTTTCCAGGCGCAGGGGAGCCTCCCAAGAACCCCGAGGCTTTCATCCCTGGAGCCACAGCGCATGTTAGCCCACCAGGGAGCCTTTCATTCACGGGTCATGGCAGTTTATTTATTTATTTATTTTATTAAACTTATATACTGCCCTCTTTCCCTGACAGGACTCAGCCGATTAAAAATATCACAACAATACAAAATTAAAAACAATTAAAATCAAATATATAGTGGCTGGAATAAAAGCATATAAAGGGGAATTAAAAAGATTAAAAACCAGATTAAAATTCTAAGAGAAACCTAGGCCAGACCGGCTTGGCGAAATAGATGAGTCTTCACCGCCTATCGGAAGGTCAGGAGATCAGGGATGGTCCTCATCTCCGGGGGTAATTCGTTCCAGAGGGAGGGTGCCCCCAATGAGAAGGCCCGCACCCTCGGGGTCGCCAACCGTCCAGCCGGCGGCACCCCGAGGAGACCCACTCTATGGGAGCGTATTGGCCGGCGGGAGGCCGATGATGGCAGGAGGCGGTCCTGTAGATACCCCGGCCCCAAGCCATAGAGCGCTTTAAAGATGGTAACCAATACCTTGAAGCGCACCCGGAGGACCACCGGGAGCCAATGCAGCTCGCACAAGAGCAGCATGACATGAGAGCCCCGAGGAACTCCTAACACCACCCGCGCGGCTGCATTCTGCACCAGCTGGAGCCTCCGAGTGCTCTTCAAGGGAAGCCCCATGTAGAGAGCATTGGCATAGTCTAGGCGGGTAAGGGGTAGGGCGGGGCCACTGGAGAAGGCCGGGGTGCACCTTCAATTCTCTCCAGAGAGGCAGGTGAGTCAGCTCAACCCCCAAAGGACAAAGAGAAGGCTAGCGCTCCTGGGGCCACGATACGCAGGGGAGCAAAGGTCCTGGAGAGACGCTTAGCAGGTCACCCACAGAGAGTGGCCCGAAGGGGATTGGGGACCAGTTGCCCTTCTGCAGAGCTGGGTTGGGGTTCTCCTGCTGGCTGAGGGGGCATCTGGCAGAGTTGGGTTAAATGCACAGGCACACAAAGAGATCCACGTATCTGATCGGTGGATTTTAGCTGACAGCCTTTAACCAAGGAGAGAATCTCAGAATCCCTTTGTGGGCAGGTGGGAGACAGCCGCTCCTCATGCCCGCCTGGACAGAGGACTGGGCCTGCTGCTTCTGGCCCCTCCTGCCTTCCCGCAGGTGCTTCTCCTGGTTCCGCCCCACTCCTGCTGGGGGCTGGGCTGCTCTTCCATGCCTGGCTAGCCCTAGAATCCGAACAGCCCGTGAAGGCAGAACTTTCCGTCGGGAGAACTTGGGCCAGGAGGCTGGGAAGGGAAGATGAGCCCCGCCCCTTGTCCTTGGCTCCTCCCTCACTGGCCCCAGCTGGCAGTTTACCTCCTCTCCTTCGTTCAGCAGCCTCCCCAAAGGTCATCCCACCACGCAGCCTTCCTGATAAAGAAAATATTGAAAACCACATAAAAAGAACCCTGAGCCAGGTTTCCTGCATGGCCCTTGAGCATGCACAGAGTTGCGGCCTGACCAAAGCTTGGAGGAGCTTCAGAGCAACATGTTGAGGGCCCCTCCGGCCAGCATCTTCCCAAACAGGCCCAGTCCCAGGCCCAAGAGTCGAGGACTGAGAGCAGGGCCTTTCCTGTGGCCTCCCCAACACCCCAGCCCCTCCCAGCTCAGCCTCCATGGCCGGCCGGCTGAGCCAGGTGGGGGGTGGTTGGGGGCAAGTGGGCAAGGCCAGAAAGAGCAGCCTGAGAAGGGGAGGGAGGAGTCCCTACCGCTGCTGCCCTCCTGGCCTGTGATGCTGCCGCCTCTCCCACCGCCCCCTTGACTGACCGCTGGAGCATTGGCAGCCCCCACCCCCACACACACCCTGCCCTTCCTCCCTGCCAATCTTCCCCTTGGTGGCCTCGAAATCTGCCTGGCTGGAGCAGCTGAGGCCTGACCTGATTGTGGGGAGGGGCAGACACGTGTCTTGCTGCTTCAGCAAGGTTATTCCAGGGGAAAAGCCACCCCCCCCCAAGGCCCCCTTGCTCCAAAGGAAGCAAGCACCCCTTGTCCAACATGGGGGTTGGGGGAGGGGGAGAGAGGGAGAAGATCTCTTTTCATTTGGGGGGGAGGGGTTGGTTGAGGTGTGTCTGGCCTTGCAGTGATCCAGGCCAGAGCAATTCAGGCTCCCCCGAGTGGAGAGCAGGGCCGGCGGCCCTTATGGCTCCCTAGGCTGACTGCCTAGGTAGGTCATTGCCCAGTCCCCCAGTGTCCTCCTCCATCATCCCTAGCCACGCACCCCCAGCTTTGCCTTGAAGCCTTGAGCCCATCTTGGAGCAGCCCTTGAGCCAGGGGGTTCTGCAGCGGCCCTCAGGCTGAGGGTCAAGGAAGGCCACGCATACCCCTTCCCCTTCCCCCTTTCTTTCCCCCTTCCATTCTTTCTTTCTTTTTCTTTCTCTCTTTCCCTTTCTTTCCCTCTTTCTTTCATTCCTTCTTTCTTTCTTTTCTTCTTTTCTCACTTTCCCTCTTTCTCTCTTTCCCTTTCTTTCTTTCTTTCTTTCTTTCTTTGTTTCTTTCTTTCTTTCTTTCTTTCTTTCTCTTTCCTTCTTTCTCTTTCCCTCTTTCTTTCTTTCCCTTTCTTTCATTCCTTCTTTCTTTCTTTCCTTCTTTTCTCACTTTCCCTCTTTTTCTTTCCTTCTTTCTTTCTTTTTCTTTCTCTCTCCCTCTTTCTTTCTTTTTCTTTCTCTCTTTCCCTCTTTCCCTCTTTCTTTCATTCCTTCTTTCTTTCTTTCCTTCTTTTCTCACTCTCCCTCTTTCTCTCTTTCCCTCTTTCTTTCTTTCCTTTCTGCTGATTCTTCAGAAAGGCCAGGCTGAGGGAAGTCTTCTGAGCTGCTGAAGGAGGGGAAAGGGCCAGGCCTCCTTGCACAACCTGTCAGGAAGCCACAAGCAGCACCAGTGCAGGAGCATCTGGCAGCCGCTCAGCAGGGGTTCAGCCGGCGGCATGGCTGTTCCGTGGCACCGGGGCAGGGAAGAGAAGCGAGGCAGAGAGGGGCGGCTGAGGAGAGGGCATGCCCTCCCTGGCTGACTGCTTTCCTCACCGGAGCTCTTGCTACAGGCGAGGGGAAGCCACGCGGGAGGAGAAAGGGGAGGGCGGGGGGGGAGGCTTTCACGAAGGGCTGGCCTTTGTTTCACCAACATCAATGCCTCCAAGAAAGGGCCTTGCCACCAGCAAGGGGGGGGGGGGCTGTTCTTCATCACCCCAGGTGGGAGACATACCTGAAGGTGGGGGCACTAAGAAAGAGGCAGTTCAGGGTTATAGTTAAAGGTGCTGGGCCAGGAGATTCACTGGGATCCGTCTGCTTCTCTCTATCCCCCGTCTCCTCCCACCCCCTTCCTCTCTCTCTCTCACACACACACACTCCATCCCTCCTTCTCCCTCTCTCCCTGATGGGAAGCCAAAGCCTCCCCGGAAGATGGCAGCAGCAATGGGCAAAGCGCTCTGGGAAGGGTGGCCAGGGAAGTGTCACAGTGGTGACAAGATCAGGTCAACCACGGAGCAGCGCAAAATGCCTCCGGCCGGGTCCAGCTGCAATAAAAATTAACAAACGACAGAAGTGATTCGGAGAAGGAAGGAAGCCGATATATTTGGAATCATGATGAAGGCAACGTTTACAGGGTGCTCCGTCCTTCTGATGCCACTGTATAACCCCCCCGCCCCCGCAGCACATGCCGCTAGTTAGTACCCCAGTGAAGGCCCAGAATGGTCATGGCCAAACCAGGCAAGGGGCTAAGTGAATTTTGCCCCATTTTATGCCACAGTTGTCAAGCGAATCCCTAAAGGCATTACCTGACTTAAGCCTGGAGTGGGGCCTGGCAGAGGGAAGGGCAGACCAGTGTCCTGTTCCCAGGGCAGCCTTCGGTCTGTGGGGCAGCCATCTGGAGAGGATTCCCGGGCTGCCCTCTTTAGGAAACGCACCTTGGGGAGGGAGGGGGGAATCCCTAAGGGTTGGAAGGTGCCTTGGGGGATGGGGGTCACTGAGTCCAATCTCCTGCCCAGCAGAAGCCTCCCCCCCCCCCGTCTGTCCTGGACAAAGGGCTGCCCTGCCCTTTCTTGGAGCCGGCCCTTTCATGCTGGCAGTCAGGCAGGGTCTCTGGGTTAAGCTCCCCCTGTACAGCTGCCCCCACCCCTGCTGAGTCTGGTCTTACCCTCTGGGGTCCTGCCCTCTCACCCTCTGGAACAGATCTTCAGGTATTGGAAGACCGCTATCCTGCCTCCAAGCAAACCGCGTGTCAACTCTCGGAAGGACATCAGCTGAAGCCACCATTTTACTCCTTCGTTTCTTAGTTGCCCTGCACATGGAGGGGGGGGAGGACCTAAGGGGTATTTTCCTCCAAGGTACCTGACCCAACAGCGACCAGGGCTCCTGAGAACCAGGCTCAGCTCAACGTGTCTTGGCAACGGCCAGAGGCAGGCTTACCTGCCTGCCTGGTTAACGAGACCTGTGACCCTGGGGTGGGGGGAGGGGTTGGGTAGCATTAATCATGCTAGAGTGCGGGAATTATTCAGAGTTGGTGTCACATCTGAACGTCCCAATGTGATGTACCCAATAAATGAGACCTTTGAGAAAAGTCCTGAATTGATTGGGATCGTTACTGGGAATCGTGTTCCTGTCCTTTGTGGGATTAAAACTCAGAACTCCTGGCCATCTTCTCTGGGCTCTTTCTGGTTCTCAGTCCCCTTTTTGGATTGTGGAGACCAGACCTGGACATCGTATTTCAGCAGCGGAGAGCAACACAACCACTTCCTCCGAACCCGGCATGATGATGTCTCTTAACGCAACCCAAGATAACACTGGCTTTTTGGCCGTTGCAGCTGATTGCTGGCTCATGCTTAAGTTGTGGCCTATCCAGACATCCAGATCCTTCTCACAGGTGCTGCCGCTAAGCCATTTGTTGTTGCTGTCTTCCACCTGGTGCATTTGCTCTTCCCGCCCCCATTAAGAGCAGAACTTAAGTTTCCCAATGACCAACAGAACTTGGTGGCCAAGAGCCAGCCTGACAAGATTCTTTTGAGCCTTGAGCCCATTTCCTGAGGCGCTAGCAGTTCCTCCCAGCTTTGTGTCGTCCGTGAATTTTGTAAGCGTGCCTCCTATTCCCTGGCCTGAGTCCCTTGTGAAGATGCTGAAGGCAGGGTGGTGAGCCCAGGGCAGAACTCTGAGGAACCCCACCATGGAGCTCCCTTGCAGGCTCAGTCGTTGGCTGGCGGCCCTTCTTCAGCAATGGCCAATGCATCGAGAAATGAGACCCTCCATTCCACACTCCTTCAGTTTACCAAGAAGGGGAGCGGGGTGTATCTACGTTATCAAACGCCTTGCAGGTGGTTCTCATTTACCAACTACCTTCTTTAGTGACCGTTCAAAGTTACGGCAGTGTGGAAAAAAAGCTTTATGACCAATTCCTGCGTTTGAAACCGATGCAGAGTCCCAGGGTCACATAGTCGCCATAGGTGGCTTCACAACTGGCTTCTAGCAAGCAGAGTGAATGAAAAATGCACAAGCCAGATCACAAGCCATGGCCATTGGATCTTTCGCTTAGCAACTATGCTGCTTAGCAACAGAGCTGCTGGCCCCAGGTATGGTCGTTAAGCAAGGACTACTGTTACTGAAGAGTAAAGAACCTACTTCCACTCCATTCCCTTGCTCCACCAATCACCTCGTTGTGTCAAGGAATGCAATTGGTGGCATGACCTCTTTGTAATTCCGCATCCAGGTGGCTTCCCAGAAAACCCCTTGTGCCTTTCTAAGGCTTGCAAACCCTTTGCCAAATTCTCTAGTATTTCCCAGGTATTGAGGTTGAACTGTAAAAGGGCGAGGAAGTAAAAGGTTGATGGGGAAGTCGTCAAAACCATCCCAGTTCAGAACCATTAATTCAATATTGGCACAGCGGCTGACCTTCTAGCCTTCAAGCCCAGACCTGTGGCGGAATGGGGAATGTTCCTGAACACCTTTTGGGTACGGCCGTTTCGGTTGAGAGATTGCACTCTCCCTCGTTCTGTGCTTCTGTACCCCAGCGAAGTGCAGCGGGCTGACGGCTGATGACAACCTGCTCTTTGGGAAGGAGGAAACGTGGGGTTGTTACGTTGCCCAAGCAAAGTCACCAAAGGCAGGTCAGTTCTTGACTTTGGGCCTCTTCCTGCCTCAGGGACGTCGGCTGAGATGGGCTCCTGACTGGGGCCGGTAGGAAGGAAAGGGGCTGAGGCCACTTCGGAAGGGTGTCCTTGCAGGGATGGGAGGTGGGAGCTGCAGGGGACGAGTCAGGTTCTCATATTGCCTTCTGGCTTTCTGCCCTTTCCCCTCATGCTTATTCCTGAAAGCCGGAGGGCCCCTGATGACGTGGCGGGTGTTCCAGTCTGGACAATCTAATTGTGGGAGACACTTGAACGCCTGTGGCTGTGACATGGGGGCTTGCCTAGAAACCATCTGTCTGGATGAACGCTTATGCTGGGTCCCTGGGCACGAACCGGGAGATGTAAGCATGGGGGAACGTCGGTTTCCGACAGAGAGCAGCTCTTGTGTGTCCTTCGGGCAATTTCCAAAGAGCAGCCAGGAAACTAACCTTTGGCACCAACCGGGTGACCAGGCGCCTGTGAGCCACGAGGGAGCGTTCCTGATGGAAGGCACTTGCAGAATCGGCCACGGAGGAACAGAGGGCAGAAGGGGTTATCTGTGCCACTCCTAAGGGAATGTGCTTGGCAATGCAGTATTGAACACAGGAGCTAAAATAAGTTGGAAAAACAGCATTGTTTTTAGGGTTAACTGTTGCCCACCCTACAGATAGACTGTTTGCTTATTGACAAAGCTCTTGTGGCTGCCTGTCTCACAGAGCGATTCTAAGCCACTCAGAACCATCCGTGCAGCTCACACAGTAGTGGTACAACTCAGTGAATGGCACAGGTGCCAGCTGAAGCTTCTGGCGGCGGGGGGGGGGGTGTCTTCCAGGAGGAAGTCACATGCAGAGCACAAACAGGAGAAGACTGAGCAACCCTAAGGCCTCCTGGTCCAGGCATGAATTTGTGCAAGGGAACCCCTGGAAACAGGTGCCACCTGCTCTTCCAGAAGAAGCTGCAAGTCTCCAGGACCTCCAGGTGGTTCTGAGAGTCCCTGTTCAGAGTCAAAGATGTCAACTCTCCTGGTTTGGGGTAGGGGTGGGGGTGGGCAAAAGCCCAGAGCCACTCCTGTCTTGCTAGGATTGAGTTGAAGCTGGTTCCTGCCTCCTTGCCCCCCCAAAAAAATCTTCTTTAGAAGAGGAAGGCTGGAGACTGGATCAGAATTATTCAGCAGGGCTGCTCTGCTACCTCCTTCGAGACCCATGTCACCATCGCCTCCCATCCAGAGGCATTAGCCCCTGCTTGGACCCCACCCTGGGCCACTTCTCAGGGTGGGGATGGGGGGCTTGATGGAGCAGGAGGAGCCTCGGCCTAGAGGCTCAGCTCACAGCACCTCTTCCTCAGGACGGTAGGCTCCACCTCCCCCCAGATATAACCAAGATGGGAAGTGCCTCGGCCACTTCCAGAGTAACAGGAGGTACTTCTTCAAAAAGTAACTGCATCCCTTTCAAAACAGAGGAAGGCTATTGCAATTCTCAAGGCTTCTATTGGGCAATGAGCTATACCAAGCATCCTTCCGGGAAATCTCTGGACTGTCCTCCCAACAGCTTTCTCGGTCGCTCTATGAGAGCAAAGACGCCATATCTGTGAGGAAGGCAGGTTTCAGCTGAGGGTCATGAGATACCCCAAACAGCAGTTTGAGCAGGTCAGCAGTGGAGCTGCCAGCCCAGGTGGGGTCTCTCAGCAACACCTTTATTTGGACAATGCAGGTGGCAGGAGATTCCACTCAATGGGCCCCTTCAAGCTCTACCATTCCCTGTTGGGCAGAGGAGGGCTTTGGGGTCAGGAGCTTCGTTACGGGTCTTCCAGGTCCAGGCTGGGCATCTGTCTCTGGGACATGGTGGGCAGCACCCTCGGGGATGTTCTTTGGAGCTGGGAACCCCTCATTGTCAGTGGGGCTCAGAGGCTGACTCCCCACTCCGTGCTGTGGCCCTTCTGTCCGGGGGACTTGCCTCCGAGGAGACATGGGCAGCATCTATCCATAGAGGTTCAGCCCCGGGTTAATAGACAGCTTGTTTGTTTAGTTAGTTAGTTAGTTTGTAAAGCATGTATGACAAAAGTAAGTATAAGTCATATAAACATATAAATATAAACAGGTATAAGTATATACATAATAATTGAGTACAAATAAATGGGAACAGAGGGACAGGGACGGTAGGCACGCTGCTGCACTTATGCACATCCCCTTACAGGCCTCTTAGGAACAGAGTGAGGTCCACGGTAGACAGTGTAAGGTTAAAGTTTTGGGGGTTTGAGGCTGGAACAACAGAGTCAGATAGGGAGTTCCAAGCATTGACCACTCCTGTTGCTGAAGTTGTATTTTCTGCAATAGAGTTTGGAGCAGTTTACTTTGAGTTTGTATCTATTGTTTGCCCGTGTGTAACTGTGGTTGAAGCTGAAGTAGTCATTGACAGGTGTACTAAGCGTAGGCGGCGTAGTTCTAAGTTGTCTAGGTCCAACATTTCAAGCCTGGTGGCATAAGGTATTCTATTGCGAGCAGAGAAGTGGAGTCCTCTTCTCGTGAAATACCTCTGGACTCGTTCGATTGTATTAATGTCCGTTATACAGTGTGGATTCCAGGCAGATGAGCTGCATTCGAGAACTGGTCTGGCAAA
This sequence comes from Bungarus multicinctus, assembly GCA_023653725.1. Classification (NCBI taxonomy): domain Eukaryota; kingdom Metazoa; phylum Chordata; class Lepidosauria; order Squamata; family Elapidae; genus Bungarus; species Bungarus multicinctus. The sequence goes on along the minus strand of CM042842.1, from coordinate 135,290,653 downwards.
AGTTTTGTATGCTCTGGTTTGCAGTTCAATGTTACTGGAGAAGAAGCTTCACAAAATTAAGGTTAAGAACTCTTAATGCCTTTTTGGCAATGCTGTTACAGTGAGCTCTGGGCCTTAGATCGTTTGAAATGAGTACCCCTAGGTCTTTGACAGAGTGAGGGTCATCTATGAGGTCATATCCTCCCAGTTTGTATTTGGTGTTCTGATTTTTTTTTTTTTTGCCAATATGTAAGACAGAGCATTTGTTGATTGAGATTTGAAGTTGCCAATTGTTCAACCATTCTGACACATTGTCAAGGTCTCTTTGTAGGGCAGCAGTTGTCAGCGTTCCACAAATCTCCATTCCAGCCAATAACTCCGAGACAGCCGTCTCTCAAAAGTTCCTTTTATTTGGATAGTAAGTGGCACATCTGTGGAATCCCGAATCTGAAAGTTCCGGGCTTCCTTACAATAAGTAAAAACTACAAATCCATCCCCTGCATCCATCAACATATCACATGGCCCAATCACTATCCGTCCCAAGTTAAGACTTCCTTTCATTATGTGCAACACGACCTGACCTTGAATCAGAAAAAGAATGTTATTATGTCTAACTAGATATACTCCAATGAATTCCCCCCCCCTCCCACTTTCCCAGGCTCAATTGTGGCAGCGTGGGAACATTGGATCTCAATAAGGCTTCCAAAGCTGACAGCAGCATTGTCAGTGGTATTAAATAGTTTTATGTCATCAGCGAATTAACATGATTGCAAAGATCATTTATGTAAATTTGGAAAGAGAGTGGGTCCTAGAACGCTGCCTTGGGGGACACTATTGTTAACTGGTGCAGGGCACTTCTTATTTTGACTACTTGTTGCCTGTTTGACAGGAATGCAGCTTTCCATTTGTGCAGTGATCCAGAAATGCTGTAAGAGCATAGTTTTCACAGTAGCTTGTCGTGTACCACTGAATCAAAGGCTTTGCAGAAGTCTATGTAAATTGCATCTATTGCTTTATCCTGGTCGAGTTGTATAGTCCAAATGTTTTTGCAGTGTAAGAGTTGTAGATTACAGGACAATTTTTTTCTGAAACCAAACTGTTCGTTAGAGAGTAGGTTGTCTGTCTCTAAGTGGAGGGTAGTTGATTGGTTGATGATTGATTCCAAGACTTTGCAGGTGACACAACATAATGTGATTGGTCTGTAATTTTCAACTAGGCTGGGGTCTACCTTTTTGAAGATAGGAATGACCATGGCTAATGACCATAGATAACAGATAACAGATAATCAGAATTGGAAGGGACCTTGTAGGTCATCTAGTCCAACCCCCCACCCAAGCGGGAGACCCTACACAAATGGCAGTCCAATCTCTTCTTGAAAGTCTCAAGTGATGGCGCTCCCACAACGTCCGAGGGCTAGCTGTTCCATTGGTTGATTGTTCTCACTGTCAGAAAGTTTCTCCTTATTTCCAGGTTGAATTTCTCCTTGTTCAGTTTCCATCCGTTATTCCTTGTCTGGCCTTCGGGTGGTTTAGAAAACAGCTTGACCCCTTCCTCTTCTCTGTGGCAGCCCCTCAAATACTGGAAGATGCTCTCCTGTCTCCCCTGGTCCTTTTCTTCACTAGACTAGCAAGGCTGTTTCTGTAACCATTCTTCATATGTTATAGTTTCCAGTTTCCCTAATCATCCTGCTTGCTCTTCTCTGTACTCTTTCTAGGTCGGGCAAAGTGCTGGATCTAAAAGATACCTCGTAGATTGTACTTAGTGGTTCGGCTATGGCAGTGGAAAGCTTTTTTAAGAAGAAGGCACATAATCCATCAGGGCCAATAGATGGAGATGGTTTTAGTTTGTGTAGTGCCTTTTCAACATTATCTTCTGTAAAATCAATATGTAGTAGATCATTGCAACTTGTTGTGGTACAATTAGGAAATGCGGGGCATGAGCCATTGCTGTTGACAAAGACTGAACTGAAGAATGTGTTGAAAATATTGGCCTTAACGGCTTCATCATTACAGTCTTTCCCGTTAGGCCCTTTAAGGGTAGCATGGTTTTCGAGTCTTTAAGTTTGACGTTTACAAAATAGTTGGCACCCATGGTTGATTTGTTGGCTTTGCCATTTCAGAAAGAGGCTCGAAGAGGCAGCCCATCCGTCCTCCTGGACAGGTCAGTGGCCTGTGATTGTGGCTTTGCTCTCTTCTTCCCCCTGCAGAGTTTGCTCCGCTCCATCCAGCCAGCTGCACTGCCTGGGTGTAACAGATAACAGTTAATCAGAGTTGGAAGGGACCTTGTAGGTCATCTAGTCCAACCCCCTGCCCAAGCTGGAGACCCTGCACCATTTCTGACAAATGGCAGTCCAACCTCTTCTTGAAAGCCTCCAGGGATGAAGTTCCCACAACTTCTGAGGGAAACTTCTGTTCCATGGGTTGATTGTTCTCACTGTCAGAAAGTTTCTCCTTATTTTCAGGTTGAATCTCTCCTTGGATCAGTTTCCATCCATTATTCCTTCTCTGGCCTTCAGGTGCCTTGGAGAATAGCTTGACCCCTTCCTCCTCTCTGTGGCAGCCCCTCAAATATTGGAAAGCTGCTATCATGTCTCCTTTGGTCCTTCTCTTCACTAGACTAGCCAGGCCAGGTTCCTGGAACTGTTCTTCATATGTTTTAGTCTCCAGTCCCCTCATCATCCTGGTTGCTCTTCTCTGCACTCTTTCTAGAGTCTCAACTTTTTTTTTTGTAGTGTGGTGACCAAAACGGGATGCAGTACTCTAGCTGTGGTCTTACTAAGGCTTTATGGAGTGGTATTAGTACCTCCCTTGATCTCAATTGTATCCCTCTGTTAATGCAACTTAGGATTGCATTAGCTGTTTTGGTTGCTGCTGCAGAAGGCTGGCTCTGCTGGTTGTCCACTAAGACTCCAAGATCCCTCTCCCAGTTCCTGCTATTGAGCCTGGTTTCATCCAGTCTATGTGTGTCCTTTGGGTTTTCCTTGCCTAAGTTTACTTTTCTCTACATGGATGTCTATGTTTGGGGTGATGCCCTACAGAGCCCTGTGACCCACACGGGCCTTAACAGCTGCCCAAATGCCGCTCGGCTCCCGGCCCTCAGCAGCGGTTCTGGAAAGTCCCACAGAGGAGCCCCGAGGGGACAGTCTGGGGGGCTGGGCGGCAGCAGAGCCAGCAGCAGCAGCGAGGCTCAAAGCCCCCCCTGCAGGAGGCACCCTTGGCTCCCCTTTCCCACTGCGGCCACAAAATAGTCCGCCCTGAAGCAAGACAAGAGCTTTGGGGACTGGGCTGCCAGTGCAGGAGGGAGGTAGCCCCAGGCTGGGCTCCAGAGCCTGCCTCGGCCTGGAGTGCTAGACCTGATGTGGTGAAGGGCAGCCACCCCTGGCATGCCGGCTTCTCCCTGCTTCTGGAGAAGGGAGTCCACCTGTTGCTGGCCTCTCCCAGCCCAGAGTGTTCAGGTTGTGCTGCCAAGGAGCCTCCCTGGAGCGGAAGGCAGGGGCTGCCCACTGGAGGCCCCCCCGGCCCCTTTCCTCGCTGTATCCGAGGAGGCACATGTTCCCTCCTGTCCAGCCAGGGGCGGCAACCAAGGGCAGCTGCTCCCGAGTCTTCAAGTGGCCAGGAAGGTCTGTCTGTGGTGTGCAGGTGTCTATGGGTGTGCAGGTGCGTATGTCCATGCACCTCCAAGTCATATTTTATTTATGTATTTATTTATTTAGCATATGGCAGGAAATAGATGGATAGCAGCAGTGAGGATATACACAGGGAGAACATGGAGTGACAGGATACCCATACGATGGAGATCTGTGGTCAGTTTTGTCAGGTATAAGAAATTCAAGAAGTTCTATGTTAAATTATATTTTAAAATAGGTTAGTTCATGAAAATAAATGTTAATATCTTAAGCGGTTTATTTGTTATCTGGGGACTGTCTGCTTTTCCTCCTCCAAAAACTCTCAGTGGCAGCCGGCCACTACGTGATCCAGTGTCTGCCAGGGCCCCCCCATAGTCTCCTTCGGGGGGGCAGGGGAGGGGATCCCCTGCCCCATCTCTACAGAGAGCCTTGGCAGATGCCATGAAAGGTGTGAACCCCATTCAAAGTTTTCCAGCACTGCTGGGTGGTATCAAAACCTGCTAATTTTTGTTTCAAGTCAGTTATATTTTCCCCAGAGTTTGGTTGTTCGATGATCCAGTTTTCTTTCCCCTGGATTTTTACTGTTATGCAACTGCTGTGCAGACATTGGGTGGTGGGGAGGGGGGGTGTTTCCTGGATTCAACCCTTCCAATCGATGTCTGTGGAGACTCTCCATCTTCCTGGTTGTCCCAAAGGAGTCTTTTTTCCAAGAGGCAACTGGACTTTCTGGTTTTTCTTTTTTGAAGACATTTTGCTTCTCATCCAAGAAGCTTCTTCAGCTCTGATTGAATGTGGGAGGGGGGGGGGAAGGGAAGGATTCCATACAGTCAGAGCTGAAGAAGCTTCTTGGATGAGAAGCGAAACATCTTCAAAGAAAAACCAAAAAGCCTCTTGGAAAAGCACCTGGGGGACTTCCAGTTGATAGGTATGGCATACCAGAGTGCACCGGCAGTTGCAGATTACTGACAATTATTTTGTACACTCTGAGAAGCGCAGTTCATTGTGGTAAACCCGGCGGGACAGTCGGACCCGGCCAGGTGGGTTCATGCCCTGTCCTGCATGGCTTTTCTGGGTGGCAGGGCCCAATCTTCAGTTACAGAGCACAGCAGCCAAGTGATGCTGAGAACTGGAGCGGAGGGCAAAGGCTCCACATCATTCATGGAGTCTCTGTGCTTCTCCTACGAGTTTCTGCTGGTGTGTTTTATGGCAGACAATTCGGTCCAGCGTTACACTGAGGCCTTTTGGGAAAGACTGTAAGACAGCAGGACCAACAGTGCCCGGCTTCTGCCCTGCTCCTGCTTGACATGAGCCTCCGGTCAGTGCTGGCCAGAGGGGGGGAGCACCCTCCCTACGTCTCTCTGAGGCTGCCAGGCTAGATGGTCTTAAGCCTGGACAAACCTCCATCCTTTGGCATCTGGCATGCCAGGTATTGACCATGTGGGAGCCAGCACAGAGCCCTGAGCCAGGCCATGTTTAACCTTCTCGCCTTGCTTCTTCCCCTCCTGTGATTATTTGGCCGGTCCTGCCATTCAGCGTAAGACTAATAAGATGGATGGCCTTTTGGCATGGGAAAATCGCTTGCAGTCTGTACAATCAGCCCTCCTTCCAGGCAATGTCCACAAAAACTATGCTGAATGCCTGGGCAAGTCCCTGCAGTTCTCTTGTCCAGGGTTTCTGGAGGCGAGTTGCCTCCTTCTTCCTGAGGCTGGGAGAGAGGGGCTGGCCCAAGGACACCCAGCTGGCATTCATGCCCAAGGCAGAACTCATCTCCTGGCTCCTAGCTTGTTAGAACTGGCTCTCCAACCAGGATGAGGGCCCTGGAAAGCCCCAGGTGAGGCAGGAAGGGAAGCATCCGCTCCCTTCTCACACACACACACACATACACACACACACACACACACACACACACACACACACACAAAACCACAACACACACACACACACAGGGCTGTTGCCTGCTGAGATGCCTTCACTGTCTCTCTCTTTTAGGGCCACGTTCCCCAGAGACCTGGGGGGGCTTCTTTGGAAACCAAGGAAGGTGCACAGTGGGCAGCTCTGGGGAGACTCGCCCCTGGGAGGGGGATCCGCTAGCCAGGCACGCGCTCCATCAGCTGTTTTGCAACTGAAGCTCTCTTGTGGTTGAAGATTGCATCAAAGCGGTGGTGGTTACGGCAGAGGCTCCTAGAGATCACTGGGGGGGGGCGGAATCCTGGGCCAAGGAGGCTCTCCTGCGGGGCGTGTGTGCATATGGCTGGCAGGCTGAACCAGGAACCAGCAGGTTGGCAAATACCCCGCGTTGCCCCAGCCCTTCCTGCCTGGCTCTTGCTCACTTTGTGGGCCGGATTGCTCCAGCGCTTCCCCAACTTTCCCAACTCTTGTGTCACGGTCACAGGGCACCCAACAAGGCTGGGGTCGTTCGTCTGCCTGGCAGACCCCCAAGCTGCTCTTCCTTGGCTGGGGGAAGCGGGGGGTGGGGATCCAGGAGAGGAGCCAGCAGGGGAAGCAAGAGCTAAGACACTGCCCCCGCCCCATGCCTCCTTTGAGTCCAGGGCAGCAGAGGTGGTTCAGGCCAGCCACTCACAGGCAGGCAGGCAGGCTGGGGGGGCTCTTGCAAGGTGGGAAGCCAAGGCTGGGCGGGTGGCCCAGGAAAGCAGCTTCCTCCGAGGCTGCCAGAGGCATAGGCGGGCGAGGCTGGAGCCCTTGCCCTCCCCTTCCCTCTGCCACACAGAGAGGGTGAGGGTGATCCCCTTCCCCAGGCAGCCCTGACCAGCTGGTGGACGTGCAGGGCTTGGTGGAGGTTTCCTCCCAGGCAAGAGAGCCACCAGACCAGGGTGGGACCTTTGGCTGAGCCCCCACATTCCGTGGCTTAGGGAGACCTGCCAAGACTCAGCCCCCCCCCCCCCCCGAAGCCAGTGGACCCCTGGTGTGTGCTCCGTGTGTGTGTGTGTGTGCGCACGAGAGAGAGAGAGAATAAAATAGAGAGAATGAGAGAGATGGAATTAAGGACGTCTTGCAGGTTGAGGGAGCGATGCCACTCGGGCACCTTTCCAGAGGACCAACCTCCGAGAGCTACCAGCCCAACAAGTTATGCCGCTGGCAAGAGCTTGTGGAAATTGTGATCCAAACAGTTTCACCGCCTAACTCTGCCCCACAGGGCCCCAGAGTCACAGGCTTTCTCTGCAAGTGGTGTTGCAATTGCCTGCGTGAATTCCTCACAGGCTTAGGCTACCTAAAAGCCATCATGGCTCCGGGCTGTTTCACTGTGTGGCAAAGAAGCCGATAGATACGAGATGCTGGAGGCATTTGGGGGACACCTTTGCAGGAGGGGATAGCTAGAGGGAGGGGAGACAGGGAAAGAAGCCCCCTCCCCCAGCACCCACTCTGACCCTTGAGGCTCAGCCTCGGCCTCCTGGCTCGGGAGGGGCTCCCTGACTCGGTGGCTAAAGGTGGCCTTGGTCCTCCTTGACGGCCAATGGCACGCCGGACTGAACCTGGTTCTGGGGGGTGTTAGACCAGCAGAGGGTTGGGCAGATCAGGTAATGTGTGTGGGGAGGGGGTGGGGGTGGAATAATGTCTCCCACTCTTGGAAATCCAGCCACCTGAAAGCAGAGGCCCCTTCCCCATGCCTAAGTGGGTGGAAAGGAAGGAAACGGAGGACCCCAGAGAGACGCTGACCTGGGTGGGTGATGGTGGGAACGGCACCTGCGCAGGTTTTGCGCTTCTTTGCCTCAGGCCCCCCCACCCTTAGAAAAGTGCTCGACTTCTGGCGGAGGGAAATGGAGAGCCACAAGTGAAACCGAAAGTCTCCCTTAGGGGATTCCCCCCAGCCCCCAGCCCCAAATGGCAGCTGGGATGCCATCTGTCCGTCTGACCGCAGAAAAGCCACCATGGAGCGCAGGGAACCGTCCCTGGCAGACATGAAGCTGCGCTGAATCTCGCCCACTTGCACCCAGTTCAGCTTCTGCTCTGCCAGAAAACTCTTGGGATCCATCTGGTGTCCTCACGGTCAAGGGGCTGGCCTGGAAACCGGCAGGCCATCCATTCTAGTCCCACTTAGGTACTAAGCCAGCTGGGCGACCATGGGCCAGTCACTCTCTCTCAGCCCTGGGCAGGGGGCAATGACCAACCACTTTGGAAAAACTTGGCCCAGAAGACTGCAGGGACTTGTCCAGGCAGTCACCAGGAGTTGACACACACACCACGCACACGCACACGCACACACACACACCTATAACCCCCCCCATAACTGGCTGAAATATTAAATGGATTTCTTCACTCCTCAGAGAAAACCAAATGATACCGGGGGTGGGTGGGTTGTGATACAGCCAAATCCGAGGATGGACTCCTCTCCCAGCTTGGCCTAAGGTTGCAGCTGACCACTGGCTGATCCACACCATGAGGCTGCTGCTTGGCTCTGTTGCTTGGCCTGCAAATGGCTGCTGCCCCTGCTGGCTTGCCTGGCTTGCTGGGGGGCTGCAGAGGCACCGCTCTGGGGCCAGAAGGGTCGTAGGGCCAGGATCTGGGCAGGGGGCCTTTCCCAGAAGCTGGGACTTATTGCCCCCCCACCCCAGATTCGGAAGGGGGTCCTCGTGCGCAGCAGCAGCAGCAGCAGCAGCAGGGGGAGAGCAGGATGCCCCTGGGTCAGACTGGCCGTGCAGCACTCTCTGGGAGCCCGGGTGGCCCCTTCTGCCTTGAGGGCCGGTAAGGCTGCCCGGAGCCTCCTCCACCGAGGCAGGCCAGGGCAATCAGTGCAGCTGGCTGACTCACCCTCCCCATTCCTCCTTGGCAAGTGACTCCCTGCTTGCACCCTTTCTCAGCCTCTCACTCATCAGTGAGAAGAGCCGCCCGTGTCTCCCCTGCCCTCCTCTTGCATCAGGGCAAGACAGCCGGGGAACATTGCAGCACCACTGAGATGACCCAGGAGCCTCACCCCCCGGGGGAGGGGGAGGGGGAGGAGCTGCCGGTTGGCCCTATATAAGCTTCTGCTCAGGTCCCTCGAGCTTTATCTGATCCCAGAACATTGTCCAGAGACGTCCTGAGAGCAGCTGGGAGAGCACCAGAGACCATGGCAGGTGAGGAGCAGGCAGGCCCAGGGCTCCTAGGACGCAAGGCCTCCTTCCGGGGGAGCTTCGAGGACTGGAAGGCCTTCACCCAGCAGACCGATGCCAGGACTGTCCACCACATCCCTGGCACCTCCCTCCCTGGCCGTTTCCCACCCGAGGGCCTGGGGGGGCTCCCCTATTGCCCCTGCACTGCCGACACAGAAGGCAAAGGAGCGGGGGGGGGGGGGCCTTTGGGGAAGCCCAGCCCACCATGGAAGGAGGGCAGCAGGCGGCAGAGCATGGCAGAGTGAGCGGTTTCAGCATCTACCTGTATTCCCTGAGCCCTGTTCTGCCAGGGCTGCCAGCCAGGCTAAGCGCTCACAGGCAGCGAAAGTCAGCTCCGAAGAAAAGGAGCCCCGAGCCACAACTTCCTGCAGGGCTTTGACCCGGGGCTGCTCCTGTGTGCAGGTGCAGAGGTAGATGCTCACCCAGCTGGGAAGAAGGGGAGACCTGCGAAAGACCCACAACCGGGAGGGGAGGCAGTGGCAGCAGGGCAAAGCACCAGCAAGCAAGCCAGCGCTTGCAGGATGGGTTGGGCTCGGCTCTCAAGACTCCCTCCTTGAGGGCGCCTTCCTAGCCCACAACACGCCCTCAAGGAGCCTGGAGGAGCCTGCAACGGGGTGGAAAAGGCTCCTGCCTGGGCAGCGCTTGGGGGACCTGGTGTCCTGTGGCCCTGCTGCCCTCTCCCTCCCTTGGATTTATTTCCAGTTTTTAGTGGGCGGGTGCAGAGGAAGCTCAATGAGGGCTTCTCCGGAGCCTTAATGAGGCCTGGGGAAATGTGACTGATAATGCTGGAGAGACTGGGGAGGGGGGGGGGCTCCTAGGTTTGGCCCCCAGCATGAGCCGCAGCCAGTGCAGAGGGAAGCGACAGATGAGTCCCGTCCCCAGCTCCAGAGGGTGCTGGTGTTTGTCTGTGGATCTCCTGTTCCTCCTGCCTGGGAAGGTGTTTCTCTTCCACGGCTGGCCCAGGAATGTCCCTGGGCTCCTGGGTGGCCCTTCCGGGCTCCTGCGATGCTGGTCACCGCCCCCTTCTCCAGGTTTGGTTTTGGGCCACTGCCTGCCTTTCTCTGGCTAGGATTTCTCCACAAAGCATCACCATAACTCCGGAGGTGACCCAGATCTGATAGCCAGCAGTGCCCAGAGCAAAGTCCATGGGGCTCCTGTGGCCCCCCGGAAGGCTCAGGCAACCAGGATCCTCAGGGTTCACACAAGCCCCTAAGCAACCCAGACTCTGCTTCTTCCGAGAGGTGGGGGGCGGGAGGGGGGGCGCTTGACCGCAAGTCCTCTGGCGGGGGAGCTGCAGCTTCTGTGCAGAAGCGTCACACGGGACCAGAGCAGGAGCCAGCTCAATCCCCAACTGACCCCCGCCCCAGTCCCATCGGTGGTCCCCCGGGGAAGGAGGGAGGCGCCGCCGCCGCTCTTGCTCCCTCACGGAGCCGCAGGGGAGCCGCAATCCCAGCCATCTCTCCTTCTTGGCAGCACCAAGCAACATCGACTGGAGGCGGAGTGAGAACGGCCGCGAGCATCGCACCAACTCCTACTCTGGCACCGAGCTGGTGGTGCGGCGGGGCCAGAGTTTCTCGGTGTCGCTGAATTTCGCTCCAGCCGCCACCGGCGTCGCCTTCACCGTGGACAGAGGTAGGGAGCCTCCTCTTTCCGCGGCTCTGCCTAAAGACGCGCTTCATCCTCCGTGCCCCCCACACCGGGCCGACGGGGGCTCCCGGAGAACGCCTGCCCGGCCAGGCGACTCCCTCTCAGGCTCTGCGGGGGCCCCGGACGCCCGCGGCGGCACCTCCCCAGCAGCGGCCTCCGCCTTCCGCGGGATCCGCGCTCCCCAGCAGCTGCCGCCTCCCCTGAGCGGTGGCCGCTTTCCCTCCCAGGTGCGACCGCTGCCCTGCAGGCCAAGACCCGCGTGGACTTCGCGCTCTCCGGCGCCCCCAACAGAGGCTCGTGGAGCGCGGTGCAGATCTCCGGCTCGTCTTCCTTCTCCATCACCAGCCCAGCGAATGCCGCCATCGGGCGCTACCGGCTGGGCATGAAGAGCGGCTCCGGCGTCTCCAACCTGGGCACTTTCGTGCTGCTGTTCAACCCCTGGCTGTCAGGTACCCGAGCAGCCTGGCGAGGGGCAGAGAGGGCCAAGCCCAAAGCGCCAGCAGCCTGGGGGCCTGGCCACGGGGCAGCCTCTTTTCCAATGGGCACAGCAAAGATGGAAAACTACCCTGCGCCCTTTCTCAAACCCTCCCCCCTTTAGAAGAGAAGGGGGCTGCCCCCTCAGTCTCCTGGTGGCCTCAGGCACCCCCTGAATGCCCCAGTCCTGCCTCTCGATCAACGGGGCATCTCCCGATGCTTCTGTGCCGTTTGGGGGCAGGGTTTGACCTCGGGTGTTGGGGTGCTATCCGAAGGGTCCTCAGCTCACTGTGTCTGCCTGGCACTTGGTTTTCAGAGGATGAAGTGTTCATGCCAGACAACGCACATCGTCAGGAATACGTCCTCTCGGAGTTCGGGCTTCTCTTTGCAGGCAGCGCGAATCGCATCTCTCAGTTCGGATGGAACTACGGCCAGGTAAAGAGAAAGGAGGCGCCATTGGCCGTAAATTCAACTGGGATTCTGGCATCCTTTCCTGACTGGTGCCACTCAGTTATTTCCCCTGGCTTGGTTGGTCATCAGCAGCCCTTCTGCACAGGCTGCCCTCCCCACAGCCCCCCCCCCCCCCCCGGAGCCCCCCAGTCTTGGGCTGGAGGGAATCTTGCAGCAGCTGAGAAGCACTGTGGAAAAACAGGCCTTGTCCTGCTCCCCTCCCCCACGGACTAGGAAAAGAGGAAACCCCCCCAAGCCACACCATCCTAAGGTCTCCATTCAGGGAGCTGGCGGGGGAAGAGATGTAGGCTTGGGTGACAGGGGAATTTCTGACAAGATGCCCCCCCAGCACCAAAAGGAAGGCCCAGCTGAAATGAGAACCCTGCCCGTCAAAGCCAGGCCCTCAGGAGCCTGGAACTCCTTCCTTCCTGGTAGCACCTGAAGGAGGTTCCAGGTGACCTTCTCCACTTCAGGAATCAGCCAGGGGCACCTGAGCTGCTGCAGCCACTGTTGCCGTTAATCGTGTCTGTGTGTATGGGGTGGGGGTGGGGGGTTGCCCACCTGATCGTCTCCTCTGCCAATAGTTCCAAGACGAGATCCTGGACATTTGCCTCTTCGTGCTGGACCGGAGCTTAAGCTACCGCAAGGATCCCACGGCTGATCTGCGTCGCCGGAATGACCCCAAATACATTGGGCGGGTGCTCAGCGCCATGGTAGGAATGTGCTCATACCCGGCCAGGACTGTAAGGAAGCCCCTTCATCCCCGCTCCCCTGCAGCCCAGGGAACAGGGCAAAAACGACGTCTCCTCGGGGGCGGGGGGGGGCATTCTCTCCCTCCTCATCTCCCAATTTCTCCAGCTGGGATTTTAGCAGAATACTGTGGGTATGTTGGGCCGACTTAAAATACCCTTTTTCCCCCAAGCAAAGAAGGGAACATCTGACCCGCAGGGCCCCTGGCAGTGCCCTGCAAAGCCATTCGGCTGGCATCTTCACATGCTGAACTGGGGATGAGCCATCTGGATGCCAAGATCCTTTTCAGCCAGATCCCATTTTCAGATCCGGGGGACCTTGCTTGGTATTGAACTGCAACTTCTGCTCCCTCCATTTGCCACCCTGAAGACAGGCCGCCTGCCAACCCAGCCACACCGCCCCTTAGCCAGCACTTTGGAGCCCCCTATTGAGGCCCTGCTTGCTGTGGGCTTCCTTTGAATACGTTTGGATGTCCACATTGAGATCAAACGGCCGACTTCTGACTCTGCCCCTTGGGAACCAAGAGAAGAGGAAGTCAGCCTGCCGGTGTCTCTCACACTCCCTCGGGGGGGCTCCTTTGAGACCCCCCTCCAACCCCCAATGCCAGCCAAGGGAAGCTGGAAAACCCCACAGTCAGGTGGGGCTTCAAGCTTCAGGTCGTTCTAGTGGATCAGCTGTCAGATTTCCACAGCATGACTCCTGCCAGGAAAGAGCCTGTTTCCCTGTCTGTGCAATTCGTACAGCTGCCCATCAGAAGGGAATGGCTTTGAGTAGCCACGAATGTTTGAGAAATATAGGAAAAGCAGAAAGGAGGAAACCCCAACCCTCCCCCCTCAAAAGGCCTTGCACATAAAATAGCAGCTGGGTAAAACCACCAAAGTAGCCAATGGAAGGGGTCAACCACCCCCTCTGACCGCCAGGCCCTGTGACCAGGCCCTAAAGGATCAGCAGAGCTGTGAAGCCTGACGGACGGCCAGCAAGATCAGGGCGAATCTCCTAGGACGACTGCTCGCTTTGGATAGCAAGATGGCAGTGTGTAGATGTGAAATAAATACCCAGGGCCCTGCCAGACAGAACGCAGGATTCCCTCCTCTGCCAGATCACGCGAGCGATCGGACATGGCTGGGCAAAGGCAATCCCCCCAACGGCTCAGGGCCACAAAGGGCAGCCACAGACGGGCCACCGATGTAGCTGGTGGGGCGGAATGGCTTCCCCACAGCAGCTTCTCTTGGTTTCCTCCCCACCAGGTGAACAGCAACTGATGACAACGGCGTCTTGCAGGGAAACTGGAGTGGGAAGTACGATGGTGGGGAGAACCCCAGCAGCTGGACAGGCAGCGTGGACATCTTGCGCAAGTGGAAGAACTCTGGCTTCAGGCCCGTCCGCTACGGGCAGTGCTGGGTCTTTGCAGGGGTGCTGAACACAGGTAGGCCTCCTGACAAGTGGGGAGACTCCCTGAACAGAGGCTGGATCTGGGGCAGCAGAAAAGCCACCTGTGCTGCACTCAGACCCAGGGTGGTCTGAAAGGCTGAATCAGCCCTATGACCCTGCAGGCCCCTCTGATCTGCCTGGAGGGTGGGGGGAAGTGGAGCCTTTCCCCGCAAGCTGTCCTTGTGGGGGAGCTCGGAGGGGGGGGGGGAGAAAGCTGTGGGTTCCGCCTCTCTGGTTCCCCCCTTTGGGATGTGCGGTTGGCGGGTCCTGCTGTGGAAAACCCGTCCCTCGTGGAGAGAAGGTGCAAAAGGGAAGCGGGCAGGGCAGGGCCTCCCTGGCTTGGCCTAGCCTGACGGGCAAAGAGGGGCAAAGGAGACGGGCAGGAGGCCAGGTCCAGAGTGGGCGTGAAGAGGAGCTGCGGAGGGACTGGGGGAAGGCTGCCTCCAGCCAGCCACGAGGGTGCCCTGTTCACCTCTTCTGATGCCCAGGCAGGAGCTGGGTGGAGGCGATGGGTGAACGATGGGAATACTGGGCCTTCCTTCCTCCCTGGACCCCCCCCCCCCCGGAGCCAAACCCTTCAGCCCTTGCCAGTCCATCCACAGGTCCACCTTGGGAGCCCCGAAAGGTGGCAGCTGAGAGGGCCTAGCAAGGAGCCCGTCCTACGCCCGGCCTCGGCTCCAGGGCAAGGGGCCCTGGTGCCCACCTTGGCTTCCGCGGAGGCTGCCCAAGAGGAGTGCCTGCCATAGAGACAGTCTCCCTCTTGTCTCCCTCTGCCCACAGTCCTCCGATGCCTGGGAATCCCCAGCCGACCCATCTCCAACTTCAACTCTGCCCACGACACGGACATGACCCTGACGGTGGACGTCTACTACGATGCTCAGGGGAACCCTCTCAACATCGCCTCCGACAGCGTCTGGTAAACGGCTCCTGCCCTGTGGGCTCCCCCCTCCCCAGGCGGCCACAGCCAACAAGGGAGACGCTTCTCGGCCCCATCTGCCAGCCGCCCACCTCCTCCCTCGGCTTCCTTGCCACCTGGGGGGGCAGCGTTGGAAGAGGGGCACCTGGTGCTCTCTGCAATGGTTGGCAACCCACTTCCCAGGAGGGTGGTGGGCACAGGGCGGCAGCAAGCCCTTTCCCCAAAGAAAGCAAGGGTCCATTTGCTGGCCATAAGCCGTGGTCCCGTGACGTGGCAGGGGTCTGCGGTGCATGAAGGCCACGCTTCCTGCAGTCGGCATTGGGGACAAACGCAGCCAAGCAAAGGCCATGGGGTCTTTCAAGGGCTTCCCCCTCCTGGCAAGTCTCCCTCGCTGCGGTCCTCCTGAGGCTTCCTCCCTGATCAAAAGCAGGCTGAGGCCTCCCCCATCACCATATCCCCAGAGAGCACCTCCCCCTCTCCCGTCAACCGTGGGAAAGAGGCAAGGAACCCACTTCAAAAAAGAATGGCCACTAGGGGGCAGGAAAAGAAGACAGGGAGGAAGACCTCCCCCTCCCCGCGCCATCCTTTGCCCAGGGTCTGTGTGGGCATGCCACAACCCCCTTTCCTCACTTCTCCCCCCCCCCCCTCGGTCCTGTCCCTTACAAACTTTTTTTCCTGCTTTCTGCACCCGGTGGGTGCCTGGCAAAGAAGGCTCCGATTGCAGGCTGGCAGTCTCTTAGGGGGAGGCAGCCCAGAGCGACCCTCTCGGGAAGCCCCTCCTGCCCCCTGGAGAAATAGGGCAGGAGGGGAGGGGGGCTCCTGCGCTCACCTCCCCTCTCCCTCCTCTCTCCCGCCGGCCGGCAGGAACTTCCATGTGTGGAACGAAGGCTGGTTTGCGCGCTCTGACCTCGGGGCCTCCTACAATGGCTGGCAAATCCTGGACGCCACTCCCCAGGAGAGGAGCTCAGGTGCGAGGGGGTGGGCTCCGGCTGGGAGAATTGCCTCGCTTGGCTCTCCCTTGTGGGGGGGGGGGGGTCACCAGCAAGGAACCCGAGGGCCGGAGGGGACTTCGGAGGTCTTCTAGTCCAGCCCTTCACTCAAGGTGGCAGCAAGGGGAGACAGCGGCAGGTTAGCTGAGGGTAGGCCTAGGTGGGAGCAGGACCCACTCCCCCACAAGACTTCGTAATGTCCTAGAAAGAGGGCTTGGGGTAGCTGGTCTGGCCAAGGGGGAATGGGCCAATGGGTCAGTTTGTGGGACCCCCTTCCCCCACTGGTTGCCTAGTCTCCCCAAATAACCAGCCCACATGCCATGGTACCAAGTTCTCCTCAGTTGGTGGGGGTCCCCTCAGCCCCCTTTTCTGTAACCCTTTTGTACTTTCTGACTCTGTAAAGTTGCAGAAACGTTCCTTTGATGGCGGCTCTGTCGCCTCAGCACCCTGGCTACACGCAGAGCAGACTTTTATACGATTATTCCTCGGTTCTGCTTAGGCGCCTGCTTAGCTCCTCCAGGGGGCGACGCTGCACAGCAAACAACTTTTAAAACCCTCCAGTTCAGGCAAGGTAGCCCCGGTACACATCGCAGCAGCCAAAGCCAAGGAAACCCCAGCTGCTGTCCCAGGGCTTCCTGCAAAGCCAGGATGGGGCTGCCTTTAGGCTTTCATACCGCAGGGAGTCGTTCCTTCCCATTCCCGTAAGGAGAGGCTACTCCAAGCCGCACTACCCCCTGGCATTGCCGTGGGGTTCCTTGCTGCCCGGCTCCTGAGGGCACCGGAGCTCACCAGGCGCTCTGTACCCAGCTCCGCCATGGCCGTCCCTTCCTCCCCCTCACCCTGATCACCTCCTTCGCCAGGCATCTTCCAGTGCGGCCCAGCTTCCCTGACAGCCATCAAGGAGGGAGACGTGGACTTGGTGTACGACTGTCCGTTCGTCTTTGGAGAGGTCAATGCTGACCGTATCACCTGGCTCTACGACATGAGGACCGGGGAAAAAAAAATGATTTACTCAGAGACCAAATCCATCGGCCAGAACACCAGCACGAAGGCCGTGGGCAGCTACTCCCGCCAGGATGTCACGATCGACTACAAGTTCATAGAAGGTAAGACTGGCGAAGTGGGCGTGATCCTCCCGGCTTTGCTGAATCTGGGGGACTGAAGGCTGCCCGATTAATGCCGGGCATTGACCTCACGCCTGCTGCGGCCTATTCATTCACTTATTACACTTATATGCTGCACCCTTCATTGACCAGGCCACTCTGGGTGGCTTACGCAGAGGAATTAATAAAGAGTGAGCAATTAAGAGAGTGATTAATGTTCTTGGTGAATCACCAAATCTTTGCATTGTGGATTTTGCCACTGAAGCTGACGAAGGGCTGATGGCCAAGCCAAAACCCAGCCAATGGCAGCAGAAGCAGCAGCCGCAGAGCAAAACCCTCCCCGGTCATGCTGGCTCCTGCTCCCGAGAAGCTGGCCGGAGCTGCTAGGGCAGGAGGGCCTCCTTGGGCAGCTGCAGAAGCCAGAGCCGCCTTGTCTCACCCAGGAACAAGTGACCTTCAGCCCCCTTTCCCCCCATGGCCCCCAGAAACCAAGGCCTCTTGGCACAACGCGGCCTCTCCTGGCACACACACACACACACACAGACCCCGCTATGGTTCCCTTGCAGGCTCGCCCAAGGAGAGGGAGGTCTACAGGAAGGCCCGTGGCAAGCTGAACCTCGACATCCTCTCGGCCACCTCCGCCAAGCTGCCCGAAGCAGAGAAGCCCATCTCGGGGAAGTTCAAGCTGGAGGGCCTCCCAGAGGTCGGCAAGGACGTCAACTTGCTCTTGCAGCTGACCAACCTGGCTTCGGAGAAGAGGAAGCTTACCGCCAACTTGACCGCCTGGTCCATCATCTACACCGGGAAGCCCATCCGCGAGATCTGGAAGAACACCCTCAAGGTGGACCTTGGCCCCCAAGAAGGTGAGCAGGGAGAGCAGCTGGGCTGAGTCCTACCTGAACCCCGCCCAGTGCACTGAGCGAAGAGAGGGGCATGTTGGTGAGGAAGTGGCCAGAGGCATTCAATCCTCTGCCGTGGCCTTTGAGGGCCGGCACTTGTGCCCGGGTGGCAGCAGGTGGCTTGGTTGACATCCAGCCCACGACCAGAAGGGAAGCAGCATCCCAGGCGGGACCGGGGCAGGCATGGTGCTCTTTCCCTCTCCCTTTGTCCCTCGGCCTGTCCCTCCCACCCAGGCACACAAAGAGACAGGCTGCCGAGCGAGCGTTTGTCCGCCACCTGCTTTAGAGCTGCAGGACCTGCACGGGTCAACGTGAGCCTTGCTGGGCCCGGCATTCCTCCTTTCGACAAGCGGCTGCTCTTAGCACACAGAGACTCAAAGACTGTCCCGGGGGAGGATCTTAGGCCGCATCGTCCGGGAGGTTGGCGGCTGCTGGGCTTGAGATTCAGGGTTGCCCTCAGTGCTCCTTTGTGGGCGAGGCCCCTTTCCTGTAGGTGGGCAGCTAAGCATCCCCTTCTGTCCTGAAGGAGAAACGCACCAGGCCTGACCCAGAAGGGAACCTCTGGGGTTTGACCTCTGGGGCTTCAAGAATTGCAGCCAAAAAAGGAAAAGGACTTTATCCCTGAATGGCTAAACCCTCCGAGTTTGCTTCACGGATCGCAGCAGCCGCCCGGTGGCAGCTTATATCAGCAGAGCGGCACACAGGCGCACGCGCACACACAGAGCCAAGCCGCACCCCCCCACTTTCCAAGGCAGCTCTGGGGGTCCCTGCGCCTGGGCTCAGTCACCGGCAGGGGGCAGTGAGGTGGGGGGGCGGGTCCAGCCCAGAGTCAGATGCAGCCGGACTTTTCCTTTCAGAGAAATCCTTTCCTATCAAGATTTCCTACACCGAGTACCAGGAGCACCTCACCACAGACAACATGCTCCGTGCCACTGCCTTGTGCCAGATGGAGGAGGGGCAGGACACTGTGGTGGAGAGAGACATCACTCTGGACAACCCCTCCATTTCCCTGAAGGTGGGCTGGCTGGGCGGGGCAGGGCTGGGCGGGCCCAAGCAGGCCTCGGCCCGGGGTGGGGTTGGGCCGGCAGCGCCTCTGTGGCTCCTGCCAGGCTTTCGGGGAGCCTGGGCTCACCGGGGTCTCTGCTCTGGGGCAGGTGCTGGGCCAGGCCAAGGTGGGGCAGGCAACGAAAGTGGAAGCCAACTTCACCAACCCCCTGGATGAGGAGCTGAAGGACTGCCTGCTGCAGGTGGAGGGCAGCGACCTGCTGGCAGAGAAGCTCAGGCTAGAGTAAGTGCCGGGAGGGGGAGGGGAGGCTGCTCTGCCCTGCCAAAGAGGAGCTTCCACCCCCGGAAGCATCTACAAGGGGACTGACCTTTGCTGCTCAAGGCCCGCCTTTGGGGGGAGGGCTTCTCTGACCCACACGCTCGTCCAGGGGAACGTTGCAGAGCGCCCAAGCTGGCCCAGGGCTTGAGAAGTTTGGCTTCACTTGCCCTCTGCTTCTGGCGCTGGTTTCAATGGCGATGGGCAAGAGTCCTTGGGCAGCTTCCACGTGGCACCCTTTTATCTGCCCTCTCCCTTCCCGGTCTCCCTTCTCCAGACTGAGGCTTCCGCGCCCCGTGTGGAACAAACCACTGGGGGGGGGGGGCTCTTCTTTGCTGGAGGTGCCTTAACAGGGGTCGTCCTCCATCAGGGATGCTGCCAAGCTGGACAGGGAGGTGGACTAGTGGCTCTCCAAAGTCCCTTGGAGCCCTTCCTTCAGGAGGCCCCTGAGGGGGAGCTTCCCACCCGAGACCCACTGCTTTGGCTGCAGGGTTGAGGCTCATGAAGAGCTGGGCCTGGCCTCAAGTGGCTCTCCCCGTGTCTATGTGTGGATCCAGGCTGCTCAGCCCACGCCCGACCCTCAGCCACCCCTGCCACTTTCTGTGGGGCCTCCTGGCCATTCCTCAAGCGGTGGAGGGTAATCAGCTCCCAGGGGAGCCAAGGGTTGCCCAGCGGAGGGTGGGGGTCCCCTTGCAAGTAGGGCCAGCGCAGCCCCTGCCGGGTCCTCCCAGCCCTTGGATGTGCCTCGAGTCCAGTGCTTGGCCCAGGCCAGAAGTGACGGGTCCCCTTCCTCCTTCTCTTCCTCCTCTGCAGGGTGCCCTCCTTGAAGGCCAAGCAGAGCTCCCAGATGCACTTTGAGATCAGTCCCAGCAAGAGTGGGACGAAGCAGCTGCTCGTCAACTTCTGCTGCAACAAGTTCCAGGACATCAAGTCCTTTGAGACCGTCACGGTGGCCCCCAACTGACCTGTGAGCGGGAAGGAGGAGGCGGTGGCAGCTGCGCGGCCAAGGGAGAGCCTTCTGGTGCAACAAAAACCGTTTTGCCTGAATAGCATCCGCCGAAGAATAAACGCGTTTTCTCCCTGTGCCTGAAATGTCTTGACTCCTCATTGCAGGGAAAAACTCATGGAGGGGCCACACAGCCGTCCTTCCTTTCCTTCCCAGGAAGGTCCCCCCTCCAGAAGGCAGGGCATTACTCCGATGGTGGGGGGGGGAGGTGGAGAGGCTTCTCTTCCCCTCACAGCTCCGTCTTCAGGCGTGACCCTTTCATCCTGAGCCCCAAGCGGCCCTCGTGGGGATCAGACCCGCAGGCCACCCAGTGTTCCTATTTTCCCCAAGCCTTCAGCTGCACCTGACTCCGAGGCGCCTGGAGGACGTGGCGCTGTCCCTCCCTCTGAAGGGTTGACCAAAGTGCAAGGAAAGGGCTATTCAACACCAGAGGCTGGAAATGAGCGGCCAATAAAGGCCCTTGGAACACCCAGATGTTAGAAAGCTGGTTGGGTACCTAAGTATCAACCCCCTGCTAAATATTGATTAGATTTTTATCCCACCTTTATTACTGTGTTATCATAATATTTATTTTTATTGAATTTTTTTATTAGGAAAGGGCCTCAGGGCTGCACCAAGGGTGCCATAACATAATGCCTCCAACTTCTTCCCTTTAAAGGTCCTGGAGGGGGAAGGGTTTCTTGGCCTCTGGTCAAGAGGGGAAACCGGGCAGGGCAGAGTTAAGAGAAAGGAGGGGCGGGAAAGCTGCTGACTTGGGGCAGGGACGAATTGAGTGTCTTTGCACCAACACGGGTCTGCCGTGGGGGAGGTGGCGTGTATGCGGGCATGTGTACACACATAAAGAACATGGGTCAATTGTGGCATTTGTACAAAACTTGTGACGATGCACAGCTTGCAACAAGGCCTGACCAGGCTTCACATACACTCCACCCCCCCTCCAAGGGATTCTGAACGGTGTTTCCTTAATTTGCCAGCAGGGGAGGGAGGGAAGCAGGTGGCCCTTGCCACCAATTCCAAGGAGGGAGAAACTGGAGGAGGAGGACCAGAGATTCCTCCTCCCCCAAAAGGAAGGTTTACTTACTTGGCCTACGGACCCTGCAGAAGAAGCCGGGCACCCACTAACTCCAGCCCTCTGGCACAGCTGTCTGCCCTCCCCCCCCCCCCGAGATATGTACAGCCCCTCGCCTGTCCTTCTTCAAAGAGTCCTTAAAACATGTTTTCCTCCCCCACCTCCCCAGTTTCAGCCAGGAGGAGGCCTGGACCCCTTACGTGTGTAACCTTAGGTGCCAGGTATATGGTTCTGGCATCCCTGTTCTTCTACGGTTGGCTGGGCAGGTCTCAAGTGTGCGTCTTGCTCAGATTTGACATGTGTGCGTCTTGCTCAGATTTGACATGGAATTTGGCAGCCTTATAAACCTGATAAATAGATACAGATACAGATTAACAAGAGTTGGAAGGGGCCTTGTAGGTCATCTAGTCCAGCCCTCCCACCCAAGCAGGAGACCCTACACCATTTTTAACAGATGGCAATCCAGTCTCTTCTTTGTTGTATATGTTTTATTTGTAATTTCCCTTTAACAGCCATACATATTTTGTAGGCAGTGTATTGTCTGGGTCAATATACTTTTTACACAAAACTAACAATAATAGTACAATTAAACATACATAATCATAGCCTTCCAACTTCTAAACCTTAAAATGCAATTATAATTATGTTAAGTTCTATTATATATCATTATGTGTAATACTATTTTCCCAATTTGTGCTTTCTAATTTTTTTTCTAATTTTTTTAAATACAGAAACCATTTTGAAAAGTATTTTACCTCTATCCATCAGCTCTAGCTCTTTTTAAAAATTTCACCATTTATTGATTTTTTTGGTAACTCTTATATTTGTCTCTTGGGATCTTTTATCTTTTTCTAACACTTTTATACAAACAGAATATTCTCTCTGACTTACCCCTTATCTCCTTCTGCTGAGTCATTTTAATACCCATCCATAATCCTTTCATTGTTTTGGGGAGATCTTTCTTTTTCCTCTGCTCTATTGTACACTCTTAAAGAATTATCTATTTGGTTCATAGTATGTATTGTTATTAATCTTCAATGTCTTTATCTTCTTGTAACTTATTCTTATTTCTCAGCCAGTTACGAATCCATCTGATGGTGATGGTTTTTTCTAGTTTACCAAGAAGTAGGTTGTGGTCTACTTTGTCAAATGCCTTGCTGAAGTCTAAGTAAATTATGTCCACAGTATTTCGCTGGTCTACTAATTTAGTCACTATGTTGAAGAATGAAATGAGATGGATTTGGCATGATCTGCTTTAACAAACCCATGTTGACTTCTAGTTATTATTTTATTCATTTCTAGATCTGTTTTTTTTATTATCTTTTCCAGTATTTTCACAGGTATTAATGTTAGGCTGATTGGTTTGTAGTTTCCTGGGTCTGTTTCCCTGTTCCTTTTCTTTGAAGATGGGAACCAAATCAGCTCTTTTCCAATGGTGGTTCCCAGGTGCTTCAGCATTTTTGGAAGATGTGATGCAGTGGTTCTCAGATGACCTCTGCCAGCTCCTTTAGAACTCTGAGATGTAAAAAGGTGGGATAGATAGCATCACCACCAGTGGTGGGATTCAAAATTTTTTACTACTGGTTCTGTGGGTATGGCTTGGTGGGCATGGCAAGCAAAGGATACTGCAAAATCTCCATTCCCTCCCAACTCCTGGGGAAAGGTTACTGCAAAATCCCATTCCCTCCCTACCCGACTAACCTGCATTCCAGCTCTGTTCTCCTGTGCAGTGCAACAAAAGAAGACCCAGCCGATCAGCTGGGACTCGGGAGGCAGAGAATAGATGGGGGCAGGGCCAGTCAGAGGTGGATTTGGCTGGTTTTCTGAACTACTCAAAATTTCCGTTACCGGTTCCCGAGAACTGATCAGAACCTGCTGATGACCACCTCTGATCACCACCAGATGGATTTGTAACTGGCTGACAAACCGTACTCAATTGAGTACTCCTTAACGGATCTATGTCTACATGGAGGGAAGTGAGCAGTGGGGTGCCACAAGATTCTGTCTAAGGCCCGGGACTCTTCAATATCTTCATAAATGACTTAGATGAGGAAATAGAAGGGGAACTTACCAAATTTGCAGATGATACTAAGCTGCAGGATGGATCTTGAGAGTCTTGAACATCTATCTAACAAAAAGAAATTCAACATAGAGAAAAGTAAAATCTTACACTTAGGCAAGAAAAACCCAAAGGACACATATAGACCCGGTGGAACCAAGCTTAATAGCAGTAATTGTGAGAGGGATCTTGAAGCTTTAGTGGACAACCAGCTAAGTATGAGCCAGCAGTATGTGGCGGCAGCCAAAAAAACCCAACGCAATCCCTCTGTATTAACAGAGGGATACAATCAAGATTGAGAGAGATACTAATACTACTCTATAAAGCCTTAGTAAGACGACACCTAGAATACTGCATCCAATTTTGGTCACCACATTATAAAAGAAATGTTGAGACTCTAAAAAAAAGTGCGGAGAAGAGCAACCAGGATGATTAGGGGATTGGAGACTAACATATGAAGAATGCTTGCAGAAACTGGGCTTGGCTAGTCTAGTGAAAGACTGGAGACATGAAAGCAGTCTTCCAATATTTGAGGAGCTGCCACAGAGACGAAGAAGGGGTCAACCTATTTTCCAAGGCACCTGAAGGCCAGACAAGGAGCAATGGATGGAAACTGATCCAGGAGAGTTTCAACCTAGAAATAAGGAGAAATTTTCTGGCAGTGAGAACAATCAACCCATGGAACAGAAGTTGCCTTCAGAAGTTGTGGGAGCTTCATCCCTGGAGGCTTTCGAGAAGAGATTGGGCTGCCATCTATCAGAAATGATGTAGGGTTTCCTGCTTGGGTGGGGGGTTGGACTAGAACACTAGATGATGTATAAGGTCCCTTCCAACTCTGTCAATCTAATCTAATCTAATTTAATCTAATCTAATCCTTCAGGTCAAGGTTATTTGTATTCATCAACATCAGACAGGTGTTCTCTTATCCTTTTTTTTTTTTTTTGCTTATTTTAACTTTTATTTCTAGTCTGTCTTTTACAGTTATGTTTTTGGTAGATTGGACTATTTTTTCTTTTTGCCAAGAATGAGTTAAGCAGCTCTGCTTTCTCTCTGCTGCCTGTTACTTCCTTGCCGTTTTCTCTTTAGTGGACTGTTTCCTTGATTTTTTTTCTTGTTATTTATATGTTGGAAAAGGCTTTTTTAAATCATCTTTGACTTGTGTTGCAAGTCTTTATTCATTCTGAACTTTTGCTTTCCTGACTTGGTCTTTGCAGGTTCTGGCTATCTGCTGACATTCTGCCTTATTTATATATCTTTCTTTTTATTTTTTTGTACTTGTCCTTTTTGTCTTTCAATATGTCACAGAGATCTTTGTGCAATCATGCTGGTTTCTTTTTGAATTTCTTGTTTTTCTTTTTCAGTGGTATTGTGCTGGTCTGGGCTTTTATGATCATACTTTTCAGTTTCCCAAGCTTCTTGAGTTGTTTTTGCCTTAAGGATTTTCATCTAAGGAATTTTTTCCAAGTTCTCTCTGCGTTTGTTAAAATCAGCTCTTTTAAAATCTAGGACTCTGGTATCATTGTGTTCTATTGCTTGTGTTTGTGTTATATTGAATTCTAGTATGACATGGTCACTCTCACCCAAGCTTCCTGCAGTTTCAACTCCCTCTATAATTTCTTCTCTGTTTGTAAGAATTAAGTCCAGTATGGTTGTCCCTCTAGTTCCTTCCTCTACCTTTTGGACAACAAAGTTGTCAGCTAGGTTGGTTAGGAGCCTATCTGATTTCTCATTTGGTGCAGAATTAGTCTTCCAATTGATATCAGGGTGATTGAAGTCCCCCATTGCTATTGTAGTGGGTTTCCTACATATTTGTTAATTGGTTAGCAAAAAGGACACCTATTTTTTCTGCTTGGTTGGGTGGCCTGTAGTATACACCTATGGCCATGTCATTCTTTTTTTTCTTTTATATGCGTTTTAGGGGGCTTATAATCCTGAAGCAAGCTGGTGCACTTCTATTATCCTGGTAGTGTTAGGAGGCAATTGCACATTTTTATTGGAAAATAAATATCCACTCCCTAAAATTGGAGACAGATGAGCCAAGCCCTCATTAAGTACCCGTCCCCTTAATCTACACCTCTCTTCCCACTGCCCACATGGCAGATTAGGGTTGGGGCACAAGGCATTTCTTAGAAAACATCTATTTACCTGGTTTAACTCCAGTAGCTTTGAGAGGGATTTAGGTATCCTAGTGGACACTCGTTTAAATATGAGCCAGCAGTGTGTTGCAGTTACCAAAAAGGCCAATGCAATCCCAGGCTGCATTAAGAGAGAGATAGCATCAAGGTCACACAAAGTATTGGTACTCCTTTATACTGCAATAGTAAGATCACACTTGAAATGCTGTGTCCAGTTTTGGTCACCATGATACAAAAAAAAGATGAGACCCTAAAAAGTGTGCAGAGGAACCGAGATAATAAGGGGGCTAAATAGAACAGTTGAGGGAACAAGGTCTGTCTAACCTATCAAAGAGACGAATTGGGCAGGGGACATATGAGAACTATCCCGCAGTAACATGAGGGGCTCTCATAAAGAAGAGGGAGCTGATCTATTCTCCAAAGCACCAGAGGGCAGGACAAGAAGCAATGGGTGGAAGCTTGTTAAAGAGAAATCCAACCTAGAAGTAAGCAGAAATTTTCTGACAGTGAGAACTAGTTATCAATGGGACAACTCACCTCCTGGAGTTGTGGGTGCTCCATCTCTGGAGGCTTTCAAGAGCAGAGTGGACAACCATTTGACCAGGAGTGTACAAGGCCTTCTGCCTTGAGGTGGACTACAAGACCTCCGAGGTTCCTTCCAACTCTAGGATTCCATGCTCTATGTGCAAAGGAAAACCCTTCTACATGTGCACCATCCACTGCCTGAAAAGTGGAGACAGCCACGTTAACAAAAACACAGGGACTACCTACAACGTGTAGCCTAACCCTCCTTATCCCTCCCCATACGGCCCTCACAAAAGTCCATGCAAAACCAAACACAAAACGGAACACTTTTCTCAGAGCCTCCAAATCTCCCGATGACAAGCTGCAAGATGGAGTGCCCTATGCTGAAGGTGTCCAGTCCTAGATCACTTCTCCAGACCGCAAAGTCTGGGAGGCAGTTCTGGTTCCCAGGCATTCTTTCTGGGCATCAGACCTCAGCTGAAGGGAGACCTGTGGACCCAGGTGATGGCCACACCACACTGCCTCCAACACCTGGAGGACATGGAGCAGCTGGAGGTGAATCGTTGATCAGAAAGGGTCCGGTGTGGCTGTTGCTGGCCTCCCAGAGACCGCTTCATTCTTCTGGGATGCTTAGGAACGGGCTCGGCTGCTGCAGGCTCTCCATCATCCACCCGGGTTGGGGGAAGGCAGAGGCAGATGGGGACCTGCCATCTTTACTGCCATGGCTCCAAGTGAGGGTGCTGTAGCTGAACTGGCTGCAGGGAGCGAGGGTCAGAAAGTGGCCCAAAAGGTGCTGTGGAATGCCAAGGGTTAGGGTTAGGACAAACCCATTCCAGCTTCTCCATATCCCCAGGAAAGTGGGGTGTCCAGAACTGGACTCGGGACTCACATTCAGGCAAATCGACGCAGACAAATGATCTCCTGTGCAGCCCTCAGGTGCGTCACCCTTTTCGAACTGTAGCATGTCCAGGTTGTCTCAGGTTTGGCTGGTGGTCCGGGACCCTTCCATTGCACCTCTGGATTGGCATCCCCAGATTCTACCACAAAGCCTGGGCCCAATCCTGGACAGACCTACTGGTTTCTCGTATCCAGAGGCAAAGACCTTTGGATGTGGCTTGTTTTGAATTGTCCCCCTAGAAGAAGCCTGCAGTTGATGTGTTTTCTGTGATCCAGAGCCTCCTGTTCTGACCTTGGGCATCAGGGCTGGCCTGTTGCTGCTGGGCAGCATGCGGGGAATGCCGTCCACTGCTGGAAGCAACTCTGGCCCCCAGCTTCGTGCTTTGTGTGCATTCTTACTTCCGGCCCCTGCTATGGTTTTGACCTTGGCATGATCCTGACCACATCTCAGCTCTTTCCTCCAGAACCTTGTCAGATGTGGCGCCTTCTCTGATTATGGACTGATGGACCCAGCTCCATTTCTGCCATCCGTCTGCTGCTACCTCTCCAGCTCAGCTCTCCTGGCACTTTCACAAGTGCCACTGCCAGGCTCTGGCCCTCTTCCTCTACTGGCTGCATGTGGCACTGTCACAGTATTTATTCTCTCCTCAGCACCTCTGCCAGTCTCACCCGCCTCTCGTCCACATCAGCGGCCACTTGCATGGGCTTTACCTCTTCGTTGAAGCCAGGATCCCGATGTGCACAAATCCTGTAGGCGATGCAGCTCCAGAGGAGCTCCTTCACTCCTTTGGTCAGTGATGACTCTCTAGGAACTGCCTGTCGCATCCACCGGGTGTGTCACCCATGAGAGTGTCCGTTCCTGAGCAACCAGCCGGCACCCCTTCAGCTTCCTCTGGAAGGTCTGCATATTGTGGTCGCTTTCCAATTAAATACTGTGGACATAATAGACTTCAGCAAGGCATTCAACAAAGTAGACCACAACCTACTTCTTGGTAAGCTAGAAAAATGTGGAATAGATAGCACCACCACTAGACGGACTCGCAACTGGCTGACAAACTGTATTCAACGAGTAGTCCTTAATGGGTGTAAGTCTCCATGGAGGGAAGTGAGCAGTGGGGTGCCACAAGGTTCCGTCTTAGGCCCAGGACTCTTCAATATCTTCATTAACGACTTAGATGAGGGAATAGAAGGGGAACTTACCAAATTTACAGATGATACTAAGCTGGCAGGAATAGCTGACACCGTAGAAGATAGGCTCAAGATCCAGATGTTGAGATTCTAGAAAGAATGTAGAAGAGAGCAATCAGGATGATTAGGGGACTAGAGGCTAAAGCATATGAAAAATGGTTAGAGGAACCGGGCATGGCTAGTCTAATGAAGAGAAGGACCAGGGGAGACAGGAGAACAGTCTTCCAGTATTTGAGGGGCTGCCACAGAGGGGGGCAGGGTGTCAAGCTACTCTCCAAACCACCCGAAGGCCAGGCAAGGAATAATGGATGGAAACTGACCAAGGATATATTTGATCTGGAAATAAAGAGAAATTTCCTGACAGGGAGAACAACCAACCCATGGAACAGAAGTTGCCTTCGGAAATTGTGGCAGCTTCAAGAAGAGGCTGGACTGCCATCTGTCCGAAATGCTGTAGGGTCTCCTGCTTGGGTGGGGCGTTGGACTAGATGGCCTACAAGGTCCCTTCCGACTCTCTTAATCTGTAAGTTCAGCTACCAAACACATCAGCAAAGGGAAATGAAGAGACAAAAATCAGTGGCAAATAATCCAGGCCAACTCACGTGGATCAGCCTCTTCAGCCCCTCGCCAGTTCTTCTCCATTGGGCAGGATCAGGTCGCCCTTTATTTCTGCTGAACAGCCCCTGTGGGTAATGGAGAGACTGGTTTGAGTTGGGCTGAGCTGGCTGTCCAGCAGGCCTGGGGCTGCCCGGGGTCTCCCATTTAGAGCACAGCCAGGGCCCTCTTGGCCAGGTGCTCTGCCTGCCTTGGTGCCAACACTTCTGCCGGCAGCCCTTCAGTTTCCCACCCCAAAGGACTTGACGCTTTCCAAAAGACCTTTGCCATCATGGAGAGGGATTTATTCACAGAATATTAGAAAATTATTTATTTTAGATGGCTAAGAGGCCTGTAATGGCTTAGTGAACCAATTAATAGTTCAATGGGCTTTTTGTAGCGGCATCAAGCGGGCGGCTTCTGTTTGACTTGCAATCACAAGGACGACTGGACGTTTCTCAGACATCCCTGCCTGGAATGGTTCTCCCCGTCCATTTGTTCCCCTCCCGAAATATAAGAGTTTGTAGCAGTTGATACTAATGCTGCTCGTTTTGCCCAATATTCAAGGTCCTGCTGAATCCTGATAATTGTCCTCTACGCAGCCTTTGCTCTCCCCTCCACCACCCGTCTGTCATCTTTCAGGGTCTCCTCCCAGCCACTGGACCAGGTGGGGGGGAAGAAGAGAAACCCCCCCCCCGAGCTTTCAGGCCTTCCCCCAAAAGAGGCTGCTACGGCTGAGGAAGGGGCCGAGGAAGGCCGCCCAATCAGGAGTGAAGCACTCCCGCCTCAGGGAAAGCTGGATGAAGGGATAATAGAAAGGGAGACCCCCCCCACTTCCCGAAGAGATTGGGAGGACCAGGAGAGGTGCCAGGGGCTCCCTCCTCCCACCTGCATTGCCGGCTGTCAAAGGGAGGCAGGTGGGGGCCAGGGCTGCCCTGGCTAAGACTCGCCTTGCTTCTAGAGCGCCTGGAGGACTGGCTGAAGGTGATTTGGGGGCATTGGAGCAGCCTTCGAGCCTGTGAAAGGGTGGTTGTGCTTGCACCTCCTTTGTGGTTGGGGGACTGGGGGGGGAGGGAAGGAGGGAGGGAGGGGGAATAATGAAAAGTCAAGGATGAAAGTTAGACCTGGCTGGCAGCTTCCTCTTTACCCTGGAGAAAAGGCTCCTGCTGGGGAGGGAGGCTTTCCCAAGGCCAGCCTCTCCCTCTGGGGGTCCCTCCAGACTCCACCATGCAGAGAGGCCCTTCCGGCTGTCCTTGGCTCTAGAAGCCCCCTCGGCCGGGTTGGATTTTAACTGATTTTATTTTGTTTTATTTATTTATTTATTTATTTAGGGAATTTATAGTGCTGCCTATTTGCACATGGCGACTCAAGGAGGCTCAAAGAAAACCCCATAAAAAAACAATAAAACTAACAAAAGAAATCATAGCAATAGCACTTACACTTATATACCGCTTTAGAGTGCTTTACAGTCCTCTCAAAGTGGTTTACAGAGTCAGCATATTGCCCCCAACAATTTAGCTGCTCATTTTACCCATGTCGGAAGGATGAAATATAATAAATATAATAAATTAATATATTAAAATCGCCTCTCCTTCTGCCCCGACGACAGAAAATCACACTTGCCATTTGATGGGCTCCATCCCGCTCTGGGTTCCCCAGGCCCGCTGGCAAAACCAGGTCTTCAGTGCCTTCCAAAAGAGTGTTAGAGTGGGGGCCATTCTGTCTCTGGGGGAATGATGTTCCAGAGAGAGGGAGCTGCCACGGAGAAGGCCCTTCTTCTGGGCCCCACCAGGTGTGTCTCCCTCAGGGATGGGACCCATAACATTCCCTGCCCCCTCGCTCTTGTGGGTTGGGTGGATGTGACTGGCAAGAGATGTTTCCTTAGATAACCCGGACCCAAACCATGAGGGGCTTTAAAGGGGACAACCAGCACCTTGAATTGCACCAGAAGCAAATGGGCAGCCAATGCAGCCCCCGCAGGAGAGGTGACACGTGTGCACACTGGGGTCTGCACAAAACCATGCAGGCCGCTGCACTTTGCACCACCTGGAGCTTCCGGATGCTCTTCAAGGGCAGCCCCATGTAGAGCGCGTTGCAGTAATCAAGACGGGAAGTGAGCAGGGCATGAGTGGCTGTGAGTAGGGACCACTGGTCCAGGAAAGGGCGTAACTGGCGCACAACCCGCAGTGGCGCAAAGGCCACGACTGCCACCTACTCCTCAAGATTTCAGTTACTGGGAACGAGAACAGGGCAGGGGGAATTCTTGGAGAAGGACCCCTATAGGCTCCCTCTGTTTGGTGTAGGCAAGCTCAGCCCAGGGAGACCAGGCCTGGGAGTCCTGAGTGGGCCAAAGGAGGGAGGCCACCTGAGAAGAGAACCAGCAGCCGGCGACAGGAGGCAAAGCTTGAAAGGGAGGCGCCTCTGGTCGCTCATGGGCAAGGGGCAGAGGAGGCCCAAAGGCTCTTCTTGGGGAGAGCAGAAGGTCCAGGCTGAGCAGAGACACCCTCCTCCTCTGGCTCTCCCACTGGCTTCTGGGCTCAAGGCAGGCGGATCAAATGACAGGTTTGCCCCCCCTCCCCCCCCAAGAGGGGGGGGGACGAGGACGACTGGGAGCTTCCCTTGGGGGCAAAGTCAGGCTGGCACAGCCAAGAAGCCGCACGGCTGTGCTTTCACAACACTTGCCTTGTTATGGCGGCATTTGAAGGTGGATGACTAGGACAATCTCTCCACCTAGATGCCGGTTATGAGGCTAATCCAAAGCAAATTATCCTGATCTTGGGAAATTTAATAATAATTTGGCCAATTGCAAGTAGCCTTTCCTGGGAAGTGGTGGAGTGGGAGGCTGCCTGCAATCCTGAACTTCCTTGAAGGAAAATGATGATCTCAGCCCTTCAAACAGGTTTCAGAGCTGGTTCCGGCAGAAAGATGGTGGATTAGAGGAAGAAGGAAGTCGGATTTTCCCTGCTCCTTTCAACTCTTGGATGCAACGCCTCCCACGTCCTTAATCCCCCTGGCTCCTTCCTCCCTAATTGGTGTGCAAGGTCAACAGGAACGTGGGGCTGTGGAGGCTCCCTGATCGGTCTCCCTCCGGAATGAGATGCAGCCAGAGCCCCTCTGGAGAGGCAGGGACAGACGGGTGGGGACACTGGCGGGGAGCAGCGGGCGCCCCAAGAGCAGCCCTCCCTTGGGAGGCCCCACAGGCCTTTCGCCTGAAACTGGGCTGCCAGGCCGGATGAGCTCCACCAAAGGACACTGTGGTCAGCATTATAGGACAATTGTAAGGGAAGAGCCACCAAGGCACGACGCCAGCCAGCTGACGAGGAACTAAGCGGCCTCTGGAGGAGGGCCATGCTGGAAGCTCAGCATTAAGAACACTAAGATCATCCGCTTCCATCACTTCCTGGAAAAGAGGAGGGGAAGAAATGGAAGCAGTGACAAATTTTATTTTTCTGGCCTCCAAGATCGCTGCGGACGCTGACTGCAGTCAGGAAAAGATGCTACTCCTTGGGAGGAAAGCCATGGCAAAGCATAAGAGAAGCATTCTACTAAAGAGTGGAGCCGTCACCTTGCCAACAAAGGTCCGTATAGTGGAAGCTCCGGTGTTCCCGGCAGTCGCGTGTGGCTGTGGGAGTTGGACCACAAGGAAGGCGGAGGGCGAAGAATGCAGGCGCTTTGGGATTGTGGTGCTGGAGAAATCCGCCCCGGGTGCCCTTTGGAAGAGCAGATCCTGGAATTGAGGCTCCAATGCTTTGGTCACCCAGTGAGAAGAGAGGACTCCTCGGAGAAGACCCTGATGGTGGGGAAGGCCAAAGGCCGAAGGGGGAGGACAGAGGAGGAGGAGGTGGCTAGATAGGGTCATTGAGCAACGGACATGAATTTGGACAAAACCTGGGAGAAAGTGGAGGACGGGGGCTGCTGTGGTCCAGGGGGTCCTGAAGAATCGGAACTTCTATGAAGTTTTACATTCTTCATGGATCCCCCCAACAGTTATTATAGGGGGGGGGGGTTCCTACTTTAACTAATAGTACTGAGGTTCACTGTTTCTTTTATCTAGTCCTGTCCAATCTCAGAAAATGCCTGGACAAGCCCTTGCAATTTTCTTGGCCAGTTTTTCAGAAGTGGTTAGCCATTGCCTCCTTTCTAGGGCTAGGAAAGAGTGACTGGCCCCAAGTCACTCACCTCACTTCATGCTCAAGCTGGGACTAGAACTCATGGTGCCTCCTGGTTTCTAGGCCAGCACCTTAACCACAAAACCACACTGGCCACCTTACTAAGGCCATAATAGCACACAGCTGACTAAGACAACTGAAGACTGGTGGCTGTCCATCAATCGTGGCTCAGGATGCCTTGCTGCTAACCCGCTCCCCTTCGGGCCAAGCCCTGCCACGGAGCTCGACCCAAACCCCCAGACTTAATTTACTTCAATCAACCTTCCATCATTTAGCCACTGCCTACTGACCCCCAGACGTCCATGGCCACCTTTTGATTCCAGCCATTTATAGCAGCCTTCCAATATTTGAGGGTCTGTCACAGAGAAGCGGGGGGTCGGCCTATTTGCCAAAGCACCAAAGAAGGCAGGCTAAGAAACAACGAGAGAGAAACTCATCAAGAAGAGAAACAACCTAGGAATAAGGAGCAATTTCCTGAAGGTGGGGACAATTCATTAGTGGAATGGCTTCATTGTTGGAGGCTCATTCGTTCATCCATCCATCCATTCATTTTAAGGAGGGATTGGACAGCCACTTGTCTGGAATGGTCCAGGGTCTCCTGCTCGAACAGAAGATTGGACTAGCAGACCTCCAAGCTCTGTTGTTCTGTTAAATCAACTCCTTGGGAAGCTCCTTCAACTCTTGGGGGTTGATATTGACCACTTTGGGGAACCCCGATGTAGAGGAAGGCCATAGAAGTTGTCTGGCTGGACCTCAGCAGCGGCTTCAGAAGAAGGCCAGCTATTCTCCTTCTACAAAGGGTCAAACAGAGGCTGGATGATATTGCAGACGGAGAAGCCCTTGTGGAGTGGAAAGGTCTGGTTTTCCTTAAGCCAGCTGGCTTGTGAATGAAGAAAACATGGAGGAGGACTTTGGAACCTCTTATGCAGGAAGGCTGTTAAAATGCACCTTTCCCAGAAGGCTTTCCACTGAATGCACAAGGCGTTGTCAACCTTGAGCCGATAGCTAAAGTATGCCAAGAGAGAGCTAATAACTGATTCGAACCAAGACGGAAGGAAAAGAGTGAAATTCTGCTGAAATATAGAATACGTTCATCCCTTGGAAGAAACTCTGGAGCCGCAGACCCTCCTGAAGAAGACCCCTCCCAGTGGCCAGTTTGGGAGCAGGTGGGTGGAATGGTTGCAGTTGGGCAAGAACCCAGCGGGCCCTTCGTCCACCACAAGAGCCTTCTAGTCCGTGGCCCCCCAGCTCTTACCAGGAGGAAAGTAGCTTTCCTCCTACACACTTGCTCACCTGTAAGGGGGCCTCCTTGCTCCTCAGCTGCTACCTAGGCTCACCAGCTACTTCCAGGGAGCTGCCAGGTCTCCCCCCTGGCCTTCTTTGCTTTTTTCTGCTAAGGGTATCCAGAGCCTATTTTCCCCTCCTCATCCTGGGGGCTGCCCAGTTTGTTAATGCTCAGTGCCCAAAACTTCCCATAATTCTCTGGATACAGTCTAAACTTTGGCACAGAAGTGAGAGGAATAATGGCTACCATTCAACAAAGTGGAGAGAGCCACCACTCACTGCACTATTTCAACAAAATGAGGTTGGGGGTTGCAAGAACATGGCTGAGTCATGTCCCCTCCACATTTGCACACTTAGGGGGTTAGAAGAGGCCCCCTCCAAAGGGAGGGGGTGCATGGCTCCCACTTGTCCTTCTCCTCCTCAGACAGATTTTGGAGGCCCCACTTCCATAAGGGAGATGGTGGGTGGATGCTGGGGGAGAGAGAGAGCATTTGTGAAGCGGGCCTGGATTTCAGGCATCTTTGGGGCTGGGTGGCCTGCTGAAGGGAATCCTGGCGTTCCAGGCCCCTGGCAGCTCTGCCTCGTGGCCCCGACAGGCAGGTAGAGCCCTGGGCTGCTCTGAATGTCCCAAGCAGCTTGCGATGGGAGGAGCGTGCACAAGAGGATAGAGGTCAGCATCCCAGTATTGGGAAGAAGCTCCCTGCAGCTGTCCTGCTTGTCTGGAAGCCGAGGGAGGGAGGGAGGGAGGGAGGATGGTTGGGCTTTGTGGGCACAGGAGGATGGGGCACAGGGGAGCAGGGGGGCAACGTTGGGGATGGCATTTCCAGGAGAGGAATCGCCCGGCCTCCCCACAGTGGCTCAGAAAGCAGGGCAGCCACCAGCTTCCTTCCCCGAAAGGACCCAGATCCGCATCGGGCCCATTAAAAGGGTGTGGAAGGAGGTTCGGGTTGCCCAACCGTGGCAGACTTCCAGGATCCAGGGTGGTGTTTAGGTGAAGCCAAAGTGTTTTCCTGTGAAGTTGGCAGGAAATAAACAAGGATGAAGCCGCAGCTCAGCGGCTGAATTCCCAAACTGGAAAGTCAAGCCAGGCAGATACCGAGGAGAAACACCCTCGGGAGGGGAGGGCATGGCCAGCTGAGGCAAGCAGCTCTACCGGCAACAAAGGGGTGTGTGCGTGTGTGTGTGTTGTGGGGTGGGTGGGGGCAGGGGACAAGTCCCAGGACTTCGCAGCACAAAGGTGCAGCTCATGGCTGGAAGGGGCCCTAAAGTGGGAAGGAATTACTGGAGCCGAGCTCTCCACACCATGCAGGTAATGTGGGGGCGGAGTGAGCTGGCATTGAAACAACACCCAAAACTGCCTAAGCACCAGCAGGAGGAGGAGGGGGGACAGGTGCTTCCTGGAGGATCCCACCTGCAAGAGCACAGCTGGATCCACTGCAGAAAGTGGTGAGTGTCCAAGAGGCAGTTGGGGGGCAGAGGGCTTGCAGGCCGGCATATGGGGCCAGCACCTCTCCTGACTCTTCCCCAACCCAGATAGGGTGGCTTGGTGGTTTGCAGATGTGAGAAGCCAGTGGGGGGAAAGTAGGTGATGCCAGAAGCATCTCTAGACTGAATGGACTCGGGAGGATGCAGTGATATGATAGAGGGGAGAGAGAGAGAGTGGGAGGAAGGAAGGAAGGAAGGAAGGAAGGAAGGAAGGAAGGAAGAAGAAAGAAAGAAAGAAAGAAAGAAAGAAAGAAAGAAAGAAAGAAAGAAAGAAAGAAAGAAAGAAAGAAAGAAAGAAAGAAAGAAAGAAAGAAAGAAAGACTTATCTCGGTTTGGGTGAAGGTTGGAACGGAACTTCTCTCTGGTAGGGGTCAACCAGGGACTTTGTGGGTAGGGCCCGCAGCCTGGAAGGGGCTCTTGGACCTTCAAGTCCACCCCTCAAGCCCAGCCCCCCCTCCCCAGGCGCAGCGCTTCCCGCTCAAGCAGCTTTCCCCATTTTACCAAGGCCACGGGGGTGGGGGTGGGGGCAGCGGGGCAGAGGCCATGCTGGGAAGAGAAAAGAACCCTCAGAAGGAAAAGGGGGGAGACACTGGCAGGCACCGCATGGGAGCTGAACAAGGCTGTTCTTAAGCCAGGGGGGTCTGTTGGGTCACTTTCAGCCTCCTGTCGTGTCCTAGCTAATGCACAGCATGACTCGGACCCCGAAGCTCTTCCGGGAAGGAGAAGAGGGGCAGCTGGTGTGCAGCCTCCCAGGGGAGAGGACAGGAGGGTGTGGAAAGGAGAGGCACCTGCCCCAGAGCAGGAGGGTAATTGGGGGTAAATGCAGCCTGTCTGAAGTGGCGGCCGTGTGCATGGCGCATCTGAGCTGTTGCCACCCCACACTTCCTCTTGCAGCCTCTGCCTCCCACCTACTTCCTTGTCTTGTGGGGGGGGGGTGACTCTTGGCCTTGGAATTCCATGGAGGAAATCCAGTTTGGCATTCCTGCAGCTGGGAATGCGCTTCCTCTGAGTAAAAAGGACGGCCTGGCCTCCCCCGGCAGCACCTCCCACTGAAGAGGAAAATTGGTGTGGCGCCTATTAGAGGAACCGGTTAATTGCCCTTGGATGGTTTTATAGACATCGGCAGGAGCTGCCTGGCATCTCACTCGGGCTGGTGGATCACCAGAGGAATGCTACAGAGTCTCTGGCTGAAGTGCTGAAGAGAAGAGGCAACCATGGCAGGTGAGTGGCCTCCCTTCGCGGGGCTGACCAGGCGAGACTGAGGGAGCCTTCCTGGCACCTCTGGGTTTGGTGGCTGGTGAAGGGGCAGAGTTCCCTAGTACGGTTCCCAAAGGAGTTTTGCCAGCCCTACCGGAGACAGAACCTGGCATCAAGTCTGGGCAATCAAGGAACCCCCGGGAAGACTGCAGAATGGAGAAGAGAAATAAAGTAGAGTAGAACTGAACAGAACAGAACCTGGAAGGGACCTTGGAGGTCTTCTAGTCCAGCCCCCTGCTCAAGCATTTCAGACAAGTGACTGTCGCTAAATGTACCCATGGGACACCGGCTGAAGCCCGGCTGGCTCTTCGCACTGCCTTCTTCCCCAAGAGACGCTCTCTTTCCATCTTGTGCCCCGGCTGGTTTGCCCAGTCCCCTGCTAGGCACTGCAGGCCTGGGGTGGTCTCTCCTCCAGTGCCTATCCTCCCGCCACCAGCCTCTCCAGGGCCCCCTTTGGGGCAGAGGAGCGTCCCACTGACTCAGTGGGGCAGGGGCCAGAGAGGTGGCTGCTGCTCTCTCCGGGGAGAGCTGCCTCCAGGCGAGGGCTCAAGTGGGTCCATTGGAAGTCAGTCGGAGGTCAATTCTAACCTTCCCTGGTTTTGGTTTTCCTCGCCTGAAGGGGCGGGGAGTCGGAGCAGGGCCAGCGGCCAGGGTCTTGCAGACATACCCAAACACACAGCCGGCTTCTGGCCCCCGTTTTCTGGTGGGGTCTTCTTGCCAGTTGCCGCCTGCCAGATGCCCATGCCACCCCCCACCTCAAAGGACCTGGAACCTGCCTCTGGGGGAACCTGCGGCCAGCATCGTTTTCCTTGCCTTTCTCTTGGAAGTCCCCAGGCAGGAGGGAGAGGGGGGTAAGGTGCCTTCAGCAGCACCTGCTCTCGGAAGCTGATGCCTCGTCCTGCCCCTCCCCAGGGTCTCCTTAACGCCACGAGACCCGTCCCCTCTGGGGTGCAGGACCTGAAAATCGAGGGTTGCCCTTGGGAGAGGTCTGTTCACCGCAGGCTGCAGGGGCACCCACACACACACACCATGCAATTGCTGGAATGGGTCATAGGCTAATAATGCCTTATCTGCTGACTAGTTTCTGTTGCAGCTTTTTATATGTTTGGTATCATTTATCACAATTAGATTAATTGTATATCTATGCCACCGGATTCCCGGTAACTTTTTAACAATTGTTAGAACATTTTAACAAGCCAAAACTACAAAACCAAACCAGCATAAGGCCAAAGGAGAGCGATGGCAAAGCAAAGAAACCCAGAGGAGAAGAAAAAGAAAGAGAGAAACCCCAGATGTGTCCTCAGAGCCTAGAATAAGGGCCGGAAGAGACCCTGGAGCCCTCCCAGTCCAAGTGGCTCCAGCAGGAGACCTTCGGTTCTTCTGGGCGAAGTCTAGAGATGTCAGGGTCTGGGCGGTGGGCGAGCAGTTCATTAATGAGCAAAATACAGGCAGTCCTTGACTTACATCCGTTCATTTAGGGATAATTCGAAGTCACAACGGGACTGGAAAAAAGTGCCGTGGCCATTTTTCACACTTACAACCCTCGCAACCGCCCTGGAGTCACACGACCAAAATTCAGAGTGCTTGGCAACTAACTCGTATTTACAATGGCTTCAGGGTCCCAGGGACTCAGCCGGATTCACTTAATGACCGTGGCAAGGAAGTTTGTAAATGGAGCAGAACTCATGACTGTCTCGCTTACTAACAGAATCTTTGGCTCAGTTGTGCCGGAGGCTGAGGACTCCTGTGCAAACAAGAAAGGCCCCCCTTGGCATGGCTGCTCCCCTCCCCCGGGCTCTCCCCCCAGCCCAAGGGAGGGGGATCAACACCCCGTGCCCCCCAGAGCGGCCAGGGGCAGCCGGCGGGCGGCTCCACTGACTTCCTGCTGGCCTCTCCACCTTCTTGCTGCGCAGATCAGCTGATGCCCACGCAGATCAACTGGCAGGTGCCCAGCAACTCTGAGGCGCATCACACCGGCTGCTTTGTGACCAGCGAATTCTGCATCCGCCGCGGGCAGAAGTTCGACTTCACGCTGCATTTCAACCGGCCTCCGCAGGCAGGGGAGAGCCTGGCCTTTGTGGCCGAAACGGGTAATGGCCCGGCCCTCCTCCTCAGCCCCTCCGCAGAGGGCTCGGTCGGGGCCACCGGTAGCCCAATTGGGAGGGGCCCCATTCTGCTCCAGGCTGCGGCCCTTGAGGGGCCTCCCCCTCAGGGCGACTCCCAGGCCTGTGTGCAGTTCCCTCGGGTGGGCAGGGACCATCAGCTCCTGCCCAAGGAGCCCCCTGGATGCCTCTGGCCCCACCCACGGCCCCCCGGGACTCAGCAGAAGAAGCCCAGCCTGCCCAGCGGCCCAGGGTGGAAGTGAGGGTGGGGAGGCCTCCTTGGCAGCTGGGAGGGAAGCCTCCCTGCCCGCTGGGGCTCTCCACTGGGCACCAACTGGAGTTTGATGGTGTCCAGTGTGGGCCATGGGAGACGGCCTGCTCGGCCCGTGTTCCCCCCACCATGTTGTCTCTCTTGTCCCGGCAGGTCCAAGCCCTTCTGAGGCCCAACACACCAGGTGTGGGTTTGCCCTCTCCAACACCCTGGTTGGAGGGGCCTGGGGTGTGGTACAGACGTCGGGCAACGCCAACTCCATCAACTTCTCCATGTGCAGCTCCAGCAGGGCGGCCATCGGTCGCTATAAGCTGAGCCTGCAAGTGACCTGCGGCAACCAGGTGGCGACCAGGTTCCTGGCAAAGTTTATCCTGCTCTTCAACCCCTGGTGCTCAGGTGAGGAGGAGGAGGGGCAGACTCGCCTGGCAGCTCGGCCTGCACAGCCCTCCCTAGACGGCTGGCCAGCAATCCCTCTCGGCCTTCAGCTGCCAACAGCACCTCTTGAGTGGCAAGAGGGCCAGAGCCTCTGACCCCAGCCTGGGCTGGGAAGGAATGGGGAGGGCTTGGCACAGCAGAGGTTGGCTGAGGTGGGGGCTTCTCACCCCCTTTCTTCGCTGCAGGGGATCTGGTCTTCATGGCCAACGAGGCAGAGAGGCAAGAATACGTGC
Source organism: Bungarus multicinctus (assembly GCA_023653725.1). NCBI lineage: Eukaryota > Metazoa > Chordata > Lepidosauria > Squamata > Elapidae > Bungarus > Bungarus multicinctus. The sequence continues at coordinate 135,251,252 of CM042842.1, read as the reverse complement.
TGAATGAAAACGGCATTATCTTTGTGGGCAATGCCAACTACATTGAAGCTCGAGGATGGTACTATGGCCAGGTCAGTGACTGAGGTAGCCCTTGGGGGTGCCTAGGGGGCCCCTGTGATGCGCACCCTCTGCTCCTTTGACCCAGGTGAAGGCTGGGGGAGGGACTGCTGTCCCAGAGGCCTCTCCCCACCCCCGAGGCTCTCGCTGTTGTCCCTGGGCCATGCAGGGAAGGACATTAGATACCCTCTATGCCCCCCCTGGCCTGCTCTGGCTGCCCCAGGGAGTCCTGCAACTAGCCTGCTCAGGTCCTTGGGCCTGTGCCTCCCCACCAGGCGTCCCGGTCCCTGGGCCGATCAGGCTTTCTGGAACGTTTGCACGCGGCCCTGGTGGGCACCTGGCCTTTCCTCAGCTGGATGCTCACGGCCGGACTCCAGCAGGTGCGGCCCATGGGGCGATGCCACGGAGGCCATGGGCGGCCTTCCCCAGGGACAGCCTCTCACCAGGACCTCAGGTTCCCCTGTGGCCCTCGGAGGGGCTGTTCTCTGGCCGGGCCCCCCACAACATCCAGGGCTGAAGAGCAAACCTCCCCCGAAGTGGCCTCTGGCTCCCTCTGGGCAGGGGCCGGCATGGAGGGGTGTCCCATATCCTGCAGCAGTTCTCTTGGGGCCTCCCCCTTGTGTGGAGCTGAGTGGGAAACTTTCTCTTGGTTCCAGTTTCAGGAGAACATCCTCAACATCTGCCTCCACCTGCTGAACCTGAGCCTCTACCATCGCCAGGACCCGGCGGGGGACGCCTCGCGGCGGAGCGACCCCCGGTATGTGGGACGCATCATCAGCGCCATGGTATGAGCAAAGGGGGCACCGGGGGCACCGAGGGCTCGGCCTGCCCACCTCCACCGCTCCTTGACTGCTTCTGATGCCCTTTTAGGTCAACGGCAACGACGGCGATCATGGGGTGTTGGAGGGCAAGTGGAGCGAGGATTTCGCCCACCACGAGAACCCTTCCCGGTGGGATGGCAGTGTGGCCATCCTGAGGAAATGGGCCCAGGGCAACTACAGCCCTGTCCAGTACGGGCAGTGCTGGGTCTTTGCTGGCGTGGCGGGCACCGGTACGTAAGCCCTGGCAGAGGGAGTGGCAACAGGCCAACCGGAGGGGGCATCTGCTGGGCGGGGGCAGCTCGGCTTCCGGGGCACACACTGCCTTCCTCTCACTTGCAGTCTTGAGATGCTTGGGGATCCCGACACGCCTGGTCACAAACTTCAATTCTGCCCACGATTCGAACGCAAACCTGAGTATCGATAAATACTATGATCCTGCCGGAAAGAGCCTCAAGATTGGACAAGACTCCGTCTGGTAGGGAGGACAGGCAGCCCAAGTGGGGCTGGAGGAATGCTGGTGGGTTTAGCCCTGTGGAAGGTCCCACCCAGCCGGGCAGGGCCAGGAGCCTCCAGTTGGGAAGGGGCTCTGGGTCAGGCAGGGCCAGCCCACTGGTGACCCTGGGAGGCTCCGCAGAAACCCTTCTTCTGGGCCGGAGGCTACCAGGGCTATCAGGTGCTGCAGCCTAGCCTCTCTTCTGCCCTTCCACCCTCAGGGACTACCATGTCTGGAATGAAAGCTGGTTTGTCCGGAGGGACCTGGGCAACCCCTACTGTGGCTGGCAAGTGATCGATGCCACCCCGCAAGAGAGGAGCCAAGGTCAGTCCAGGTGGGCTCCCCCCACGCCCGGCCCCTGGCTGGAGCCCCAGTGCAACTCCCCCTCTCTCCTCCTCCTCCTCCTCCAGGGATCTACCAGTGTGGGCCGGCCTCGGTCTTGGCAGTCAAGCAAGGAGACGTCAGGCTGAACTACGACACGGCCTTCGTCTTCACGGAGGTGAACGCCGACATCAACCGCTGGGTCGTGCAGAGCAACGGGAAGCGCGTGAAGGCCTACTGCGACACCTCCTCCATCGGCAGAGCTCTGAGCACCAAAGCTGTGGGCAGTAACCAGCGGATGGACGTGACCAACTGCTACAAGTTTTCTGAAGGTGGGCTGCAGAAAGAGTTGAGGTTAGAAGGAGCCCACCCCCAGCCGCCTCCCACCGAAGCCATCGCTGGTCTGTCCCTCTGGCTGATGTTTATCCCCACATCTGGAGGAATCTCTGCTGAGATGGGGGGAAGCCAGGTGGGGGGCAGCAAGGCATAGGTGGACTCAGAAGGGAGGCAGTGGCAGGGGGGTAGGTCCTGCAAGGGGCCTTGTCAGGAGAGTCAAAGGATCTGCCAGGGATGCGAGGCGCCCCCCCCCCCCCCCCGCACCTTGACAAACAGGCCAGACGGGGGAAGCCGTGGAGTTCAGGGCAGAAGGCTAGCGGGGAGCTGGCGGGGTTGCTGTCGATGCAAGAGCAGACGGACCAGGCCCGAGGAGGGGGGGATGGAGGCAGGAGGTGGGGGTGCCTTGTCCAATGCCCGGCCACTGAAGGCCTGGCTCCAGCAGGGCCCCAGCAAGGCAGGGCAGGGGAGATGCCCCTTCCCTCTGGGACCTGGCTGAGTCTCTGCCCGCCTTCCAGGGACTTGCTCTGCTGACTGGACTGCACAGCCCACCTTGACAAAAGGCCAGTCAGCTGCTGGCTCCTTTCCCAATTCCAAAGGCATTGGCAGGTATTCTGAGGTCACTGTCCAAGAACCTCTGAGCTGCGTCTGGATCACGGCTCAAGTGCAGAGCCTTCTGCTGCTTTCCAGGCAGAGCAGAGCTGCCTCTAAGCCACGTCCCTTCCTCTGCTTCAAGGGGGTGCTTGCCATGACCCCCCCACAGCCATTAGCTGAAAGGCAGGCCAGGGTGGGGTGGGAGGCAGAGTAGCAGTGCCCCCACCCCACAGGGGAAGAAAGGGAGAGCAAGTCTTTGGCGGGCGGGTGGATCCAGGAGGCGGCCTCCTTGGATGGCCAACTGGAGACTCGGCCAATCTTTCCCGGATGGCCCAACTGCAGGGAGGCCATAGTGCTGGGCTGGCTGGGTGCCTGGACAGAGGTGTCAGTGGGAAAGACCCCCGCCAGGAGAAGCGGACTCTTGCGGCTTTAGGGACACCATTTCCCCGAGAGAAGGACAGAGGTGCCTGAACGCTGTTTTCTTTACTTCCCTCTCAATCTGCTACCTCTCCCCAATTCTGTCCCCACGGCCGACTTGATGCGTCCACCGGAGGAAGCTCAGGGCCATCCAGATTGCCCACTGAGCCAAGTGAGGGTGCTGAGGTTGCGGGGACTAGAGCAGGAAGGAGCAGCTGGCCAGACCGATGCGGCTTCCTCTCCTCCCGGTCCCTTCTCTAGGCGCACTTCCCCAGGTAGACAGGTGCCCTTTCGGACCCAACTCCCACTTGAGGAGCAGGTGGCCTTCCTGACCAAGGGATCCTTTATCTGGGGGGGGTCCCTTCTTGGGGTCTCTCCTGCCTCTCACCCGGGTCCACTTCCGCTCCCTTCTCCAAGGGGACTCAGTCGGGGAAAGGGTCAGATGCTTTGTGGCTCGACAGTCCAACCACTTTCCTGCCCTTCCGATGGACTCGCTTTGGGAAAGGCAGAAGCAGAGGAGGAGGAGGAGGATGGGGGCCGGCTGGGTCCCCCGCCAGGCAACCCCGCCCCCCGGCCCCCTCGCAGGGGCAGGAAGAGGGAGGCTCTCCTGCAGATCCCCCTTCTCAGCGGGGGTGGGTCCTCGGCGTTCCGTTCTGCTCAGGCCACAAGATGAAAGCCTAATTGGGGGGGTTGCCATTCTGCAGAAGTGGGGGGGAGTTCAATATAATTTCCTTAGTTCTGTGCAATCATGGCAGCCGCAGTTCAGGGCCCTGCAAGCGGTCTCTCTGCTTCTGCATCCCCCTCCGGCGGGTGGGAGAAGAAGCAGGCGGGTTTCGCCTTCGCTTCAGTTGCCAGCTTCGGGGTCCTTCGCCGGGGAGACCCACAGGCAGCTAGACGGGTCCGGGAAAGGCTGCCTCGCTGTTTGGGGCTTCTTGGCTCCAGCAAACGAGCTTCGGGCAGCTCCTTAGAATACCGCCCCGCCCAGCAGCCGGATCGTCCCGAGGCAAGCAAGCCGGTGGGACAGAGCCGCGGCTCCGGAAGGTTCCCAGGCGGAGACCGGAGTCTTCGGGAGCCCCGCCGGGAAAGAGCCTTTGAAGGGAGCTGCTGAGCGACCCCCCGCCCCCGCCCTCCTCCCCTCCAGGCTCCGCCGAGGAAAGAAGCGTCTATCGGAAAGCCTGCATGGAGCTCTCGGGCTCCAGCCCCTCGGAAGCGGCGGCCTCAGAGCTGATCGCCCACCCTGAGCTCTTCGGGAAATTCAAGCTGACTCAGCCGCCGGTGCTCGGCAAGGACGTCAACCTAATCCTCTCGCTCTGCAACCTGTCCGCCTCCCCCAAGACGGTCACCGTCAACCTAAGCGTCTCCAGCGTTCTCTACACCCGCAGGGCCGTCAAGGAGATCCTGAAGGAGGCCACCACCCTCCACCTGGCCGGCAAGGAAGGTACCCGGCCAGCCGAGGGCGGAGCGGGCCGTGCGGTAGCCACCCCCACCCCGAGGCAGCGGGAGCCTGAGCCAAGCGCGGGACTGCTCTGCCCCACCCCCTTCCGTCTCTCTCAGGGAGGGAGGGAGAGACGGAGGGAGGGAGGGAGGGAGAGAGAGAGAGAGAGAGGGAGAGACTGAGAGGGGGGGAGGGGGGAGAGAGGGACTGAGAGAGAGAGAGGGAGAGAGACAGAGAGAGGGAGGGAGGGAGAGAGAGAGAGACCTGGGGCTCCTGGCACTTCAGGTGGCCCGGCCTGCAGGGGAGAACTGGGAGGCCTGGGGGGCATTTGAGTGGTCTGATGCAGAGATGAAGAAGGAGGAGGAGGAGGAGAGGGAGAGAGCTTGTTCCTGGCTAGGCCTGTGACTGGGGTCTCCTGGCTTCCAGAGAAGTACCTTCCCCTGAGGATCCCCTACAGCCACTACGGCAACTCCCTGACTGACGACAAGAAGCTACTGGTGACAGCTCTGTGCGATGTGTGCGAGGGCCTGAAGCTGCTGGTGGAAAAGGCCATCACTCTGGAGAGCCCAAACCTCTCCATTGTGGTAAGCGCCTCTTGGACACACACACACTTGCACCCACACAACCTCTCCATTGCGGCAAGCGCCTCTTGGACACACACACAATCCCCGTTGGGAGGCTGCCCGCCACTTCAAGCCCTGAGCCCGGCCATCTGCAGTGCTCCCTGCCTCTGTTTCCAAAGACCCTCCGGGGCCACGTTCCCACCCCAGAGTGACGCTCCATCCGGCGGTGTCCATGCGAGGTGCTGGGAGGGCTGCTCCAGCCCTCCTCCTCCCGGCTAGCAGTGGCCGGAGCTCCTTTAGCGCAGCAGACTCGGCTCCTTTGTCAGGAGCTGGCTGAGCTGCATCGCCTGGACAGCCAGGCTGGTCTGGACTCCGCTCTGTCCGTGCAGAAGGTGAACAGGCCTCTCTTCTGCCAGAGGAGGCCAGGAAAGCAGCTGAGGCTGCCCGGCCCCCCTCATGGCCCTGGGTGAAACAGCCGACTGGCCAGGGGTTCGGCTGCTTGGCAATTCCTCTGGCTTCCCAGCAGGGACCAGGAGCCAGAGCGCTTCCATTTCCACCCTTAGCTCCTCCAAACTGGCCATTCTCTTAGAGGGTCTCTGGTTTCGGATCATTCATAGGCATTTTCAGTCCATTTGAAAGATATGAGGAAAGGGATGATTTGGCCGTTTCTGAGTCCTGCTCTCCCAACCCATTTCCTCCCTCTGTGGATGGGGGGGGAGGGGGGCTTCCTTTTTGGGCCCACATTTGTGGTAATAATGAAAGGGCTCCAGAGTCAGAAAGCGTCACCTCCAACGTAAGAATGAAGAGGCCCCTTAGCCGCCCAACCCCCCAACCCTGCCCACCCTGGCATCTGAGAAAGGGCAGGAGGGGGCCACCTGAGACCCCCGCTCCGTGGCCGGGCTGACCCGCTGCTTTCTCCCCGAAAGGTTCCTCCAAAGGTGTTTGCCAACACCCCAACCACGCTGGAAATCTCCTACGCCAACTCCCTCCCTGAGCCCGTGGAGGACTGCGTGCTGCTCGTGACCCTGATGGGCCAGGCCATCAAGATCAAGTATGTGGGTCTGGGGGGGGGGGCAGCAGTTGCCCAGCTAGGGCAAAGGGTGGAACCTCCGACCTCCCCCACCCCCCCAACGCCAGACTATGGGGCCAGCATCAGTCTCTCCACGCCCCCCTCTGGCTCTCAGCTGACGCGGCCCTGGGCCCCCAGCGGCTGGCAGTTTCCCAAAGCAACCCTTCCCACCAGCGACTCCTCCTGGAAGCTCACTCCTTTCCCCCTCTTGCTCCAGCGTGGCAGATCTGGCAGCCGGGGAGCGGTCGAAGATCTACTTCGAGTTCACGCCTCGCCGCACAGGCGCCATGCAGCTGCACGTGGATTTCTCCTGCAGCAAATTCCACCACGTCAAGAGCTTTGTACTTATGGATGTGGTCGCCGCTGCCGCCACTGCTTAACTGCGGGGGTGGGGGGGGAGCATCTCTCCTGCGCCCAGGCTGCCATTAAAGCTTTGTCCAAGCAGAAGAAGAAGAGCTGTTGCTGCTGCTGCTGTGTGTTTATTCCAGAGCTCAGAGAGGGCAGGAAGTTGCGAGTGGCAGGAGGGGGGCGGGGGAGCGCTGGTGCCCTCCCTTCCAGGGCTGGGTTCCGTCCTGTCTGTTCAGCACCCACCGTGAGCTTTTCCTTCCACTATGGCCAGCTGGCCTCTTGCTCAGGTGCTGCTGGGAACGTGTGGCTTCACCCCGGGCCCTTTGCTGTGGCTGCCCGGACAGGGGGTGCCTCGGAAAATGCTAGCTGTGCAGGCACGAGTGGTAGTCCTGGGTCCACTCCTTGTCCTCTGTGACTCCTCTCCTGCAGGTGGAGTGGGAAAGGGGCCTCGCCTGGAGTAGGGGAGCCTTTAGCCGGAGCCTATCCAGGCCAGAGCCCAGCTGCAGTTGCACACGGGCCCCCCAAATCCAACTCCTTGCTGGCCCAAAGCAGGACGGAAAGCGCACTGCTCTGTCAGCGCCAGTGTGCCCCTGGTGTGCTTGGGAGTGGGGTGCTGCTGAGCTTTAGAGGGGTGACCCCCTTTGAGGCACTCCCAAGGTTGATGCAGAGGCTGCTGCTCCTTCTGGACTTCCCTGGGCCTCTGGCCAGCAAGATTTGTCCTCAGGCCCTGCAGGGGTCAGGTAAGGTTCAAGAGCTGGGGGGCGGAGGAGGGGCATACAATACATGTCATCTGAAGTCCCCGCCCCCAGAGAGCCCCTCCCCTGAACTGCCACTGTTGCCCTACTGGGCTCCTTGTCCAGCTGAGTTTTTGAAAGATTCCTTAATTAAACACAGTTATGTGGACACCCCACAAACATTGAGGGCTCCTTGGTGCTCTCTGACTTCGGTTGTTCTCTTGCAGAAGTTAAATGACCCAAACTAGGTAACATCAATGATGATGATGATGATGATGATGATGATGATCAGCATTTGATGATGCTACCTAGTTTGGATCATGAAACATCTGCACGAAAACAACCAAGGAGATCACCAAGGAGCCCTCATTTCAATCCTGAGCTAGAAATATTCTCCTTTATTGGTTCTGCAATCATTATTGGGAAGTAGAAATGGTGGGCAGCTGCCGCTGTGAGCTTGTTTGGACATGTCCCCATCACTTGGGGGTGGTGGGGAATCAGGTTATTGAGAGCTTCCTGGTGAGAAGAAGCTCCCAGCAAGCCTCTTGGCCTGGTTGTCTTCTGCCAAATGCTCTTTGGTCATCCTCAGAAGGTCAGCAATTCACTATGTAAATAATTGTGCCAGGGTGACAGAGACCAGATCGCACATCCACATAAGGGAGGAATGGATAAGACTTCTGGGCATTGACCTCAGGCTCCTGAGGTGCCTTCCCAGTTCATGCCATACTGAACAGCCGCAGCCGATCCTCATAGCATCGCTTGTCCCGGGAAGAATTAGCAGACCGATGAGAACAACATCTGAATCTTGGCATGTCTGTCAGCAGCTGGATCTCTCTCTCAGTGCCCAACCAACTGCCCGAGGAAGCCCCCTAATTTCCTAGGAGGTGATGCCCATGGACTTGACCCGTTTGGAAATCAGCATCTCTCTCTCTCTCTCTCTCTCTCTCTCTCTCTCACACACACACACACACACACACACACACACACACCATGCCTCATGCCAGCCTCGCAAGTGGATCAGAGTGGCCAGCACACGGCTGCTTTGACCCTTGTAGCAGTGGATTGCCAACTAGCAGGGCTGCAGGCTGGACCCCCATTTCCACACTGCTTCCTTCTCTTCCTCTGATAGTTCAGGGCCTGCTTTATTTTTCCTCTGGATGCCGAGTGTTTGGCACCTTCCTGTTGCAGCACCTAATAAATCTTCATCCTCCCTTCTCAGCCTCAGGGCGGCCCCTCTGCTCCAACCCTTTTCTTCCCGTCTACCACAAACATGCCTGATTGTTTCCAGAGAAGAATGCAAACGTTCAGGGGTTCCTGCCTGCTCATCCGCACAATGAGAACTCGGTGGGTCTCCAGTCCCAGCTGCTGCTCCTCAGATTCTCCCAGCTGCCCAACTGTGGCTAGAAACCTCCCACCGTGACAGACCAGCCCCGATTCTAGGAGGGAGCCTGCCCCACAGCTTCGCAGCCCTCCCTGGCCCGAAACTCCTGATATGAAGTTCGGATCCTGTCTGCAAAGTCTCAGGGTGCTGATTATTGCCCTGCCTGAGGCGCTGCCCGAGACCACGAAGGACACCTCCAACTCTACCAGGACTCGGGCGAGGAGGGACTGCAGACGGCAAGCCCCAACTCCTCCTCCTCCTCTCCCCCCTGCTCATAGGAAAAGGGGGGAGGTAAAGAGGGGCTCCCGACTGCCTCAAAAGCATCCGCTGGCTTGACTCATCAGCTCCCAGGCAAAAGAGGCCTCTAGCAGGACTGGGTGCGCCAGGCAGCTGGGAGTACCCAGAGGAGGAACTAGGGAGTGTGCTGGGAGTTTGCATTTTGCTCCCCCCTCTGCCCAGGCTGAGTCCAGGCCGAGCCACCCAGAATTTCCTGGAGCTGGTTGCCCTCCGCAGCCCCAGGCACCCACCAAGGGCAGCTGCAGCACGATGCCAACTAAAGAGGGCTTGGCCAGCAGCATCCTGCCAGCCCCACCGCCTGATTGCACCACAAGAAGGGCACCTCTCACTTAAGCAGCAGCTTTCATTCACCTGCGAATGGCAGCCCCAGGTCCCAGAAGTGGGTCAGCCTCTGCCCTCCGAGCCAGGCTCCTTTCTCTTCCAGCAGAATCTTGCATGGTACATGCTGGGCAGCTGAGCTTGCACTGGCAGGCAGGCGGCCAGACAGGATGCACAGCCTCTCAGCTGCACCCCTTAATTACCTACCTGCCAAATTGCTGCCGGCTGCCAGACTCACCATGGGGCCAGAGGAGGCCTCTGCCCCCCTCCCCCCGCATCTTCCTTGGCCGCCCCCTTTTCTCCATAGGTGCCTTGTGCGCCTGTAGCTGAAGAGGCCCGTTTCTTTTCTGTCTGTTCCCTAAACGTCTCGAGCTCTCCAGGACCCTCTTTTTTGCCTGCTGGATGGCAGCTTTCGCGGCATGCCTGGGAAAAGACCCAGACCAATCAGGGCAGCCAAGGCAGCCCAGGGGAGTCACCAGAGGCAGTCAAGAGGTTAGGGGAGTCCCAGCACTGTCTCCTCCAGGCTTAACAAGTTCATCACGTTTTGGGAATTTATTACCTACCTTATTAGAGGCAAACAATTCAGGAGTTCTGAATCAGCCGGAAGGGAAGCTGCCTCCCTCGCTGCTCTCTTATTCAGGAAGCTTTAAGCAGCTGCAGCTGCTTAGCTGGCCGTAAGCCGTAAGAGGCCGACAGTTGCCCTGCGCACAGCTGGGGTCACTCTTGGGGTGCTCTGGAACGTGGACTTTGTGCACCACTAGAAGCAGCCAGGCATTCCTTGTATTCATTTCTATCCCACCTTTATAAGTTTAAGGAAAGGAGGCCACCAAAGGTGGCTGGACACCATCAAAGCTGACCCTAGCCAGAGCACAGAACAACTCCCAGAAGCGGGGCGAGATCAGAAGGTGTGGAGAGACCACCTGGCCCAGGAGTTGCTAAGGGTCGGACACAACTGACTGGGCACCCTCCTCCTCTTCCTCCTCAGTAACTCAAGACGGCAAACCCAGGATATTCACTTCCTCCTCCTAATTGGCCAACAACAATCCACCCTGCAAGGATGGGTTGGAGTAAGAGAGAAAGCCTGGCCCAAAGTCACCCAGTCGGTTTTCCTGCCTAAGGTGGGACTAGACCTCACCGTCTCTTCCATCAACCTAGGGAGATCTCATATGGCATTCTGGGACACTGACTGTAGATTTGAAAAATGCACCCCCCCCCCCAAAGGCCCTCGGTTCTCTTGGATGGCCAGAACAGCCCATCACGGAGTCTTCCTTTTCTCCCGGCATCAGAAGGAAAGCCTGCCTGTGTAACTGGCCTTCCTGGCTACTATTTCCCGGGGACTCTTGGCCAGCCCTCCTGAGTCTCCATAAAGGACAAGAAGACTGATATGCCTCTGGCCAGGGTTGCTGGACCTCAAGGTCAGTCATGACTTTACTCCTCCTAAAGCCATTTGGTCTCTCTCTCTACCCCCCCCTCCACTCCCGGGCCACGTGTGTGTCTTCCTCCCCCTTTAAATACACACCTGAGAGGGCCTAGGTGGCAGGTCATCCCCAGAGAGATTCCCACTGAGGGGCAATGGCCAGGAGCCTGAGAGCCAGGGCAATTGGGTGGTGGGGGTGGGGGTCAGTGCCCAGTGGGGAGGGGACCCTCAAGCAGCAGCAGCAGCAGGAGGAGGCTCTCCCCAGCCAGGTCAACTCCAGACCCATCCCTGAAGAGCCCCCATTGTCTAGGGGGAAAGTAGTTTGGAGCGTCCCACAAGGGAAAGCAGCTTTGGCTGCACAGTCATGGCAGAAGGCAAGGTGGGCCCAGGGTCCTCTCTCATGGCAAGCAGGGCTAGAGGCCAAGCCCTGAGAGGAAAGGCTGCAACCTCTGGGCATCTCAGCCTGGAGCAGAGAGGGAGCACGGCTACAGTGACCCCTAGTTTAGTTTAGTTTAGAAATCTAACACCATCTTCAGTGTACACCATGATCATGAAAATAAACACAAACACACATCCTTCACCCGACACCACACCAACACTGCATTATAGAGTAAAATTCAACAGAGCTACTGCTCTGGGATAGAAGCTAAAAATAAATACCAAACCACAGCCACAAACAATTACTATCCCTTCAAATAATTCCACGAATAATATCTCCTTACTCATCAGAGACACCATGGAACGTGAACAGAAATGTCCAAATGCCATCTTATTTGGTCTCGAAGACACCAATGAGTCAGATGACATTACCAAAGTGCATGATATCATAAGCAACTCAAATACAACAAACATCTCTCCTGAAGATATCATTGAAATAACCAGAGATGGCCCTGAGTTCAAATACAATGATGGCTCCGTGGCCCCAAGATTTTGTAGAGTTGTATGCAAAAATGAGTCCAGCAAACGCATATTCATTCATACAATAAATACCATTGCAAAAACCAATCCCAACCACAAAAAACTTCGCTCAAGACCAGACTTATCCATACTGCAAAGAATCCGCTCCCGTGAACTCCGTGCTGAACTCAAAAACCGTCTAGACAATGGAGAAAAGGACCTATACATTGACTACAGAGCTGATTGCATCAAAAGAAAGTCACACAGCCCACAACTCCGCATCCAACCCCACCCCATCCAATCCAACTTCACTCAAAACTAGGCATGCACGCCCCTAACTACCTCTATCCCAACTACAACTGGTCTTAAATGCAAGCTACTCAATGCAAGAAGCCTTGTAAATAAAATACCTGAATTTCTCCTCTTACTAAGTATGGCTAAATTCGACATCATATTTGTCTGTGAAATATGGCTCAACGCATCTCTCCCTGACTCCATTATCACAGTAAGAGACTATCATGTTTACCAATCAGATCGTGAAATCCATAGAGGAGGTGGTGTTGCTATCTTCTATAAAAAGTCCCTACATCTAAAAAGCATCCAAGTTACCCAGGAGCTTGCTATTCCTGAGACCATCGTCTGTGAACTGTCCTTAAATATCACATTTCAGTTCTTACTATGTTACAGAGCCCCTGATTATGACATTGAACATGCAAACAAGCTAAATACACTACTAACATGGGCAGCATCCTGCCCACATGCTTTCATCTTTCTTGGTGACTTCAATCTACCTCATATTAACTGGAGCCTTAACGAATGTACAACTGAACCCACACATGCAATCTTCTACAATGCAGTAACAAATCTGGGACTAGAACAACTAGTAACCAACAACACTAGACTTAACAACTGCCTCGATCTCATCTTCTGCAATAGTTTGAATTCAATTTACGGAATACAAATTAAAGAACCCTTTTCCAACAGTGACCACAACATGATTGACTTTTGTCTCAACATATGTCCACACAAAAATCATCACAACGATGGAATCCCCAATTATAACTTCAAAAAAGGCAAGTCTGATCTTATAAACAATGATCTCTCATCCCTTGATTGGCAATTTCTATTCTCTGGATGCAATACTATAGAAGACCATTACAACATATTTTTACTTGAAGTCAAAAGAGTCATCAAACTACATATACCATTAACAACTCCCAAAACCAGAAAAATCAAATTACCCAAAACAATAAGGAAGATTCAATCCAAAAAGAAATCACTTTGGCGGAAAAACAAATCTGGTCATGTTGCCAACTTCAAAAGCCAATACAAAAATTTATGCCACCAGATAAAAACTGAATGCACCAATTATCACATTAAACAAGAAGAAAACCTTCTACGCACCAATTCCACCCGTGCTTTCTACAATTTTATAAACAACAAACTAAAAGACTTAAGGTCCATCCCACCCATGAAAGGATCTAATGGTAAAGACTGCAATGACGACACTATTAAAGCCAACCTCTTTAACACATTTTTCGGCTCAGTATTTGTAAACAGCAATGGATCATGCCCAGTATTTCCTAGTCGAACCACAGACAACTACAATGATCTAATACAGATCGATTTTACAGAAGACAATGTTGAAAAAGCACTACGCAATCTAAAACCATCTCTATCTATTGGATCGGATGGAATATGTGCCTACTTCTTAAAAAAGCTATCCACTGCCATAGCAGAACCTCTAAGCATAATCTTTGAAAAATCTTTCAGGACCAGCTCCTTGCCAAAACTATGGTCACAAGCCACGGTAATCCCCATCTTCAAAAAGGGAGACCCCAGCCTAATTGAAAATTACAGACCAATCTCTTTATGCTGCGTCACCTGTAAAGTCATGGAATCAATTATTAACCAATCCATCATCCTCCATTTAGAAACAAACAACCTACTCTCTAATAAACAATTTGGTTTTAGGAAAAAACTATCATGTAATCTGCAACTCTTACATTGCAAAAACATATGGACTACACAACTCGATCAGGGCAAAGCAATAGATGCAATCTACATAGACTTCTGCAAAGTCTTTGATTCAGTGATACATGACAAACTACTCCTAAAACTAAAATCTTATGGTATCTCTGGACACCTGCATAACTGGATAGAAGCATTCCTGTCAAACAGACAACAAATGGTCAAAATTGGGAGTGTCCTATCAAATTCTGTGCCTGTCAATAGTGGTGTCCCCCAAGGCAATGTTCTAGGACCAACTCTTTTCATACTCTACATAAATGACCTCTGTGATCATATGAAGAGCAACTGCATTCTCTCTGCTGATGATGTAAAGCTATTCAACACCACAGAAAATACCGCTACCCTTCAAAAAGACCTTGACTATGTATCAGAATGGTCAAACAAATGGCAACTTCAGATCTCAACAAATAAATGCTCTGTCCTACATATTGGCAAAAAAATTAGAAAATAAAATACAGGCTGAATAGTCAAGACCTTGTTGATGACCCAAACCCTGTAAAGGATCTTGGAGTACTCATCTCAAATGACCTAAGTGCTAGAGCCCACTGTAACTACATAGCCAAAAAGGCGCTAAGAGTTGTTAACCTAATCTTACGTAGCATTTTTCTCTGGTAATATTACACTAATAACTAGAGCATACAAAACATTTGCTAGACCAATACTCGAATACAGCTCATCAGTCTGGAACCCACATTACGTATCTGATATTAACACAGTTGAGAAAGTCCAGAAATATTTTACAAGAAGAGTTCTTCACTCCTCTACTCGTTGCAGAATACCTTATGCCACCAGACTCGAAATTCTAGACCTAGAAAACCTTGAACTACGCCGCCTTTGGTCCGATCTAAGTATAGTATATAAAATCATACATTGCAATGTCCTACCTGTCAATGAATACTTCAGTTTCAACCATAACAACACAAGAGCAAACAATAGATACAAACTCAAGGTTAATTGACCAAACTTGATTGCAGGAAATACGACTTCAGCAACAGAGTGGTCAATGTCTGGAATATTCTACCTGACTCTGTGGTTTCTTCCCCAAACCCCAAAAACTTTAACCTTAGACTGTCTACTATTGACCTCACCCCTTTCCTAAGAGGTCTGTAGGGGGCATGCATAAGCGCACCAACGTGCCTACCGTCCCTGTCCTATTGTTTCTTTTATATTTTATTTTTCTTATATGTATCCATGTATTCATAACTATGTTTTACTTATACCTATTATCTTGTAAGCAATTGACAAATAAAATAAAATAAAATAAATAAATAAATAAATAAATAAGCTGTTTTTCAGCCTCTTTGTCCTTGTTTTTATTATCCTGTACTGTCTGCCAGATGGTAGTATTTCAAAAAAGGCTGCCCAGGATGAGATGGGTCTTTGAGAATGTTCTGAACTTTCTTAAGGCAGTGGGAACTCTAAAGCTCTTCAAAAGAAGGGAGAGGGCAACCAATGATCCTCTGGGCAATGAAATTAACCCTCTGGAGTGCTTTCCTATCTGCCCCTGTGCAATTGGCAAACCATACAGAGGTGCAGTAAGTTAAGATGCTCTCTCTGATGCAGCGGTAGAAGGTCACCAGCAGTTTTTCATTCAGTTGTTTCCTGAGAAGTCTCAGGTAGTATAATCTCTGCTGGGCCCTTTTGACCAGGGCTGCAATGTGGGCACCCCAGGTCAGGTCCTCTTTTAGGGTAGCACCCAGAAACTTAAAACTGGCCACTTGCTCCACTCGGTCTCCATTGATAAGCAAGGGCCGGATGTCTGATATGTTCCTTCTATAATCCACTATAAGCTCCTTGGTCTTATTGGTGTTGAGGACCAAGTTATGGTCTCCACACCACGAAAGCAACCTACCTCATCTTGGTAGGAAGACTCATCCGCCCCAGAGATAAGTCCCACCACTGTTGTATCATCTGCAAATTTAGTAACAGTATTACTAGCATGAGTGGGAATGCAGTCATGCACATAAAGAGTATAGAGTAAGGAACTCAACACGCAACCTGTGGTGTACCAGTGTTAAGAATAAGGGCTGAAGACGTATGATTACCTAATCTGACCCTCTGTGAGTGGCCAGACAGGAAATCCATAATCTACAGGCAGATTGAATAAGAAAGTCCAAGGTCCAGAAGTTTAGACACTAATCTATGTGGAAGTATTTTGTTAAATGCAGAGCTAAAATCCACAAAAAGCATCCTCACATAGACACCCCCCCGCCTCCCGCCGTTCTAGATGAGTCAGAGTGTGAAGAGTGATGGCTATAGCGTCCTCTGTAGATCTATTTCTTCTGTATGCAAACTGATGTTTATCAAATATACGTGGAAGATCAGAAATGATGTGTCAGCAGACCAATTTTTCAAAGCACTTCATAATGATAGGAGTGAGTGCCACTGGTCTGTAATTGTTGAGGTTATTGATAGGGAACTTTGGCAGTGGAACAATGGTGGAAGCCTTCAAACAAGATGGAATAGTGGACTGGGATAAAGACCAATTGAAGATCCTGGTAAAGTCTCCAGCCAACTGATCAGCACAGTCTTTAAGCACTCGGCCAGAGATACCATCAGGTCTGGCAGCCTTTCTAGGGTCTACAGCCCTCAGAATGCTACTCACCTCCTGTTCTTCCACAATGAGGTGGGGGCTACGATTGGCTGGTGGTTGTATATTTTATCTGTCTCTGATATCTCCACTTCAAAGTGAGCAAAGAAATGATTGTTCCTCTGCCAATGAAGCATCCCCCTCAGCAGGGATGACATTGGTCGGTTGACGTTTTGTAATTTGTTGAATCCCTCACCACACCTGCCTCATGTTATTGCTACAAAAATTATCCTCAATCTTCCACTTATAATCAGTCTTGGCCTTCCGAATACCTTTCATCACATTAGCTCGGGCAACACTGTATCTTGCCCCATCACCGGACCTAAAGGCCTTGGTCCTGTCACGTAAGAGGCGCTGGACTTCCTTTAAGCTGAGTAAGTTTCCACACAAGCCTTCAATTCCAAGTATCTTTCTTACCATACACACCATACACTGAAAGAAGGAGCGGCCAGCCACAGCATCCATGTGTGCAGCCATCTTGAAAATCTCTACATAGTTGCTGTCTCTCAGCCCAGAGCTGCTGTTGTGGGGAAAACGGGGGCAGAGGAAGGAAGGGTACATGTTTACCCCACTGAGTTATTTATGAAAAAATAAAGGCAGGATAAGTTGAACCCTGTCTTCCTCTTGGATGGGGATACCATGTGTTGCTCTGCCCAAGTAACTTCCTTGTTTCTTGAAGCAGCCGGGCCTCGGGAAGGAAGTCATAGCCGCAGGATAGGGGACCCCAGGCAGGCTGAGGGCTCAGCTCTCTGCACCTTTAGGGAGCCAACCTGCCCATAGCAAGGCTCCAAGAGCAGCACCCCCCCCACCCAGCACCAGCCCTGCCCAAAGCGGCTGCCTCCCCCCCTTCTTGCCAGTCACCCGTGGGTCTTTGGTGGGGTGAGGTCGATGGAGTTTCCGCACCCCCCACCCCTCTCCTCTGGGTCTGGCTGCTTTTTCTTAGCAGCTGCATAGAGGAGGCTTGGTGAGCAAACCTCCACATTCCTGAAAGAAAGAAGCTGCTGCCACGACAAAGGAGCTTCACATCCTCCAGCCCAGGGCTCCAGGCTCTGCCAAGTGCAAGGGAACCTGCTCTCAACCCTTCCTGGACTCCTGATCTCCTCTGGCTGAAGGATGCAGCCCACTGTCCAGCCCAAAGTCCTGGGCTACTCTCGGCTCCCTTGGGCCCTGGCTGGCTGTGGGGCTGGGGAAGAGCTCTCTTCATAGACAAAGTCCCTCAGCTGGCCAGGGCCCTTGGCTGTGACTGACATGGGTCTGAGTCCCACTGCCTGGGAGGAGGTTGACCCTGAGGGAACGTGAGATCGGCCACCTGTGCTTGGGACCCATGGCCCCCCGGCTTGGTCAAAGCCCCCCGTGAGTGTGTCCAAATAGCAGTCCAGGCCCTCGCGGGAGAGGGTGCTCCCACCTGCCCTGCAGGAGGCGCCTCCTTCTCAAGAGACCACCTTTGCACCCAATGGTGCTGGGCAACCTTTGTCTGGTTCCCACCCTCCTGCTTCAAGGGCCCCGGATGAGCAGATTCTCTGGGCTCTTTTGAGTTGGAATTCAGGCCGGGACACAGCATGAAGCAGCTTCAGCTCAACCCTGCAAAGGCAGCAGGGCCTTGCCACCCCCCCCCCCCCGCAAGGTGGATGATATGCTGACTCTGGATGCGGGGGAGGGTCTCTTGGACTTCGCTGGTGTGCTATTTGGGGTCTTGCCAGCCTCACGGGGTCCTCCAAGAGCAGGTGGCAGCCATGGCCTGGACTGGAGGGTCTTTGCATGGGTTTCTCCTGTGTGCCAACTTCCTCCTTTCCTGGACCAAGAAGACTTGCTCAGCTACTGCATCCATGGCTCTCCATGGAATTGTCTTGAAGGCCACCCAGAAATTGCCACCAAACCAGTATGTGGCAGGAGGACACGCAATGCCTGGTGCCCTTAGATTCACCCATCTCATACCCATATTATACCTGTGTAGCATGAGCTCCTAGGGCTCCAAGTTCCTTTCTCAGTGCAATTCAAGCGGCTGGTTCTTTTCATTCATTCATTCATTCATTCATTCATTCAAAACATTTATGCAGCTTCCTGTCATTACAAAGTCTGGCGTTTCCATTTACGGCTCCGGGCCTGGTGATTTTCAGGGCTGCTCCTTCCGGACATCCACCTATCTGAGCCCTTCTTGTTCCTCCCCTTAACTGCTGCCCTCCGATGGGACCCAGCAGCCTTTACCCTGGCAGCCCCTGCCCTGTGGAGCGCCCTTCCCCCCTGAATTTCGGCAGCCCCCACTCTTTTAGCCTCCCATTAAGCACCCGAGACTTGGCTCTTCCCCCAAATGCGGGGACAGGGTGAGAGGACCTAAATTATGGGGCGGGTGTATGTGTGTGTGTCAATGGTTTTGGCTTTAATATCTTAGTTTCAGTATTTTCACTGTACATAAACGCGATTTTCTCTTTCCTTGCGAGCCGCCCGGAGCGGCGATAGGAAAAGTCTGAAATAGGCCAACTCCCGGCTGAAGGCCAGGCGGTGCCCCCGAGCCCCCTCGGCGTTTGTTTTAGGCACACTCAGCCGCCGGGCCGGCCGGGAGCGGCTGCCTATAGAAACTCCGGCTTCCCCCGAGTGAGTGAGGCTTCCTGGGCAGCCCCGGTTGCTTTCAGCGCCAAGGCTGCGTCTCCCGCTGAATCAGCGGCGCTTCCTCGGCATCCGCCGAAATTTCCTCAAGACCCCTCCCGTTTGCGCGCGGGGTGGTGGTGGTGGTTTTGTGTGTGCGTGTGTGCGCGGGGTGGTGGTTTTGTGTGTATGTGCGCGCGGGGTGGTGGTGGTGGTTTTTTGTGTGTGTGTGCGTGTGTACGCGGGGTGATGGGGGTGGTTTTTGTGTGTGCTTGTGTGCGCGGGGTGGTGGGGGTGGTTTTTGTGCGTGTGTGCGCGGGGATGGTGGGGGTGGTTTTGTGTGTGCGTGTGTGCGCGGAGTGGTGGGGGTGGTTTTTGTGTGTGTGTGCGTGTGTGCGCGGGGTGGTGATTTTGTGTGTGTGTGTGCGTGTGTGCGCGGGGTGGTGGTGGTGGTTTTTGTGTGTGTGTGCGTGTGTGCGCGGGGTGGTAGGGGTGGTTTTTGTGTGTGTGTGCGTGTGTGCGCGGGGTGTTGGGGGTGATTTTTGTGTGTGTGTGCGCGGAGTGGTGGTGGCTTTGTGTGCGTGCGTGTGTGGTGTGGTGGTTTTTTTTGTGTGTGTGTGCGTGCGTGCGTGTGTGCAGGGGGGGGAGTGGGGGGAGCCGCCCTAAAGGGAAGGCCAGGCGGCGTTGGCGGAAGCCTCCTCGGGGCCTGAGAAGCCCAACAGCCGCTTCCTCGCGAGGCGGGAAGAGAGCCGGAGGAGTCGGGCTGATGAAAGGCCGGAATGCGGAAAGCGAGAGCCGAGCGGGCCTCGCAGGGCGGACAATCTCAGCCCCGAAGACAAGACCGGGGGCGGCGAGCCCTGAAACGGGAAAGGCCCTAGAGGCTGTTCCGGGCACCGAGCGGGAATCCCGAGCGCTCCAGGAAGCCTCTCCGGGCCGGCCCCGAGGATGCGCCGCTGGGCTCTTCGCGGCGCGGCTGTTTCTGCCTCTGCAGAAGTTCCTTAATTATCCCCCTGCAGCGGTTACCTCAGCCCCGGGGCTGCTCGGGCTGCTCCCCTGGGGGAACCCCATAGCTGAGCCCCCTCCGCCCAGGGACGCGCCTCGCCCCGTTTCCGGGCGTTTTCACGCGGGGCTGCGACCCACTCCGGCCCTACTCGGCCTTTGCTCACCTGGCCGCCGGCTATGCTGTCCTCCCCCCCCCCCCCCCGCACCTCCTGCAGACGACGCACAGCCGCCTCCGGAGCCCTCCAGGTCCACGGGAATGGGGCGCCGGGGTCTCGGCTAGTGGACCGTACTTGATCATCTGAGCTCCAAGATGGGATCCAGGCGCCGCTCGGTCTGGTCCCTTCTGTTTGGCTTGGCCCACGCCCGGCCAGAACCTGCTGGGCCTTCCTCCTCCTCCTCCTCCTCAGCAGCCATGGATCAGCTGTGCTCCAAGGGAAGCAGAAGGACCCGGCCAGGGTTCTGTCTGTGGCAGTTCCACATTACTGCAAAATAAAATTGCCCTAAAATAGGACTATCCTTCCTGCTCTGCAGATTTGGCAGTGTCTGGGTGCCAGGTTGGCCCCTCTTTGCCCACCCCCCCCAGGCTGCAGCCCTCACCCTTGTTGCCCCCCTGAAGCGCAAAGCGGAGTTGGGAGGAGGAGGAAAGAAGGGCTGCTCTTTCTTACCTGATTTTGTTTGGGACGGGTGCTGCCATTTTGCTTTTGCCCCAGTCCAGCTTTCTGCACAACCACCCGCACCCTCTGGCGTAATTCTGTGACCATGGGGCTCTGCCAAGAGCGACCTCCATCTCCCTGCTCAAGGGGGCAGGCGCAGAAGGGCAGGGAAGGAGGCTGCCTCTGTCCATCAACACCCAGGACAGTGGCTGTGCCACTTTCTCCAGGCAAAGCGATGCATTGGGCTTCTTGGTTGTGGTTTGTTTATGTGTCACCTGCGGAGGCCGCCCATCTCACTCAGGAGCGACTCTGGGCGGTTTGTCTAACGTTAAAGGTTGGTTGCTCTCCCTTTGGCTTCGTGCTTTTCAGCCTGAGGCTTTCTGGTGTTCCCTCTGCTCATGGACATGGTCTTAGAGACTCTGGTGGGCCAATCCCAGTTTCTGCTGGCCTGGTCACCAGCAAGCAGAAGGGATGCTGAGGAGGTGGATGCCGCCGGGCGCAGTGGAGAAGCCGCACAATTGGGCAGGGCATAAGCCCCACAAAGACAGGTGAAGATTACAGGAAAGGACCACATGGCAATCCCCCCGCCCCCCACTCAGTTGCTGCAGGCAGACGTCCAGGCCAGGGAGACCCCCGGAGCCCCTTCCACAGGCAGGGTCCAGCCCCTCTTCATACCAGACATTGCCTGGCTTCGGTCTGGGTGAACCTCTGCTTGCCAGAAGTACCTGCAGGGATGGCCTCCTCCACCCCCCTCCCCCGAAAATGCAGAAGAGGGGAAGGGAAGGCCCAGCCCTCCAGGTGGAGCGGAGTGGAGGGCGACTCACCAGCAAGCCAGCCAAAGTTCCAAGGCTGCCGTCGATGCCGTCTGCTTTGGCCTGTTCCTGGGTTGGCAGGAGGAGCTGGGCTGCCCTCCTGCAGGAGACCCAGGAGATGCCAGCAGCCCCTGCTTTGCTGGTCCCCTGCTGCTCTCACCCCCACCCAGCCCCCCGCTCTGTGCTTGCCAGGGAGCAGTGGGGCCGGCAGCTGGTGGCAGGACTGCACTCAGCCACACAGGACCCCTGCGGGTGTGCGCCCAGCCCCTCCCTCCCATTTCTTCAGCCAGGAAGGGCAGAGATCTCGCTCGGCTCCATGGTTTACGGAGGAGCTGAGGCAGATGAAATGCCGGAAAAGACGTCTGGAGGGCGTCTGGAAGGCCAGTCGTGCCGAGTCTGACCGAACACAGGTTAGGTCCTATATTAGGACCTACCTAGTGGCGATAGAGGCGGCGAAGCATTCTCACTTCTCTGCCCTTATTGCATTGGCAGAAAATCGATCCGCCGCCCTGTTTAGAGTGACCTGCTCCTTGATTAGGCTGGGAGCGAGGGATGATCTCCTGCAGGGAAGAGCGGAGGAGTTTTCACGATTTCTGCACGATAAAATTGCTCAGATTCGGGCCGGATTGGACTCTAGTTGGGAGATCCTGGGGGAGGTGACCGCGGTGAGTCGTGAGACGGTTATCTGGGATGGGTTCGACCCTGTGACCGCTGAGGGTATGGACAGGTTACTGGGGCGGCTGAATGACACCACATGTTTGTTGGACCCTTGCCCCTCCTGGTTGGTCTCTATCTCCAGAGAGGTGACGCGGAGTTGGCTTCTTTGATGGAGGGCTCGCTGCCTACCGCCTTGAAAACGGCGGTGGTGTGACCCCTCCTCAAGAAGCCCTCCCTGGACCCAACCCTTTTGAACAACTATCGTCCTGTCTCCAACCTTCCCTTCGTGGCGAAGGTTGTAGAAAGTGTGGTGGCAGGTCAGCTTCTCCAGTGCCTGGATGAAGATACATACCTGGATCCCTTCCAATCGGGCTTCAGGCCTGGACATAGTACCGAAACGGCATTGGTCGCGTTGGTTGATGATCTCTGGAGGGCCCGTGACGGGTTATTCCTCTGTCCTGGTCCTATTAGACTTATCAGCGGCTTTTGATACTATCGACCATAGTATCCTATTGCGGCGGTTGGGGGGTTGGGGGCACCGTGTTGCGGTGGTTCGCCTCCTTCCTCTCCGACCATCTGCAATTTGTGTTGGTGGGGGGGGAGAGATCCACCTCTAGGCCCCTCGATTGTGGGGTGCCTCAGGGGTCGGTCCTCTCTCTTCTCCTGTTCAACATTTATGTGAAGCCGCTGGGGGAGATCATCCGTGGCTTTGGGGTGAGATGTCATCTGTACGCTGATGATACCCAGCTGTACATCTCCACCCCAAGCCACCCCAACGATGCCATGGAGGTCTTGTCCCGTTGTCTGGAGGTCATGCGGAACTGGATGGGCGGGAACAGGCTCCGATTCAATCCTTCCAAGACTGAGTGGCTGTGGTTTCCGGCGTCTCGATATAGCCAGATAGTTCCATCGCTGGCTATTGGGGGTGAGATTCTGCCCCCTGCAGAGAGGGCTCGCAATCTGGGTGTCCTCCTGGATGTACGGCTATCTTTAGAAGACCATATTACGGCCATCTCCAGGGGGGCTTTTCATCAGGTTCGCCTGATTTGACTAGATGCGGCCCTTTCTGGATCGGGATGCCTTACGCACAGTCACTCATGCCCTGGTCATCTCCTGCCTGGACTATTGTAACGCCCTCTACATGGGGCTCCCGAATGGGAGCATCCGGAGGCTTCAACTGGTACAGAATGCGGCTGCGCGGGTGGTTATGGGGGCATCAAGATTCGTGCATGTGACGCCCCTCCTGCGCGAGCTGCATTGGTTGCCAGTGGCCTCTCGGGTGCGCTTTAAAATTTTGGTGTTAACTTTTAAAGCGCTCCATGGCATCGGACCAGGATATTTACAAGACCGCATTCTGCCATTTTCCTCTCACCGTCCGGTGCGCTCCCACAGGGAGGGTCTCCTGCGGGTCCCGTTGGCATCTATGTGCCGGCTGGTGACCCCGAGGAGTAGGGCCTTCTCTGTGGGGGCATCTGCCCTCTGGAATGGGTTGCCTCCGGAGTTATGGACAGCCACGGACCTGGGGACCTTTAGGCGTGCTTTGAAAACCTGGCTTTTTGAGCAGGCCGGCTTGGGCTGATTTTAGTTTTGGAGTGTTTTGTTTTTATTTTACGGTTTTAGAGTATGGTTTTAAATTTGTTTACAGCCAGGGTTGGGTTTAATTTAGCTTTATTGTTTCACATATTTATTGTTTTAATCTGTATGGCTGTGCACCGCTCCAAGTCCTTCGGGAGAGGAGCGGTATATAAATAAATATTTATTATTATTATTATCCACCCCTGCTTTGTCCTCGCCTGCAGGGCACTGGTCCCAGTCAGCCCTGGCAGTGCCAGTGGTCCCCCAATGACAAACAGTGGCCTGATCTTGACCCCCACTAACCCGAGCACTCCTGTCCCATTACACCCCTTTTGGGGATGCATGTGTGACCACCATGCCTGATGAGTGGCCATGAGCCAAGATCCGGAAGAGAAGCAGGTGCCGGACAATGCCAGGCGGGGACTTACCTGCCATCAGAGATTTTGGATCTTGCCTCCTCCAGGCTAGCCGAGACTTCGTTCCCCAATCACGTGGGCTAATGATGGGGGCTCCCCTGCCCGCATATTTCTTCCTTTGGCACCAGCCCCCTGGAGCAAGCTGTAGCCCCAGAGTGGGGCAGAGGCTCCTGGTCTCCTCCTCCATGGGTCTGGGAAAGAAGGGGCAATCCCTCCCAGTTTGCAGGGCCCACAACTGATGGGAAGTACCTCTTGCTGCCTCCCCAGTGGAAAGAAGGCCAAGGGGACAGCTGCTGCCATCGCACCTCATAATGAGCTTTGGCCCTCAATTCGCCTGGCAGATTCTGACTCTCACGCCAGGGGGCACCACCAGGCAGCGGGCCTGGAAGCAAATGAAGGGGTAGCCCCCACATGGGGGCAGATGGGTCAGGCCCAGGCCCTCCCTCCCTCTCTCTCTTGTGCCTGCCTAGTCTGGGGGGGGGGGCACATGGCTGTCTCCAGACTGCTGCCTTGGGGGCCAAAGTCAAGCAGGGACCCTGCTGTGCCCAAGGAACACACGCCAGGAGCCAGGCACAGTGGGTCGGTGGCTCTTACCCAGGGCCAGCCCAAGCCACTCGCTGAGCTTTGGAGGCCATGTCTCAACCCTGGGCAGGGAGGGTGACCTGTTGACCTGTCACCATTGGTTACCAGCTGTGTGGAGGAAGGGAGGGAGAAGCCCAAACTCTATGTGGGAAGGAGAAGCATGGGTGGCAAATGCCATCCAGCAGAAGTAGGTGCACAGTGATGCTGTGGGCACAGCCCCCTCCCCCAAACCTCGAGTCGGCATAATTAGGTCTGAGTCTCCTGAAACGGAGGGGTCTTTGGTGCTCTGTGAGCTTCGTTGTTTCAACGTTTTAAGACCCAACTAGGTAACTTCATCGGTGCGGGTGTAGGGTTTGCTCCCTGTTTATATTCAGTAGCTTGCCCTGCCTGTGTCAGTGGTGGGTGTAGTTTTCTCCTCCATGGTTCCTTATTAGGATAGTTTGTCTGGTGTTAATCCCTGCTTATCTGGATTTAGTCCACTAGATGGGATATGTTCTTCTTGCTTCTTCGTTCCCTACTTTTCTATTGTCTCTGATGTATAACTCTGGTTTTTTTCTCTAGCTTATCTATGGATAACTGATTTGTCTAAGTGAAAAGTTTCCAGGAATTCCCAGGCATTGTTGGATTTGGCTTGGCCTAGGATGCGCCCCCCACCGCCCCATGAAAATGTGGCTGAGGCTGCCCACATACCTGGAGGGATTAAGGAATTTCCATCATGCCTTTCATTCATGGGTGGGTTTTGCCTGCCTCTCCTACACGGTGGCTGCTGTAGGCCTTGCGCTGCGTTGTGTGGAAGACGGTTCTCTTCTTCTTGGGCCTCTGGCGCTCCTGGTTCATTTACGGTGCTTTAAAGGGCTTTGACTGGCCTGGTGGCCTTGCAGGACGGTGCCACATGGGTTCTTCCTGGGCTCTTTTTCTGGGCTCTTCTGGAAGTAACCCCCCCCCGCCCCTCCCCCAGAGGGAACTCCACAAAGAGGTTGCTGTGTAGTGGCAGCCCTGAAGAAGGCTCACTCTGTGCCCAAAAGAAGCTGGCCTGACTCCACCAGCATTGGCCCCCAACCGCAGAAGAGGCTGTGGGCTTCATCCCTCCCCCCCCCCCCGCATCAGGCGAGAACATCTGGAGCTTGGAAAAGATGTATTGGGAGGGGGGGAATCCTGTGAGCCAGGTGCAAAAATTCCTGCAGAAGGCGCGGGGGGGGGGGGTCTGCCCTCTCCGAAGGCTCCCCCCTCAACAATGCTCTCTGGCAGGGTAAGGCTCTGTATGGGAACAGAGAGCAAAGCCTGAGGGGGAAGGGTCTTCTCTCCCACCCCTCCCCAGGTGTGAAAGGCTCCTGCTCAGAAGATCCTGCCCGGATCCTGCGGTGGGCGACCTCGAGTGGCCCAGAGAGGCTGGGGGCTTTCTGGAGGGTCTGGCCAGAAGGCCCTGTTCTGGTGGGGGGCAGTGGGGAGAGCCAGAGAAGGGCCCAGGCTAGTCTGAGGGGCTGGTGGTGAAAAGGGGCTGGTGGCATCAGAAACCTTTCCAGTTGGGGGGGGAGGGTGGCCCCCCCTTTCTTCCTTGCATTCGCTTTGATCTCTCCCTTCCTCAAGATGGCAGGACCCCTCGGGGCCAGAAGGAGTGGCTCCTGTGGGGGCCCCTCGAGGCCTTGCCTTCCTTGGGCAGCAGAGGCAGTGGGGGGTGGAGACGGGGCCTGGCAGAGGCTTATGGACCCAGTAGCTGAGGGTGTTTGGTGGGGAAACCAAGCAAGCTGAAGTGTCCCCAGCACGAAGAGGGGCTCTTGAGGCTCCTGAGGCCCAGGGACTGTGCATGTCCGCTCTGGGGGCCACAGCCCAGATGCGCAGAGAGGCTCCTTACCAGGCTGCCCCACCTGCAGGGAGGGAGGGAGGGAGGGAGGGTGGGCACACACACCCAATTCAGTTGTGCCCCCCACCTTCCCTGGGTCCCTGAGCTTCCTCTCTCACACACAAGAGTGTGTGTTGACGTGCCTTTTCAGCAAGTGTGAACTGTGCCCACGCCCAGGCGGCTCTTGGGTGGGAGCTGCTGTGCCAGCAAGTTGGTGACGGAGCAGGAAGGTGAGTCGGCCATGCCCGAGTGCCACGCCTGGAGCCTCCTTGGCTGCTGCCAGATGCCGCCTGCAGGCACTCGCCAGGAGAGCCCGGCAGCAGCAGGAGCAGCATGGCTGGAGGTAGGGAGGCTCGGCACGGACGGAGGGCCAGCGGTGGGGAAGGGAGCCCAGCTCTGCCCCGCAGCCCCTCACTCTCCACTGTGCCCCCACAGAGCTGCAGCTGGCCTTTGTGGACTGGCACGGCCCGGAGAACGCCCATGGGCACCACACGGCCGAGATGAGCAGCGGGCAGCTGGCTGTGCGGAGGGGGCAGCCCTTCACCCTCACCCTCCACTTCCACTCCAGGAACTACGAGCCGGGGTTCGATTCCATGCACCTGGTTGCAGAGACAGGTAAAGGGGGAGGGGGACCCCAGGCCAGGCGCCCCTGCTTGTGTTCCAGACCAAGAGAGTGGCTGCTTCCAGCCCCGGCAGGAGCGGCTTCTCCTCACCACAGGGCCCTCTGGAACCAAGTCTCCCCTCACTCACTCCAAGCCCCTCCCCCCGGCAGACGAAGCGGCACAAAGGCTGCTTGCACTGTTGGCTGCCTGGGTCCAGAACAAGGGAGGAGGGCTGTTGAGGATGACGGCAGGTGGGGGGTGCTTCCACCCCCCCGTGTTAAGCCCCTGGGCAGAATCTCTTCCTGG
The DNA here is from genome assembly GCA_023653725.1 of Bungarus multicinctus. NCBI lineage: Eukaryota > Metazoa > Chordata > Lepidosauria > Squamata > Elapidae > Bungarus > Bungarus multicinctus. Next base: position 135,224,108 of record CM042842.1, on the reverse strand, counting down.
AGCAGGGAGTGATGGCTCTGCCCAGGAGGAGGCCCAGGGGAAACGGCAGCCAAGCTGAGAAGCCTGCAAGGCGGGTCAGTAGAGGGGGAGCCAGGAAGCCTGCTCAGGAACAAGCAGGGGGGGCTCCCTGGTGAGCGGAGGAGTCAGGACTGAAACTCTGTGGAAGGGAGGGAGGGCTGGCCGGATCAGCCAGGCCAAAGACCTCGCTGGAGGGATTGGGTCTGGTTCCCTTGGGGGAGACGGGACAGGAGATCACCGAGGCCCAAAAGGGATTCAAGCTTGATGGAGCCACTGGCCAACAGCAGCCCAAGGTGGCCCTCCGCCTGACAACACTGGAGTCACTGGCTACCCGAGTGCCTTTCGGGGAACCTCCGGAGAGACCCCGTCCAGCCGAAGGGAGTTTTTTTTTGGGGGGGGCAGAGCCTTGGCGCTCTCTGAGCTTTGTTTGCAGGCGTTTTGTTACCTCACCAGGCAACGTCTCTGCTGGTGCTTCTCTTGGGGCACAAATAGACCCTCTTGTACAAAGATGGCCTCTCTTCCTGGCTCCCTCCACCCCACCCTTCGCAGAGCCCCAGTTTAGCAGGCCTCGGTGTTGATTTATACTGTGTGTGTCCCGATTGGGGGCAATCGCTTGGCAAACCCGTCAAGCAGCTGGTTGGGGGATTTGGGGGGGGCAGTGAGTTTGGGCAGAAGGGGAGCTCTGCCCACTCCTGCAGTGATCATCCCTGGGCAATGGCCTCAATGCCCGCCCCCCCCGCCATGTTTCTGTGGCTGTTGCCAGTGGCCCTACTTTTCCCTGGGGCTGTAATGCTGCCCCCACTTTCCTGAGGCTGAGGGGGACATGCCACCTTGGCCAGCCATCCTGGTGTCAATGTCTTGGATTAGGGAATTTCCCAGTTTTGGCCCTGGCAGAGCAGCAGTGGCAGTGCTGCCACCTCAGAATGGAGGGGTTCTCAGTTGAAGGGTCAAAGAGGAAAGGAGAGCAGAGGCCAGCTGGGGGCCCACTGACCATTCCTTGGGTGTAGCTAGAAACCCCCCATCTGCAGGAGGCAGAGCTGGTCAACGGAATGCTGCCCATCCAGCTGGGCCAGTCTGGCTGCCCAACCGCCTACTGTGGAGCACAAAGGCCCCTCCCCCGGCTGGCCTTAGAGGACGCTCCCAACCCCTCTTTGCTTAGCAGTTCCTGGCTCCCCCCTTCCCTGAGGCGAGGGCTTCCCTCAAATGAGATGACCAGCCCACAGGAGCAGCGAGTGAGCGAGCGAGCAACGGGTCCAGGGGCTGTGTGAGCCCAGCCCGAGAGGGCTCCCTTGTCCATCCTCCTCCGGGGTGTTGGTGCAGGCAGGAGAGGACTCCACTGGTGCCCCCTTCTCCCCACTCCCCAGGGCCAGGGCCAGACCGGGCCATCTTCCTGGTGAGTCTGAGCCAGCCACACAACAGGGAGGCCTGGAGAGCCAGCGCAGTGCCCAGCGGCGCCCAGTCCACAGACATCACCATCTCTGCCCCCGCAGAGGCCCCCATCGGGCAGTACCAGCTGAACATCCACTTTGACTCCGGCCAGGGCATGTCGTCGTCCTACCAGCTGGGCGAAATCCTCCTCCTCTTCAATGCTTGGTGTCCAGGTACCGGCACTGCTTCCTCCCACTGTTGGAGTGGCCCTGCCTCCCCTTCAAGGCTACAGCTGGCCTCCAATGCCTGGACTGAACTGAGCAGCCTAGGGCCTGATTGGTCCTGGGAAGGAAGACCACCAGGAGATCTCAAGGCTAAGAGCACCCCAGAGCTCTCTCCCAGGCGGGCCCTGCGTGCTGCATGGGCAGCTTTGACTCCAGAGACTCTGGGGCTGGGGGTGTGAGGAGCTTATTGAGCCCTTTCGGGGAACCTGAAATAATTGCGAGAGTAGGAGAGAAAATGTGAGGAGAACCAACTGCTCTTCTCCCTTCACTGCGCAGAAGACGATGTCTACCTGGAAAGCGAGGCCGAGAGGCAGGAATACGTGATGAACGAGCACGGCATCATCTTCCACGGAAACAGGAACTGGATCCACCCAGTTCCCTGGAACTACGGCCAGGTACGAGGAGCCCCCCTCCGGGCCACGGCATCGCAGTTTAGTGGGAGGCCCACCTCGCTTCCCCCCTGCCAGTCTTGGGAGGAGTCGGCCAGCGGTGTCCCCGTCCTGGTCTGGCTCAGCTGCGTTTGTCTCCTGTAGTTCGATGAGGAGACGGTCGGCATCTGCCTGAAGCTGCTGGACCGCAACCTGCAGTTCCAGCACCACCCGGTGCAGGACTCTGCCCTGCGCAGCAGCCCTGTCTACATCAGCCGGGTGCTGAGTGCCATGGTAAGAGCCGGGCCCCGGGGCCCCTGGCCACTGACCGAGACATCCAGGTGCCTCTGCCCCTCCCACCTCTTTCCTCCTCCTCTCCAGGTCAACAGCAACGATGACTCCGGGGTCCTCCTGGGCAACTGGGGTGAGGACTATTCCGGGGGCACCCGCCCCAGCGAGTGGAACAGCAGCATCCCCATCCTCAAGCAGTGGGAGCGCTCTGGAGGGCAGCCAGTCAAGTACGGGCAGTGCTGGGTCTTTGCAGCTGTGATGTGCACAGGTAGGGCTGGAGCTGACCACTTGCATGCAGCACCTGCCACGCCAGGTGGGGGGAGGGTGGCAATCTCCCTTGGTGCCCCTTCACCAAGTGAATCTCCATAACTCTGCCTCGCCTCCCTGCTGAACGCTTTGGATGCTGGGATGCAGGCCGGCTGTGCTCACCCAGGAGCTCTTAACCAGGGTCAGCTTTCCAGGGCCCTCCCACCTTCTCTTGGGCCAAGAGGGCTGCCTTGTGCAAGAGGTTGGCACTACTGAGTAAGCCCTTCACTTGGGCACCCCCGGCCCCTGCAGCAACCTTTGGAATCCGTGCAGCCCCAGATGGTGGTGGGGAGGGTTCCAGGGTCACACGTTGTAGGGAGCCATGGGGGGGTGGGGAGAGCCCCTTGCAGACCCACAAAGAAGGCTGGGGGAGGCGGAGGGGGCTGGTTGGCTCACCGACCCCCTCTCTCCCAGTGATGCGCAGCCTCGGGATCCCAACGCGGGTGGTGACGAACTTTGACTCCGGCCACGAGAAGGACGGCAACCTGGTTATCGACGTCTTCTATGACAACACCGGGCAGCTGCTGCCCCAGGAGAGCAAGGACAGCATCTGGTGGGTGGCACAGTTGGGGGCAGAGCTCCGGGGCCAGGCCAGGCTCTGTGTGGCTGAGCCTAGCAAATGGTGGCCTTGGTGCAGAGGGGCCCTCCGTCTCCCTTTGACCCCTATGGAGGACGCCCCCGTGAGGCCTTTGGAGGAGCCAAAGGGCGGAGGCTTGGAGGAGGCCTCTTCCTTGCAGGGGGAGAAGCGGGGAGCACCCAATTCCTGTGGTGGCTTTGCCTTCCCTGCAGTATCGAAGGACCCTGCTGGCCCAGGCCACATCCACATGGTCGTGGGAACTCCTCGTGGGCTTCTGGAGAGCCACGGGGGCAGAACGAGGGTGGCTAGAGGGCCTCTGGCCTGGCATAGCTCCCCAGCCCCCTCCCGGTAGCCCCAGGAGAGCTGCCCCAGAGCCACTCTGCCTGAGGCCTCTCAGAAGGTGGTACCTGTGCCGAAGCCGAGTTCATGGAGCCCACTATGCCCAGCATGGCTCCCTCCCCCAAATACCCGGCTTGGCTGGGACAGGTGGCTTTCTAGGCTGGCCAAGCACATCCCCTCTCTCACCTCTCCCCCAGCAGGGCTGGGGTTTGCAAGGGGGGCGTTGGCTGCCCATGACAACTCCCTCCCTCCTTGTACGGCAGGAACTTCCACGTATGGAACGAGTGCTGGATGGTGCGCAGGGATCTGCCCCCTGGGTACGACGGCTGGCAGGTCTTGGACGCCACCCCGCAGGAGTCCAGCAACGGTAACCGAGGCAGCTTTCGCTCTCTTCTCCGGCGGGGCTCGGGCAGGCGCCTTGACCCTTCCTCCTCTCTCTCCCCTTCGGCAGGGCTGTACCGCTGTGGGCCAGCGCCCGTCAAAGCCATCCGGAACGGCGACATCCACCTGCGCTATGACACCCCCTTTGTGTTCTCCATGGTGAATGCAGACCGGGTGGTTTGGCTGCTCTCGGGGACAAGGAGAGAGAAGCTCCAGTGGAACCCAAGTGCCGTGGGGAACTACATCAGCACCAAGGCCGTGGGAAGTGAGGAGCGAGAGGACATCACACACACCTACAAGCACCAGGAAGGTACCTCTGCCCCCGGGGTTTTCGCAGCCCTTCCCTGCCGACGCCTGCCTTTTCCCCAGGCCTTGGGATGGAGTGGGTGATGGGGTTGGAAGGGACCCCTGAGGTCTTCCAGTCCAACCCACTGCTCAAGCAGGAGGCCCCCTACCACTCTGGGCAAACGGTTGTTCCAACCCTTGAAACCCTCCAGTGATGAGGGAGCATCCAGAAGTCTCAGAGGCTGCTCCACGCACTGTTCTCACAGTCAGGAGAGCCCTCCTTTGTTCTAGGTGGGTCGCTTCCAGATCCTTCTGTCTGTGGCTCCTTGCCCTGCCTTCAGGGGCCCCGGAGAAGGGGTCGCCCCCCAAGCGTCCCCCGGGTGGCTTTTTTCAGGCCTTTGCGTTCCTTGGCTTGCCCTGAGGGAGGGCTGCCCAGGGCGGTCATGGGGTTGGGCAGCCTAGGCAGGAACCAGATCTATAGTGGCCAGCCAGCCTGAAATGTAACCAGATGACCCAGCAGGGCTTCCTGGAGCCATCCAGTCGGGCCGGGGCTGGAGGTCCAGCCTCCTCCCAAAAGCTCCTCCTGGCCTGGCAATCTATTCTCCCATCCTCCTGCAGCGCATTACAGTTCCTCCAAGCCCCATTTTACCATGAGAGGGAAGCCAGCACTGGCAGGCCCAGCCCGTGCCCTCCCCCATAAGTTGGAGCTGTGGGGCAGAACCTGTGCCCAGATGCTGCTGGCTGGGCCCTTGTAACTTGCCAGCATCGTGACAGAAAGCCCAGATTAATTTCTGGCCCAGAAACAGGCAGGGCAGAGCAGGAGAGAGACACCACACACCCCCCACTCAAGAGTTCAGGATGAGGTTGCACTGGAGGCAGCTGCTCAGGGCCCCTCCGCCAGCCTGCTTGCCTTTCGGAGGCATCCCTGCTGAGCCCCCCCTCTCCCCCCGGCCTGGGCACTCCTGGCCCCCTCAGGCAGCTCCTCTCCCTCCGCAGGGTCCCTGGGTGAGCGCCAGGTGTTCCTGAAGGCACTCACGCGCAGCCAGCCCTTCAGCCCCATCAGTACCAGGACCAGCGCCCTCCCGGCTCTGCAAGGTGGCCGGCGCCAGGAACCCCCTCCGGGGGCTCAGACGTTTCTCCACCTCCAGCTGGTGGAGAGCCCGGAGATCGGCCAGGACATCCACCTCACCCTGCTGGCCCGCAACCTGGAGTTTGCCTCCAAGGAGCTGAAGCTCAGCCTGAGCGCCCAGTCGGTGCTGCATAACGGACACCCCTTAGTGCCCTTCTGGCAAGACACCATCTACCTCTCCCTCAGCCCCAAGGAAGGTGAGCCAGGGGTGGCCGCATGGGGGTGGCCGCAGGTCCCACCCTGCCCTGGTCCCCACTACCTGCCCTCTTCCCACAGAAAAGCGCCTCCCTTGGCTCATCACCTACCGACAGTACAGCCGGCACCTGCAGGAGGACAAGCAGATCCGGGTGGTGGCCATGGGGGAGGAGAACACCTCCTGGCAGAAGGCCCTGGCGGAGAAGACCATCACGGTGGCCACCCCCTCCCTCCTGGTCCACGTAGGTGACCCCCTCACTGGCCCACCCCCCCTGCCAGCAGAGGACATGGCTGCCCAGCAGTTCTTGGGGGCGGGGGGAAGCTGATCCTGACTTTCTAGGCCTTTCCTCCCCCCCCCCGTGCAGGTGTTCTAAACCTCCCCCCTCCCCCACAGGTGTTGTCCCCCGTGGTGCTGGACCAGCCCTTCCAGTTCCGAGTGGAGTTTATCAACCCCCTGGCCGAAGCCGTCAGCGATGGCCTCCTGACTGTGGAGGGGGCTGGCCTGGTGCGAGGCCAAGCCCAGATAGAGTGAGTGGGGCTGGGCTGGGGGCGGGTGCAACATGGCTCCCAAGGAGGAATGAGGCCGTGTGGGAGGTGGGCTGCTCTCCCCTTCTTGTGTCTGTGTGCCAACAACCGTGTCTGGTGTTGCCTAGCCGTCTCCCGGCAGATGGGGGGGGGAGAACTCTGCACCCCCTTTGGGTACCAGAAAAGGAGCTGCAGAACCCCCTGGGCTGCCCCTGGCAGGGAGAGCGCAGCCAGCCTGGACCCAGCGGGGGGGGGGGGAGGCAGCCCTGAGAGTGGGTGGGGCACCCTTTCTGGAAGGTGCCAGAGGCTCCTCAGCTGCTGCTGGATTCTGGCCGGTCCTGTTTTGTGCCTCTTCTGGGGAGAGCCAAACAGGGCGAGCAGCCCACAGCAGGTGCCCCAAGGGAGGGAGGGAGGAGATGCTTTGGTGGTGTGGGAGGCTGGGGAGCTGCAGGGCTGGGAGGCGGCCTTCTCTGCTGGAGGAAGGAGGGAGGGAGGCCGGTACCGAGCCCCTGCCTTTGCCTCCCCAGGTTGGGCTTCCTGCCTGCCGGACAGCAGGCCAGCCTCACCCTCCAGCTGATCCCCTACAAGAGTGGGCCTCGGCAGCTGCACCTCACACTCAGGAGCAGCCTCTTCCCCCCCCTGAAAGGACACAAGCAGCTGCAGGTGGCCGAAGGCGGCTGGAGGACCGGCTGGCTGCCTTAGCCACCTCGGCTGCCCCTCCCCGTCCTTCAACGGGCCCTCAATAAACGGACTGTTGCACCAGCCGGGTCTTTTCTTGGGCGCAGCTTCTCCAGGACCCCCAGGCGGAGTCCACATGAAGCGGGGGGGGGGGATCTCACCACTGCGCCGGCTGCAAATTGAGCCCCCCCTCCCCCCAAGGTCCTCTTGGACCTTTAGCATCTCCGGGGGAACTTCCGGCTTTGGGGCAAAGGGAAGGAGCAACCCTCCCCCAGGTGAGGGGAGATGGGGGTGGGAACAGCCCTGAGGCTCCGCAGGTGGGCCGAGCGAGGCAAGGGTCTGCGTTTCGCCTTGGGCTCCATCGTTCCCAGTGCAAAGGGCTCCTCCTGCAACGCACCACCGAATGAAATCCCGAGCCAGGAGGGCCCAGACAAGAGCTGCCCCGAGCGGCTTCTCCTGGGACACTGCAGGTCTTGCGGTGGAGCTCAAGGGGGCTGCCCCACGCTCTGGGCAAGGGGAGCCATTCCCCACAGACACACCCCCCTTGCGCAGCTGGGGCTGCAGAAGGTCGAACCCCCACCTGGATCGCCCTCCCTGTCCCCTTCCCCGAGGAGTCACCCAGCGAGGGCGGCCCCACCCCAAGAGCCGGTCAGCGGGGAGTCATTCTGTGTCCTCTGGTGGGCCGGTGCCACCACCGACCACCCCACCTGGCAGCTCCCCCTGGCCCCTGGGAAGAAGGGAGTGGTGGGAGGGGAGATGGGGCAGGAAACGTGGGAGGAGTGGGGCCTCCATGCCCCCTCAAAGTCCCTCTGGAACTGGAGCCGTGCTTGGGTTAGGAAAATAAGCCCACTGCCAGCCTTCTGGGTTTCTTGCACAGAGGCCAAAGGTCCTTTATTGCCCGCACTGGGGACAAAAGTGCTACAGCTGCCCTTCCGGCCGGGCGTCTCCAGCGCAGCACCAACCCTCCCCTGCCGGGCCAGGGTCCCCCAGCAGGCCTTGGGTGGCGTCCTTGATCTTGCCTAGGTTGTGGTCCACTGCTCCAGCCAGGAACCGCACCCAGCTCTCTTCAGAGGGAGGGCAGACGTGGCTCATCCTGCAGGAGACGGGACGGCAGCCCTGAAGGGACAGGCAGCTCCCTGCCCAGCCCAGCAGGCAACTCAGGCTCCCCTGCCAGCATGAAAAGTTGGGGTGGCCACCGGAGAGAGGGAGAGAGGGAGGGAGGGAGGCTCCCCAAAGACCAGGGCGAGTCCACAACCGGTTCCCTCACCTGGTGATTTCCAGCATCTTCATTAGCACCGAAGCCAGTTTCCCAGCCTAAAAAGGGATCCAGACGTGGGCAGGAAGGCCTGGCGCCTGCTGCCCCCACAGGGGGAGCCCACCTCCTCAAGGGTACAGGGGGAGGGCTCCAGCCATGATTAGCAGCCTGCCTCTGGGGACCCACCTGAGAAATCCTGGCTGCCCAGGACCACGGGCAGGACCCCCTCCCCTCCCCTGGGTGAAGGAAAGCAGCCTCTTCCCCCAGACGAGACTTGATCATCCCCAGGGAGGCTCCGCTCCCCTTGCAGGCAGCCCCAGAGCAGCCTGGAGGGAGCAACCCTCCCACTGAGACTCTCTCCCTGGGGAGGAGCCACGCCAGGCCTGGCACAGGCAGCCGGGTCTCCCCTGGAGCAACTTACGTTCAGCCGCAGAGCCAGCTGGTTCACAGGCGGGCAGAGGCTGAGCACCAGTTCATCCACGCTGAAACAGACGGCAAACCCAGCCCGGGCTCAGCACCGCAGTGGGAGGCCAGCGAGGGCCTTAGGCAGGTTGGGCCTCGCAGGAGTGGCCTCCTGCCCGCCCGCGGCCCCCCCCCCCCCCCCGCAATGCAGGGTGCCAGTTGCCCCTCTGCTTGGTGGGGCCTTGGTGACTCTCCTCACCTGGGGCTGAGTTCAGCCGCAGCCTCGGCCAGGGCATCCAGCTGAGCCACCTGCTCCGCCGTATCTGCTCCGCCGTGAGTCCTCATGGCCGCCAGCAATTTCCTCAGGCCAGCCTTGGTGGCCTTCACCAGCCCCTTGCAGGGGCCTAGCAGCTGCTGCTCGGCGTCTGTCCAGGCAAAGCCACAGTGCCCTGGGAAGCCCAGGGCTTCCTCCTCCAGCGGATCCCTGGGAGAAGCCCCTCCCTCGGCCTGCATCTAACACAAACACAAGCCCGTGGCAAGGAGTGCTCCGGCAGCTCCGGGCGGCAGCTGGGAAAGGGAGGGGAGACAGGCCATCAAGGGGGAGGGGGGGGAACCAAGGGGGCACCACCTCCCATGCGGAAGAGTCACCCCCAGCATCCTGAAGGAAGCGAGAGGGAGCCCAAGGTGAAAGTGGGGACAGAATCCCAAGGTTTGGGGGAGACCAGCTAGGTCCCTGAGAGGGTGGGAAGCTGTGGGGTCTCAGGAAAGCAACAGCCGCTAAAGACAGGAGGGAAAACCAAGAGATCGATTCCCCAGGTCTGGGCAGGAGGTAGGACTATATAGGGGCCCTCGCAGACCAGAGGTGGCTTCCATTCCGTTCCACACACAGCCCAATTTGTCCAAATAGTTGCTTACAGCCACCGGTAAGCGTGCCGGATGCTAGCGGTCATTGGGGTTTTGAAGGTGATTGGCAGTTGAGGAAAGGGCCTATTGGCAAAACCTCGGGGTGTCACCTTTGGGAGCCAGAAGGGCACCTCAGGGTAAATCAAAGGGCCGGCCCAAGTTCTGATTTCTTTATTGGAGCTCAGGCTTCCTGGGCTAAATAGCACACCTGGAACTTGAAAGACATACAACCTGCTCTCTCACAAAATGGGTGGCAAAGAAGGCAGCGCCAATTAGCTGCAAGCCAGTTATCATAAAGCCATCTTCCCCCCACCCCCCACCTCCCTTGGAAGCCCCTCTGAACCTCCCTGCCGTCTCTTGCCACCGCTACTGCCTAGGAAGGCCGGTGCAATCTTCATCAAACGCAGGCATTGCTCACCCGTGGCAGCTTCCCGCTGTCTTTAAGTTAAAAGGCTTTAGGTCCAAGGGGTTTGCAGGTGGCCCCCCTCCCGGTCTGGAACAGCCAGTGGGGCACCTCCAGTCAAGGCTCCCAACGTGCATAGCTGCCCCCTCCCTCTTGCCAATGGAGAAGGCCCCTCTTTATTCGCTCTTCCAAGCTCAGGCCCTGGCAGTCGCTGGGCCTCTGCTTCCCAGGCTCTCCTCACCTGCTCCATCTCCTCCAGGGCATCCTTGATAAGTTCCAGGCAGGAAGAAATGACCAACGTGGCCGCTGCCAGGTTGTCTGAGCAGAGAGAACAGTGGGTGAGGGCGCTCTGTGGAGGGTAGCAAGAGCTCCACCTCCACCTAGGCCCATTCAGGGGCTGCTCACGCACAGCTGCCTTCTGGCCCTGACTTCTCTCCCGCCACTTACCATGCGGCAGGCAGGAAACTCGGTCGCAGGCCTCCCAGACGCCTCCGGTCGAGATTAGCTGCTCCTGAGACAGGCTGCAAGAGGGGCAACGTGAGCAATGAAGCCAATAGGCTACTGGGAAGGCTGAGGTCAGCAGAAGACAGTGGAGACACCCCACCCATCAACCCGGCCTCTTGGGGCCTTTTCTGGAGAGGGAAAGCAGAGGGGCAACCATGGAAGATTTCAGATTACCAGAGTCAGAAGGGACCTTGTAGGTCATCTAGTCCAACCCCACACCCAAGCAGGAGATCCTACACCATTTCTGACAGAGATGGTTGTCCAGCCTCTTCTTGGAAGCCTCCAGGGATGAAGCTCCCACAACTTCTGAAGGCAACTTCTATTCCATGGGTTGACTGCTCTCACTCTCAGAAAGTTTCTCCTTATTTCCAGGTTGAATCTCTCCTTGGATCAGTTTCCATCCATTGTTCCTTTGGGTGCTTTGGAAAATAGCTTGACCCTTCCTCCTCTCTGGGGCAGCCCCTCAAATATTGGAAGATGCTCTCCTGTCTCCCCTGATCCTTCTCTTCCCTAGACTAGCCAGGCCAGTTCCTGCAACAGTTTATCGTATGTTTTAGCTTCCAGTCCCCTCATCATCCTGGTTGCTCTTCTCTGCACCAAACTGGATGCAGTATTCTAAGTGTCCTTTTACTAGGGCTTTATAAAGTAGTATTAGTACTTAACATGATCTTGAATGAATGAATCCCTCTGTTAATGCAACCTAGGATTGCGTTGGCTCTTTTGGTTGCTTCTACACGCTGCTGGCTCCTATTTAGCTAGTTGTCTGCTAAGACTCCAATATCCTTCTCACAGTTACACAGTTAAAGGTTTTACTTGCCTAAGTGTAGGACTTTACTTTTCTCTACATTGAATTTCATCTTGTTAGAATGGCCCAGTGTTCTAGTCTGTCAAGATCCATCTGGATCTTGAGCCTATCTTCCTGGATGTTAGCTATTCCTGCCAGCTTAGTATCATCTGCAAATTTGGTAAGTTCCCCTTCTATTCCCTCATCTAGTTCGTTAATGAAGATATGGCAGAAGGCTCACCTCTCCTGGGGGGTCCGAAGGATTACCTCTATGAGCTGAATCATCCCTTCCACCATCTGGATCGTGGCACAGCGGACAGCATTGTTCAGGGCCTTCCCTGGGATAGGCAAAGGGAACTCTGCAGCATTCTAACTTGCAAACTGGAGCAAGATTTCTTGTAACAAGCAACTTTAAATAAATGCAGGAACCTTCAGCCATCACTGAGGAGCTCCAGCCTCCCCCCCCCTCCAGCTTGAGAGAAGAGACATAGGATGGAGGGGCAGCTTTCAGAGCTGATGGCCCAAAGCCTCTTTGCACTGCTGGAAGGGTGGGGGGCAGGGGGCCCCTCTGCTCCTGCTCACCTTGACTCTCTGGGAGCTGGTAATACACTAAGACAACTCCGATGATGGCACTGCGCACCTCTTCGCTCAGCCTCTCGCATGTCTGAGAAGGAACCAACCACAAAGATTAAGCTGCTATCCCCAACAAGATTGAGCCTATGTCCTTCAAGGCCTAGAGGGGCCCTACTTTGGGACCAGTGGAGGATATTCTGTTTCTTCCTACTTTCCTACCTGAACAATCAAGCTAATTTTAAAATGGAGAATTGATTGGGGGGACAATCTCACTCAAGATGAAAAACACGACATCCTCTATCTCCAGTCTACATGGTCCATTCAACAGTTCCATTTGCACTACTCGGGTGAGCCTGAGGACACAATAAACCTCCAAGCGGCCACAATTACTCTCTAAAAGAATATAGATGACCAGCTGTCAGCAAGGAGCATAAACCCTTCCATTCCCCACCATCCAGGCAGACCCGAAGAAGCTTCTTGGATGGGAAGCGAAACATCTTCGAAGAAAAACCAAAAAGCCTAGTTGCCTCTTGAAAAATATACCTTTGGGACAACCAGGACCTGGATGGCTGAGAATCTCCATAGACATCAAGATGAAAAACTTTCTCCAACTCAAAGCACAGGGTTAGCATGAATTGTGACCACCCTGGGGTGCAATTATAAATAAGGATTCCGACATAGGGCTCCCCACACTCTCATGCACCATCGGTTTGGCTTCTCCTTAAGTACGCATCTGGCCATCCTCCCAGAGCCCTCTAAGGAAGGGATACCTCTCAACGCTTCATGAAGAAAACCCAGTCACAAACCATGGTCCCCTTAGCCTCCAAATCAGAGGTCCAATTGACCGCTATGGAATGCACAAGGCCACATCACACCCAAAGTTTCATTTCAGGACAGGAGCTAAACAGCCTTGTCACGATCTAAACTTTGCTATGAAAAGATGAACTTGCAGTACTTGAATAGCTGCCAAATTTCCCAAATTATCAGGAACCTCAGCAGTTAATTCCAGAAAAGCTTTGGGACAACTAAAAACATTAAATTTTTCGTGCAATTGCAATACTGTGTATTGGCAGGAAATGCGTGGGAAAAATATCCCAGGAACGATCAACTCCAGCAGGCGGGAGAAGACCGAGCGCAAGGCCAGCGGCAGCCAACGGCATAGGCCGCCCGCGTTCCTGGAAGGCCCAACCGCAGCCGGGACCGCAGAGAATACTCCCTAAAACAGGGCTCCTCGGAAGGACCGCAGGCTCCCCTCAACCGGGTCTTATTAGCCCGGAATGCCGCGGGGCTGGCCCCACCCGCCCCGGTCTTCGACCGCCGAGGCTCCACGAGCGGAGGAAGGGGAGCGGGGGCCTTGCCGGACGCCGAGGCTCCTGCCGCCGAGTCTCGCACCAGCGCTCGCCCGCCTCTCCCTGGGACGCCGGCCGGGCGGGGTGGGGGAGCGTGGGGAGAGGGACGAAGGGAGACCCACCTCGGCTCGGGCAGCGGCCAGGCTGAGCCGCGTGGCTTCCCGCGAGGCGGCCCCGAAGGCTCCCGCTGCGAGAGAGGAGAGCGAGGATGCCCGCGTCAGGGAGGCCCGGCCGGACACAGGCGTCCGCCCCACCCGCCCGCCGCCGCCGCCGCCGCACCCAGCGCCTCCCAGAAGTGGCCCCGGTCGAAGGTCTCCCTGTCTCCGCCTCCGCCGGCGCCCCGCAGCCCCGCCAGCGTCCTCCCGCAGCGCCTCCCGCAGCGCCTCCATGGCCCGCCGCGCCGGGACGGAAGGAGCCCGGAGGTCCGTCCCCCGGGAGAGTCCGGGCGGGGACGCTTCCGGCCCGCTTCGCTCGCCCGTTCTTTAAAATGCAGCCGCGCCTTAACCTGGTGTAAGAAGCGGCGTTGGGCTCCGGGGATGGCTGAGACCGGGATGGGGGGCGGAGGCCCCCCTCGCATCCGCAGCTCCCCCCCCCGGCAAGGAAAAGGCCGGGAGCCCCGAGACTCCCTTCTGGGTAAACCTCGGCTTCGGCTGCCTGGAAATAGGGGCCGCGCCTGGGCTTCTTCAGGCGGTTCATTGCTGTGCGGACTGAACGGGGCCCTGCCAGGCTTCCTTTGGCTTCACATCGCAGCCAAATCTCAACAAAGCACCTGCCATTCATCCCTTTTGCAGGTGCCTTTCTGCCCACGGGCTGCATCGCTGCCACTTCGGCTTCAGAAAAGGGCGAACGCCGCAGGCGCACAAGCGGGGCTTCCTGACACCCCCTCTCCACGCCGCCTTCCGGGCCTTCCTCTGCCGTTTTTTTCCTCTCAAAACCTCAGAGGCTGGTTGGTCGCCGACCAGATCGGGGCCACCCCAGGCGTTTCAATGACCCCACAGTTAAGACGGGGCTCCGCAGGGTTTGCTAACCTCTCTCCTCCCGAGACCCTTTCCCCACAGTGATGTTGGAGCCCAAATAAAAGGGCTTTTATTGGCGCTTTACAGGCGCTGACCATGTTAAACATTGATGCATCCTCTGTTCCGCCTCCAGACTTTTTATTTTAACTTTGCCTTGTTTTCAACGGAGGCTGGCAAATAATTCTTATTTTGTGCTCTTTGAGAAACGTTCCCAGACGCGCAAACTCCTTTCCTGCACCGGCCAGCCCTGGGGAACTGGAAGCGCATTTGGGATCTTTGCGGGATGAACCCCGCTCCGAGGGCGCCCACGGCAATCCCGCCGTCCTTCTCGAGAGCGGGATGGCGCTCTTCCTCCTGCGCCTCTCGGCGGGGCGGCTGACGGGCCACCCGGGGGATGGGGACGCACCGCCCCACCCCTCCCTCACCCGCCCCCCCGCCCGGAAGCCCGTTGAGGCTCCGGAGCGCTTCCCGGGGCTGCCCCGGGGGCGCTCCTGCACCGGAACCCTTTCGGGCCGTTCTACGTTTCCGGCCGGAGCACCGGAAGACGCATGATTCTCTGCAGCCACGATGGAGGCTGGTGTTGGTGCGGAGCGGAGCCCGGAGGAGGCGGGCGCGGAGCCGGAGCGGACGGACTCGGAGTCGGAGGTGAGGGCCGGGTGGCGGGCCGGGCGGCGGGCCGGGCGAGTCGGTGGGAGATTCGGGCCGCCCATCGACCTTCCCCGCCTGGCCTTCCCTGCAGGAGGAGCCGGCGGCCGCAGGCCGGGGAGACTTCGCGGCGGGCTTCGCGTTCTCCGAGAAGGAAGCCGCGGCGGGAGCGGGCAGCGGGGCCTGGGCGGAGGCGCTGGGGCAGCTCAAGCGCAAGGTAGGCACCCGGGGCGCGGGGCGGGGGGCGGTGGAGGCCGCGTCCCACTCACCTCTCTCGGCCCTCTTGCCTCGGCAGCGCTGCGCCACCAGCTTGGATGAGAAGATCGCGGCGGTGAGGAGGCAGCGCAGAGCTCAGGTCAGAAGCCGCTCGTAGCGCCGCCTCAGACGGGCCTGCGCTTGCGGCGCTTCCCTGCGGGGGGCGGCGGCGGCGGCCCCTTGGGCGCCGCGGGGCTTTGGGCTGGGTGGCTGAGCAGAAGGCCTGCTGCCCTTCCGCAGGAGAAGGCGACCCAAGAAGGAGCGGCCAAGGGAGACTGCGGAGAGGCCCCCCGGGGAAATGAGGCCGAGGCCGGGGATAGCGAGGAGGAAGAGGCGCTGCAGTCGGAGCATTCCTCGGCAGATGAGAGCGTTTTTGCAAAAGCTGGTAACCGAGCCCGGCATTAAGGGAGGCCCGACCAGGAGAGGAAAGCCTGGGAGGGAGCGCTGGCCGCTGCTTTATAGAAGATGAGCAAGTGCCAGAGAAGGGAGTATATCATAGGGGAGAGAGGACAAGGTCATGATGAAATAAGGATTAGGAAATTTGTGGTTCAAAATATTGTGAAAACGTGTGTTGGGTATGAAGCCCTAATGGGTTATTTGTTTGGGTGTCACATAATGCATAAGCATTAACTTCAACTAAATTTGGATTTAACACATACAAAGACAATCACCTAGTACTTGGCATTATTTAATAAATTTAAATGGTAGATTAATTATATGATCAATATCTCAATTTAATTTGTGTATAAAATTGCTCTTGTATTTTGTAAGCAAGTACACAGCAATTGCTTATTTTGTAGATACTCTAAAGCTGAAGCAGCAATGGAAACAGAAGCATGGTGAAAAGGAGGTGAGCATTAGTGGGGTGAAATCGAGGACCTGGCTGCTAGTTCAACCTTTGCTCAGTGCAGCCTCTCAGGTAGATAGCTGTTGGCCATTTTTTTTTTAATCACAAATTTGCCTTAAAAATAGAAGATGAATGGGATGAGTTTATGCACTGTTAACGGATCACAAATTGGCTTGGTTTTGAGCTATTGTGCACGTGCTTGATCATTGTGACTTGTTTACAGCTTTGATGTTGTGCATAAGCCACACCACTGTGATTTGTTTGCAAAGAATGGTTAAAATAAACATTGGCTTTGTACAAAGCAGGGCTACTAGCAGAGATCTGCTTCTGCGTAACATGGTTGGATGTTCACATTCTTGTTTTTCTCTGGCCTAATTTTTAGGAAGCCACACAGTTATTTCAGGAAGACGCTTCGCAGTACGATGATAGTTTGTCCTTCCAAGACATGAACCTCTCTCGACCCTTGCTGAAGGTATCCTTTTGAAATGTGGGCTTCAGGTACCTGGTGTCTTGTATGAATGAAGTCCAAATAAATTTGAGGTGCGGTATCTGAAGATCCAGCATTGGGATATGGCGCTTGCTGCAAAAAAGTCCACTGGTGGCATAGAAAAGCAGCAGAAATGGCAAAATAAGAGACCAGACAATCTAAGAAGTGGCAGCTTTCTCTGGTTCCAAATGGCTGCTTGGAAGAGAGTGAAGTTCTGAGGGCTTCCCAAGGCCTTTCAGCATACAGGGGCTTTGGGGATGGAATGATGTTCTAGGGACGGGTTCCAGATGAAAACTGTTCCTTTCAGTGCAGCTTCCATAGGATAAACATCTAGTGGTTTTTAGAAAAAAGTTGGACGGTAACAGTGTCATGTGGACCTTGCAGAAACAAGAGCAGAATAAATCGGTGAAGTGGAATGGGTTGAAACGGCTATTGTTCAGCCACCTTCCTCTTGGACTGATTGCATTTTTCCTAAAGAAATGGGAAATATTAAGAAATTAAAAGATGTAAATGTTGAATACGGTGGCCCTGCTTAAGAATGAAAGCCCTTTAGCAAAAGCCCTTTCTAACCAGGTCTCTACTGGACCTGCTTTAGGCGTTTGCACACTGATCTGCGTCTCTCTCTCTCTGTTCTCAGGCCATAACTGCCCTGGGCTTCAAGCAGCCTACCCCGATCCAGAAGGCCTGCATCCCTGTAGGACTGCTGGGAAGGACCTGTGTGCCTGTGCGGCCACAGGAACAGGTACGTTGCGCCTAGCCGATGATGAGAATGGGTTTGAAACGACTCCTGGGGATCTTCACTTTGTTGCCTGCCTTTCAGGAAAGACTGCCGCCTTCATCCTTCCTGTCCTGGAGCGCCTGATCTACAAACCTCGCCAGGCCCCCGTCAGTCGGGTGTTGGTGCTGGTGCCAACCCGGGAGCTGGGCATCCAGGTGCACTCCGTTACAAAGCAGCTGGCTCAGTTCAGCAACATCACGGTGTGCCTGGCAGTGGGTGAGTGACCCAGCCTTGGGCATTTCCATGGGCACTTCACTGATTTGCTCCTTTGGGAATTGATGGGCTGCCCGTCCTTTGTGTTGTTGTAGGTGGCTTGGACCTCAAGACCCAGGAGTCAGCCCTGCGCTCCGGCCCTGACATTCTCATCGCCACTCCTGGCCGCCTCATTGACCATCTGCACAACTGTCCCTCCTTCCACCTGGACAGCATTGAGGTCCTCATCCTGGATGAAGCCGACCGGTGAGAGGATGGCTTAATTCCCCTGGGGCCGAGATGCGGGGCTGGCTCTCCTCTGGCCCTCTAAGCCTCCTGGCCTGGCGCAACTATCGCCCCTTGTTCCCCTTGCCTGTCAGGATGTTGGACGAGTATTTTGAGGAGCAGATGAAGGAGATCATCCGGATGTGTGCTCGACATCGCCAGACCATGCTGTTTTCTGCAACCATGACGGATGAGGTACTGCAGGCGCCTGGCATGGTCGAAGGCAGGCAGGCGGAGAAGTGGGGTATCCAGTGGGGGGACCGGCAGGGCTGCTCTGGAGCAGCAGCAGCAGCAGGAGGAGGCTTTGTTCCTGTGGCATCTGGAGGAGAGCCCCTGGGGCGCTGTCTCTGCAAAGGAGGAAGAACCCCTCCCTTCCCTTTGCCAGGTCAAGGATTTGGCTTCGGTTTCTTTGAAAAACCCTGTCCGGATCTTTGTGAACAGCAACACAGAGGTGGCCCCCTTTCTGCGCCAGGAGTTCATCCGCATCCGGCCGAGCCGTGAGGGGGACCGGGAAGCCATCGTGGCAGGTGGGGCTGGGGCTGGGGGAGGAGGAGGAGGCAGCCTTGCTGGCGGGTTCAAGAGGGGAGCCGGCAGTGATGAATCCCCCTCTGCTCTCCAGCTCTGCTCACTCGGACATTCCCAGACCACGTGATGCTCTTCACCCAGACCAAGAAGCAGGCCCACCGCCTGCACATCCTCCTGGGCCTGATGGGGCTCCGTGTCGGGGAGCTGCACGGCAACCTTTCCCAGGCCCAGCGGTTGGAGGCTCTCCGGTAGGTGGGGGCAGGGGGAGTGCGGCTGGGGAGAGCCCCGTTGGGGCTGGGCTGGCCTCTTCAGGGGCTCCTTTCTTTGCAGGCAATTCAAGGATGAGCAGATCGACGTGCTGGTAGCCACCGATGTTGCCGCTCGAGGCCTCGATATCGTGGGCGTCAAAACAGTAAGGTCCCTCCCTGCTACTCGGCCCTCCCCCCCCCAGCCCTCTTTTGCCCAAGGGCAGATCCTCTGTGCTGCCTCCTCTGTGCTTGCAGGTGATCAACTTCACCATGCCCAACACCACCAAGCACTACGTC
Source organism: Bungarus multicinctus (assembly GCA_023653725.1). Lineage (NCBI taxonomy): Eukaryota > Metazoa > Chordata > Lepidosauria > Squamata > Elapidae > Bungarus > Bungarus multicinctus. Next base: position 135,205,616 of record CM042842.1, on the reverse strand, counting down.
CACCGGGTGGGGCGTACAGCTCGGGCGGGACGCGTGGGCCGCTCCGTGTCCTTAGTGGGCGAGGAAGAGCGCAAGATGCTGAAGGAGATCGTCAAGGCTGCCAAGACCCCCGTGAAGGCCAGGATTCTCCCCCAGGGTAACGGCTGTGGGGAGGGTTGGGGGGCGGGTTAGACTGCTGCTTTGCCCTGAGGGACTCAGTGGCGGCAGCAGCCTTTCTGCGTCCGTCCCCCCCCCCCCCCAGATGTGATTCTGCGCTTCCGGGAGAAGATTGAGAAGCTGGAGCCAGATGTATACGCTGTGCTGCGCTTGGAGCGGGAAGAGCGGGAACTGCAGTCCTCGGAGGCCCAGGTGGGGCGAGGGGGGGCTCCTGGGCTGGGTTCTCTGCCCAGCAAGCGAGTGGAGAAAGGGGGGGAGCGCTAGTCTCAGTTTCCAGTCGGGGTTTCTCCAGAGGGGCTTAATTTAGGAGAAATTCACTTTGCCCTCTCAAAGAGAACGATGTCTTGGTGGCTCCAAGTCATCCAGGCAGAAAATGTTTTTGGCGTTGCCTTTCAACAGCAGCAGGACTACCATGCTGGGAGGGGGACGTCTTCCCTTTCTTCCCTCCCCTGCTTGCCAAGGACAAAGGAAGCTGGCCCCACAGCTGCTCTGCTTCTCTGGCTGGCCTGGGGAAGATCTTTCAGTCTCCTGAGGCTGGGTTTGGGCTCTGACCAGATCTGCTCTCCTTCCAGATCAACTCTGCCAAGCGGAAGTTGGACATCAGTTCCCAGCAAGCAGCTGGAGGCACTCCCCGCAGCTGGTTCCAGAGCCAGGAGGAGAGGAAGAAGGCAAAATGTAAGGGTTGGCTCTAGGAAAGGGCTTGGATGCCTCCGTCCAGGCCTGGCCCTGACCTCTCTCCCGCCACTGTCTTGCTTCCCTCCCAGTGGCCAAGGCTCTCCAGGAGTTTGACCTGGCGCTTCGAGGCAAAAAGAAGAGAACGAAGTTTGTGAGGGATTCCCAGAAAAAGGCCCAGCCAACGGTGAGCTTGGAGAAGGGGGCAGGCAGGGAGGGCTGGCGGCGCTTGGGCCCCTGGCCCCGTCCCAGGCAGCCTGGCGAGCGTCTCTCTTGTCGGCAGCCAGAGGAACGTTCCCAGTTTGAGATCTTGAAGGCCCAGATGTATGCCGAGCGGCTGGCCAAGAGGGACCGCCGGCCCAAGCGAGCCCGGGCCATGCCGGAGGAAACGCCGCTGGTAGAAACAAAAGCTGGTGAGGAGGTGGCCTCTCTTTCCCTTCCCTTGTTCCGAGCCCAAGGGTGCCACGTGGGAGGCTCTGGGGGAGGAGAGAGGGGCGTTCCTCCACAGCTAGCTCATATAGCCTGGCTTCTTGGCTCTTCTCTCCCCTGAAAGGGCCCAAGCAGCAGCGCAAGAAGGCAACGTCGGTGTTTGACGTGGAGCTGACCAGCACAAGCAAGAAAGCCCTCAAGCAGTATCGAGCGGGGCGAGTATTGCTGTCCTACCCTTGCGACTCCCTCCCTTCAGTGGGCCGTTTGGGGGGCTCTGGCTGGATGATGCTTCTCCTCCAGTGGGAATGGGTTGGGAATGGGCCCGGCTGGGAGACCACGAGAGAGGAGACCAGGGAGGGGAAGACCAAAGCCCAGGAGGCAGCAACGGGGTGTGTGTGTGTGTGTGTGTGTCACCAGGAGTGAAGCTTGGAAGGATCTCTCCTCCACCCCCCACCCCCGCCCCAAAAAAGAAAGAGCCCTGGGCGGTTCAGAGGAAAAGCCCTCCTTGTCCCCTTGAGGTTCCACTGAGGGCGATGCTCTTTCCCTCTCCAGGCCTTCCTTTGAGGACCGCAGGCGTCTGGGCCTCCCAGATAGAAGGAAAGGGGGAAAATTTAAAACCAAGTCCAGGTAAGTCTCCCATACATCCAGTCTCTGTGTGCTTCCCTCCCTGGTGCTGAGATCTTGCTTGCTCGCTCTTGGTGCAGGTACAGGCGGAAGTGAGCGCACCTGTGAGCGGGGCTGCAGAGGCCTCTACGCAGGAGCCTGGCAGTTGGAAACGAGCCGTGCCCAGAGAAGCCACCTGGCTGCTTTAAGACTTGGCTGAAGACCTGGACCTGGTCGGTGGGGCCTCCCTCGTGTTTCTCTGAAGCTTCCTAGGAAGGAAGACCTTGAGACCAAATAAACCAACCATGTTGTTGACTCGTCTGCCTTGCTAGAGAGCCCGAGGGTTGTGTGTGATCTTTACCTAACAGCTATTAAAGGAAGCTCTGACATTGGTCTGGAAATTCCAAGGACTCAAAGGCTCAAAACTTTACTCACTAAAAGGTCATTCTTACTAGTAGTAACAATGAGGTACTCTACTAAAATCAGCAGAGGGGAGTTTAGAAATGTTCTAAGGGTGGGGAGCATTGTCCTTATCCTTGCTCTCGACAGGTCCTTGGAGCCATGCCGTTGTGCCCGACTATGGTTTGCAGCTACCAACAAACTGGAGACCCTCCAATGACCAGTTGTTTAGGATTCCTGAGGTCCTTCCTGCCTTAATGGAGCAGCTGGCGCTTCGGGCGTTCACACTCTTTGAGCCCCCAGGATGAAGGCTGTTGTTGGGACGGAGCTGTTTTCCTTACTAGAGCCGCCACTTTGGTCTATTTGCCTGCCCAAAGAGCAGGGGGCCCTCTCCTCCTCCCTGCCCCCAGCCGTTGCCTCCTCTTGCCTACTGCCCAGCCAGAGGACCAGGCGTAGTCCCACAAGCCCATACAACACAGAAGCAGACAACCAGCTGTCTCTGTCGGTTGCTGGAAATGTTATCAGGGTGGAACATTTACTGACATGCCAAAGGTTGGGGTGAAATCCACAGGACTCTTCACCTGGTTTTATGGCAAGCCAAAGATGCCAGCCTTCTTGGCTATTTCTTCAGTATTTGGAATTGATCAAGAATCGTGAACTTTCCAACTATGGCAGCACTCCAAAACATTGTTAACTGGAAGGATAAATCCACACTTAATGGTGGATAGTTCAGTGATTGATGTAGGTTGCTTATGAAATGCTGCGGCTTTTAGAGCAGCCAAGCAACATAGGTTTTTGAGGAATTTGATCAGCGGAAGGGGCGTTTGGCTCAATTGCCCAGGGTTTATGGGGAACGTGTCCCTCTGCCCAGAGCTCTACCTGTGTGGGTTGTGCAGTGGAACACGCTGGGCATTGTTGGCCCAGAAAGTACCAGGGCTAGTGGGTTGCACTGGGATTCTATTCCTGTGACAAAACCTAAAGGCTGAGCTGTAAGTTCTCCCACCATAAACGGACTGATTTTAAGGATCAGAGCTCCAGCCAAGGCTTTTGTTCACTTCCTAACTATAAGCACGAAGGTAACATCCAGAATTACTCGGGTGAAAGTCTAGCCGTACCCGTGGTTGCACCCATATGGAGAATTGGAGGAGAGCCCGGACAGATTTTGTGGGTGCTTAGCAGAAACTGCTGGGCCTTCAACGTGGGGCTTCCATACCATGAAAATTCTGTTTATTTTAACACCATGGAGCTCTCTGGGCTTGGTTTTCTTGCAGTCATTTCTATGTTCAGTGAAGACGATGCCTAGTTGGGTCACGAAACATTTACAAGAAAACCACCAAGAACAGAGAGCACCAAGGACCCCCTAATTTCAACCCTGAGATGATGATCTGAGAGTTTTGACATTGCTTGGCCTGAGACTGGCGGTCATTCACACCAGGCCCACTTCTCTCCTTCAATCTCTCGGGTATTTCAGTACCTATCACTTTTTCAAAAGACAGATGGAAAATATGACGTAACTGTCATGTAGAGTTTGCTAATTTACAGTTTTGTTGCTATTAAAGTGGAATATGTGCCATTCAGTGATGACTTCCACATGTTCTGAACTGGCAGAGATCCCACACTGTTAACATACCATGGGTGAATACCATGGAATTGAGCCAAATAGTGTTGATTTGACTTAATGTGGTGAACATGCCCATGTTTGCCAGCACATGGAGGCAAAGACCTTTTCTCCTAGCCTCTTTAACAGGAGTTGGAAGGAACCTTGGAGATCATCTAGGCCAGGTCCCCAACCCTCAGTTTGTGGCATGCCAGCAACCGGGTTGTGCAAACAAATGAAGCCCCATGCATGGGATGCAGGCAGCATGCCAAATCCATGCCCACTCCAGTCTGCAGGAAAACCTTTATCCATAGAACTGGTCCCTGGTACCTCAAAGGTTGGGGGTTACAGTCCAGCCGACTGTTTGGAATAGGGAGGTGATTGAGGCTCTGGATAGGACTGCACCCTTGCGACCTCCTCACCCGTAGACCCCTGTGCCCCGTGGTATACAGAGAAACTGAGGGATGAAATGCACGTCTAGAGTGCTGCTGGTGGAAGACAGGAGATGAACTCGATCGAACACGGGTGAGAGCTGCCACTGAGGCCTGCCTTGTGGCGATTCGTGAGGCGAAGTGTAAATCTTTCTCCACACTCATTGCGTCTGCAGATAATCGCCCAGCAACCCTCTTTAAGGTGAGCCTCCTCCTGGGGAAGGAGGAGACTGAGGTCCACCTGAAGGGGCGCGCTGAGGAATTTGCAGGTTTTCTGGAAGACAAAATCGCTCAACTTCGTTCCCAGTTAAATGCCGGTGTGGTTGCTGATCCGGTGGAAACTCCTGAGGCAGGTTCTTGCCCTGTTATCTAGGAACGGTTTGACCCTGTTGCTCCTGAGGAAGTGGACAGGATCCTAGGGAGTGTGCACACAAACACCTGTGTTTTAGACCCATGTCCCTCCTGGCTTGTGAAAGCTTCCCAGGTGACAGGCGGGTGGACTCTGGCAGTGGTTAATGCTCCTCTACAGGAGGGGAGGGTGCCCCAGCACTTTTAAGGAGGCTGTGGTCCGCCCTCTTCTTAAGTAGCCATCGCTGGACTCACCCGATTGGATAATTTCTGACCTGTCTCAAATCTTCCCTTTTGGAGGAAGGTTGTTGAGAAGGTGGTGACGCAGCAGCTCAAGGTTTCTGGATGAAGTGGATTATCTCGACCCCTGCCAGTCAGGACTCAGGCCTGGATTTGGGACAGAAACAGCATTGGTCGCACCTTTGGATGATCTCTGGCGGGAGCAGGATGGTGGTAGTGCATCCATCCTTGCTCTACTTGACCTCTCAGCTTTCGATACTATTGACCATGGGAGTCTCCTGAGGAACCTTTGGGGATGGGAGTGGAAGGCCTTGCGCTGTCTTGGTTCACTTCCTTCCTCTGCAGCCGCTCTCAGTCAGTGTTGATAGGAGGGGAGATCCAGCCTTCACCCACTGCTTTATGGGGCTACGCAGGGCTCGGTACTCTCCGCTGTTCCACATTTATATGAAACCGCTGGATGAGATCATCTGTCACTATGGACTGAGGTGTCACCCATATGCTGATGAGACTCAGCTGTATGTCTCGGCCCGTGGTGAGTTAAATGTTGCTGTGTCCTCCCTCTCGCAGTGCCTGGAGGCTGCTAGGGGCTGGATGGGGAGCAACGGGTTGAAACAACCTTTACAAGACCAAATGGCACCGGGTTTGAGGTTCATTGGCTCAGGGAGAATTACCATCTTTAGTCTTGGATGGGGTGGCACTTCCTCAAACAGACCCTGTGCATGATCTAGGGGTTCTCCTGGACTCACAACTCCTGTTCGAAGAGCAGGTGGTGGTTATGGTCAGGAGGGCCTGTGCAGACCTCCATGTGCATGTGTCACCTCTCCTGCGGGAGCTGCATTGGCTGCCCATTTGCTTCCGGGTGCAATTCAAGGTGCTGGTTGTCTTCTTTAAAGCCCTTCATGTCTTCGGACCAGGTTATCTGACGAACCGTCCCTTGCATGCACCAGTAACATCCACCCAACCCACAAGAATGAGGAGGCAGGGAATGTTATGGGTCCCATCCCTGAGGGAGATACACCTGGTGGGACCTAGAAGGGCCTTCTCCATGGCGGCTCCCTCTCTCTGGAACATCATTCCCTCAGAGACAGAATGGCCCCCACTCTAGCACTCTTTTGGAAGGCACTGAAGACCTGGTTTTGCCAGCGGGCCTGAGGAACCCAGAGCGGGATGGAGCCCATCAAATGGCAAGTGTGATCTGCTGTCGTCAGGGCAGGAGGAGGGAGGTGATTTTTTTTACATTTTTAAAAATTTTTCTCAGATTTTGTTCTACTGTACTTTATTAATTTATTTGATTCTTTTGTTTAGTTTTTATTGTTTTTTATTTTTTGTTTTAAATATGGTTTTACATTGTGTAAGCCACTTCAAGTCGCCATGGGTGAATAGGCAGCAACATAAATTAAATAAATAAATACCCCCTCCCCCCAAACAGGAGGTGCTATACTACTTCAGACAAGTACCATGGAAGCAAGCCCTTCATCTTTAGGACGGGCCTCAGGCAACCAAGATATCCAAAAATATTCAGTCCCAAAACTGAATCCAGGCCGTGGTTGTCCCAAAACTGCTTTTTTCAAGAGACAACTGGACTTCCTTGGTTTCTCCTTATAGACATTTCACTTCTCATCCCAGAAGCTTCTTTAGCTTTTTCCAATTCCCCACCATCCAGTCAGAGCTGAAGAAACTTCAGTCCCAAAACACTGTCCACCTATTCTTTTCCCAAACATGCCTTACAGTGACACCACAGGAAGAAACGGCAAATGTTTTATTAGAAAGGGCAACATGACATCAAAAACATCACATACATACACAGCTAGTCCTGCTCCTGCCATCTTGTGATCAACGAGATTGGTCCCCCCCCACCCCGAGTTCCACTGGGTTCAGCAGGATGTCAAGGCCTAGGCGGGCGCATGCCAGGCGGAGGAGGACCTGGAAACGAGAGTCACAATTACCTGCAGCCGTAAGAACACTGTAGCACTACTGAGCCATTTGTTTTCACCCTGGCTATTGCAACGGCCTCTCTGATCCAGTCAAAGAACAAGACAACTTTGGCAGCTTATCTCAGAATTCAAGACTCTCCATCAGAAGACGACTTACCTCTCATGCCAGGAGGTGGCGGCCTCATTCCTGGTGGCGGCATCCCCATTGGTGAGCCACGGCCTGGTGGCATCCCCATAGGGGGGCCCATGGGTGGTCTCATCCCAGGAGGGGGCCCCATCATTCCTGGAGCAGAAAAGCAGAAGCATCAGCAAGTGGCAGCCCCATCCCTCCTGCCTCCTAGCCCAGCAGAGACCTCAGAGTAATCCTGCTTTGACAATGGCTCCTCACAGCAATGCTCAGATACTACCATTCATCACAGGTCCTGTCGGCTCTGGTACCAAAAAGGGAGTGGGGGGAGGGGAGCTGCTTAGTCAAAACTCACCTGGAGGGGGAGTGCCCCTTCCCATGGGAGGGGGAGGGCCTCCACGGCCTGGTGCATATTGAGTCGGGGCTCCTGCTATACTGGCAGTGGCGGCGGCGGCGGCGGCAGCAACTGTCCCTCTGCTCTGAGGCGTCATTACCTGTAATGAAAAGGCAGTTCAGAGACTCTGAACGCGATGCGGCACTCACCTCTGCCCACGTCCACTGGGAGAGGAGGTAGAAAGGCTCCAGAGCAGTGGCCTGTGCCTGTACTCACCTGTTGGGATGGGCCACCAACCCCACGCACAGGACCGGCCAAACCTGCAGGCGCTTGGGGCATGGGAGCTCCGGCTGGGACGCCCCGTCCAGCTGCTCTGCCAACACCAGGTCCTCCTGCTGCCCCAGCCAGCGGCACGCGAGCAATGCCGGTCTGGAAGAAAAGGCCAGAGTCACCCGGCAGCATCCTTCGCAAGGCGCTCGGGGCCCAAAACCCACAGGGCTCTCTCAGCACAGCCGCTCCTCCTGCGGCCTGGCCTGGATCCTCCCGGGGAGGTTTTTGCCTCCACCTCTCAATCACCGGGGCCCATTCAAGTCAGTCCCCCGCCCTCCCAGCGCCCGAAGGAAGGCCGGCTTGAAGCTTCCGCAGGGCTCCTGTGAGGAGCTCGGGGACCCCGCCACGGCCGCACCTCCCCCCCCCCGCTTACGTCCTTGGGGGGCGGCCCCTCCACGGTCATGGAGACCAGGTTCTCGCCGCGGAGCAGCACCAGGCCCAGCACGCGCTTCTCCTCCCGCTCGGGCTGCTTGGAGTTCTTGGGCCTGGCAGGGAAAAAGACGGAAGGAAGGCGCCGATGGACGGACGGCCCTCCCGGCCCGGCCCGGCCCTCCCCCCTCCGCCAGCGGCAGCGGCGGCGCTCACTTGATCTTGCGGAACTCGTCGCAGTCGCACAGGATGAGGTTCATGTGCTTGTCGAAGGCCTTGAAGGTACCGATGAAGACGCGCCCATCCTGCAGGATGCACCGCATGCGGTAGTCGATGTGCTGCAGCATCTTGCTGCTCTTGCCCACCGTCTGCGGGGAGAAGGAGGGGCGGTCAGCGGGTGGCCGAGGGGGAGGCGGCCCGGTTTCCCCCCATACACACACACCGGGGCCTCGCCGAGCCCGGCCTCACCATGGTGGCGGCGTCGCGTCTCCTTCCTCGGCCGCCGCGCTTCCCGCCGCCTCGCGAACCTCCAACGCTCGCTCGCTTCCGCCGGAACCGGAAGGAAGCGCAACTTCCGGTCCCGAAGGCCTCTTTCTCCGCGGCGGCCGCCGGGCCGGAGCAACGACGCGGTTTCCATGACAGCCGGTTCTTCGGCGACGGCCTTGCCGATCCACCAATGGGAGAGGGCGCCGGGGCCCCCTCTTCCAATCCGCGGGAGAGGCGGGACCGAGAGGGCGGAAGGTCGACGAGCGGGCGTAGCCGTGCCCGGGAAGAGCGCCGAGCCCAGAACGGCGGGAGAGGCCGCTTGGCATCGCCGCCTCCCCCCCAGCCCCTCTCCCCCCCCCGGGCGGCGTTCCGGGCAGGTAAGGATGCGGTCAGGGTTGGCGCCCCGCCTGGGTTCAGCCCTTGGGCCGCCGCAGCGGGAGGGTCCTGGCGCCGGAGGGGAGGCGAACTGGGCCGCGCTGTCCGGACGGCCTCGGCTTAAAGGCGCCGGTAGGGAACGGAGGCCCGGCGGAGGCGCCGCGCCAGGCTCGGAGAACTGACCCCTCCCTCCCCCGCGGGTGGAGGGGGTCTAGCCAGGGGATCCCTGCGGGTCTTGGGGAGGAGAGGGGCTGTCCCTGCGGAGGAGGCGCGGGGGGGAGCCTCTCCCGCTGCAGCTGCATCCCGGGGGCTCCAGGGAGAAGGCGTCGTCGCTTGCAGGGCAGTCTCGGGGCTTCACAGCCCCTCCCCTCCCCCCCTCCCCAGTATGGAGGGCCCTGAGCAAGCCCGGGCCTCTCCTCCCGGCCTCTTTGGCCGGCTGCTCCGGTTGAGCTGCAGCTCCTCCTGACCTCTCCCGCCCACCCCGGTCTCTAGGTAGGTAACCTCCTCCTCCTCCTGCCCCTCCCGCTTCTGCTGTTTCTCTTGGGGTGGGGCTCCCCCTCCCCAGAGTTGCCCTCCAGCCACCCAGTTCCACCAGCAGGTCCCTCTGGGTGTTGACACGATTGTTCTTCTGTTGTCCTTCTGTCCATTTTGGTGCATTTCTTTTTTCCTTCACAAGCTTTGCTCTGTTTGTACCTTTGGAGTCGTAAGTTACTAAGTTGTAATCAACAGAATACACAAATTCTTCTTTTAATCCCCACCAAGAGAGCGGATGAAATCCTCATAGTTTAGGGGTGCAGAACATTCCCTAGAAAAAAAGACATTTCTGTGCTAAGCACAGATCCTGGAGCATCTCATGGTGGGGAAGTTTGCAAGGATCCTGCAGGCGATGAGCTCAGAGCTGGCCCTTTGCTGCGCTTCTCTTCTCCTGAAGCTGCCATTGTCTGTCTTGCGGGAGGGACTCCACGTAAGAGCCGCCTTTGCTCTCCTTGATGTCAGGAGCTGAGCAAAAGCACGGGAAAGTCTTGATCCTGACTTTTCCCCAGCCTGTCCAGATGGCCCCTGCTCTAAAAAAGTGTTTCCCTTTCGACTAAAACACCTCCAAGCAGCTGAGCCCAGTGGGCGCTTTCACAGTGCCTGGCGAGAAGAGGCTCTTGGGCCCGATGTGGCTGTTCTCATCCCTGCAGGACCCGGCTGCTGCTGCTGCTCTTCTTTGCTTCCCCTTCTACTGTTTCCAGCCTCGAGGGATCTGATAGGCTAAGCGCGTGAAATGGGAATGGTGCCTGTCCTTGGCTGGATTTGGACTTCATTTGATCAATTTCATGCCTAGGAAGTGCATCTGCATAACACAGCACTCTCCTCTGTCTCCGCTTCCGTAGCTCATTTGATTAGTTCCTGGTTCATCGTGTTCAACGAACTTAGCCGTTGTCTAATGATCTTGAATAGGAGCCCAAATTGCTCTGCGGTGTCTGCCATTCAGGCATTTCTGGCGACCTGCTGGTTTTATTGCTTTTTATCATAGGCATCAAAGGTATTTTGGAGTAGGGAAATGTGATTAATAGTATCGAAGAGCAAGACATTAACCCTTCTACATGCTTCCTGTGTCTTGCTTCACTCCGCCTCGTCTTCTCTATTGGGGCTTCCAGCAATCATCTTCTTCCTAGCATGTCCCGCAGGTGCAGCATCCGCTTTTGGGGTCATTGGGCACCACTTTGCACGGTCAGCTGTGTCTCCAGGGTGCAGGCCCATGGCTTGTGTGTCTGCTGAAGTTGTCTTGCCATCTCTCTTTTGGACACCTGCGAGGTCGGCAGCCGTTGACCTCTAGTTGGTAGGTAGTCTTGGCCATGGTGGAAGTTGCTCCTCTCTGGACATGTCCATATCAGCAGAGCCGGCCTTTTCTCACACCAAAACATTGTCGGATGGTGTCATTTGTGATGTGGTAGAGAAGAGAGATGCCCAATATCCAACAGAGCCTTTGCATTTCCGTGGCATGGAGAGAGAGGCACGGTCCCTGTTCTTGCTGCCCAGCATTGTGCCGTTATAGTGCAACCGGGTGGTTGGTTGGTAAATCTTAGATTTAAGACGGGTTGACATTCGTCTGTCCCATAACACACCGGCAAGTTCTCATCAACACATTCACTGGGGCTTCCAGCAAAAATGTCCCCTATTCATTAAGTGGAGAGTTTGTGCTGCTGGCTCCAAAGGGGTTGTTTCAAAATGCCAGGGTGCCAACCGGGGCCTCTGCCCCCTGAGCAGCCAGCAAACTGCTGACATTCGGCCGATCATCGCTGGAAGGCATGAGCTGTCCTGCCAGTCCTGGGCATGAGTCAGAGGAGGAGGAGGAGGAGGCTTTCCCTTTTTCTTGGGGGGCCAGCTGGGCAGATTAGCCCAGTTGACTTCAGCTTGGTTTAGACTTGCGCACAACATCCAGGCATACCTACACTGCAAAGGGGTTGATGGGTAAGCACAGCCTGCAGGCGGGCCAACTATGCGCATGCCTCCCAGGCCTCAATGATGCTGTAGGTGGAGATGCGCATCTTGCCTGCTGATTGGTCGATCCGACTTCCTGTTGGGAGGCAGGCGGAAGGTAAGGGCATTTGAGTGACGAAGCAGCTGCCAATGAAGTGAGGCGGTATTGTTTGTATGATGCGACGGATAAATACTGCAAAACCCAGCAGGTAACAGTCAGTGTCTGGAAGGACTTTGGGGGAAGAAGACCCAGGCAGATCCAGGCAGGTGCCAAGAAAAGTGGAAGCCACTGCCAGGCCTGTGCTTTGCCGCTTGCACCTCCCCCACCTCAGCCGGAAGGGGGACACTGGCAGAAGTGTGAAGGGTGGGGCTCTGCAACGGTCAGCTGTGTTGCCTGACGTGCCGTGAGGCTGAAGTCCGAATGGAGCTCCAGTTCTGGAATCCTGCTGAAGACATTATTTCACAAAGGCTGACCCCTGGGGCCTCCCTTGTCTGATGCCATTTATTTATTTATTTATTTATTTATTAAACTTTTATACCGCTCCCTCTCCCAAAAAGGGACTCGGGGCGGTGTACAGCCTACTAAAAACATACAATAAATACCCAATAAATACAATTAAAATAAATTAAACCAAATTGATCCGGCTGTCTATCCCAAAAATTCAGTTAAAAATTAAAAGCTAATAAAACCCCGATTAAAATTAAGTTAAAACTAAAATACAGTTACTGGGCCAGGCCAGCCTGTTTAAAAAATAGGGTTTTCACTGCGCGCCGGAAGGTCAGAATATCCGTCATAGCCAAGGTCAGAATATCCGTCATTTGAGGGAAGCCCCTCACAAGAAGTCTGCAAGAGTTTCACTCCCCCCGCCCATCAATGCGAGGTTTCTGACTGCACTTGCAGACCCCCTGAGGGGGGGGATTCTCTGCTTGTTCTGCTCCTGAAGGCCAGGAGTGGCTCTCCTCGCTTTAGTCACCCCTGAATTCCGGATGCTGCCATTCCCCCCCCAGTCCCCTCGGGGCCTGGATCATCGCAGAGCCATTCAGGCCCCCTTCCTTCCTCTGGAGCGGAGAGTTTCCTGAGGGGACCCAGCGGGTTAGGTGGTATCCTAGTCAGTGCCCCCCACCCTCCATTTTGTGTGCCCCCTTGAAATGCCCTGTACGTAGGAAGCCACCGCAAGTGCCGGGTGGGGCCCAGAGAACAGGTGTGCAGCCAGCCCAGGCCCTCTACCCACCCCTCGGCTGGGGAAGGGCCTGCGGTTTGGGCTGGGGGCTCCTGCGGTGGAAAAGCAGCCCGCCTGCCAACCCTTTTCTGCCATGGCAGGTTTGACAGACGGTCCCCGCTGCTAGCGAGAGAGCTGGCTCTCTCTCGAGAGAGATGCCACCCCCGCCAGACATCGTCAAGGTGGCTGTGGAGTGGCCTGGCGCCAACGCCCAGTTGCTGGAGTTTGACCAGGTGAGAGAGGGGGCAGGCCTTGACTGAAGGCTGCCCAAGTATTGGCAGGAGGGGGGCCCAGCCGGAGGCAGCTTGCTCCAGGGAAGCCTCCTAGTTCCTGGTTCTCGCCCTTCGCAGAAGCGGCCCCTGGTCTCCATCATCAAGGAAGTCTGTGACGGGTGAGTCCGCCAGCCAGCCCAGCCTCCTCCTCCCCACACCCCTGCCTGGGGCTTCAGGAGCTCCCTCCCAGGTGAAGGACCGCCCAGGCGGGGAGACTCAAGCACCTTTCCTGTCGTGGCCCCCTTGCAGGTGGTCCCTGCCTAACCCTGAATGCCACACTCTGCGCTATGCCGATGGAGCCCAGCTCTACATAACAGAACAGGTAGGTGCCCCCCACTTTTTGCGGTCCTAGAGTCCAACACGCGCGCACACACACCCCCCAGTGTTAAGCAGCTTTGTTTTTATGCACTGCAGACTCGTGGCGACATCAAGAATGGCACCATCCTCCAGTTGGCGGTTTCCCCAGTAGGTTTGGGTGGCGGCTGCTGGCCATTCCGGATGCGGCTTGGGGGGGAGTGGGGCTGTCTTTCCTCCCCCCCTCGCCAGGTGCAGTGTGGAGGGCCTGCTCTGGCTCCCTGCCTCCCAAGCGAGCGAGATGGGGAGGGGCTCCCGATGCCTCCTTTTCAGTCCAGGGCTGCCCGCCAACTGATGGATCGGACCCAGTCCTCCACCTTGGAGGGCCGCCTGGAGGCCATGAAGGAACTGGCCAAGCTCTCGGCAGATGTCACGTTCGCCACCGAGTTCATCAACATGGATGGCATCGCGGTGCTCACCCGGCTGGTGGAGGGCAGCTCCAAGCTCCTCTCTCAGTAAGCGCCCAGCTGCTCTTCTCCCCCTCTTCCCCCCTGGCCTTTCCCAAGGCTCCTGCACCTTTGCCCAGAGGTTCCCCTTCCAGCAGAGGATTGAGCCTCCGGTTGCTCCCAGGCCTCACTGCTGTTGAGGAACGGCTCTCCAGGGGATGCCAGGAGGGGCACGGAGGCAGCCTGTTGGGGAAAGGATGGCTTGTTCCCTTCCTAGAAAGCCCAGGAAAAGGAGAGGGAAGGCGGGAGCCGCCTCGTGGCCCTGGAGGGTGAGCTCAGGGGCAGCTGGAGGAGCCCAGAGGCTTCCCTGGCTGGACTCGGCAGGCTGGGCCCAGGCCCGTGTCTTCTGGAGCCCCCAGGCAGCAGCCCTTGGCCGTTTTGGCCAGCGGGGCCCTGTCGGAGAAGAGCCAAAGGGGCTGCTGGAGGCTGGGTTGGTGCCTTCCCCTGCAGCTGCGGCGAGATGCTGGCCTTCACTCTGACTGCCTTCTTGGAGCTCATGGACCACGGCCTCGTCTCCTGGGACACGGTCTCCGCCAGCTTCATCAAGCAGGTGCTGTCCGCTGGGGCGGGAGTGGGGCTGTCCTGGGGAACCGGGCTGGGGCTGACGGGGGGTTTGCTCTGCCGGCAGATTGCGGGGTACGTGAGCCAGCCGAGGGTGGACGTCTCCATCCTGCAGCGCTCCCTGGCCATCCTGGAGAGCCTGGTGCTGAACAGCCAGGCGCTCTATCAGAAGATCGCGGAGGAGGTCACGGTGGGGCAGCTCCTCTCCCACCTCCAAGTGTGAGTGTCCCAGGGCTTGGGGTTCCCCTTGCCTGCCCCGCCCCCCAACCCCTAGCAGGGCAGGGCAGGAGGAGCTGGACGCATTCTCCCTCCGGGTCTCCCTGCAGCTCCAATCAGGAGATCCAGACCTATGCCATAGCCCTGATCAACGCCCTCTTCCTGAAGGCTCCCGAGGACAAGAGGCAGGTAGGTAGCCGGCCTGGCAGGGACCGGCGGAGGCAGGCCTTGCTCTCTCCTGGGGGATGCAGGCTGGCCTGGGGTGTCTGTGCTTGCACCCCTCCCTCCGTCTCCTGTGTGCCCCCCCGCCCCTCCCCCCGCCTGCTGATTCCGTCATCTGCTCCTTTTGTGCCTTCTGTTTCTGCTTTCCGCTCCCAGGACCATCTTGCTAGCCCGCTAGACCTGCCCTGCACTGTAAGTCCACCCCTGTGCCAGGGAAGGGAGGGGGCCGTCCTTCAGGGGGTTGGGGTGCAGCGAGGGGCAGGAGGCTATTCCGCTGTGGGGTCTTTGCTTCCCTGGTGGGCTGGGGAGCAGCACAGGTGGGGGGAGGTCCGGAAGATGGCCCCTCTGCCTCCCCCCCCCATTCCCCTTTTACCTTCCTGGCAGGAGATGGCCGATGCCTCCGCCCAGAAGCAGCTGCGTTTGGCCATCCTAACGGTAAGGCTCGGGGTCCGCGCTGCCCTCCATCGGCCTTCCCTTCGCTCAGGCCTGGCAACCCTGCAAGGTGCCCCTTGCCCTGGGCCGGGCGAGCGCTGCGAGGCGGTGGGGGCTGCTCCTGCTCACCGCCTTCACGCTCCCCCTCCCCTCCCCCAGCACGTCATCCGAGGAAACCGCCCCATCAAGGCCGAGATGGCCCACCAGCTGTACGTGCTGCAGGTCTTGACTCTCAACCTCCGGGAGGAGCGGATGATGACCAAAATGGACCCCAGTGACCAGGTGGTGGGCAGGGCAGCCCATGTGGACTTCGGAGCAGGGGTTTGGCTGCCGCCACCGCCCGGGCTCACCGCCCCCCCTTGTCCCGTGCAGGCCCAGCGGGACGTCCTCTTCGAGCTGCGCAGGGTCGCCTTTGAGGCCGAGGCCGAGAGCAGCAGCGCCCCTGGTGGCGGAGCAGAGAAGCGCAAGGCCATTTACACCAGGGACTACAAGCTGCTGGGCTTCACGGTGGGGGGGGCCGGGGGGGGTGGAGGAGAGGGCCGGCCGACTGGGCTTCCAGGCCAGGGGCCAAGAGAGACCTGTTTGTTCCCACAGAACCCCGTCAATCCTGCCCTGGACTTCCTCCAGACCCCACCCGGCATGCTGGCCTTGGACAACATGCTCTACCTGGCCCAACACCACCAGGACGCCTACATCCGAGTAAGGGGCCCGGCTGCCCCCAGTGGAGGAGCTGTGCAGGCAGCCCCCTGCCTCCCTCACTCTAGGCCCCTCTTCCCGCCACACAGATCGTCCTGGAGAACAGCAGCCCAGAGGACAAACACGCCTGCCCCTTCGGCCGCAGCGCCATTGAGCTCACCAAGGTGCTGTGCGAGATCCTGCAGATTGGAGAACTTCGTAAGCGGAGTTGGGCGCAGAGCAGGCGCTGCTCTCGGATTAAGCTTCCCCCTCTCCTCGCAGCCCCCAGGGGGCCCGGCTGGTGGCAGCCCTGAGGGGGGGCGGGCACGATTTGGGCCAGGACGGCTGTTGAGCTGCCTTGGCCGGCGAAGGGGCCCCCTTCACTCCCCCAGGGCCAGCCAGAAAGGTAAAAGCTCTGCTTTGCCCCCCAGAGCCTCATAAGGCGAGTCTTGGGGCACCTGTGAGGACCCCTGTGGGACGTTGTGACCCTTTGTGCGGCTTCCTGGTGCTTTTCTGCTGAGGCCTCCCGGCAGCCTGGGAACATTTGCCCTAGACCCCCCTCCCTCTCAAAGCTCAGCCTGGGGGAAAGGGGGCCTCCCCGGCCGCTCTGACAGCCCCCTTCCTCCCCGCCTGTACCCAGCCAACGAGGGCCGGAACGACTACCACCCCATGTTCTTCACGCACGACCAGGCCCTGGAGGAGCTCTTTGCCATCTGCATCCAGCTTCTGGACAGGACCTGGAAGGAGATGCGGGCGACGGCCGAGGATTTCCACAAGGTGGGTCTGCGTGCCTCCCCTCCGGCCTGGCCCCCCCTCCCCCTTCCGCAGCGCCCAATGGCCCCACCCTCCTCCTCCTCCAGGTGATGCAGGTGGTGCGGGAGCAGATCACCCGCGCTCTGCCCGCCAAGCCGCCCTCCCTGGAGCAGTTCAAGGGCAAGCTGCGCAGCCTGAGCTACTCGGAGGTGCTCCGCCTGCGCCAGTCGGAGCGGATGAGCCAGGACGACGTCCAGTCCCCACCGATCGTGTGAGTGCCTGGGGGGGAGGTTGGGGGGGCCGTGGGGGACTGCCCCCACCCCTCTGATGCGCCTGCTGGGCGGCTTTCCCCAGGGAGCTGCGGGAGAAGATCCAGCCGGAGATCGTGGAGCTCATCAAGCAGCAGCGCCTGAACCGCCTCTGCGAGGGGAGCAGCTTCCGGAAAGTGGGCAACCGGCGGAGGCAAGGTGAGCGGGGGTGGGGGGGCCCTGTGGCAAGGGAGGAGGGGGCCCTCTCGGGAGGGCCCTTGCTGAGGCCATTGCCCTGCCTTGCAGAGCGCTTCTGGCACTGCCGCCTGGCCCTGAATCACAAGACGCTCCACTACGGGGACCTTGAGGAGAACGCCCAGGGAGGGGTGGCCTTGGAGTCGCTGCAGGAGAAGAGTAGGCTGGGGGGAAGGGGCGGGGTGTGTGGCTGGGGGGGCTCTGTCCGGATGGGCCGGATTGCAGCCCCTCTTCCTTCAGTCCCCGTGGCAGGCATCAAGGCCGTCCTCACCGGGAAAGAGTGCCCACACATGAAGGAGAAGGGGGCCCTGAAGCAGAACAAGGTAGGGGCGTCCCAGGGAGCCCCCGGCCCCACAAAGGCCTCTGCCCAGGGATGGAGGGGAGGAGGGAGAGGCCTGCCCGCTCCCTCTCCCGGTCACTGGCTTCTCTTCCCATCCCCAAGGAGGCCCTGGAACTGGCTTTCTCCATCCTTTATGAGCCGGACGAGGCCCTGAATTTTATCGCACCCAATAAATACGAGGTGAGCAGAAGGCGACAGGTGGGGGATCCCTCCAGGGCTGCCCTCAGGTGTCCCTCCCTAGCCAACTGTCCCTGCCCAAGGGAGAGGCCCTCGCGGCTGCTTCCCCAGGGCTGTGGGGGAGGGCTAGAGTTGGAGGGGGCTCTGGAGGCCACCTGGTCTGCCCCTGCTGAAGGTGGGAATCAAAGCGCTTCCTTCCCTGGAGAGTCCTGGGGCAGTTCTGCCTGCCAAGAGGAGCTGCAAGTGGGCGAAATGAGCTTTCTGCAGCTTTCAAGGTGGGGGGGGGGGGGGGGGGGGAGAGCGAGGCCTTCCCTGCCCGTTTTGGCTGACAAGCAGGAGGTGGGAGGCTGCTTTTCCCGCCAGGCTGAACTAAGGCAGAGCCTCCCATGGATTTACAGGTGCCTCTTTAAAAGGAGCCACTTGGTGACTGTGACCCACCTGGTGGCAATGAAGAGGGCAGGCTTAGCGGCTGTTGTGCTTTTCCTGCCTGGGAGGCCTGAGAGTCTCTTCCTCCTCAGCTCTGACTGTGGTCAGGAGCCCCCAGCCCCTCTGATGCCCCGGCCAGGAGAGCCCATGGCTTTGGGGCAGACCCCCCCCCCAGGGGAGCCCTTCCCTCTAGCTCTGATTCCCCTGGTTCTGACATCGGCTGCCCCTCCAGAAATGCCCATGGCTGGAGAGGGCAGCCCTTTCAACCGCCCCATCCCATCCCCGCTGTGAGGGGGACCTTCCTCTCGCTCCAGTCGGGGTGGTGCTCTCCGGAACGGAACCCGGGCTCCCCCTGGGATTCGACCAAGACTGAGGGAAGGCCGCCCCGGGTCCTTCTAGCAGCAGCCCTGTCCCATTGCTAGTTGGACTAGGCGGAGAGGCAGGTCCCTCCCACCTGCCCCGTCCTGCCCTCGGGTGCTTGTTCCCAAAGGGAGGAAACTTCCCGGGCTGCCGTTTGCACCCTCCGGAGCAGCCTCAGACGCCGGGTGGGAAGCCGTCGGGCTCCTGCGGTGCTTGAGCCGGCCCGGAGGGTCTTCGCAGGGCTCCCCTCCCTTCGCGGCCCAGCCTGAGACGCGCGCTCGGTGCCCCCAGTTCTGCATCTGGATCGACGGCCTCAACGCCCTGCTGGGGAAGGACATGGCGAGTGAGCTGACCAAGAGCGACCTGGACACACTGCTTAGCATGGAGATGAAGCTGCGCCTGCTGGACTTGGAGAACGTCCAGATCCCGGAGGAGCCCCCGCCCGTCCCCCAGGAGCCCAGCAGCTACGACTTCGTCTACCACTACGCCTGACCCGCCGCCGCCCGCTGCGGGCTCCCCGGATGGGCGGGGGAGTGGGTCGTGGTTGCGGGGCGTCGGCTGGACCTGGCGCGCTCTCCCTCCTCCCCCCGCCCGCATTAAAGCTCGTTCCCCGCTCCAGCCGGGCTGTAGTCTCTTCTTTCGGCAGGGGGCGCTGGGGGGCGGCAGGGCGCTCTAGCCGCGCGGCCTCTGTGGGCCGGGGGGGTGTGGCCGGGGCTCTTCCGCGCGGCGCGATGGCCGGGGCGCGGGCGGCGGCGCGGGCGGTGGGGCTGGTGCTGCTCTACTACGGCTTCTCCATCGGCATCACCTTCTATAACAAGTGGCTCATGAAGGTGGGGGCGGAGGGGGGCGGGGCTCGGGTGGGGAGAGGCTCAGCCGGACGCCGGCTCACCGCGTGGCCTCCCTTCCGCGCAGAGCTTCGCCTTCCCGCTGTTCATGACGCTGCTGCACCTGCTGGTCATCTTCGCGCTCTCGGGGCTGGTCAGGCGCTGCTGCCGCCGCCGCCGCCGCCACCCTCCCCACGCCGCCGCCGCCGCCGGGCGCGCCCTCCTGCCCTGGCCCGCCTACCTGCGCCAGGTGGGCCCGACAGGTGAGCGGCGGGGGCGGGTGGGGTGGGCGCTCTCGCTCTTCCCGGGACCCAGCGGGGCTCTCCTGACGCGTCTCCCGCTCGCCCGCAGCGCTGTCCACCGCCCTGGACGTGGGGCTGAGCAACTGGAGCTTCCTCTACATCACCGTCTCCCTGTGAGTGCCAGGCGGCTCCGGGAGGCTGGCTGGGGGGAAGCGGCGCCCGGTGCGGTGGGGGAAAGGCCGGGCTGCCTCCAGGCTCGCCCCTCACCCTCCCTCCCGGCCTGGCAGCTACACTATGACCAAGTCCTCGGCTGTCCTCTTCATCCTCCTCTTCTCGCTGATCTTCAAGCTGGAAGAGCCGGTGAGACACCCCCCCCTCTCCGGGGTTCCAAGGGTGAAGGAGCAGCCCTGCCCGGCCTCAGCCGTCGGGTGATGCTTCTCCTCCGTCTCTTGCAGAGAGCCGCCCTGGTGCTGGTAGTGCTGCTCATCGCCGGGGGCCTCTTCTTGTTCACCTACAAGTCCACCCAGTTTGAGGCCGAGGGCTTCGCCATGGTGCTGGGCGCCTCCTTCCTGGGGGGCGTGCGCTGGACACG
Organism: Bungarus multicinctus; assembly: GCA_023653725.1. NCBI lineage: Eukaryota > Metazoa > Chordata > Lepidosauria > Squamata > Elapidae > Bungarus > Bungarus multicinctus. The sequence continues at coordinate 135,185,705 of CM042842.1, read as the reverse complement.
GACGCAGATCCTCCTGCAAAAGGAGGAGCTGGGTGAGTGTGTGGCTGTGGGCAGGTCCCCCTCCCTCCCGCCTCCCTCCCCCGACTGGCTACTGCCCTTCCCTTCCGTTGCAGGACTCCAGAATCCCATCGACACCATGTTCCACCTGCAGCCAGCCATGTTCCTCAGCCTCTTCCCCCTCTTTGCCGTGTTTGAAGGTCAGCAGCCTGCCAGGGGGTGGGGTGGTGGATGGGGGAGAGCAATGACCTCAGGCCCCACCCAAGTTGCTTGAGTAAGAAGCTGTTAGGAGGTGGCACAGAGCATGTTCCAGAAGGGCAACGTCCCAGAAGCCCCATCGCCTGGCTGGAGGCTTAAGACTCGGATTTCCTGGGATTGCCCAGCTACTGTGGGAGCCCAGGGAAGGGTGGAGGCCGTGGCGGATGTGGCAGCCTGTGCCGCCTCCTCCCCCCCCTCCCTGAAGGAGCAGCAGCGGAAAGGCCTTCCTCCCGACTATTGCAGGAGGCCTTGCCTGCCCCCCCCATCTCCAGGATTTGCCTCCGGATGAGCCGGTGGTGGTCTGGGCCTGCAAGCGAGCCCCCCCCTCCTGCCCTCCCTGTCTCCCCAGGTCTGCCCTTGTCTGCCTCGGAGAAGCTGTTCCGGTTCCACGAGGAGCAGCTGCTGCTGGAGCTGTTGGGGAAGTTGGCTCTGGGAGGCGTGCTGGCCTTCGGGCTGGGCTTCTCCGAGTTTCTCCTGGTATCCAGGACCTCCAGCCTCACCTTCTCCATATCGGGCATCTTCAAGGTATTGGAGGGAGGGCTCTTTCCTGGCCTCTCCTCCCCTCAGTGGATCTCCGGGCCTCAAGGAGAGAGGCCGGCTGTCTGCGCTCCCTTCTTCCCACACAACCATCGGAACTGGGTCTGTGGCTGAAAGGAGAGGCCTGCCCCCCTCTCTCCAAGCCCAGGAGCTGCATGGAGGCCACAATTCTATGAAAGCAAAAACTTGGACAGCCGAAAGGGGCCAAAGAGCTGGGTGCCTCTGAGGGCTGTAAAGGGGACCCCCGGCAGTAGGACCGAGCCTGTCCGATCACACACACACCCAGCTGCCTCTGGCAAAGGGTGGGGGGGCTCAGGCCGGCCTGGGCTGCTGTGAGTTGACGCGCTGCCTTGTTCCCCAGGAAGTCTTCACCCTGTTCCTGGCTGCTCACCTGATGGGAGACCAGCTCACTGTCCTGAACTGGTTGGGCTTTGCCGTTTGCCTGCTGGGCATCTCCCTGCATGTGGCCCTGAAGGCCCTTGGGGGTAAGGAGGGGGGCAGGGGAGGGGCCGAGGGGGACACTTTCGGTGGGCCCTTGAAGGGCAGCTAACCCCTCCCTTCCCACGCAGGGTCAAAGGGCACCCAACACCCCGAGGTGCCTGGCTCCGCTGCAGACCTGGAGCTTTTGCTGCTGCTGGATTCCCAGGAGGAGGAGGAGGCGGCCGAGGATGCCCCCCTGTGCTGAGCCACCCCTTGGCAAGCTGGGAGGGGGCCTGCTGGGGGGGCATGGATTGCTGGCGGGAGCAGAGAGGTTGGGGAAGCGGGAGGATGGGCAGCAGGCCTGCTTCTGTCTTCTCCCACCCTGGGCTGAGAGGGCGTCCTCTTTGGGCTTGCAGGGGCTTCGTGCTCTAGACTGGCTGGGCCAGAAGCCGACGCCCAGGGCCTGTGGAGGCTGCGACCACCTGCACTGGGCACCTCTTGCTGCCCGCCCCTTCAGCAGCGCCTGCGGATGGGAGGGGCAGCTGCTTGGAGAGGGGTTTGGGCCCTTTCCAGGAAAAACTCTGGCGGAGATGCTTTGATGGGTCAGAAGTGCCCCAAAAGAGGGCGGCCTCTCTTTCCCTCCGGTTCCCTCCTGGGGGAAGAAGCTGCTGTGCCTCAGGGGCCAGGAGGACGCCTGTGCCAAGATGCTTCGGAGCGCTCAGGAAGAAGGGGACTCTGGGAATGCCAGCTGGCCTGAAAAGGGGGAGCCAGGGGGCTGAACCTGGGTGCAGGGAAGAGCCCCCCTGAGTAGGCAGAGGGAGGCGGGGCCTCGGTGGGCACCCCCACAGCAGCGACCCTGGGGGCCAAAAACACAAGAGGAAGGGGCAGCCCTCAAAGGACAGGGGGCTCCCTTGGCACAGCGAGTCTCGCCAATAAATTGGCATCCAAATCCGTTCCAGCAAACAGGAGTGTGTGTCTAACGAAGGTCTGTGCGGAGGGGAAGCTGATCAGCCCACAAGGGGTGTGTGCATGTATGCGTGTGTGTGCTGGAATTTCCTGTGACCAGCGGAGAGAGGAGGGGCAGCTGGAAAACCCCACTTGGCTAAGCAGCCACTCTCTGCTCCATTGTTCACCCAAAGGGGAACTGGGATTCCCCTCCTTCCCAAATGAAGCATGTGGGCCGCCCTGTCCCCTTGGGGCAGCGGATGGCAGAGGGGCAAGTGGGGGCTTGGGAAACTGGGGTGCTCTCTCAGGCGCGTCTGACGGTCTGCCAGGAAGTCGGGCATTGTCACTGCAGGCGCCTAGTTTGCCCCAGTGAAAGCCCACCAGGCCCCCATCCCCTGCTGTGGGGCGAGGCTGGTCTGGGCGCTCTGCGGGTGCCCAGGATCAAGCCCAGTGGCAGAATCGAGCCGCTGCCCCCAGGACCTGCATTTCTTTGGAGGGCGACGGAAGTTTTTAAATTCCTGCCGCTTCCTCTGCGGTTCACCCATAGCAGTCCTGCTCCGGACCGCAGGCAAACTGCTGTTGATATTTGATAAACATCTGATCGGTATCTAAGTTAAATATTTAAATTGATAAATGGTATTTGGAGAATATTTCATGAAGCTATGCATCAGGATGCTCATCTCTTCTGTGATGCCAAGCGGCCGTTCTGCACCCATCTGGGTTTACCAGGAACAAAGGTAATTTTGCGAAGTAGCCACAGCCGCCCTCGTGGGAATCTGGACCTGTCAGGCTGCACCGCCTGGTCTGGGGTTGTTCACAACCCAACAACTCATTCAGTTCTGCCCAAATGGGGTGTGGAGCCTGGAAGGCTGCGTTCTGCTCACATTGGAACTTCCCAGGTTGAGTATTTTTTTTGGGGGGGGGGGTGGCGGGGGGGCAGTTCAGTCGGGCAGCTGCTGGCGTATCCTATCGTGGTCCTCCTTCATGGACGGGAAGGGTGGAAAAGAGGCTGGGGCCCCCAGGTCCAGCACATCAGCTTCTCCTAGGACACACCCCCTTCCTGCAGTGGGGCAGAAGTTTTGGGGTGCTCCTCAAGAGGGAGCTCCCTGGGGCTGTCGGGATGGCACGTGGAGGGTTCCAGCCTTCGCTTCCCCCCCCTCTTTCCTGAGAGGCACCTCTTGTACACGTCTCTCTGGAAGGGGGTGTTATATGAGCCCAAAGACAAGCATGGAAGATGACCCCCCCCCCCTCGTGGTCACTACAGCCATGTAGGGAGTCCGGAATTGCTCTCCTCCCCAGAGATCTGCGGGTGTTGCAAAAGGTGCAGAGGAGCAAATGCCCAGCCTTGGGATCTTCAGAATGGCCCCAGGTTCTTTCCTCCCAAAGTTGTTGGGCTCCCAACTTCTGTCTCGCCATTGACGTGACCCGTCCTGCCCTTCACTTTGCAGGGACCCTCCCCTGGGCCTGGGACCTGCGCTCTTCACCAGGCAAGCGCGACCGGATCTCCCCCTCTAAATCTCTCTGGCCGATGTCTCCTTTCACTGACTTCTTTGTCAGGAGGTGCTCCATGCGATGCTTCGGGCCATCTAGGTTTCCACGTCAACCTCTGTGAGTGATGGCTGAAACACCACTGGGTTGCCGCCTTCCGTATAGTCCGGATCCTTTTGTGCCTGGGGAACCTCCCCATATGCAAACAGCAGGACAGGCAGCCACCTGGCCCAATGTGTTGGATCTTTCTAGAGTGTATTCGTTGGGGCCTGGCTCCTTTTTGTAAGGCCATTGTGTGCTACTGCTCATTGTAAGGACGGTCCCAAAGGCGCTTTTTCCCAAAGGCAATGACTGCGGTTTTCCTGGGAGACATTTTGCTTCTCGCATGCCATCCATCGCGTACCAAAAGCCCATGATCAGAAGGCAGACGGAGGCAGCAAGCGGGATGATGCGCTGTTCGAGCTGCTGCCAGCGCCTCCCTCCCTCCCCCCCCCCCCGTGGCTCCGCCTGGAGCTGAGGGGGATAGAATGACATCACCGGGTTCCGCTGCTGCCCAGCCCGCTTCCGCAAGAGTGGCCAGAGACTCAGGTTGCCTTGCAGGTGAGCCACGCGGCGGGTCAAGCTCAGGTCTTCCTGGGAGAAATCCAGCCGTGCGATCGGTCGCTCAGCAAGAATCAACACGAACCTGACAGGCACAACGAAGGGCATTGAAGGATCGGGATGAGCTGGAACAAGGGGGATTTCAGGGGGAATGAACACGAACTCTCCCTCATTGGGACTGGGGGGGGGGGGGACGGGCAGGACCCAGAGGCAGAGAGCCAGGAACCGGAGCCCTTCCCAGCCGCCCTGGGGCCACCTCCAGCCTCAGATGGTGGAGGGGAGGGACACCGCTGCCCTGGCCTCTCGAACCGGTGGCCGGCGGACCATGCCTAGAGCGGCTGACGAGCTCCCCTGGGGCCGACCCCGGTGCCTTCTGCTTCCCCGCTCGGGCTCTGGAAGCCTTTGCAGGCGAGCTCCCCAAGGCGCCTGGGTGGTTCTGGGCGTGCACCGCACCATCTACCCTTCCTGCCGTTGCTTCTGACGGAGCAAACCTGAAGTACCGCTTTTGTAACCAAGACCCTCAGTCCGCGCTGCCTGCATTGGGACAAGGCACGCAGTGTGGGCTCTGCCAACCATCTTGCCTGCAGCCCCCCCCTCCAGGTTGTTTGAGGCGGGACAAGCATCGGGATGGCTGTGTGTGTGTGTGTGCGTGTGTTCAAAACCTCTTTTCAGGGACAGGCTCTTTTTCTGTGTGTTTCAAAAATGCAAGAAACGTAGCTGCATGAAAGCTGGAGACTGTGTGTGCGTGTGTGTGCACGTGCATACCTTCCAGTCCGTCCCTGCAGTTTTCCTAGCAAGGTTGCTTGGAAACGGTTGGCCATTGCCGCCTTCCTGGGGCTGAGAGAGGGACTGGCTTTGTGCCCAAGGCAGGCCTAGAACTCAGGGCCGGCTAGTTTCTCGGCCAGCACCTTAAGCACAACACACATTCCTGCATTCCGCCCCCCCCACCCCGCCCCTGCCAGAGCTGGCCCCAAAGCTGTGAGTCAGCAGAGACCGGCCCACGTGGGGGTTCAGAAGACCAGGCCCTGAAGCACAGCAAGTGGGACTTCTTCTGGGACAGGAGGGGCTGCAGCAGCCCAAGGGGGCCACGAGAAAGAAGACCCTGGCAAAGTCTGCTTGGAGTTGCCTGGGTCCCCCCAAAATCTGGGTGGAATTTGCCTCCCTCAGCCGAGAGGGACGTGCTGCAGCCCCCCACCAGGCCGGGCTGTTCCCAAAAGCATCACCCTACCCAGTAGATGACCAGGCCAGGTGGGGTTTGTGGCTCAGGGCAACTGTGTGAACCAGCCATGAGGTGCAGAGTGGCCAAGGCCGTATCCTGGAGGGGTGGGGGTGGTGTTGTTGGTGTGATTCCAGCTGTGGGGCTGCTGCATTGGGTGTGCTGCGACTGGGTGGGGGGCTGGGCTTGCCTCCTGGTCGTCTTTTGCCTTGCCCTGGGGCTTTGCCCAGAAGCCAGCTGCGGGCCTTGGTGGAGAGGGGGGGCAGGGCCCCTTCCTGACCTTCAGCCAGCTCTCTGAGGGGAGCAGGCAGGCTCCCTTGCATCCAAGGTGCCCCTTGTACCATTCGAGGGTCCCGGGCGGCTTTGTCTTCCTGAGAGCAGCAGCCAAGGGGTGGGAGGGAGAGCACTGCCTCCTGCTCCTCCATGCTCCAACCAAGGAGCTTCGTGGGGGAGGCAGCTGTTGCAGGAACCCCTCCCCTTCCGGATGTTAATTTTCTGGAGACCTTTAGATGAAGCTTTAGATGCTTTGCGTTGTCTGCAGGCTCCATGGATTTCATGATCCTGTTGCGAGGTGGCACGCCTGGCCTTTGGCACCCAGCTATCAATTCATGCCCTGCAGTGCCATGAGAAACATGGGCCCAGACTGACTCCCAACTACTTGGCTGCTCGGGGCATTAACTCCTGCTGGGCTGGGGGGGGGGGGGGGGGGAAGCGCCAAGGAAGGGGAGCCACTGCAGCTGCACAGCCTCTTCCTTGGCAGGCACATCGTGGCCTCTTTTTGGGGTGGTGGTGGAGGGGGCAGGTTTTGGAGCCAAGAAAGGATACAATCCGGCTGCCAGCGAGGCGGCTGCTCCAACCAGGGGGCCTGGGGGAAAACAGCAATGGAGGGAGGGAAACCCAGAAGCCCCCAAGGTGGGGGCAGGGAAGGGGTATCCTGAACGGAAAGGCAGGATGGACGGCCAAAGAGCCTTTGGCCCAGAGTGCCCCACTGCTTGACAGGTTTCCTGCCCAAAGCACCTGGCTCATAACTGTGGGACTGGCTGGGAGGGGCCTGGGCTTGGTGGGGTCTGTGGCTCCCGTGGGGTGAGCAAGTGGAGGCATGTTTGTCTCATGTCACTCCAGAGCATCCGTGGGCACCTGGCAGTGCTGGCAATGGGCAATGGAGCTGCTGGTGCCAGCTGTGGAAGGGAAGCTGCCCTGCCTGGGTGCCCCTCCACGGCCTGTCATCCCCCCTTCAAGACCCGGCACCCCAGAGGCCAGGCCTGAGAAAAGCCCCCAGTCTGAGGGAGAAAGAGCCGGTCTTTGCAAAGGGTTCCCCCCCCTCCATGACAATGCAAACCACAAGCCCTTCAGCAAAGCACAAGGTGTTCACTAAGGGGTGTGTCTGTGTTTGAAGTGTGTGTGTATCGGATAGTTGTGTTAGAAGAGACATGAAGCAGCCAGCCAGACAATAGAAGGGGCAAATTCATGGGCTACGTCCCTCCCTCTCTTAAGGCTTCCATGCAGGTTCGGGGGCTCAGGATGTGCTCCCCACATTATTCTGCTACTGAAAAGACTCCATGCTCCATTTCAAAGGAAACGGCCTTGGCTGAAAAACCAGAAAGTTACAAAAGAGGCTGCTGAGACTCCACTGTTCAAATGCTAATATCACCTTTCAAAGATGCTAAAACGGAGCCTAAAACTCCCGGCAGCAGAAGGGGGGTGGGGGGCAGGAAGCAGCAAGTGGATCCTCCCAGCTCTCCCCTCCTGTAGAGGCGTTTAAAAAGCAACACCATCCTGCTTGGAAGGACGTTGAGGCTGGAAAGACTCAGCATCTGCTCTCAGCCTGAGGATTAAGTTGGAAAGTGGAAAGAGCAGGAGTTTCCTGGGAGTAAAACCTAGCCCTGTAGTAACATCTGTTCTGAGGAACTCTGTTCTCTAAGGAAAATCAGCTTAGAATTGGGCTGTTTAATTTCTTTCCTTTCCTTTTTGCACCTGCTGTGGATTTTTAATATCAGGAATCGTATTTACAGTTTGTGCTCTGTATGGCGTCTCAGCAAATTGTGTTTTACACAAATTGGCATCTCTTTCCATCAGAGTTAATTCTGCACTGATAGTAGATCTATCGTCTGCCAAGAGCCTTTTCTTTGCCTTGGTTGTTTTCCAGGCGCTTCCTCTGTTTTCAGTGGCTTTATATTCTTATCTGCTTTGCCACAGAATATTTTATGTAGGATTACTTAACAAAACAAAAGGAATATTTTCACTCTCTTTCCCCATTTAAAAAAAACCTCTTTTAATTTTATCACTTTGGAGATGGATCTACTTCCAAAATAGGGGGGATTTTGCCTCAAAGAGCCAAGGTGCATTTCTTGCTCGTTTGATTTCATCCCCATCAGGCTGTTTTCTGTTCCTTTGCCAGCAGGAGCCCAGGAAGTGGGCCCTCCCATCTCCCAGATGGGGGGGGCACCCCAAGACTGGCTGGGGCAGCAGGAACCGCCCCACAGCCACCCAAGGCAGGAAGAGCGGGGGGGGGGGGGCTCCAGGAGAGGCAGCATAGCCTGCTCTGACGGGGCCCTTCGCCTGCCCGTCCTTCCAGCAGCCAGGCCAGGGGTGGAAAGCAGGATCCCCCCCTCCCCTTTGGTCCCTCTCTCTGGGCAGCCGAGCCATGGGCGAGAGGGCTGAGGCTGGTAGGGCCCCAGATGCTGCCCCCACCCGTTGCAGGAAGGAGAACTCCCAAACCCGGCAGAGTGGGTGCTCTCCCCCTGGAGTGGCCTGGCTGTCAGCGGCCAGCGGAGGCCCCTTGGGGAGCAGAAGGGAATCCCTTGCAACCAGGCAGGAAAGAGGAGGGGAGGATGGATGGGGGAAAGGGAGGCACAGGGCGGGAGGGGTCTTCTTCTGGGCTTGGCAGGAGATGCTGCTGGAGGGGGAGGCGGCCACAGCTGGGGAGCCAGACCTGGAGGGGAGGGGAGGGGAGGATGGGGAAGGACCGCAGGAGAGGCCCACAAGGGGAGCCGACGGGAAGGGCGGGCAGCTGGACCGGGCCTGGTGGCACAGCAAAGCCCCAGTGGTTCAGGGCCGGGTGGCTGGGCCAGCAGGTGCCAGGGAGGGCGGCTGCTCACACGCTTCAGGGGTGCTGAAGACAAGCCAGCGGTTCCCTCTCTGAAGCAAAATCTAAGTCATTGAGTTACTATACGGAGTAGCTATGCTTAGTCACTACAGATACGCGTCCAACTTACTCGGCATCATTCCTGAAAAGACTCTTTGCACTGAGCTTGCATTGCAATAAACCAATTGCATTCCCGTTAGGGAGCACTGCCCTCCCCCCTCCCCATTTGAGGGCCCCACGGTGAGCTCCCTGTTGCTTCCCTGCATTTCGGCGATTCCATCCTCAGGACTCCCTATTCCCGCCAGTCCTCGGAAGGATCTGGGTGAGGTGGGCAAGGCAGCTGAGCTGGCCAGGCTGATGGGCACGGAATCCACTCCGGATCCTCAGTGACCATCCCTAGCAGGACAATCAGGATAAGATCCAAGGCTTTCCCTGATCCCTAGCTGTTGGCTGATCCCTGGGAGGGCAGAACCATGCCTCTCTCCCACCCCCTCCAGCTCTTGCCAGGATGGTCTCCCATCATTCACAGGCCGCCCTTGATCAAACTCCAGCCTCCCCCGCCTCTCGATCTCTGGGGGCCACACCTGCTTCCTCCGCCTGGCCTCAGGGGTTGCGTCGCTCAGCTGGTCTCTAGAGAAGGAGCTGCCTTTGGGGCTGGGGAGAGCGACTGCACTTGGAGTTCCTGCTCAGCCATCGAGGGAGGCTGCTCCAGCGAGACTTCCCGGCTGGCTCGGCTTTGGGGCTGCTCCCTCCAGATCGTGCTGGGCGACACGGGCAAAGCTGAGAGTGATGGGGCAGACTCCTTCCCAAGCCAAGAAGGGGACCAGGCCCCAAAGCAGCTGGGCAACTGCTCTGCTCTTATTGGGGGGCTGAGCCTCCCTCCCCAGCTGCCTTGTGGCTTGCCTTCCTTCAGAGCCCCCTGCCTCAATGTCTCTCTGTGATCCACTTCTGAAGGGCCAACAAAGCTTACAGCATCCCAACAAACTCCTGCTGAATGGCAGGTACACATCCCTGGGTGCTGGGGAGGCAGGCGTTCCCTTGAATTGGTTTCTGCATTCAGCTGCCTTCCACCTGGCCTCACCCCTCCCCAGTTGGGGGCTGCTCAGGGAGGAGGCAAGCACAAAGCCTTGTTGGGGTGGAACAGGGGTCTCTGAGCTGGACCTGAGAAGGGGGTTGGGCCCCAGGACCTCACGGGCTGCTCCCAGCCTTCCTCACGAGCAGAGACTGGAAGAAGGTCTCTTGCCTCCCCTCCCCCACCCCCCAATTCCTGTCACTTAACAGATTCAATCCCTTCACAAACCTTGCACAATTTAGGTGAAGGCCCCACCTGGACTCTGGGGGCTACCTCTGGGCATCCCCTTTTAGGCAGGACCTTCCTTAGCCAGGTAGGGCTGGTCCAGAAGCTTCTGCCTGGGTGGCTTGACCCCAGGGAAGAGAGAAAGTCCCCCCCCCCCCTCTGCACTTAGGCATCCAAAGGGCTGCCCTGCAGGTGCGGGAGGCAGGCAGGGTTTACATCGCAAGCAAGTGGATTTTTGTTCCACATCAGGAAAACCTGGATGACCTGTAAGAAGGCTGGAAAATATTGGGCTCAAGTGTAGATTTTGATGCAGATTTTAAAAGTGATTGTACATGTGAGAAACACCAGGCCTGTTTGGATCCTAATGACAACCAAGGGAGACATTTTATGCAATTTTGTTTTTATATATGATAACGGCAGCGAGACTTTTATATGTTCAAAATGGAAGGACTTACAAATAGCTACCATGGAAGAATGGAGGTTGTGGAAGATCCTGGAATCTGGGGTGATCGGTGGATCTGGCGACATTGGCAGCATTGATGAACAGAAAAACTTTGACAAATTTTATTTCTACCTGGAAACCATTTTTTTCTTTGCAAGAAACTGAAAGAAATTAAAAGTTGATTTTGGGATTTGAGGATTAGAATTATGTGGGATTATGGAAATCACATAGACAAATGGTAAGAGCTTGCCATGTTTTTTTACTCATACCTGCCAAAGAAAAATTCATTCTTTTTCCTTTTTCTTTCCTTCCTTTCACTGTTTTCTTTCCCAAGCTTTTTCTTTTTTCATTTTCTTTTTTAACATTAACATTTAGAACTTTTGTAAAAAATCAATAAACATTTAAAATATTATATGAATATAAAATGCATATATAAATATATAAAATACGCCTATCTATAACATGTAGATTTAAAAAAAGAAACCCTGGGGTGGGGGCCTCTTCTTCCCTGGCGGTGGTGAAGGAGCGGCCCACGTTGCCAAGAGCCACCCTGGCCAAGGAGTTCGTCCACAGGATCGCCGTGATCCATTCAACCCTGGTGGCGTTACTCTTTTTTCCCTGACGCCATCCTGGTTCTTCCATTATTACAATTCACTGGAGTGTACCATGCAATTATAATCACCCTCCCGATTCTACCTTCACGAGCAGCCCGAACAAGAGAACATCAGTTCATACATTCTGACATACAATTTAGTCGTTCCTTTAATAATTAAACCTCCACCTGAATTACTTCCATCGACTCCGCAAAAGCTTGGTCCACTTTTCTTCCCTCCTGTTCTGCCCTTTCTTGGTTTTAGAGCCTCTGTTTTTCCTTTCCCTTCTTAATTCATGCTCCTGGCCACGGATTACATCCCACCTTGAACCTTTCATGCTTCATTCATGCTCCTGACCATTAAACTTCCCCTTGAATCTTTCGTCCAGCACTGCCACCCAGAACGGAACTGCCCCTTTTCACACCAGGCGCATCCCTGACCCTTCAAGCTGCCTTCAGAGGGCAGGGAGGGACTGTGCCAGGCCAAAGCTCAGGCTAGGTGGGCCAAGGGGAATAAGAAGCAGTTGACGGGGAGCTCCAAAACCCCAGCCCAAGATGTTTCCCCATGCAGAGAGGTAAACCATCTGACCCTTCAGAGGAGGGAGGGAAAGGCAGGGTGGGGGCCTTTCAGGACGGGTCAAGGCACAGCAAGAGGGACTGTGAAGCCAGAAGAGTCCCGTCCTGGAGAGCCCAGAAAATGGCCATCACAACTTGTCAAACAGAGCAATGATGGACACCTAGGCAATAAGGGCACTGGGACAAGTTACCTCGGAGGAACCTTGTTCCCCTCCTCTGTGGCCAGGACTCAGCCCCACTAAGTGGACCAGACCAGGAAGCCAACACCAAAAGGGAGGCTACAGGTGATCCTCCTCCCTCTCCCCCTCTTCCAATGAACCAGGGAGGGGTCTGCCTGAGCTATGTCTGCAGGCTGTCGTGGTGGGCTTGTAAAGGCTCCAGCCCCTTTTGCTTCAGCTTTGAAAAGACCCCCAGGGTGGAGTGGAAGAAACGCTGATCACCAGAGGAAAGAGGTTGGCCAATTCTTGGCTTGGGAGGCAATTAAAAATAAGCATAGGGCTTGCCTCTGGCAACCAGGAACCAACGGCTATGCCCAGCATTGGGCCCAGGCTTCGTGGCAGTGCATGTGAGAAGGATCCCCGGCTGCCAAGGGACCCCCAGCTAAGGCCGAGACAACCAGGGGATGCGGAGGCTCAAAGGGCCAAGGCAATGTGGGGTGCACGGGGGACGGTGCTCCCATTGTGCTGCCTAGGCTGGGTGAGACATCCCACTTTTGGGCGCACAGAGAGGCTGGAGCCAGTTCCCAGGAGAGCTGCCAGCAGGGCGGGGGAAAGCTGCTTCTGGGGAGGGGCTCAAGGAGCCGGGCAGGGCCAGCTTGCCAATGGGAAGAGTCCATGGAGACCTTGCCACATTCCACAGGCAACTTATCAGAAGAGAAGATGGATCTCTCCTCTGCTGAAACTGCGCTGAAATGGAACTAAGGGAGGTTCATGTGGAGCCTTCAGAGGAGAAGGGGAGGAGGGGGAGAGTGGAAGGGGTCTGGCTGAGGTGGTTCTTGTTGTGGTTTCCTGCTCAGGGAGTTCCCTGAAGATGTTTCAAGAACCCACAAGGGCTGCAGCCAGCCCCTCACCCAGGTCACAGCTGGCTCTGAACTCTGCCAGGCAAGGCCGGCCCTCACAGGCACCCTGTGGACAGCCAGATGCTGGGGAGGGGTTTCCTCGCCTTGGAGACTCTGCGCTTGACACACCGGGGAAGCCAGTTTTGCGTGGGAGCCCCTCCCTTGGCCCACCCCAGGCCGAAGGGCTGTGACCAGCGACCCGGACACCGGGGCACCCTCCATGCTTCGGACCTCTGGTGTCTTCTGGCCACCTGCCTTCCCTCCGTTTCTTCGGCCTAAACTCGCTCCTGAGCTGCTTTCCATCCTGCATTTCAGGGCCATCTTCGTGCCGGCTCTGAATCAGCAGGGTGAGCCGCGGGGGGCGTTTGGAGGGACAGGCCCGGGTTTGCCCAGCCGACCTTTGGAAGCCGCAGGCCGGAGCCAGGCTACGCAGAAGCCCTTCGGCACCCACCCAGACCAACACACAGAAGCCGAGCCGGGGAGGAAAGGCGGCTCCTCACCGAGGCTGCTATTGGCCACCTCTCTCAGTTCGGGGCCGCGCATCCTCCCTGCCGCCTGCCAGGCCAGGCTGCTGCTCCGGTGCCTGGGCTGGGAGCTCCCGGCAGATCAGAGGCTCTGTGGCAGAAGGGGTGCTACCTCGGCCCTGACCCCTCGCCTGGCGCCATCTCATGACCTCCAAGCCGCGGCAGAGGCAGAGCTCCGGTCGTCTGGCATCCTTCTCCCTCGCCCCGCCAGAGGCACCGCCCGGTTGGCACTGGACCACAAGGCAGTGGATGCGGGCAAGGCTCGCCACGCACTCTGCTCTCGATGCCCCACTGGGCTGCAGAAATGGGGTGCCCGGAATGTGAAAGTATAGCTTGACCCCTTCCTCCTGCCTGTGGCAGCCCCTCAGATCTCGGAAGATGAAACCCCTCCAAACCTTCTCCTAGTCTCTGCTGGGACCCCAGGCAAACAGCCCCCCTCCACGGAGCTGCCTCTCTGGCTCCGGAGTTGGCCAGGTGTGCTGGAAGCTGCGGGTGAAGCCCAGGAGGGGCTCCTTGCCAGGTGCTGAGAGCCGCTGGAGATCACTAATTCTTCCCATGGAAGCCGAGGCCGTAGATCAAGAGATGGCAGCATTCCACGCTCCGAGAGGAAAATCTGCTTGGGGGGTGGCAGGTGGAGATGATGCAGGAATGCTCCGGGCTGTGCAGGACCCCTACCAGGAGATCCTGGGGTGGGTGGAGGGTCCGGCACTCCCCTTCTGGCCGTCTGAGCCCCTTAGGAAGGGACAAGCCGAAGAAGGGGCTCCTGAGGGGCCTCTCTTGCTGCATCCTCTGCCCGGCTCCTGGAGCAGCCTTGGAGCCAGACTCGTCTGGGTGATCTCACGAATACCCTCCACGAAAGAACCCCCCCCCCACAGCTGCCTTTCAGGCCACATGAACACGCGCCCCTCCCCCAGGCCCATCTCCCAGGAGCAGAAGCAGAGGCAGGTAGGGGAGCTGGCAGGCGCCTAGCACGCCTCCCTTTCTCAAGCTGCAAGGCTGCAGCAGCGGCAGCACATTTTGAATAAAGTTCAATTAAATATTTGCTTTATAACTGCACAACAAATTATTCATAAAGGCAGCAGAACCTAAGCACACCCCTGCTCCTCGGAGGCAGGAAATGGCTCGGCGCTCCCAGGGAACCGAGGGGCGCAAGGGAGTCCTTCGTGCAGGGTCCCTGGGGATCTGCTGCGCCCGGGCATGGCCAGTGCCCACTGGCTGCTGCAACTCTTCTAGGCAACACCAACCCTGGTTTGGGATTGACGAGGATTACCACGCTTCTGCTGTGCCACCCCTGCCCATGCGCAGAGTATTTTGTAGCATAAGTCCAGTTTCCAGCTATCTCAGGGACCATCCAAGCAAATTGCAGAGCAAGCCTCCCTCCAAACACACTTCTGGATGTGCACCCGGAGCTGCCCCCCACTACCCCCCCCCGCAAGCCTGTCTGTGCTCTGCTCTGTCTTGAACGGGACTTTCATCCGGAGCCCTGGGGGCCCCCAGCAGGAAGCCAGAGAGGGGCAGAGGAGGAGATGAACAGTGGGGGAGGGCGGGGTGAAAGCAGCAAGGGTCCTCTCCAAATTCTGGGGCCACTTCAGGGCCCTCCCCTCCTCCTCAGAGCTCGGGGTTCTTGCCAGGCCAGAAGCAGCCTGAGCAAAGTGGGGAGGGGCACAGGACCAAAGAAAGGGGGGCAGGAAGAGCCTCGCAAGGGTCCCCCGGAGACTGGATGGCCGTGGCCAGGAAGAGGGTGGGGGGCAGGTGGCCAAGAGCAAAGGGAACCCGCGGGGGAGGAAGCGAGGCAGGAAGAGACCCCGGGAGGAGATCGTCCCTCAGGAATCAGAGGGCACATCGTGGGGGGCGACACGGTAGAGCCCCCTCCTCGGCTTCCACGCCTCCCCGGCAGCCGAGCGGCCCCTAGAAGCGACCTGCCCACGGACGCCCGTCCTCGCGAGGCCCGCAGGGGGCGCTGCGACACTGGAAGTGAGGTGACCTCTCGCCGATTTCCGACACCGCGCTACCCCTGCCGGGAGTGGAGCGAGCCGGGCCGCTCACACATTACGCAGATTAACTCCGCCGCCCGAGCCCCGCGTGGCTCGCCTGCCCGGCCCCGCCTGCCTTCCACGCCGCGCTCGCCCGACACGGCCCCGCCCGAAACCCGGCGCCGGCGGCTCGCCCCGTCCTGGCGGAGAGCTCCCGGCGAGCCTCCCTCGCGGCGCTCCCGAGCGCGAGGGGCCGTTTGAGGGGCGGCCCTCCGGCGAAGCCGCCCCGCTCCCCGCCCCCTGCCCGGAAGCCGCGGCGGGCCGGTGCCGGCCGCTCTGCTTAGCTTCAGACGGGCGGACCCGAAGGGAGCTCCGCGGACGCCGCCGGCGCCGGCCACCGCCCGCGGGAGACAAAGCGCCGCGGCTGGAAGGTCGCCGCGGCCGCCAGAGGGGGGTAGCGAGCGCCGGGAGTCCTCGGGGTGGGGGCCCTCTGGCGGCGGCGGCGGCGGCGGCGGCGGGGAAAGCCCGGTCTGGGCTCGCGCACGTGAGAAGGCGAGGAGGACCCTGGCCGCCCCGGCCCATCCCCGCGGCTGTCGGCCGGAGCTCCCGAGCGCGCCCGCCGCCCGCCAGACTTCCCTCGCCGCCACCGCCGGCTCGCTCACCGCCTCGGCCCGGTGCCCGGCGCGCTCCAGCCACGGCTCTCCTCGCGCCGGCTAGGGAGTGCGCGCCCGGCCGCCCAGGCGTCGCCGCATCCCCGCCGGGGCTCGGTGGGAAGCTCTGAACCGTCGGGAGATGCGCCTTTCGGCCGCGGGAGCCCCGCCGCCTCCGATCCAGGTAAGAAGCTCCGCGTGACGCCGGCCGGGAGAGGCGCGCCCGCCCTGTCGGACCGCCCAGGAGCTGCTCAACTTCGCAAAGTTTCTCGCTGGCTTCCTCGCCGGTGGCTGCCCTGGGAGCGTCGGCTCACCCGCTGCGCTGCGCCGGGAAGAGACGTGGCCTCGCGGGTGCGGCCGTGCACCCTGGTTTCGCCGGGCCCCGCTGGCTCAGACTTCGGCTTCGGGCGCTGGGAATTCGGGGCGGGCCCAGCCCGGTGCGTATCTTGCCGCGCTGCTCGGCTCGAGCCGGTCCCCGCGCTGAAGCGCTTGGCGTGGGCGCCCAGGGCTGCGGAGCCCGGAACCTCGCCCGGGTAGCGATCCTCGAGTAAGGGAAGATGCTCTTTGGTCGAGGGGCGTCTCTTCTCAGCCTCCTCGCGGGAAGGCGAGCCCGCCTCCTGCCCACGGCCAGTTCACGAGCGAAGCGGGTGTTAATTCTGCTAGGTGCCCAGGGAGCATCGCTGCCAAGGCCCAAGGGGGCAGCGGGGGGCACCCCTGTCCTCCCCTCCTTGCTGCCAACTGTCCTTCAATCAGCTCAGCCTGTAGATGCCACGGTAGGGCATTCCTTACCACTTTGGGCCCTGCTGAGCCCCTCAAATGCCTCTCTGGACCTCTGTCGCCCTTGGGGGGTTCCCTCCATGTGTGCAGCTATGCAGTGCCCTCCCTGGGGCTGCCTGGCATGGGTCTGCTGGGCAGGCTTCCTGGCTGAAGACTCAGCACCTGCCCACTCTGGCTGCTTCTGACCCCCCCCCCCCAAGTCCTTTTGAACCTTTTTGTTCATTCTGCTGGCTGCAGTGGCCGGAAGGGCCCCCTTGGGTCATGAAAGCCACAGTGGCGTTTCTTTTCTGAGCTGGTAGCAATGGTGGGCTGGCAGACCAGCAGTGAGGGGGGAGGCAAGCCTCCTGGCCTGCACTGCATGATTGGCCTTGGCCCTGGGACTTCCAACTCTGCCCTCCTGGCAATGGATAGCCAAAATTCACAGGGGGGCGGGCAGGAGTTCCCTTTCCCTTTTACAAGCCCCCTTTCAGCACTAAGATTCCCAGGCCTCTGGGTGGGGTGGGGGTCCCTGAGCTGCCTAAGGACCTCAGAGCAGTGGGAGCCTGTGAGCCAGCAGTGTGTGTGTGTGTGTGTGTGAGGAATGGCTGTGTGGACCAGGCTGCTCCTCCAGAAACGCCCCTGGCTGTTGGGAAGGCCAGGCCAGGCCAGCCCAGGAACCGGAAGCTCCTCTGCTGAGCGTTGGTGCCTCTGGGTGGCAACTCCCTGTGTTTGGGCTCCCCCCCCCCCAGGAGTCTGTGCTGCAGCCTGGAAGCTGAATGCGCAGCCCCTCGGCTCACCTGGGCAGCAAGAGAGCTGCTGCCCCTCCCAGACCCCCCCCAGCTTTTGGGGTGAGCAGGAGGACCAGGGAAGGGGCGGCTTCTGAGTTTGGAGGTGAGAACATTGATCACAGGCTGGAGGGGGTTGGGCTATTCCCCCCGCTCCCTTTGGGTGTCCGGACAAGGTCTCTGGCTGCCCAGGATTAATTTGGGGGGAGCCGAGCTCTTGCCCCATTTGAGGCAGCTATTGCTGCCCGCCCCACCTGGGTAGATTCGGTCTAGGACTGGGTCTGCATGCGTGTGCAGGTGTGTAAGCCGGTCCTGTTTGCCAGTGAGATTTCCTGGGAAGGAGCAGCCAGGGGGAGCCTGGAGCGGTTCCCCCTCCCATCAAACCTCCAGGCACCTTGAGGGCCGAGACCCTGCAGTGGGAGCAGGCATGGTGCTGGGCACGGAGACCTTCTTGGGCTGGCCACTTCTACCTGGGGCAACCCAGAGGCACCATTCCTAGGCCAGGTGTGATGCTGGCCTGGCTGTAGGCTTTGCTTGTGGCTCTGCCTTCCTTGCGAGGGGTCTTCGCTGTCTCCCTGGCTGTTGGCACAGCAGAGCCTGCTGGGAGCAGCACGGCTGACGGACCGAGTGGGGGGCCAGGATGAGCAGGGGAAACCTTGGGAAAACCTTGACGACCAGACGCGGGACTGGATTTCTAGTTCTGGATGGCCAGGGGGAAGCGGGGGGCAGGGGCTGTGTTGGGAATTGGGGAGGGGGCTCCTCCTCATTCTCCATCGAGAGAATGAGGACCTCCTCTCTGGGGCTTTGGTCCCTGGTCTTCTGGCTTGCAGGGGACTGGAAACGGCTTTGCTTTGGATGGCGTCTACTTGGGGGCCTCTCAGGGCCTCTGAATGGACTTTTGAGGAGAGAAAAGGCAGCTGATCCAAAGAGCCCCAGGCCTCCCTGCTGCCAGCTTCGTTCCCCCCCTCAAAGCAGCCATGGGTGGGGGGGCGTGTTGAGTGCCGAGAACTGCTGTAAGATCAGCAAACAGCATGGCTTTTCCTCATTGGGGAAGAGGTGTTGTTGTTGTTGTGTATCACTTGAGGCTTGGTTAGAGGGCTGTTCTGGTGCCCCTTCCTCACTTCAGACTTCTTTTTGGTATCCTTCTGCCACCTTTATTATTATTATTATTTAAAACCCCACACTGAATAATGTAGTGTCCTTCACAAACTTAGCCGTGGCCTCTTATAAGTTCATTGATGAAGATGAGAGCAAGGAGTGATTTCAGTTCCAACTGTATATGGGGGATTTATACATTTCTCTGTGTTTTTTTTAAATCTAATTTGACCTTTACTTAGTAACTGAACTTGGATTGCAAAGCTTGCTAGAAGTTTGAGAAAGGAATTTTCAAAAGTCTTTGGAAACAATTTTGTTCCAGTAATTGTTAACAATCTCAAAAGCTCTAAAATGTGGAAGAGGGGTTCTTTTTTTTTTTGGAAACCCCTCTGATTATCCTTCCACATAGCTAGGCAAAGCCTACTAACCTCTTGCTGGCCAGGGCGAATGGGAGCTCCAGTTCTAAAGTCTTTGCTCTTAGAACAGAATAGAGTAGAATTCTCTATTGGCCAAGTGTGATTGGACACACAAGGAATTTGTCTTTGGTGCAAATGCTCTCAGTGGACATAAAAGAAGAGATACATTCCTCAAGAGTCAAGAATCATAAGGCACAACACTTAATGATAGTCATAAGGTACAAGAAGCAATCAATGCTTATTGATTGTTTTTATGCTTCTCTTATGCTTCTGTCCACCAGTTTAAGAACAATCTGGCCAGTTTGTTAGGGAACTGAGCCTAACCTTAATGCGTCAGGCTAGAACCAGGAGACGCTGAGATCTAGTCCCACCTAGGCCAGAAAACAGCTGGATGACCTGGGGCCAGTCTCTCTCTCTCAGCCCTAGGAAGGAGGCAATGGCAAGCCACTTTGGGAATCTTGCCAAGAAAACCAGCAGGGACTGAGTGGAGCTTTTCATTGGCTAATTTCCATTTTTCTGGAAGGGAAGCTGATTTTAAGGCCACAGCAACTTTGAATTCTTTCCGAACCTCTAGATGTGCCCCAATTGGATTTTGGGTTGGCTGGGTTTTTCTGTCTGAAGCACTGGATTAGATGGGGGGGGGTGTTTATGAAATGCAACCCCTCCTTTTAAGCACCCCTTGGGTCCTTCACACAAGCATTCCTTGGTGCTGGGACTTGAGCCTTCCCAGAGGAGGCAGAGTGGGGGGAGGAAGAGGGGGAAGGAGGCTGGCCAGGGGGTCTTTCCAGTTGCTCTTTCCAGCTGCTGAGCCTCCAACCCAGGTAGGGCTTTCCCTGTTTCTTTTGGGTCAAAACAGCACTGCTGACTCCAGCTGAGATTCCAGGAGGAAGGGGGGGGGGGCAGCTGTGGGAATGTTTGTGCAGATGTGTCCAGGAAGCCACGCCCACCACTTGTACAGAGCGCCTGGGCTGCAGCCTCCCTGCCTCCTTCCATGGAGAAGTCAACAATTAGAGGGGCCAATTATGCTGTTTCTGGAGACATTCAGCTGGGCGGCTCCCAGGGGCTTT
This sequence comes from Bungarus multicinctus, assembly GCA_023653725.1. Classification (NCBI taxonomy): domain Eukaryota; kingdom Metazoa; phylum Chordata; class Lepidosauria; order Squamata; family Elapidae; genus Bungarus; species Bungarus multicinctus. The sequence continues at coordinate 135,165,929 of CM042842.1, read as the reverse complement.
TGCCCAGTTCCCCCTAACTGGGTCCCCCAAACGGCTGCTGGATGGTCCTTGCCAAAGCGGAATAAGCTTCCTGAAATTTGGGAACTGAACAAAGGGGGGGGAAGGAGGAGCCTCCACAGAGAGCAGAGGCCTACATAAGGCTTGTGGCTTAAGCCCCCTCTGGATAGGCTGCCCCACAGCCCTCTGGCCCTCCTGGGATTCAGAACCGGCTGAAGGTTAATTTGGAGTGGGGGGGGATGGGCTTTCTTTTGGGCTTTTGTGGATCCTGCCAGATTTGAGGGGGAGGTCAGCCAACAGCTGTTAGCGCCCCCTTCTCCCCTGAGCTGTACCCAGAGTTGGCTCCGGGGCCTCCCTGGGGCCGCGTCTGCTGGGGACGGGCTGGGCCAGGGCGGAGGCCAGCAGCGCCGGGAGTCGCCCCTCGGGGCATTGCGCGGCTGGAGGGAGCGGGAGGGAAGAGGCGACGAGGCGGCCTGCAGAGTGAGGGCGAGTGGCGCTGATCCGGCGGCAGGGCCGAAGGGGAGCGCGGAGCGGGCGGCGGTCTCGAGTCCTTCGGGGAGCCCCGCCTTTTGGCCCGGCCAGGACCCGAGGGCTGGTGGGCAGCTTCTCCCCGCCCCCCCGCTGCAACCCAACGCTCCTCTCCCACCCCCGCCGGTGAAATGCCCCGCGCCTCTTCCCCGAGCTCGGGTGTCGCCCGCCCCGCTCGCTCGCTCTCTGCAGCCCGCCGGGCGCCGCTTCTCGGGCGCGGTGTGCGCGCCTCCTCTGAAGCCGCTGCGGAGTTTCTGCCCCGGGGACTCGCCCTGGGCGTCCTTCAGGATGCCCATGGCTCTTGAGGGGTCCCGGTGGGAAGGAGGAGCTTTCGGGGGCCACGGCGCTGCCAGGCCTCCTCTCCCCCTCCCCTCTTTCTGCGTGCAGCCTCCCCCCCCTCGGGCGCTTGCTCTTGGGGGAGCCTGCTCCAGTCGAGCAGGGCTGGGGGAGCCGTTCCATTTCTGCCTGGGGGGGGGGGGGCAGGTGGAGAAATACCTGCCAATCCTAGGGCTGGAATCCTCCTTTGGTCCTGCCCGATGATAACAACAACTAAATAAATGGCGTCTGGTCACGGAAATTCTCCCCCCGCCCCCCCCAGGGAAAGGCTCTTGGGGGCCTCCTCTGGCATGCACTCTTTTTGCGGGCGGGTCTGCTTTAAGACTGGGCGGGCGAGTGGGGCTTCCTCCCCTCTGCTGCCTTTCTCTGCTGGCTGTTGGGCTTCAGTCTGTGGAACCGGGCTGTACAGGGAATGGGAGGACCCTCATTCATTGCGCCCGCAGCACTGGGGGGCGGGATCTGCCATGGCGGGGGAAGCGGAGGTTTTCTGCTGGGAACGAGAGTCACAGCACAGTGGACACAGAAATGGAAAGCTATTAATAATGATCCTGGAACTTCACTTCCATCAGCTGTTTATTTAAAGGTGCTCCTATTCAGAGCCACCTGATTTATGTGGGCAATAACGGGCGTGGGCCTGGGATCACTTTTTTAAGCAAGGCTAATGGGGTGAAACCATCACACTGCGACAGCGGAGATCAAGCTGGGAAAATGATACTGGAGAGAGAAATAAGCGATTGCTCGCATTACCCGGGATCTGTGCTGGAGAAGGAGCCGCCTGCGCAGGCAGGCCAGTGTGCGGGCACCTCCGCTTGCTCGGCTGCTGGCAGCGTTTACGAGGGCTTTTATGCCCCTTCTGCCTCTTCTCTCCCAGCTGGATTTATTGGCTATGAAAGGATATAAAAATTTGATTCTACTAGACAGCACGGCTAAAAGGCTGCACCTCGCCATGAGCAGGGGAGGGGGAGGCTGCTCTGCGCCAGAAAAAGGGGGGATCCTGGCTGGCTTGCCCAGGTCATGGGCCTGCGGAGTCTGTAAGTGAGGCACTGACACCCAACCAGGGACTTGGCTGGTTCTCTGCTCTGACTGAGCCCCACCCAGCAGCCCCTCCTCCGTCTCCCTGGAGGGCCCACCCAGGCAGCCCTCCCCCACCCCACTTGCAAGGGCCTGGCTGGCTTTTCTGCTACCCCAGCATTTCCTCTAGGGCAAGAGCCTGCTTGGCCTTGGGACAGTGGCCAGCATCCTAAAGGGCCAGGGCTGGATCTGGCTTGCGATCGCTTCGGTGCTCTAATTGTACACGGTGCCACATTGAGGAGGTTGCCCTGGTAGCCGTGAGGACAAGGCGTGATTTACCACGCTTTAATGGAGGAGGAGGAGGAGGAGGAGGAAGAGAAAACCATGCAGCTATCCTCATTTCCCAGGCTGACACAGCTCCCTGCTCTTCCCCACTTTGTAATCGGGCCTTTCGTGTCTGACCTTCAAAGGCCTCTCCCCCCCCCCTGAATGGACGGCATGAGCCACAGCTGGAGGCCACGTCCAGTTCTGGGTGATGCGTTTCAGGAACCATCCCTTGAAGAGCAGCCAGGCCCAAAGCACCGCAGAAGATCCCTGAAGGAGGGGCCCAGGAGTCTTTTGGATGAAAGGAAGGAGCAGCCGGCTTCTCTGCTGTGGCAGCAGGATTGGAGGGCCCCAAGATCTGCCTGCCGGAGGTCTGGCCGCCCTCAGGGGAGCATCGCTGTGGCCAGAAGCAGGAGGGGTTAAAGAAGCTCCTTAGAGAATTACTCTAAGCCGCTTTGGAAGTGGGTGGCGTGCAAACTCTTCCATAAGACACTGAAGATATAAACGAGAAAATGGCTCACAATTCAGGAAAGATGCCCCTCCCCTCCCCCTGCTGCTCCTCATGGAGGATGGGAGGAGGGCCAGAGGGAAGCTCCCGAGGTGCCAGGATGGTGCAGAATTCCTAAGAGAGCCACCGGTGTCGGAGCCCCTTTGCATCCTGTGCAAGCGCTGAAAGCAGGCACACACACCCCCCTCCCCCGGTCGCTGCAGAAGGCATCCTGACTTAACGGCCCCACAGACTGAAGGCTGGGGGGAGGGGCTCCTCTGGATGACAGAATGGGGAGGGGAGGGGGGGCTCTGGAGTGGCCAAAGGGCAGCCCCACCGGACCTGAAAGGGACAGCAGCAGCTGAGTGAACCCAGGGAGGGCTCCAGGTGTCCCAGTGGGGCCGAAGCTGTCCAGGGGCTGAGCCAGGAAGGCAGGTATGGGAAGGCCGCCAGGCTCTCGTGGACTGGCCAGGCTGGCCCAGCATCAGGCAGGCCCTGCAGGGTGGCAGCCAAGAGAGCTGCAGGGGTTTGGCTCCCAGGGAGATTCCTATCCTGAAGTGCAGGCAGAGGACCGGGGTGGGGGGGGTGGGGGGGGCAGAGGCCCTGTTTAGAGGCCCCTGTGCTCTGGAAGCCTGGGGACAAGGGCAGAAGAGGCCTGCCAAGAGCACTCCGTACATGCTCAGAGGTAGGATGCTTTGGAAGCTCCCCCTTCCCTTCGCTGCCAGCCAGCTTCCCAGCATTGGCCAGTCCTGGCTTTGCAGGCGAAAGAGCAGCCGGCAGCGGGCAAAGCTGGGACTTGCCCAGCTGCCACAATGAGTGGGTGGCATGGACCGGCCCCCTCCTCTTCTACCTGGGTGCTAATTCTTATTTAACGAGTTTCCCCTAAAACAAGGAAAACAGGAAGAAGCATTGGCCTCTATCCTTCCAGAACCCTGTGGGGCAGGCGGAGGGGATCCTGGGCCGGTGGGAGGGCGGTTGGCCTGGCCAAGGGCCGGACTTCCCCCTCTGGGAGACAAGGGCTCCCTTGCCTGCCTGGCCCCCCAGAAGGGTCAGAGCAGAGCCCAGGAGGTGGGGCAGGGTCAGGCCTGGCCACAGGAGGGGGGTGATGGGGAAGTGCCAGACATCCCCCCAGAAGCCCCCCGCAGCCCCCCCAAGGAGACCAGCCTCTGCCTGATGGTGGAGCCCCCCCCCCCCCCCGTCTCTGCTGCTTGGCTGCCTTTGTGGTCACATCATGAGGCAGTGGGGAGCCAAAAGAGGGGAGGGCTGTTCTCCTTTGGGGAAGGCAGAGAGGCTGGAGGGTGTCCAGATGACCATCCTTCACAGCAATCATATTAATGGTGGATTTCAAGGGCCTGGACTTCAGCTGGGGCCCTGCCTGCCAACAGATGAAGGACTGGCCAATTCTGGCCTTCCTACACTGGCAACAGGTGGAGAAGGGGGTGCGGGAAGGTGGGGGGGCTGCTGCCCTGGACCTCACCCTCACTGGCAAGAGCGACTGACCGGTTCAAGAGGCAAGGAGAGGTGCCTCCTCGGGGTTGGGGTGGAGGTCGGGAGTGACCGTCTCATCTCTGAATCTAAGAGAGTGGCAAAGCGATTTTGACGGAGGGTGAGACCCGGTGTGGCCGTGGTGCCCCTGCAGGCCTTTATCGGCCGCAGTTAAACCTTGTGGGCCGGCAGGGAGAGGCGGACAAAAGCTGTTATGCTGAATCCTTCTCTTCTCCTCCTTGACTCCGCTTTGGCTCCTGCCCCACTGAGAATCCTGTGCTCACTTCTGGGCACCATAGTTCAGAAGGGGTCCTGACCCATTGGGGAGGGTCGAGGAGGGCTACCAGGGCCACCAGGAGCCTGGAAACCAAACCAGATGACTCAAAGAGCCAGAGGGCTGCCACACAGAAGCGGAGGGGGCTCCTTCCCTGCCCGGGGGGAGGGGGGGTTAAGGACTGGAGCCAGGAAGGAAAGGGGGGTCCAGGCGGAGGCCAGGGGGACTTTCCCGCATGTTTGAACCTTTCGTCTGTTTGCTTTTTCGGACAGAGCTCTGGCTGCTCCGGGGGGGCTTTTGCCCCCCAAAGCTGGTGTTTTCCCCTAACATTGGAGAGTCTGGGACCGTCTCTCCTGTCCTGATGGGGCCAGAGAGGCCAAGCCCCAAGGGAAGACGGGGGTCAGGAGGACCCAAAGTAAAACTGCAAGTGAATCCTGAAGATGGGAGAGAAATGGGGCCCATCTTTCCCAGCCCCGACTGGGCCCTCTGGGCCAAATAGTTTAACCACCGGTTCTCTGCCCTAATGATTTCTTCCAACAACCACTTGACCCACTGGCTGAATCCCACCACTGCTCTCAGGTCTTCCCGGTTCAAGGTCCAGCCGCGACTTCAGCTCCTGGGCCAGGTCAGAAACCCAGTCTCTGGCCCGGAAGGAGGATGCCATGGCCAGGCCAGGCCGCTTCCCTGCCTGCCCTCCTGCTGATTGCAGCGTCTGGCAAGTGGGACCCCCCTGCCCTGCCCCACTTGAAAGTCCAGGGAAGGGGAGCCCCTGGGGCCCCCATCACAACCCCCCCCCCCGTCTGGTCCTTCTCATTTTTGTAGCCTCCTCATTTCCCATTTGGTGTTGGGAGGGGAGGGGAGGGGAGGGGCCGGGCTGCCTTCACCCCCCCCCACCCTGCAGAGGCTCTCCAGACTCCTCCCCTTCTCCTTCCTTTGTGGAGCTGAGTGTCGGTCAGTCTCTCTCTTCAAACTGGGTGGCCAGAACTGGCGGCAACCGTGGCCAACTAAGCCGGGGCTTCCTACGGTGGGTGCTTTCCTGGTGCAGCGAGCTCAGCTGGGACTCCAGCATCAGTTTTGGGGTCCCATCCTGGACTGGCGGGTTTGATTTGCTTTCCTACAGGAGGAGCTTCGTGTCCCTTCATTTTAGGATTCATTACTTGTTTCACGTTTTCCAAAATCCCTGGGAAGAAAGTTGGGCTGCCAGTGACTTTTCAGTGTGGAAGAGGCCTTTGGTGCCTTCGGGATCAGGGCACAGCCAGGCTCTGCAGCCAGCCCTTCCTTCCCAGGGGGGCTTTTCTTGGGGTGCAGTGGATTGTGGCTTCTTTGGCCCTTAGAGGCTGGAAGGCTGCGGCAGCTTCCCCTGTGGCCAGAGCTGTGGTTCCCCCGACTTTCGGCCCTTCCTCGCTCCCAGTTGCAACTAGCCGGAGGGGGGGGGGGGGCTGTGGGAAAGCAGAGCCTGCAGGTGGGGGGGGAGGGAACTGTGCTCGTAGTCCATCTTCCATTTAACCAGCCATATTGAGTGATAAATAATTCATATTTCTGCCAAACATTTGATTAAAAGAAGCCAATTCCTTCTATGTTTGTCAGGGGGCAGAAAATCCATTTGATGTTTTCATTTTAATCGCTCCTTTTCCCTCTGAATGCTGGGCATCCTGGGGGTCAGCTTGCTCTCCCAGTCGCCCTGCAGCGGGGGCCTCTCCCGCCCCCCAGCACAGTCCTTATTTGGAAGGGGTGGAGGGGGGCATTTCCCCAGCGGAGCCCAGACCTGAGGCCGCAGCCGAGCCTTTGCCCTAGGGGAGGGGGTTGGCAGAGGGCGGCAGGGGGGCAGAAGGGAGGCTGGCAGGAAGGACAATGCAAAAGGTGAGCTGGCAGCCCCCAACCTTCAGCTTTGGGACAAGGAGGACTCTGGGGGGGACCAGGCAGCCCCCACCAGCTTCTCCCAGCTGGCTCTCCGCACGATCGGCAGTGGGGGGGGGCGTGCTCCCCTGGGCTGAACTGCCACCCTGGAGATGAATGTGGGGGGCTTGGGGCTTCCCACCCCTCCCACCAGGACCGTGGGGGCCGTCGCCCTCTTCCCGGGAGGCTCCCCCGGTTGTGCCATTGCTGGCATCTCCTCCCTCTTCTTCCGTCCATCCTGAAAGGCCAATTAATGCCCTGCATCCGTGGAGCTGAAGCATGAAACTTCCCTGTTTGGGGAAGAATTATTGCGGAGCGAGACGGTTCTGGCTGTAAAAGCCCTCTTCCCCGAGGGAGACGCTAAGATGTTCTTTGCAATTAAAATTTCTTTCAAACTCGGACCAAAGAAGATTGGAAAAAGAAATATTTTCAGTTGCAAAGACCTTTCCCAAACAGGGATGGTGTGAGAGCTCCAAAGAATCAAAGGTTGGGGGAAACCATCGACTGGTTGCTCATAAAAATATTCGGCTTGGGGGGAGGGATGCCCTGCGCCCCCCCCCCCCCCCCCCGTGCAGGGTGGGGATGCTAGAATTGGGGTGGGGGGTGCTGGAGGCTTCCTTTCCGTCCCTCCCCCACCTCAGTTTGGGTGTCTTCCAGCCCAACTGAGAAGAAAAGCGATGAAGAAGCTCCCCACAGGGAAAGTAATTCCGAAAAGCCAGAAAGAGGAACCTGGCGATTTACTTCAAGGGCAGAAAAGATTACACTTTTAATAAGTATAATGGCTTTCTGCTCCCTTTTATTATTAACGCTGGAGTGTGGCTGGGATTATCCGAGGGGCCTTTTGTTTCTGGGGCTGCCTGTGAAGGGCGGAGAGGGTGGGCAGGAAGGCCGAACTGAGCCCTGGAAAGGGCCGAGCTGCCTGCCTGCAGGCCCTCCCTCCCTCCTGCCCTTCTGGGCCAAGGCTAGGGAGGGGGTGCATCCCAAAGGGGTGCGGAGGGCCAGCCTGGAGGGGTGCAGGCTGGATTTACCTGGGAGCCCCTTCGGGAGGGGGCTGCACCCATCTTCTGGAGAGCCATCTTGAGAGCAGCTGGGCTGCCTGCCAGACTGGCAAGGCGTAGGCAGTGATGGGGGGGCTGAAGCTGCCTGTGGGAGCAGCAGCCCACCGCCCCAGGCCTACGAGGAATCCATTGGGATGGGGGCAACTGTTAGGGGACTGGGGGCCTTTCCCGCAAGAGAGGAGGGGGACTGAGTGAGCAGCAGGCACCCAGCTGGCCAGGGGTTTGGAGGGCCAATGGACGCCTCCCCCATCTCCCCGGGGCTGCTCTGGTTGCAGGCTGACTCCTGTGTAGCAGATCCTGGGAAATGGAAGCTCTACACTCCCTGTCTCCCCCCTCCTCCGAAAAAGGAGAGTTAAGCCGAATTGGATCTAGTGTAAAAGGAGAAAAGAGCCATTCGTGGCTTACTAATCTTCTGCCCTGGCAGAACCCAGAAGAGGGCTTGGTTGGGGAATCCCACAGACTGCCTGGCCCATCGCAGCAAGAACTGTCCAGGACTGCCCCTCCTTGCCAGGCCCAGATCAGATGCCCCGCAGGTGGCCTGATCCTGTGCCAAGGCCCCATCAAGCCATGCTTTTTTTTTGGGGGGGGGGGGGGGGGGAGCTGCGAGCTCATCAGGAAGGGGTCTCTCTCTAGGGAACCCTTCTGGGGGTGGATGCTAGGGGCATGTGTTACTTGCAAGTTTTTCTAGCCCAACCGAGTGGCATTCTGCTTGGTCTTCGGGGGGATTGCCCTTCTCAGGAGGGACGGCCCCTACGTTGCTCCTGCGGGGGGAGGGCTGTGCCCCACCAATGTGGCTCCCGTGGGAGGGGAAGTCTGCTTGGTCTCCAGCCTCCCACTCCCCTCCTGGTGAACAGCCCTCTCCCCCTTTGCCACGGCCCCGGAAAGAGCCCCCACAGGCCCACAGGGAGGCATGTGCTGTGCTGCGAGGGCTGCTGCCTCCCCCCCCCATTGCATTGGTAAAATGAAATAAATATCGACACGGCCGGGATGCTGTTCAATTTGTCCTGATCGCTGGGCTGCGGTGAGTTCTGACAGGGCAGAATGTAAAACATAAGCTCAGGATGTAATTTCTACTGTCAACATGATGTACAGTTTGGTTCTGCCAAACACACACTGACAAAGGGGGGGGGCAGGGAGGGAGGGAGGGACGTGCCGTTGCCACCCAGCCTGGGAAAAGTGGGGGCGTGAGGGGGGCGTTGGGTCCAGTCCTCCCAGCCAGCCAAAGGAGGCCTGTGAAGCTGGGGGGGGGCGGCGGCTTCCCCCTCGGGGGAGGGAGGGAGACGGCAGCGGTGCAAACAAAAGGCCACACGAGGGGGGGGAGATTCCCCAGGCATGTTCTGGTTCCCACAGCAACCGTTGCCCAGGCCTGGCACGTGTAGGTGGGACACATTAGCTGTTGCGGTCTGTGGATGTGTGGTACGCGTGCGTTGGTGGCATCCAGATGGGTCTGCCTGGATGGACAGACAGCCCGCAGAGTGGCCCCGCAGTGAAGCACGAGGTGGTCTGGCTATGGAGGGGCCCCCAACCTCCAGGCTGCCCCCTCTCCCGGCTGTGGCTTTGTCCCTGGAAGGGAGACGCCTGCAAGCAGCCTCCACTCCAACTGCTCTCTCCTGCCTTCCCCCTGGGCTGGATTAGGGTGAAATGCCACTGCTGCCCCCAACCCCTCCCTGCCAACCCTGGGCCAAAATAGGCCAAAGTGCAACCGGGCCCCTTCTGGAAAAGCCACCTTCCCTCTCCCTGAGGTTTCAGGAAGAGCCCCACCCCGGCCGGAGTTGTAGTCTGGACAGCTGAAGAGCCAGCCAGACAACCCTCTCCCCCCCTGCACAAAATGAGGTACCCCTTCCCCAGCCTCAAGTGAAGCCCCCCACCCCGCCCCAGGATTGAGACCCACGTCTTCTGCGAAAGTGGCCCCAGGAGCATTCAGGGGGCCCTCCAGGCTGCTTCGGAAGGAGTGACCCAGTGGCAGTCCTGCCCCTTAGGTGTCCAGACGTCTGTCCAGTCCGGGCTTCCATCATGTCCAATCCCCACTGGTCTCTGGCAGCTGACATTTGGCTCCACGTGACTGGCCTAAACTGAGGCTCAGCCTGGGCAACATCGCCATTATCTTCCAGGGTGGCCTTGGCTAAGCGCGGGTCTGCGCGTCCTCGGAGGCGGAGAAGCCGTCCTGGGCAGAGAGCATGGGGCTGGCATGCGGGAGGGTCCCTTCGGTGGGGTCTCGAGGAAGGGACGGGCGGGGGAGCTTCGCAGGGCTCTGGGTGCGAAATCAGCGCGGAGCTTGGGCTCGGGGATGGAGAAGGCGGGAAGGGTTTTTTTTTAAAGCCGCTGTGTTCTCCGTGAGAGCCGATCGGCCTCTTCGAAGCTGTCGGCGCTGCCAGCCGAGCCGAGCAGGAAAGAAACCTTCAAGGCCGGCCTGCATCGGCAGCTACGCCCAGCGCGGCCTCCCATGCATGGAATCTCCGATGGCTGCCCCTGGGGCTTGCTTTGCCCGCCCCGCTCCCCCTTAGCAAGGCTCGCCCCACGGACTGCCGACCTCGGCGCTTCCGCCCGCGGCCCCTGGGCTGCGCTGCTGCCCCGAATTCCCCAGGAAAGGGCGCTAAGGCAGACAGCGGCCGAGAAGAAGTGATGAGCAACGCGGCTGCCCAGGGGCCCCGCTGCGCCCACCACGCACCACGGAGGAGCGGCAGGCAGGCGGCCGGCCGGCCCAGTGAGCTCCGCGGGGCCGTTGCTGAGGCTGAAGCGCGGGGAGGAGGCCCCGGGCGACGGTGCCGGTTCTGGGGCTTTGGCTGCCTGGGAAGCTCCTCCGAAGCCGCAGCTGGGAGGATCTCCCCGACCCGCCCGCCTTGCCCGGCGGAGGGGAGGGGTCTAGAGGGGGCTGCTGCAGAAAGAATTGGCGGCTGACCCTCAGCGGAGATGCACGAGCTGCCCGAGAGTGTGGGGGCTGGGGGGGAGGGAGCCCAGATGGCAACCTGTGCAAAAGGGGGGCAGGGCAGCCTCTTCCTGGCACCTCGGTGGGATCCGAGGGGGCCGAATTTCCCAGGGCGGTTGCGGAACATTTTTTCCCCCCTTGGGTTGCATTTATAAATCTTCCACATGTCGCCCAAAGCTAGGAAACTGTCTTTTAAGTGTATATCAGGAATCGAAAGAAATTTGTTTTATTGTGTTTTTGTTTTAGGAAGGATTATTTTGAACTGCACGGAATCCTCCCTCCTGCATCCCTGAGCTTCGCTCTCTGGCCCAGGGCAGAGGAAGTTTTTCTCCTGGGCAAGGGCCGCGAAGGCCCCTCCCTTCAAGGCGGCCACCAGTCAGCCGTTGACTGACCCCTTTGCTGGGCACAGAAGCCAGGCGGGTCACTTGCTGTCTTCCCCCCAGACCCCCCCCTCTGGGTCTTGGCTTTGGCAACTCATAGAATTGCTGACCCACAAAGGCACCCAGCCCCCCCCCCTCCCCCCCCCCCACTCGGGCAGCTCTAACAGAAGTTTGTGGGCTTTATCCTAGTAATGGAGGAGGAGGAAGGCCGGGACGGCCCTGGGGAGGGTTGCTCCAGCTTTCTGCCTGGGTTGGAAAGCAGCAACTCCGCAGCCTCCCTGGCCTAGGCAAGGGGGCTCTAGCTGGGCATTCGATGAGCAGCCAGCCAGAGCAGCCCCCAGCCCAGAAGCCGGTGGGGAAAGGGGGTGCCCCTCTCGGGCTCTTGGCTTGACGGGTGCTCTGTCTCTTCCAGGTGCCAGGAGGATGCCCTTGCCCACTGCCCTCCTGACCCAAAGAGGACGGTGGCAGCTACTGCTGGCTGCGTAGGGTCTGCCCGGCCAGCGGAAGCCATGGAGCCTCTGTGCCATCCCTGCCAGGAGCAGCTGTAGCCGGGCCGCTGCTCTGATGGGGCTTTGTGCCCACCAACTGCTTGCAAGGAGCCAGCTGTGGCTGGAGCCAAGACACCGGTGCGCCTCTCCACAGCCCCTTCGAGACCACACTGGGCTGGTTTGGGAGTAGTCGCCCAGGGCCCTGTTCCCAGGATCTTCTGACCCAGAGAAAGAAGGGGCCCTCCTCTGCGTCAGTCAGCCTCGCTCAATGCCCACCTGCCTGCCCAGAGGAAGGAAGAGTCCCGGGCATTGAGCCTCGACGGGACCCACCTGCTTGTCACCCTGAGAAGGAGAGCTGCTCCAGACCGTGGCTGGCCCTGCCTCCCATGGATGACTGACCCACCGCCTTGGCCGGTGGCTCCGCTTTGCCCCCCAAGGATGCCTGCGGGACCCCTCCCTGCTGCCAGGACTCTGCAGTGATGGTGCCCCATCGCCCCCCTGGAAGAGGGCTGCTGCTGCTGCTGTGCCTTCTGTTTGGCCCAGACTGTCTGCCGGGGGCACCTGGGGAGCCTGGCCTGGGGGCACCTGGGGAGGGCGCTCTGCCCGGCACCAGGCGGGTGAAGCGTGGCTGGGTCTGGAACCAGTTCTTCGTGGTGGAGGAGTACACGGGCACAGAGCCACTGTACGTGGGGAAGGTAAAGGCCGTGGGGGAGAGGGAGAGGAACTGGGGGGGGGGGGTGAGGGCAGGGAAGGCAGCCCGGCAGCTTGGAAAGGCAGTTCTGTTCATGGCAAGCTTCCCTGGGGGAGGATCTGGCCTCGGCAGCTTCTGGAGGTAGCTTAGCAACCACCTCGTTTGCTACAGAACCCCAAAGTTGTCCATCCGGCCGTCTGCCCTTGCAGCCCCCCCAATAGCCTATCTGCACAGAAGAGGGGGCAGGCAGCAGAGCGCAGGAAGGGCCCCCTCTTCTGTCTGACAGGAGTAGCCTTCCCCCCTACCAGAGGGTCTCCTCCTCTGCCCGCCCCCACAAACCAGCTCACCAAAGAGGCCCTAGAACATTTTCATAAAATCTGGATATTTGCACTAATCCCTTTCTGAGACGGAATTGCCCTGGAGGGCCCTGGAGGGCGGAAATGGATTTTTGTGTTTTTAAAATAGAATTATGGGGTCAGCATGAGTTACAAAGTTGTGCTTGTTGGACAGATCTATTTTAGATAGAGAAGGGGATTAAAGGGGAAAAACAGATTTAATTAAGTTGCTACCATTTAAAAGGAAAGGATGAACTTGGGTTTTATGCGAGGGAGCAAACACCAAAGGGCCTTTCATTCAGGGCAGCTTTTATATTCTTTCTTTCCTCTCTCCATCCCTGGATCCTTCCGTATCTCTGAATCTGTCTAATCATCTCTCCGAAAGGACTCCTCTGCTCAGATTTAATTTTGATTTAATTAGCAAGAGATAATTAACGGCCTGGCAGAATCCCAGGTAGCCAGCCCTTCCGGGCAGCAAGTCTTTCGCTTGGCCGGAGGGATCGGGCCCCGAGGGCAGCCCAGGGCAGGCGTGGCCTCTCCTCTTCTCCAGCAGCTGCTGTGCCAATCTTCCCAAATTGGGGAGGGGGCCCTGGAAGGTCGCTGGGTGGTCAGAGCTCGTCCTCCTTCAATCTCGGCCCTTTTCCAACCCAGGGTTCCATTTAGGCTCCAGCCTAGGACACCCAGTCTTTCCTGGGGAATTAGAATAGAATGGAATAGAATAGAATTAGAATAGGATAGATATTGGATTGAAGAATGAAACGGAATGGAATTCTTTATTGGCCAAGTGTGGCTGGACACACAAGGAATTCGTCTTGGTGCAAAAGCTCTCCGTGTACATCAAAGAAGAGAGAGAAGCCTGCTCCTCAGCACACAGCACACCGAGGGCACATTATTCCCATCCTCCGACCGGTGGATCCATGCAGAGTGTCGGGGAGAAGGAAGCGGGCAGATCCTTGAGGTTTTGTTTTGGCAAGCAGCCCAGCTTCGTCTCTTGCAGGATCAGGTGCTTCTTCCCTTGGCGTGCTCTGCAGGGCCCTCAGGGATCCCCTCCCCCGGCAGACCTGAGGGGGGTTTCTGTGCTGCCCAGCAGTTGCACCAAGGTCTGCGTGTGGAAGCAGCCAGGGGAAGAGGAAGGGGTGGGCTCCTCTCAGCCTTCCCTGAAGGGATTCCGGCTGCCTCTGCAGAGAGAAGCCTTTGCCGTTAGGGCAGCTCTGCATGGCTTTGCAGGGGGTGACAGTCCTTCCTTAGGGCATCCCATAATACCACTCAGCCGCCCCCTGAGGTGAGAGTGGCAGGTGCTGAAGGTCCCTCCCCCAAGGCCCCTCTCAAGGGCACCTTCTCCGGGACCCCTCAAAGACCTCGGAGGAGGCCGGAGGGTTGCCTCCACCTTCCCTGCAGGAGGGGCTCCATCAGCTCCCTAAACTGGGCCTCAGCCTTATAGATGAACAGAGTTGCAAGAGACCTTGGAGGTCATCTAGTCCAGCCTCCCCTCCCAACCAGGCAGGAGACCCTACACCATTTCTGACAGAGATGGCAGGACAGCCTCTTCTTGGAAGCTTCCAGGGATGAAGCTCTCACAACCTCGGAAGGCAACTTCTGTTCCATGGGTTGATTGCTCTCACTGTGAGAAAATGTCTCCTTATTTGCAGGTTAAATCTCTCCTTGGATCAGTTTCCATCCATTGTTCCTTGTCTGGCCTTCAAAGATGCCTTGGAGAATAGCTTGACCTTCCCCCTCCTCTCTGGGGCAGTCCCTTAAGTATTGGGAGATGCTCTCCTGTCTCCCCTGGTCTTTCTCCTCCCTAGACTAGCCAAGCCCAGTTCCTGCAACCATTCATCGTATGTTTGAGCCTCCAGTCCCTTCATCATCCTGGTTGCTCTTCTCTGCACTTTTTCTAGAGCCTCAACCGCTTTTTTATAGTGTGGTGACCAAAACTGAATGCAGGAATTTAGGTGTGATCTCACTAAGGCTTTATAGAATGGTATTAGTACCTCCCTTGATCTTGATTATATCCCTCTGTTAATGCAACTTAGGATTGCTGCACAAGGCTGGCTCATTTTTAGCTGATTGTCCACTAAGACTCGGAGATCCCTCTCACACTTACTGCTATTAAGCCTGGTTTCACTCAGTCTCTATGTGTACTTTGGGTTTTTCTTGCCTAAGTGTCAGACTTTACTTATCTCTACATTGTTTCATTTTGTTAAATAGAACCCAGGGTTCAAGTCTTTCAAGATCCATCTGGACTTGAGCCTATCTTCTAGGGTGTTAGCTATTCCTGCCAGTTTAGTATCATCTGCAAATTTGGTAAGTTCCCCTTCTATTCCCTCATCTAAGTCGTTAATGAAGATATTGAAGAGTCCTGGGCCTAAGACAGAACCTTGTGGCACCCCACTGCTTACTTCCCTCCATGTAGACTTAGACCCATTAAGGACTACTCATTGAGTATGGTTTGCCAGCCAGTTGCGAGTCCATCTAGTGGTGGTGCTATCTATTCCACCTTTTTCTAGCTTATTAAGAAGTAGGTTGTGGTCTACTTTGTCAAATGCCTTGCTGAAGTCTAAGTATATTATGTCCACAGTATTTTGCTGGTCTACTAATTTAGCCACTATGTTGAAGAATGAAATAAGATTGGTTTGGCATGATCTGTTTTTAACAAACTTGTGCTGACTGTTAGTTATTACTTTACTTGTTTCTAGATGTTGGCAGATCTGTTTTTTTATTATCTTTTCCAGTATCTTCCCGGGTATTGATATTAGGCTGATTGGTCTATAGTTTCCTGGGTCTGTTTCCTTTTTTGAAGATGGGAACCACATCAGCTCTTTTCCAGTCCTCTGGTAGTTCTCCAGTGCTCCAGGATTTTTAAAAGATATGGTCCACTAGTTCTGAGATGACCTCTGCCAGCTCCTTTAAAACTCTGGGATATAATCCATCAGGCCCCGGTGATTTGTGTTCATCGAGATCAGACAGATGTTCTCTTACTATTTTTTTGTTTATTTTAACTTTTATTCCTAGTTTGTCTTTTACAGTTATGTTTTTGGTAGGTTGGGCTATAGTTTCTTTTTATGTAAAGACGAATGCAAAGAATGAGTTAAGCAGTTCTGTTTTCTCTCTGTTGCCTGTTACTTCCTTGCCATCTTCTCTCTCTAGTGGACTGACTGTTTTTGTAATTTTTTTCCTTGCTATTTATATGTTGGAAGAAACTTTTTAAATTATCTTTTTGTTGCAAGTCTTTGTTCATTCTGAGCCTTTGCTTTCCTGACTTCATCTTTGCTGATATTCTGCCTTAGTTGTGTCCCCCTCTTTCCATTTTTTCTACTTGTCCTTTTTATCTTTCAATTTGCCAGAGAGGTCTTTGTGCTGATTTCTTCTTGGGGTTTTTGTTTTTCTTTCTCAGTGGTATTGTACTGGTCTGGGCTTTTATAATCATACTTTTCAGAGATTCTTGGGTTGTTTTCCTCTTTAGGATTTTCACCCAAGGAATCCCCCAAGTTCTCTCTGAGTTTATTGAAATCAGCTCTTTTAAAATCTAAGACTCTGGTGTCATGTTCTATTGCTTGTGTTTGCATCATGTTGAATTCTAGTATGACATGATGGTCACTCTAACCAAAGGTTCCTGCAGTTTCAACTCCCTCTATAATTTCTTCTCTGTTTGTAAGAATTAAGTCCAGTATGGTTGTCCCTCTAGTTCCCTCCGCTACCTTTTGGACAACAAAGTTGTCAGCTAGGTTGGTTAGGAGCCTATTTTATTTCTCACTTGGTGCAGAATTAGTCTTCCAATTGATATCAGGGTAATTGAAGTCCCCCATTGCTATTGTAGTGTATTTCTTACATATATTTGTTAGTTGGTTAGCAAAAAGGACACCTATTTTTTCTTCTTGGTTGGGTGGCCTGTAGTATATACCTGTGGCCATGTCATTCTTTTTTTCTTTCATACTGACAAGAATATATACGTTCTGGAAGGTTTTCGTCTTTGGTTTCATGCATTTCTGTAGCAATATAGTGGTCCTTGATGGAAATAGTTCCTCCCAAAGACTCCTGCAGCTATGCCCTACCATCTGGCTCCCCAAAACTGGATGGCCATGAGGCCCTGGGTGCAATGGGGCTTCTTGGGCCTGGACATGTCACTGCTGAGATGGCTGCTTTCCTCGTTTCTGTGTCCATCAGCCCCTGAATAGGCCAACAGTGGCAAAGGGTCAAGGGAACGCATGGTAGGCCAGGCAATTGTAAGAATCCCGTCCATGTCGCCAGGCCTCAAAGGTGGAAAGTGAGATCCCACATAAGTGGGACGTGTTACGTGATTCTGTGTCAAAAGTGTACGAGTTTGGGCATCTGGAGAAAGAAAAGTGCAGCGGGTACGACCTTCCCTGGTGTTACTCCTGCCTGTTCCGCCTGAGCGGTTGGGGCCACAAACAGCCCCCTTGGAGCCCTCAGGACCCAGGCGGGAGCCTCCGTGGTGGGCCTCCTTCTGCATGGCTGAAGGAGGTTGGAGTGAGAGCTTTCCCAATTGAGTGGCCTCCTGCCCACATTGGAAGGCCACCAGGGAGGAGGAGGGAACAGCCCCTCTTGTCCTGTACCCAAGGTCAATCTTCCTGTCCCCTTGATTTGAGTCCTAGCTCTGTGGAAGCCTACCCAGAATTTGCCCCATTCTGTGGAAGTTCCTTCCAGAGGCTGAAGGAAGCTCCCTGGGCTAAAAGCCCTCCCCCTTCTTTCCACCTTTCCCTGGCCATCTTCACTGCCGGTGGATTCTGGGGCCCTCCCTCAGGTACAAATCCAGAACTGGACTTAAGAGCCCCGAAGGAAGACTAGGAGGAGCAAAGCAGAGCATTTGTTTCTTACGACTCAGAGAGCTTAGATGTTTGCTCAAAATAGCCCTGCTAATCCCCTTCCCCTCCATCTTCCACAGAAGAGGGCTCGGGGGGAGGAATGAGCCTGGTCCCTTCCCTTTAGAGGAAGTGCGCTCAGAGGTCAGGTGACGGGACTGTGGGGGCATTCGCCCACCTCCAGCCACCCCACAGACCTCTGGCCAAGGAGCTGCTCCAATGTCTGCTCTAGCCAGGACCCCCCCTCCCCCCAGGGCAGAAGTCCCCCTGCTGTTCTGGACAGACTTTTCTTGAAAGCCTCCCGGGTAGAAGACACCCCCCCCCCAATTCTGGAGGCAGGCTGCTAACTCACCCAGCCTGGACATTCCTCCTGATTTGGAGTTTGGGTCTCCCTCTGCAAGGGGCCACCTGTTGCCTCCTCTGCCTCTGGGCATTGCAGAGGATAAATCCACTCCCCCTTCCTGGGAGGGACCTTCACGTGCTGAGAGACGGCTGGCTGCCGCGTCTCCCCTCGGCTTCCTCTTCTTTAGGCTAAACGGCTCTTCCTAGGATCTAAAACCCCCCCAAGCGCCCCCTGCCCATCCTCAGCGCTCTGCTCTGCACTCTCCCCACTTCTCAGCCTCTTTTTGCTATTGCGGTGAACACAACTGGCCCCAGGACTCCAGGCGTGGGCTCAACAGTGCAGTGGGTGGTGGAACTGTTGCTTCTCGTAGTGTTGACCCCATGCTGAGGTTGGCCCAGCCCAAGAGTGTATCTGGCTGATGTTGAATCTGCCTCGCCCAGATCCTTCTCACTCGGCAGGACTGTTACTGAGCCGATTCCCCCGTCCTCGGCCTTTTGCCTTGCGTTATTCCTAAGTGCAGATATTTCTCACCACTGGACACTGGCTGCCCAAGGGGCAGTGTTAAAAGCATTGATACTGTCGATGACAGAATCCTATTGTGGCGGTTGGAGGGGTTGGGAGTGGGAGGCACCGTGTTATGGTGGTTCTCCTCCTTCCTCTCCGACCGCTCGCAATTTGTGTTGGCAGGGGGGCAGAGGTCGACCCCGAGGCCCTTGATTTGTGGGGTACCTCAGGGGTCCGTGCTCTCGCCCCTGCTGTTCAACATTGATGTGAAGCCACTGAGTGAGATCATCCGTGGTTTTGGAGTAGAGTTCCATCAGTACGCTGATGACACTCAGCTATACATTTCTACCCCAGGCCACCCCAATGAAGCCGTTCAAGTGATGACCAGGTGCCTGGAAGCCGTGTGGAGCTGGATGGGTCTTAACAGGCTTCGACTCAACCCGACCAAAACCGAGTGGCTGTGGTTTCCTGTGCCCAGATACAGCCAGCTTATTCCATCGCTAGCCGTAGTGGGGGGGAAATTCTTGCCCCCATGGAGAGGGCGCGCAATCTTGGTGTCCTCCTGGATGTACGGCTGTCGTTGGAAGATCATATAGCAGCCGTCGCCAGGGGGGCTTTTTATCAGGTCCGACAGATCTGCCAGTTGCGGCCTTTTCTGGATCGGGACGCACTTCGCACAGTCACTTCTGCCCTCGTTATCTCCCGTCTAGACTATTGCAATGCTCTCTACATGGGGCTCCCCTTGAAGAGCATCCAGAGGCTTCAGCTGGTGCAGAGTGCGGCCGAGCGGATGATTTTGTGGGCTTTGCGGAGCTCCCGGATTACACCGCTCCTGCGCGAGCTGCACTGGCTTCCGGTGGCCTTCCGGGTGCGGTTCAAGGTGCTGTGGTCATCTTTAAAGTGCTCCATGGCTTGGGACCCGGGTACTTACGGGACCACCTGCTGCCACCATCGGCCTCCCACCAGCCAGTACGCTCTCACAGGGTGGGCCTCCTTGGGGTACCGCCAGCTGGATGATTCCGGCTGGCGGCCCTGAGAGTGTGGGCCTTCTCTCTGGGAGCACCCTCCCTTTGGAATGAGTTACCCCCGGAGATGGGGACTATCCCTGACCTGCGAACCTTCTGGCACGCATTGAAGACCTATATTTTCCAGCAAGCCGGTCTGGCTTAGTACGATGGAAGGTTTTAATTTTTGTAATTTTCTACCCTGTTTTTATTAATTGATTCTAACTTTAATCTTTCAGCCACTTATTTAATTCATTTTTAATTCTATTTTAAATTTTATATTTGATACTGTATCATTTTTTAGCTGGGCTGGGCTGTGCACCGCCCTGAATCCCAAATTGGGAGAGGGGGTGGTATATAAATAAAATAAAATAATAAAATAAAATTAAATAAAATTTATTCATTCATTTATTCATTTATTTATTTAGACTTATATACCGCCCCCTCTCCCAAAGGGACTCGGGGCGGTGAACAGCCAGAATAAAAGTGCATATAAACACATACAATATTTAAAAATTAAAAGAATTAAATATGTTGGCTTACAAAGATTAAAACACGGGAATTAAGAAAAATTAAAACCAAATTAAAATTTTAAAAACCCCTAGGCCAGACCGGCTTGCTGAAATAAATAAGTTTTCAACGCACGACAGAAGGTCATGAGATCAGGGATGGTCCTCATCTCCGGGGGTAATTCGTTCCAGAGAGGGGGTGCCCCCAATGAGAAGGCCGCATCCTCGGGGTTGCCAGCCGTCCAGCCGGCGGCACCCCGAGGAGGTCGACTCTATGGGAGTGTATTGGTCGGCGGGAGGCCGATAATGGCAGGAGGCGGTCTTGCAGATATCCTGGTCCCGAGCCATGGAGTGCTTTAAAGATAACTAAGACCTTGAAGTGCACCCGGAGGGCCACCGGGAGCCAATGCAGCTCGCGCAAAAGTGGTGTAACATGGGAGCCCTGAGGAGCCCCCAACACCACCCGCGCGGTCGGATTCTGTACCAGCTGGAGCCTCCGGATGCTCTTCAAAGGCAGCCCCATGTAGAGAGCATTGGCATAGTCTAGGCGGGAGGTCACCAGGGCGGAGGTGACCGTGTGAAGCGCACCCCGATCCAGAAAGGGCCGCAACTGGTAGATCCTTCGGACCTGGCCAAAAGCCCCCCTGGTGACGGCTGCCACATGGTCTTCCAATGACAGCCGCACATCCAGGAGGACACCCAGATTGCGGGTAAATAAATAAAAGCAGGGGGGTGGGAGGTCTTTTTTGAACCTCCAGCACATCTTCTGGAACGCTTGCACCCCTACCCCTGCCTGGCTTTGTGGTCGTCCACAACCTCTTCCGGGAGCCTCTCTTCCGTTCCCTCATCTCGGACTTGGATGGAGGCCACTGGGTCCAGGAAAGGAACCCAGCTAGGCACCCAGCTACGTGCCCCTCCTTCCATGTAGAACACCAAGGACCACGTGTTGTCCAGAGTCATTCGGTCAACTGTGAATCCGCCTGGAAATGAGTTCCCCAGCTCTCGCTCGTCCAGTTGGTCAGGAAGACCCTAGTCTGCTTCATCAGATGCCTCCCTGAAGCCTTAAGCCTGGGGCTCCGTTCCCTTCGTCCACCAATCAGGTCACGTTGTGGAAGAAGTTAATCTCATTTAAATTAACTTAAAGGAAGCAGTAAGGTTTGTCGACATGAGGCATGCCGGTGGATCTGGAAAGCACCTCGTCCCTTTCTGAATGCCTAGGAACCCACCGCTCCGTTCTCTTTTCCAGTCTTTTCCTGGCTGCTGGTCTCCAGCTGCTTGGCTTTCCCAGGTCTGCTTTCCCTGCTTCTTGAAATATGGGAACAAGGCTCTCCCTTCCTTCTCCCGCCTCCTGCACTTCTCTGCAGAGTTCAGTCCGCTGCTCCAACCAATTCCCACAACACTCGGGGAGTGTGTGTGTGTAATGATACCCATATCTGGTGTAGGAGAACTGAATCCATTCAAAGCCTCGATGGCCTTCATTCCTCGTGGCTCTGCAGGAAGAAGCTGCCACCCACATCGCTGGGAAGGCGGGGGTGGGGAGGTGGGCTGCTTGGTGCAGGGGATCTCGAGGGGATCCCACCTGGGGGACAAGGCAGCGGCAGCAATTCATTGCAATGGGTCAAAAGGGAAGAGGGGAACGGCTGCTTCATGTGGGACCCTACTTGAAAGTCAGCCATACAAGGGGCATCGTATGCCTTGTGGGGACTATTGCCAGGGCTGCTGGTCTGTGTGCGTGTGTGTGTATGTGCGTGTGTGTCTGTCTCGGGCTGAGCTTCCTCTTCAGATTCTAGCAGCGTGAGGTCCTATTTGAATGGCTGGCAGCAGCAGCAGCTCTTTGGGCAAGTGGTGGGTGGGCATTTGGGCTAAGGCAGCCCTCGCCCTGCTTCGGGTTAGGGGCTTCTTTCCCCTCCCCACTAAGATAGAGAGAAGCATAAACTGTCCTTAGGGAAGCGAATGGAGCAAGGGGCTTCTGAAAGGGGCCACTGGGCATAAATCCTGGCTGCTGCAGCCGCTTCAGGCCCTGGAATGGCTCTTGGGAGGAAGGCAGAGGGCCCATAAACAGCCTCATTTCATTAGCCAATGAATGGAAGACTCCCAGTTTTGATAACTTTGCTGAGTCCCAGCAAAAGTGATGGGCAGGAAATGAGGGCGAAGCCTTTCCAGATGCAGGTCCCACAGGAGCCTCCCAATTAAGGCTCCCTGCAAGGTGCCCATCGCCTCCCAGTTGGTTCAGGAGGTCAAAGGAAGTTAACCTCTGCCTCTCTTGTTTCTCTCTCACACACACCGTGAGGGGGGGGGACAAAGAGACACTAGGAGCTGCAATCTGGGGCAGGAGGACACTTGGGGCAGCCCTTGGGCCAAGGTCCCTGCTGCTGGGTGCCAACTGAGCCCTGCCCTCTGACCCCCCCCCCCTTGCCTCCCCAGTGCAGAAACCCCAGGCCTGGAGGAAGTCCGGAGTCCTTGGTCCGGCTCCTGGGTCCTCTGCCCACCCCGAGAGGCACAGCCTGGGGGAAGCTTTCCTGGAAAGCAGCCAGCCAGCCAGCGCTGACGGGGTGGCCTTGGGAAGGAGGGACACCCCAGACCTTAATCAGGATGGGCCTGGCTGGGATTAGGAGAGGGTCCCATTTCCCAGAGGATTTGGGTGGGTTAGGCCACCAGGGTCTTGCAGATGGGACCAGCCAGGGGCAACGGTGGCCAGGTCCGGGTCCAGAAAGGGGTAGTGGCCAGGGGCTGGTCTCCGTGACCATAAAAACGAGGACTGGCAATAATTGAGACAGGCTGCAGCAGCCACTTTAGCTTGACTGTCCCTGAGGTTGAGAGGCAGAAGTGCCTCCCTGGGGGGTTGTGGGCTCTCTTGAAGAAGAGGCTGGACAGCCACCCACCGTGCATGGCCAGCCGAGTCGGATCTAGCTCTGGACTCCTATGCGCTCCGGGGTGGCTTCCCGCCCTCTCTCAGCAGTCCCCTGGCAGCCCTTGGCTCCGGGCGAAGAAGGACCCTCCTTGGCCAGGGTGTCCCCTTCTAACTTCCTTGGCTGCCCTGGGAGAAACAGCAGAGGAAAAGGGGCTCTTGGGGGGGGGGGCGATGCTTACAAAAGTGACCCCCCCGGACAGAGGCAGAATGCCACCAAGCAGGATGTCCCCCCTCCTCACGTGTCCTTTCTGAGGAGGGGGCCCTGGGCCTGTGGTGAATAAGTGTGAGCAGCTGCAGCCCCCTCAGGACAGGCTTTGAGCTCAGGGAGGCTCCTCTGGGAGTAAAAAGGCCGGCAGCCGGAACACTCGCTCTTCGCCCGGCTGCAGGAGAGGCTGGGGGAGGCTCCACTGGCAGAAGGACGGGGGCAGCAGCCTGGAACACGGGAGGGAAGGTGGGCACAGCAACCCAAAGCCCATTGAAAGGGAGCGGGAGGAGAGAAGGGGGACAGCCGGGCAGAGGGTGCCTGTGTGTGAGTGTGTGTGTGTGAGAGAGAGAAGCGCAGGATCCAAGGCCAGGATTGGTAGAAACGGGGTCAGGGAATCTCTCCTCTGGTTTACTGTCTTCTGCTGGCCCTTCGGCTGGCGGCATCAGCTGGGCCCTTCAGGGCCTGGGAAGCCTCTGTGATAAAGTGACCGAATGGCAGAGCCGTGGAGGGGGGGTGGATCCAGGCTGCTTCGCCTGGCATGGAGGGGTGGGGGAGGATGGAGGACGGACCTGTCAGTGCCTTGGAAGCCACAGGGTCATCGTGGTCTGAAGTCAGCAGGACAAATCTTGGCAGGTTAAACTTTTGTTGTTTTTTAGGCAACCATCCTCCTTTCTAGAGGGTGGAAAGACCGTGAGTGCAGAAAATGTTTTGGTTTCTGCAGCTTCAATCCAAATAGTGCTGGAAGGGACCCTAGAGGTCTTCTAGTCCAACCCCCTGCTCAAGACCCTATGCCATTTCAGACAGGTGGGTGTCCAGTCTCCTCCTCCTCTTCTGGCAAGCCGTTCCACTGGCTAACTGTTCTGACGTAGGAAGTTGCTTCTCTCCTTGATTGGCTTCCACCCGTTGCTTCTTGTCCTGCCTTCAGGGGCTTTGGAGAAGAGGTGGGCCCCCCAATACTGGAAGACTGCTATCATTCCCCCCGGGACCTTCTTTTCTCTAAGCAGCCCCCTATCCTGCCACTGTCCTTCCTGTGTTTTTGTCTCCCGGCCTTTCATCCTCTCAATTGCTCTTCTCTGCGCTTTTTCCAAAGTCTCAACATCTTTTTGTATTAGCTTTTTGGGCTGCTGCGGCACATGGCTGGCTCATATTTAAGAGATTGTCCACTAGGGCTCCAAATCCCCCTCACAGTTACCGCTTTTGAGCCGCGTTTCATGTGATCTCTACTGGTACCTTTGGTTTTCCCTGCCTAAGTGTAAAGCCCTGCTTTTCTCCACATGGAAGGTCATTTTGTTGGATCGGGCCCAGTGTTCAAGGCTTGGATCCTGAGGCATTGGCTGTTCCTGCCAGCTTAGTGTCATCTGCAAATTGGACGAGTTCCCCATCTATTCCCTCCTCTGAGTCGTTATAGAAGATATAGAAGAGTCCTGGGCCTAAGAGGGAACCTTGGGGTACCCCATTGCTTACTCCTCTCCGTGTAGACGTAGGTCCATTAACATTAAGTGTTAACAAACTATTTCATGGCATTCGGATGGGCTGGATGGCCTAAGAGTGGTTCCTAAAGTGGGCGGTCCACCCCCTGGGGGGCAGTGGGATCCCTTAGGGGGGCGCTAAGAGGCAGCAGGGGGGTGTTCGAGGTGCCAGCCCTGCAGGCTTACCTATTGACTGTTGCACTGCTCTGGAGCCGGCGCCTCGAATGCCCCCCTGCCGCCTCTTAGAGTCCCCAAGGGGGCCGGCAGAAGGGCACTAAGAGGCGGCAGGGGGGCATTTGAGGTGCCGGCTGTTGCACTGCTCTGGAGCCGACGCCTTGAATGCAGCAGCGGTGGCACGTTACGTGCCGCTGTGGCCGCTTTCGACGCGCTGCTCCCCTGCCACCTCCTAGCATCCACAAGGGCCCAGCAGAGGGACACTAAGAGGCGGCAGGGGGGTGTTTGAGGCACCGGCCCTGCAGGCCCATTGACTGTTGTACCGCACCAGAGCCGGTGCCTCAAATACGGCAGCATGTTGGGAAAAGCTGCCACCATCACTTTCCCAAAGTGTTGCCGCTTTCGCATTCTATCTGTCTGTTCGTCCATCCATCCATCTATCCATCCAAAAGGTCTGTCTGTCTGCCTGCCTACCTACCTATTTATCTACTAATATATCTATCTATCTATACCTACCAACCTGTCTGTCTGTGTATCCATCCATCCATCCACCCATCCATCCATGTTCGCAGCGCCGGCCCCACAGGCACATTGGGAAAGTAGAGCAAAGCCAGTCTGGAAGGGAGGGAGGGAGGGAGAGAATGAGTGAGTGAGTGAGAGACAGAGAGAGAGAGAGAAACCTGATGCATCAGATTGAATGAGGCCTAGTTTAGACTGAGGCCCTTTTCCACATTGAAACACCTTTGGCTCCTATCAAAGGTTTTGTGGATGAAACATGGTCAAGACTATCAGGAAGCTCTCACATTTTGTTGAGGCTTTAAACAGGATCCATTGGACCAGATCTCCAGCCTAAAAATTACTTTTCCCCAATGTATTAC
This sequence comes from Bungarus multicinctus, assembly GCA_023653725.1. Classification (NCBI taxonomy): domain Eukaryota; kingdom Metazoa; phylum Chordata; class Lepidosauria; order Squamata; family Elapidae; genus Bungarus; species Bungarus multicinctus. The sequence continues at coordinate 135,140,896 of CM042842.1, read as the reverse complement.
AGTGCCAATTCTGAAGAAGGCAAAACTAAAATGTACTGGTAAATTACAAGGAGAACACACACACACACACACACTCCCTTCTCACCCTGCTGGAGCAGGTGATTGGACTAGAATAGATCTCTCGTTATCTTTCTCCTCCCTCCTTTATTTCTTTTTCTTTCTGTCCCTTCCTTCCATCCCACCTTTCTTTGTCTGTCCCTTTATTGTTCTTTCCCTTTTCTCGTTTCCTCTCTTTCTCTCTCTCTTTCTTTTCTCTCTCTCTTTCCCCCTCCCAGGCTCACCCCATTGATTTGGTGCACCGCTCCACTCGCTCCACTCGGACTTGCTTGGGCCAGTCCCTCCAGTGCAGAGGCTCAATGGGGTGGACCTGCGGGGCCGGCCCCTAGAACGCGGCAGTGGCAGCACATTTGAAAAGTAGAGCAAAGCCAGAGGTCGGTAATTTTTGCTGCAAAGAATCACAAAAGCTTCTGGGCTGTGCATAAGAAGGGACACACATGTCAATGCAATTCAGCAACATAAAATAAAGAAATACAGATAACAGATAATCAGAGTTGAAAGGGACCTTGGAGGTCATCTAGTCCAACCCCCTGCCCAAGCAGGAGACCCTACGCTATTTCTGACAGATGGCAGTCCAATCTCTTCTTGACAAGGGATGGCGCTCCCACAACTTCCGAGGGCAAGCTATTCCATTGGTTGATTGTTCTCACTGTCAGAAAGTTTCTTCCTTATTTCTAGGTTAAATCTCTCCTTGTTTAGTTTTCATCCATTATTCCTTGTCTGGCCTACAGGCGCTTTAGAAAATAGCTTGACCCCTTCCTCCTCTCTATGGCAGCCCCTCAAATATTGGAGGACTGCTATCATGTCTCCCCTGGTCCTTCCCTTTACTAGACTAGCCAAGCCCAGTTCCTGCAACCGTTCGTTGTATGTTATACAAATAAAAATCAACAAGAATCAGCAAAGCATCTCTGATTAGATTCTATTCACTACTAGAATCTAATCAGAGATGCTTTGCCAATTCTAGTTCAATGACCTGCTCCAGTAGGGTTAGAAGGGACTCTGTGTGTGTGTGTGTGTGTGTGCGCGTGCATGGCTGCCAAAACTGCAAAAACAGGTCAAGTAGCTCTGGGGAAGCCAGTCATAAATTAGAACACTTGTTAAACAACCGGCCATTAAGTGAGGACCACTTTAATTTGGTTTGCCAATCACCTGGCCACGCCCACCCAGTCACATGACCAGCAAGCTACGCCCTCAAATTAGGCCACGCCCACAGAAATTTGAATCCCACCCCTGGGTGGGGGGCACTGAGGATGAGTTTGTAGCACCAAGGGGGCGGTGAACTGAAAAAGTTTGGGAACCACTGGGCTAAGAAGTAGAAACCAGCTCAGAAACCTCTGCAAAAAAAGTCCACCAGATTTTGAGTGGGGCAGAGAAGGGTCCTTCGTCCTTCCATGAAGGACTTGGGTGCAGTGAAGCCGGCCCAGGCCACGTCGGTGGACATTTGGGTGAGAGGACAGCAGTGAGATTCAAACCCTCCCAAGGTTTTATTTCCCTAAAACGAGGTCTGGGTTTAGGCAAAGACATAGGTACAGAATACGGTAGAGATAAATGACGTTCTTGGTTAGAGAAATGGACTGAACCTCACACGAGGGAATTTTACAGAGACAAATGCAACGTTTTTCCTTCAGGCATCCAAGGCAGCTGTGGTTGAAGGCTAAGAAACATAATGGACCATATGCTGATGGGAGTGAGGAGAAGCGCTTTCTGGGGCAGAAAAGATCAATCCTGTTTTAGGCTGAAATCCCCAGAAGTTGAGGGGCCAAATCTCAGGCCACGATCTGCTCCGCACTGGCCAGAACGAACCTTTAGTGCCAGCTCCTGTTGTGGATGCCGCGAAGGCCGTTCGTAGAAATGGCGGCCGGGTCAGGGAAGGGCAGCCGGGGTGGCCAGGGAAAGGAGCTCCAGAGTGCGAGACCCCAATCCCAGGGCTCAGTGGCAAAGGCCGCCTCCGGTTGGGTTAGAAGGGGCTGAGCAGCCCTCTGGCCTCCAGGACCCCTTCCAGCTCTAGGGCCTTAGGAACCTCCCACCCTTCTCGGGGGGTCTCTTGCCAGTTCAGCTGCCTGGAGGAGCCACACCCTGGGTTAGGGCTTCCTCCGAGGCCACCCGGGGACCGCAGTCTGATGCCTGGGGATTGCTTTGCAGGGTTAAGGGGGGGCTGAGGCTCCCCCTTGTCTGAAGGGAAGACCTAAACCCCATTTCTGCCAAAGGGGGTGAGCTGAGGTAGCCGGCTGTGCACACTTGGCCGCAGGGCCACGGGGATGGCCACGTGCTGCATACTTCTAAGGCTGCTCAGGCATCCCCCGGGAGCCTCTGGAGAGGCCACAGCAGCCCAGCTGGGTGATGGGTGCTGTTCCTGCAGAGCAGCCTCAGGCATGTTTGGCAGGAGGCCGAAGGGGAGCCCTGCAGGTTCTTCTCGGAGGGGAGCCCCAGGCAGGCCCCCTCCCCACTGAACTAATGAACAGCAGCAGCAGGAGAGGGCCGGGTGGGTCCACATGGCTTCTTTCTGCAGCATCAATGCAAGCAGGCACTGGGAAGCCGAGACTTACCCTTGGAGGCCAGGAAGGAGGTGGCCCCCCAGGTGCCCCAGCATGCCTCCCCAAGAGGGGCTGGGCAGGGCGAGGGGCTCGCTCTCTGCCTTCAAGGGAAGGGTGGCCCCAAGAAGGAGGCCAGAGGAGGGGGCTCTCCGGGGCCCTCTAGGCTTCCGCTTCCTGGGAGGCGGCCCTTCCAGCCAGGAAGCCCTGATGACCGGATGGGTGAGGGCTGAGGTGGGCGGGTGCCTGTCTTCTCCCAGGCTGCAGAGGGGCAGGCACTGTGCTCACTAGCCCCAGTCATAGCGGCCTGACCTGCGCCGTCTCCCCCAGATTCACTCGGACTCCGACGAGGGCGATGGCTCCATCAAGTACACCATCTCCGGGGAGGGTGCTGGCACCATCTTCCTGATTGATGAGCTGACGGGAGACATTCATGCCACGGAGCGCCTGGACCGCGAGCAGAAAACCTTCTACACTCTGCGGGCTCAGGCGCGGGACCGCCAGACCAACCAGCTGCTGGAGCCCGAGTCGGAGTTTGTCATCAAGGTGCAGGACATCAATGACAGCGAGCCCCGGTTCCTGGGGGGGCCCTACATCGGGAGTGTGGCTGAGCTCTCCCCCATCGGTGAGTCCTGGCAATGCCCGGCCACAGAAGACCCTGCCTGCCCACCAAACGGTCTCCTGGCACACCCGGGCGTTGGCCATCTGGGGCTCTTGGGGCTTCTCCACCGGTTTGCTCTTTCGCCCCCCGGGAGGAGAGGGGCCCCTCACCCAGCAGCCGTTCCTCCCCCGGCCTCCGCTGCTGCGGGCGTGGCTGCCCCGGGCACCGGTCCTCTTGATTCCTTTGCTCAGGCGATGGGACCATGTGCTCTGCCCCCAGCCTGGATCTGGCATAGCCTTTGGCACCCCCACTGCTCATCTGACCCTCCCACTACGGCCTGGGTGGGCCTGGGTGTCTGGCGAGTCTGAAGCAGGCCGCTGACCAGCCTTGTGGTGCCCCCTTGGTGGTGTCACCAGAGGCGGGAAGCTTTTGAACCGGCCGAGGGTTGGTCAGCTGGCGAGGCCCTCTGGGCAGCAGCCTTGCCCTGAGCACCGGCTGAGCCTCTTCCCAAGAGGGCCCCAAACCTGAAGGGGAAACTGAGCTGCCCAACAGCCGGTCCACGAGGGAGCTCAGCTCTTGGCAGGGAGGGAGAGTCCCAAAGGAGCCTTTTTTCCCAGAGGCAACTGGGCTTCCTGGTTTGTCTTTGAAGAGGTTTTGCTTCTCATCCCAGGAGCTTCTTCAGCTCTGAACGGAAGGGAAGCAAAACAGGAGCGCCTTGGAACTTGCAAGTCAGCTCTGGGGAAGGCGCCCTGCCTCTTGCTGGTGGGCAGGAGTGTGTGACCCGGCCTCGCGGCTTCTCTTGCCTGAACCCAGAGGGGCAGCCGGCTGAGCCCCAGCCAGACTCTGTGGCTGACGGCAGGAAGGGCAGCTGGTGAGAGGCAGCCGGGGTGCTTGGCAAGAGGGCCTCTCGCCTGGCCGTCCGCAAGTGCTGGCCACTAGCCAGTCGGTCCACCTTCCGTGCCGGGGCTGCGCTGGGCAGACGGCTTCGACCTGCTCTGTGCCTTCCGGGGACCGTTTGTCAACCGGCTCCTCTTGTTTTCTCTGAAGACACATTTCGGGCCTCCTTGAGAAGGGGCCACCGGGTTCCGCTGGGGCTGAGGCTCCTGCCCCACAAGCGGATGCTTTCAGCAGAGCTCCTGGGCCCCTTCTGGGCGGGGCAGCCGTGGGCCCCCCTGGGACTCTGAGGGGGGGTGGGGGATTCAGGTGGTCTCGGGGGAGGCTTCCTTCTTTGGAAAGGGCCCTGGGGTTCAGGCCCTCCAGGAAGCGGCGGCTGGGCCAGGTGGCTGGTGGTGGGCAAGGCAGCTTTGCCAGCACGGAAGGAAGGGGCGCCTGGGAAGGGAGAGGCTGCTGTGCCCGGCGGCCTCTGGGGGACTCAGGAAGCACCAAACTGGGCTTGCAGGACTGGAGTGGGGGGTGGGGGAGGCGGCTCTGATCTCCTGCCTTTCTGGGTCTTGCTAACTGCAGCAGCAGCAGCGTGAGTCCCTCCCAGCGCCTGTCCTGGGGCAGCCTTTCCCTTCAGCGCCAGCCGCCGGTTCTGAGCAAGCCATGGCCACGGGAGATGTGCCCCCCCCCGACATCTTCCTCAGCTTCCTAAGGGTCCATCAGGGTGGGGAGGAGGGCCAGTCCTCCGGTTAGACTGCTGCCACTCCTCTTGGCGAAGCATTGCCAGGGTTTGCAGGGAGCAGAATCTGGGGTGCACAGAAGGAGCCCCAAATGGAGCAGAAGGAGAGGGGCCCTTCTGCCCCAGGCAGTTGAACCCCCACCCAGGACAGGAATTCACCGTCCAACCACACTTGGATTAACAGCTCTTGCCAGCAGCTTCCCAGGTGGGGCGGGGGGGGCCAAGGGGGCAAACCACAGAGCAGGGGGGGCTCAGATGGGCCCCCATTTCACCCCTGTGGCAGGTTCACCTCAGGTTGCACCCAGGTTTGAATGGGGCAGACTCTTCCCATTGGCAAGCTGGCCCTGCCCGACTCCTTGAGCCCCTCCCCAGGAGCGGCTTTCCCCCGCCCTGCTGGCAGCTCTCCTAAGAACTGGCTCCAGCCTCTCTGTGCGCCCAAAAGTGGGGTGTCTCACCCAGCCCAGGCAGCACGATGGGAGCACCGTCCCCTGTGCACCCCACATTGCCTTGGCCCTTTGAGCCTCCGCATCCCCTGGTTGGCTTGGCCTTGGCAGCCCGGGATCCTCCTCACACGCACTGCTACGAAGCCTGGGCCCAACGCTGGGCATAGCCATTGGTTCCTGGTTGCCCGAGGCAAGCCCTCCCAGGGGGATCCTGCCCTTCTGATGGGCTGTGTGTCCCGGCCTTCCCATCCTCCGACTTCCCTTTCTGGATGCTCTCCCAGGGGCCCCAACCCTCACCTCTGCCACCCCTGCCTTGTCTGGACCCTTCCCGCCCGCAGCATCCGTGCTCCCCCGTTGGCCAGAAGGGGCGGGAGGTCAGATCTTGGGGACAGCCTGGCGCGCCTGCTGCTTTCACAGGCCGGGGTTTCGGCTCCATGGCTTCAGGGGGGGCCTTGCGCCTGTGGGCCCTTCACCCGGCCTTCCTTGGCTCCCTACAGGGACTTCGGTGCTGCAGGTCCTGGCCTCCGATGCGGACGACCCCAGCTACGGGACCAGCGCCCGGGTGGCCTACAGCGTCTTGGAGGGGGAGCAGCACTTCACCGTGGACAGCAAGACCGGTAAGGGCCAGTGGCCCCGTGGGCCCCCGGGAGGACGGGCAGGGAGAGCTCCGGGCCACCTGGGCGCACATTCAGGACCCCAGCTGTGTGTGTGGTTCAGACCCCTGGCCAACTCTGCAGCCGGGCCCCCTTGGGAGCAGCTGGTTCTGGTTCTGAGATCCTCTGGAGCAGTTCCCCCCACCCCAGAACCTGTTTGCGTGGGGGCTATGTGTGGGAGGCAGCAGGGCAACCTCCCCCCCTCAGTCTCCCAGAGTTGGCTGGTTAGCATCAGGCCTTTGATTAAAGGTAACACTTTAAATTAAGGATTGCTTTATAAATGGTGTATTAATATTTAATGAACAAAGAGTGGAAGCCGCTCCGTCCTTTAATAACTGCTAATAAAGCTGCTCTAAACTCTGCCTGGGATGAAGCCGAGTGGAGAGGCTGGGATCCAAGGCCAGGGGCTGCCCAGGCGGTGGGGGGGCAGGATCCCCCTTCAGTCCCAGCCCCCTCAGCCCTCGGGAGCAGCAGCCCCCCCAGGTGTGAAGGTGGAGGGAGGCGCCCCAGGCCAGAGAAGCTCCGACAGAGGGAGGGGGCAGCAACGCGGGTCAGGTGAGGGGTGGGGGGGTAGTGGGGAGGAACAGCCAGGTGGGGACCCAGAAGGGCCCAGACCTCCTCGGGTCCCGTGGAGCAGCCATGGCCAGCGGGCGTCTGGAAGGAGACGTGGAAGCTCCCCTCTCCTCCCTCCCAGGCAAAGACCCCGTGGCGCCTGGGGGCTCTCAGCTGCCGCTGCCCCACCGAAGGGGCTGGAAGGGAAGAGGCCCTTAGGAGGGGCCCACTGGGGTTCGGCAGCCGGATCTTCTGCCTTGATCTCTTGTGGGGAGGGTCCTTGCTTTCCCTTGGGAGCCATTTGGTAGGAGCCGCTCTAGGGGAGACCCGGCCCAGCAGGCCCAGCAGGCAGCCCCCTCCAGCCGGGCCCAGGTGGAAAATGCTGCTTTGGACACAGAGCCGGGGGGTCGGGGTGTGTGTGGGGAGGCTGCCTTCCCACTGGGGTGGGGCGGTTGAGAGAAGAGCCAGCGGTGCTTCTCCAGCAGAGAAGGCGGGAGGGCAGGACGAAGGGCTTGGCCAGCTGCCCCCCAACTGTCCCAGCCAGTGCTGAGAAGCAGGACTCCATCCCCCCATGGGCCGAGGCTCTGGGCTGGCGCTGGCCCTTCCCCTCCCAAGGCCTCCCCCAGACGTTGGCCTTCCACTCCCAGTGGTGGGAATCCTATGGGTGCAGCTGCAGAGTCCTGGGAAAGGCGCCCTGGGACCCGGCATGGCCAGCCTGGGAGCTTTTGCTGACTGCTCCAGGGATGGGAGGCCAAGGGGAGAGTGCGGGGACCTGCCCTTCCTCCCCCCTTCTCAAGGTGAGGCGGGCAGGCTGCTTCTCCTGACTGGCTGGTCTTGCCTGCAGACTCCCACTCTGTGTGTGTGTGGGGGGGGGGGAGCCTCTCCTTTCCTGGCCCTCCTGGCCCCCAGGCCCCTCCCTCTGTTCCGGTGTGGAGAGCATCTCCCGGCATGCACCGGGCAGAGCCTTCTTGGGCCTGGAGCTCACGGTTTAATTGCCCGGATCGGCAGCTTAACTGGCAGAGCCATCGTGATCATTAATGCTGTAAAAGGAGCCATAAAATCTGGCACACTCATTTTTTGTAATCTGTGATAATGAGAGCTGTTTGCGTCTTTCCTGTTTGACTTTGACCTGGTTTCTCTTCTCCTGCACCTCCAGGCAGGCCCAAGAGCTGCCCGGTGCGCCCGTGGCCAGCAAAAGGGCAGCGACACCCTCGCCCCAGTGCGGGGGGTGGGGGGGCATAGAGGTCCTGGGCAGTGCCCCTCTGCCGGCTGTCCTGCTTCCCAGAGGCTCTGGGAGGGCCTTGGGCGGGTCTGGGGAAAGAGGAGCGGCCAGGGAGGGGCCCGCAGGTGCCTAGTGGGCGGGGCCATCGGCTCAGAGGAGACCCTTCTTGGCTGGAGATGAGACGGGAGGAAAGTCATACTTGGAAATTGGCAGGATTTGGTTCAGGTGAAGGAAGGCAGAATCCCCTCATCTGACATCCCTCTTGCAAGTCTGAAAGTCTGGGTCCCTCCCTGTCTCCCTCACCACTTTCGGGGGGCCCTGACCCTGGCTGTCTCTTCCTTGACCATCCCCTCGGCTGCCTTTCTTGGCCCAGTTTCCCGGCCTTTCCCGCACACCACCACTACCCTTCCAGACCAGGCTGAGCAGGGTGGACGCCACTCCCACCAGGGCAGGGGAGGGGAGCCGGTGGTGGAGGGCCAGCCGACCATGAACACCCGCCGTGAGTCAGCCGCCGCAGGGGCAGTGGGCTGAAGTGGTTGTGGCCAGGTGGCACTTTCTGAAGGGCCCCTGAAGGGGAGCCACGCAAGGCCCAGGCGGTGGGAGCTCTAGTGGTCCATCTTGTCTTGAGAGGGAGGGAGGGAGGAGGGCACCCCTAGACAGCCTCCAACTCTCCCTCCCCCCCACTTGCAAGTTCCCAATTCACTAGATCATAAGTTGGGGGCAATTGTCTAATGATGGGACCACTTTGGTTTAAGTGTCATCCCAGCCCAGATGCAGGGGGGTTGGCCCCATCCCCGTCTGGTCCTAGAGCCCCCAGGCACCAGGTTGCTTCTCCAGATGGGAAGGGCGGGGGACACACCGGCTGCTCCAGGCGGCTCATCTCAGGCGGCCTCTGTGTGGGAAGCAGCTGCCTCGGCCCCCTCCGGTCCCTGGCTCACGCAGCCCCAGGCAATGCTCTTTGCTGCAGGTGGAGGAGGCCCCATGGGTGCTCCAGGGCCTCCCTCAGCCCAGGGACACTGCTGGGAAGCGGGAATGGCCTCTGCTTGGGGCGTCCCTCCCTCCCTCCCTTCCTTCCTCTTGCAGGGACTCCAGGCAGCACCAGTTCTAGCAGAGGCTGCTCTCCCCCTTTTCCTCCTCCACATCTTGCTTAATTTAAACCCTTCCGCCCACCCAGAAGGGGAGGGGGGGCTGTCAGGCGGTTGAGATTCTTCCCGGCTGGGGCTGCTGGGAAGGCGGCCAGGCCAGCCCAGGTCCTGCAGGCCTTTGCTGGAGGGGCCTGTGGGCCACAGAAGGGCCGGGCCCCCCACCTGCATCCCCTCTCCCCAGCCTACTCCTTTCAAGGGAGCCGCCAGACTGCCTGATTCGGCAGCGACTGGAGAAGTCTTTGCTTCTCTGTATTTTATTTGTGCTCTAAGTTGTCTATTTGACCGTTTTTATTCTTATGGCCCTTAGAGTTGCTTTTATTCCTGCCCTGGGTGTTTTAGCCATGTTTCCTGCTCTGTGCAAGCCGCCAGGCGTGTTCTTGGACTGCAGGGATGTGGAAGTAGGTTTAATAAATGAGGGAGCCAATGAAAGGGAGACAGCTACGTCCCTCAATGCCCCTGGCCAGGAGGAGGAAACGCCAGCTGGGAGCAGGAACTGCAGGGCCTGCTGGGTTCCGGACTGGGAGGCTTTCTGAGCCCTGGAGACCCACCACCCACCCAACCTGCCTGCCTGCCTCTCTCTCCTGGGTCTGGGCACCGTGGGTGCCCTTTGGCCCTCTGGGGCAGGGCTTGGAAGCCCCGCTTGGCCTCTCTGGCCATGGCGTCCATGCGGAGGGCCCTTCCTCTGGCCTGAGGAAAAGGCGGCTCTTGGCCAGGCGGAGAGGAGACCCCCTCCGGCCTGGCCCTCTTTGGGCTGCAGCAGGGCAGGTTGGTCTCTCGGCTGTGCTGCCCCTCAGGGCCTGTGGGGCCCCGTGGCTGGCTGGCCGGCCGGTGGAGGCCACCGTCCTCCCTGACCGCCAAAGCGAGCACTTTCCCTGCGGGCTGGCTTCAAAGGGGTTCAGCCTAGCAGCCAGGCCACCCCATGAGATCTCGCTTTGGGGTCCAACATGTCGCAGGAACGTCACCCACAGGGGGAGGAGGGCGGTCTGAGTAGCCGCCGGTCCTCCCTGCCTGCTCCAGGAGGACCTCCTGTTGACGGCAGCTTCCTCCGCAAGGGGTTCTGCCCACAGCCTTTGTGCCAGCGCCTGGCACTCTCTTCTTCAGCGCAGCCATTCAGAAGAGCCGGGAAACGTCCCCTGCTTCTTATGACCAGAAACTTGTGGTCCCTTGTGGTCCCTGGCGGGCGGGCGGGGGGGGGGGGAATTGCCTAGGAGGACGGCATTTTCCTGCCTTGATTTGGTTCCCGTTGCCAGATCAAGGCAAACATTTTGCTGCCGCAGGTGAAACCCCCCTCCCCCCTGGACGGAGGTGGTGAGGTTCCCCCCCCCCGGTTAAAGGGGTCCCACGACAGACTCGCCTCCCCAAGACCCCATACTCAGCAGCCCCTCCCCTTATTCCCGCATTGTTTGAGCAGGGCAGCAGCCCACAAAGGAGCCCAGCCCAGTTGGGGGTGCAGGACCCAGTGGCTCCCCCCTTTCCCTGCTTTTTCTCTTCCCTTCCTTTCCTCCCTAATTCCTGCTGTGGCCGTTCAGAAGAGAGGAGGGGGCCCGGAGGCTCCCCTCGCCTCCTGCCTGGCTCCGGGCCCCTTCCAGAGGAGACCGGAAGACTGTCTGCCAGCAGGTTGGCCCTCCCTATGGGCAGAGCTCTGGGCAGCTGAGCAGCCTTTGCAGGGACCCTGAGCAGAAGATGGCCAGGAAAGGGGTCTCCAGCAAGCCCGCCCACCCCTTGGGCTCATGCCCTTCCCTTCCCCCACCGGGGATCCTTCTGTCTTCCGAGGGAGGCTCCCCCCCCCGCCCGTGGCTGTATGGCGCTCTTGTGGGCAGGGCGGGATTGCTGGGAGCGGAGGGGGCAGCCAGAAAGGGGGCCAGGAATTGGGGGGCACCCTTACCTCACAGACACTTTGGCCTCCTGCAGGTGTGATCCGGACGGCCGTGGCCAACCTGGACCGGGAGACCCAGGACCGCTATGAGGTGGTGGTCCGGGCCACGGATATGGCGGGGCAGCTGGGGGGCCTCTCGGGCTCCACAACCGTCACCATCGTCATCACTGACGTCAATGACAACCCCCCTCGCTTCCCGCAGAGTAAGGCTTCATCCAGGGGGAGGGGCGGGGGTTGACCACGGCAGAGTTGGGCTCCGGAGGAGGTGGAGGGGGGCTGCTGCTGCCCAGGACCCCCACGGCCACAGCGCCTGGTGCCCGCATCCCTGCACAGCTCGAGGGGGGTTCCTGAGGACTCTTGAATGGTGGCGGGGGGGCGGTCTCTGCAGACCCTGATCGCCTGCCAAGAAGGGGCAAGACAGGCAGGAGCCCCCTCCCCCTTCATCAGGGTTCAGCTCTTCTGTTCTCTTGCCCCACTGACCCCCCCAGAGATGTACCAGTTCAGTATGATGGAAACGGCCCCGGTGGGCACCCTGGTTGGGCGAGTGAGGGCGGAGGACGCCGACGTTGGGGAGAACACAGACATGGCCTACCAGATCAAGGAGGAGGGGACCCTGGGGCCCTTCCGGGTGGCCACAGACAGCAACACCCAGGAAGCCCTCATCTCCCTGCAGCAGGTGAGCCCCGAACTCAGGACCGGAAGCCCTCTGGGGAGGGGCCTATGGGAGAGACCGACCCCCCCGCCCTGTGTGGGGCCCCTTCCCAGTGCCAGGGGTCAGTCACGGGGGTGGGGGTTGAGGGAATAGGAGGGCAGAAGTGACCCCCTCCCTCCTCCTTTCAGCCTCTGGACTTCGAGGCCCAAGCCCTGCACACCGTGGTCCTGGAGGCCCTGAATAGGTTTGCAGAGCCCCGCTTCATGGGCCTGGATACCTTCCGGGACCAGACCCTCGTGCTGGTCTCTGTGCTGGACGCGGACGAGCCCCCCGAGTTCCGGCCTCCCGGCGGCCCCCTGGAGGTGCAGGAGAATGCGCTGGTGGGCTCCCTGGTGGGGGTGATCTCCGCGGTGGACCCTGATGCGGCCAGCAGACCCGTCCGGTAAGTCCGGCCATTTCCTGCCCCCAGGGGGAGGGCTGGGGGAGTGCGGAGGGCCGGCCCCTGTGCCGGACATGGGTCTGGCGAAGGAGCAGAGCTGCCCCCTCCCTTCCATTGCTGGCCTGTGGTTGAGGATTGTTTGTTTATGCAGTTAGATGAAAGCCTGTACCCCCCCCCAGTCGCATGGGGCGACTCCCAAGCACCCAAAAGCCCAATGCAAGAGAAAGAACAACAAGCTTCATCAAAAGCAAAGATAATAAAAGAATAAGCCCCCCAACACACATTCAGCCATGTTTAATGGGCTCTGCCCGGCTCTGGGTTCCCCAGGCCCGCTGCCAGAACCTCCGGGGCCTTCCGGAAGAGAGAGAGCATGCGTGTGTATGGGGGGCAGTCTAACCTCCGGGGGGGGGGGTCCTCCAGAGGGAGGGGGCTACCACCGAGAAGAGCTGACCTGGCCCCTCTGCTTGGCCCAGGTCCCCCCAAAGGGCCAAAGAGGGAAATGGGTCACTCGGTCACAGTCCAGGATGGACCGGGGGGGGGGGGGGGGTTTCAGGCTCCCTACAAAGGGTGTGGCCTTGTGGGTGTGTCCTTGTGCGTCAAGGACAAAGCGAGGCCGGAGAAAAGGGGAACCCGATGGGCTCAGCCAGCAGCCCCCCCGGACACTCAGAGCCCCCAACCCCGGGGAGCCCCACGTCAGAGAAGCCCCCGGAGGGTGGTCTGGAGGGGGACAGCAGAAGCCGGGAAAGCCCCTCCCCAGTTGACAAGGCGGGAAGCTCTCCACAGTGTGTGCAGCGGCTGCAAGGGACCACGCCCAGTGTGGGCTGGCATCCGTGGCCATCCAGACTCTCAGGACAGGGACCCTGAGGGGGCGGGGCTGGCGGGGGGGACACAATTGTGTGAATAGGCTGAAAAGAGGCGCCTCCTGACACCCGCCTTGCGAGGCAGGCCAGCCAGAGGAGCCAGGTCTCCTGTCACGTGGAAGGTCCCGCGTTATCTGAATCTTGCCCCTCTGGAAGTCTCTTCCCAGCCCGATACGGCCGGAGGGTCTCTTCTGCCCCCTCCCCGGTCAGGGGCCTCCGACTCCCACGGTCAGTCCCACTGACAGCCACCCCTGGCCACGACAAGGGTCAGTCAGCAGCTCTTTATCTCCTCTTAGCCCAGGAGTAGGGAGGGTGTTGGTGTGTGTGTGTGTGTGTGTGTTTCTGAGTTCAGTAAAATCAAGGAGCCCAGCCCCACCTCCCACAAAGGGATGTCACATTTTATTTATTTATTTATTCATTCATTCATTCATTAGATTTATGTGCCACCTCTGGGTGGCTTACAAACATTTCCCTCGTTGTCTGGAGATAAGGGGGGGAGGCCTCTCAAAGGGGGTGGCTCTTGGCACTTATTCAGGCTCCAAATGACAGAAGGGCGGCTGAAATATTTACGGCAGGTCAGGAAGGGTCTGGCAGAGTGGAAAGTCAGCAGGCTGGTTAAAAAGCCATTTCAGGAAGCAATTAGGAAGAGGCGCCTTTTCTTTTGTCGAGAGCAGAACAGGAGGCTGTCCAGGAAAGGAATGAGTTGGGGGGGCAGAGGAGGGCAGAATGCCAGTCAAGGGGCAGAGCTGGAATGTGCTCAGCATTTGCTTCTGGGAAGCCCAGTGGGGATTGTCCAGAGTGGTGACATTCTGTATTTATATAGTCATTTATCTGTTGTGGCTCTGGGCAGTTCACGTAATTAAGCAGCCAAGCAAGCAACGAGGCCAAGAAACCTGCACAAATATCAATAAAAAGCAACACCTCCTTTAAAACCAGATTAAAACCGAATTAAAAGCATAATGCAGGGGTGTCAACCTCAAGGCCCAACCGCAGGGTGCTTAGATCTGGCCTGCGGGGCCGGTCTGGAAGTAGCAAAGGATCCGCCCTGGAGCCTCTGCTAGCCAAAATGGGGGGGCAGGCAGGGGGAGGGCGCCCCCCCCCCCCACCGCTTTTGGCCTCCGGAGTGGTCCAGGAGGCCGTCCTTGACTCAGAAGGTCATAAAAGGGAAGAAAAGTAAAATATTTTGCCTTTCAGGCTGGCAGGATTCTGCTCCTGCAGCCTATGAAGACAATGTTGTAGCTCTAGTCTTCCTCTGGAGTCAGTTTCTAGATCTGGTCTCTCTCTCCCATAAGGGGATCAAGTAAGTATTAAGAAAACCAAAGTCACAGAAATGTAGCCTCCCTGTTTTTATAAGTTTATAACACCATGCCATGCCCACCCTGGCCACGCCCCCACCGGCCCTCAGTGGAATTGAGTTTGACACCCCTGCCCCCCGGCATCAGTGGGCACAGCAGGCAAACCTTGCATCCATCAGCCCAGCACTCCAGTGGGCGCCGAATACTGACCCAGGCAGAGAATAGAAAATAGAATAGAATAGAATTCTTTTTTATTGGCCAAGCGTGGTTGGACACACAAGGAATTTGTCTTTGGTGCAAATGCTCTCAGTGGACATAAAGAAAAGCCCTTCGGAGCCAGACCGGCCTGGGCCGACCGACCTTCGGGGCCAGGAGGTTCCCAAGGGTGGGCAGAAAGGCCCCCTCCTTTCCCTCCCCCCGAGGCTGGCCGAGGAAGCTCCGTAAGAGGCAGGGCCTGTCACCCACCCGCCTCTTCTTCTGCCGGACCTGATGGCCTGGATGGAGGAGAGTGGGTGGGCTTCCGCAGGGAGGGAGGGAGGCCTTGCCTTCTCTCCAGACAATACCACACAGGCAGCAGGCCCGGGTGATACGGTGGCCCTTCGGCCAGAAGCCCTGAGCCCACGGCTGTCAGGAGCTCTGCAGGAGCCCTCCCCGGCAGCCCCCTTGCCTGCCCTCCGCCCACCCACCCACCTGCCCTGCACCTCTCCATCCACGGCCCAAGGAGCCTGGGGCTTGGGCCCCTCTGGGGAGGGGGATTCGGGAAGGCCTTTGCTGCCTCCTTCAGAAAGGTGGGGGGGGGGGCAGTGGATTTCTGCCTGAGGGATTCATGATCTCCGTCCATCCGTCGGTCGCAGGAGCCCTTGTGCTACCCTCGGCATGAGCTGGACTGGCATGGTGCCCCATCGCCAGGGCTGTGGGCAGAGCGAGCCTCCTGCCTCCTTTCCTCTGGCGTTTCTCCCGCTCAAGGTCTCCTGGAGGAGCCTTCTCCCCGGTGCCTCCTCCAGGTTGTCAGGTCTGCAGATTTGACGAGTGCCCTGCCACTCCTTCCTCTGGGCCATTAACTTTATAGCAGCGGCACTTTGGCAAAGAGCCTGACAGACGCAGCCTCCCTGCCCGCTGGGTGCCATCAGGCTGGGGTGGGCATCGAAAGAGCCGGCAGTGCCAGCTGGAGCTCTGAGGGGGTGATGAAGTCTTGGCAGCCCAGCCACTGGCTCTTGGTCAGCAGAAGCAATGAAGCCAAGAAGAGACCCCAGCCCCAATTTGCAGCCTGCCTGTCTGTCAGGCTCTGCGGCTACCGCCTGGGCTGACCCTCCTTCCACTGCTGCCCTTTTATGTTGAACCCCTTCTGTGCACGAGGGTTGGGGAGGGCGGGGGGGGCGGGAGGTGATGGAAACGGCCTCTGTCTCTTCCCTGGCTTCGGCCTGGCTGGGGCTGCAGGAGGGAGAGCTTGCTGGGCATGGCCCTGGCAGCCCCACTTGTGCCTTCCCGAGGGGAGGAAGGGCCTGGCGCAGCAGGGGGAGGGCTGAGGGGCTGGGCTCGTGGAGGGGCCCTGTGCCGGACTGCTGCTGGGTGTGTGCCCATGCCAGGCCGCTTGAGCGGAGCGCAGGTCTCTCTGCCCTGCCCAGCCTCCCTCCCTCCCTGCCTGGCTACTTCTGCCCAGCCCAGGCCAGCTGCACTCACGGCTGCTCTGTCTTCTGGGCCCCAGGTACGCCCTTGAGCCCCCCGAGGGCACGGAGCAGATTTTTGATATCGACGCCCAGACTGGAGCCATCCTGACCAGGCAGGGCTTGGATCGAGAGACGGCCGGCTGGCACAACATCACCGTCTTGGCCATGGAGGCTGGTGAGCTGGCTGGCTGGGGGGGGGCTGGCTGGGGGGGCGGTTGCACGGGAGGCCTTCGCGAGGGGAGATCTGCTGGAGCCTCACCTGGTGCCTGAGGACTTGGGGCATTGCCTGCCAGCCCCAGGGGGGAGGAAGAGCGGTGGGGGCAGAGGGGCTTTATGAGCCCAGAGCAAAAAGGGGGCTGAGAGCCCTCGGGACAAGCAGCACTGCCTTGATTTGGGGCAGGGGGCAAGAAGGGAAGGACTGGCCCTGGGGGCGCCAGTGGCATCCAGCCGGCCTCGCCTGCCTAATCACGCCCCTCCCCCACAGCTCTACATGGGAGGACGTGTCTGCTCTGCCCCTCCCCCCATTCCCCACCCTACCTCATTCCTGCTAGGTCTCCCTTTTGCTCTCTTGAAAGGAGCCTCCAAATGCTGTGGGGAAAAGGAGTGGGAGAAGGGCGTTCCTGTCTCTGGGGTGGGTGCAGATTGCCTCATGGAGACCCAGGGACTGCCCAGAGGGGCTCGGGGGGGCGGGGGGGGGCAAGGCTGCACAGTTGATGCCAGGTGCTTCTCTGGTCACCTATTTCGGGGCTTCCAGGAAAATTGGACTGCCATTTGTCAGAAATGGTGTAGGGTCTCCTGCTTGGGCGGGGGGTTGGACTAGATGACCTACAAGGTCCCTTCCAACTCTGGTAATCTGTTGTCTGTTAAAGGCTCCATCCCCACGGCAGGTTTAAGTGGCTTCTGAGGTGCAGGTGGGTCTGTGGGCTGCTAGGCAGCCTGTTGTGCAAGGCTGTACGGTCCAGTGTGTGGAGAGACTGTTGTGTGAATGCAGCTGTTGTGGTTGACTCCAGGTCCTGGTTGATGTTATGTAATGCCAGGTCCGTCGTTAACAAGGCCCCCCTGATTTGCGATCTTATTCAGGAGGAGGGTGCGGACCTGGCTGGGGTCACCGAAACCTGGTTGGGCCCAGAGGGTGGTGTTTCTCTGGTAGAGATGTACCCACCAGGTTTCCAAGCATTCCATCGACCAAGGTCTCAGGGTAGGGGTGGTGGGGTGGCGGCGATTATTAGAGAAGTCCTTTGTCCTAGGGAGGCCACTGTTCCTCAGACGGCTGGTTGTGAGTCTCTCTTTGTGAAGTGGGGTCAGGGGGTTCAGATGGGCCTCTTGATAACGTACCTGGCTCCCTGCCACGTGTCATCGGCCCTGCCCGGGCTCCTCGAGGTGATAGCCGGGCTGGCGGTTGAAACCCCCAGGCTTTTAGTCATGGGGGATTTCAACCTGCCTTCGCTCGGGGAAACCTCTGGGGTGGCCCGGGAGTTCCTGGCTTCCATGATGGCCATGGATCTGACGCTATTAGTTTCTGGCCCCACTCACACGGGGGGACACACACTGGACCTGATTTTTGTCTCTTCAGTGGTTGAATGATCGTAGCTTTGGGGACCTAGTTATAAAACCCTTGTCATGGTCCGATCATTCTCTTCTTAGACTGGACTTCTGTGCCGCCACCCCCCATCGCAGGGAGGCGGAACCGAGGAGATGGTTCCGCCCCAGGCGCCTGATGGATCCTGAACGGTTTCAGATGGAGCTTGGGCCATTTCCTGAAACTCTGGCTCATAACTCGGCCACAGACTTGGTGGCCACCTGGGATAGGTTGGCCGCTGAGGCTCTGGATCGAGTTGTGCCTTTGCGACCTCTGACTCGGCACAGATCCCATTTGGCTCCGTGGTTCACGGAGGAGCTGAGGGGGATGAAGTGCCGGAAAAGACGTCTGGAGGGCATCTGGAGGGCCAGTCGTGCCGAGTCTGACCGGACACAGGTGAGGTCCTATTAGACCTACTGGCGATAGAGGCGGCGAAGCGTTCGCACTTCTCCGCCCTTATTGCGTCGGCAGAAAATCGGCCTGCCACTGTTTAGAGTGACCCGCTCTCTGCTTGAGCCGAGAGCGCGGGAGGACCTCTTGCAGGGTAGGGCAGAAGAGTTTTCCCGATTTCTGCATGATAAAATCGCTCAGATTCGGGATGGGCTGGACTCCAGTTGGGTGGTCCCGGGGGAGGTGTCCGGGGCAAGTCTGGAGATGGTTACTTGGGGGGAGTTCGATCCTGTGACCGCCGAGGGTGTGGACAGATTACTGGGGAGGCTGAATGCCACCACATGTTTACTGGACCCGTGCCCTTCCTGGTTGCTTTCTACCTCCAGAGAGGTGACACGAGGCCTGGCTCCAGGGGATTATCAACGCTTCGTTGACGGAGGGGGCACTTCCAACCGCCCTGAAAACGGCGGTGGTGCGGCCCCTCCTCAAGAAGCCTTCCCTGGATCCGGCTCTTTTAAATAACTATCGTCCTGTCTCCAACCTTTCCTTTGTGGCGAAGGTTGTTGAGAGTGTGGTGGCGCGTCAGCTCCCTCAGTACCTGGAGGAAGCATTCTATTTAGATCCATTCCAATCGGGCTTCAGGCCCGGGCACAGTACCGAAACAGCATTGGTCGCGTTGGTAGATGATCTCTGGAGGGCCCGTGACAGAGGTTACTCCTCTGTCCTGGTCCTGTTAGATCTTTCAGCGGCTTTTGATACTATCGACCATAGTATCCTATTGCGGCGGTTGGAGGGGTTGGGAATTGGGGGCACCGTTTTGCGGTGGTTCTGGTCCTTCCTCTCAGGACCGCTCGCAATTTGTGTTGACGGGGGGGGAGAGGTCCACCCCTAGGCCCCTCATTTGTGGGGTGCCTCAGGAGTCGGTCCTCTCCCCTCTTCTGTTCAACATTTATGTGAAGCCACTGGGAGAGATCATCCGTGGTTTCGGGGTGAAATGTCATCTTTATGCTGACGACACTCAGCTTTACATCTCCACCCCAAACCACCCCAACGATACTGTGGAGGTTATGGCCCGTTGCCTGGAGGCTGTGTGGAACTGGATGGGCGGGAACAGGCTTCGACTCAACCCTGCCAAGACTGAGTGGCTGTGGTTTCCGGCGGCCCGATATAGTCAGCTGACTCCGTCGCTGGCTATTGGGGATGAGATCTTGACCCCCACAGAAGGGGCTCGCAATCTTGGTGTCCTCCTGGATGTACAGCTGTCTTTGGAAGATCATATTACGGCCAGTCTCCAGGGGGGCTTTTTATCAGGTTCGCCTGATATGCCAGATGCGGCCCTTTCTCGATCGGGACGCCTTACGCACGGTCACCCATGCCCTGGTCACCTCCCATCTGGACTACTGTAATGGCCTCTACATGGGGCTCCCTGCGGGGAGCACCCGGAGGCTTCAGCTGGTACAAAATGCAGCCGTGCGGGTAGTTATGGGGGCGTCGAGATACTCCCACGTGACGCCCCTCCTGCGCGAGCTGCATTGGTTGCCGGTGGCCTTCCGGGTTCGCTTTAAAGTATTGGTTTTGGTCTTTAAAGCACTCCATGGCATCGGACCAGGATACTTACAAGACCGCATTCTGCCAGTAGTCTCCCACCGACCGGTGCACTTCCACAGAGAGGGTCTCCTCCGGGTCCCGACGCCTTCTATGTGCCGCCTGGTGACCCCGAGGAATAGGGCCTTCTCTGTGGGGGCACCCGCCCTTTGGAACGGGATGCCCCCGGGGCTACGAACGACCACTGACTTGAGGGCGTTCAAACGTGACCTGAAGACCTGGCTCTTTGAACAGGCCGGCCTGAGCTGACTCAAATGGGATTTTTAAATGGGGTTTTAGATTAGTTGGGGTGGGGTACAAAAGTTTTAATTTATTTTAATCGGGGGTTTTAGATTTTTATTGGGGCAGCCTATAATTTAATTCTTTTTTAACTATATCTCTGTTTATATGTATTTTAGTTGGCCGTTCACCGCCCTGAGTCCTTCGGGAGAAGGGCGGTATATAAAATTTATGAAATAAATAAATAAATAAATCCCCGGAGGGCAGAGACCTTGAGGCCCCCTCCTCACTCTCTGGCCAGCCTTTGCGTGAAGACCCCACCCCAGTTCAACCATCCTTGCTGTGCTTGATGCGCTGGAATGGACAGCTGCCACTCAAGGGCTTTTTGCCTGCTTTCATCGATGGGGCTGCCTGACTAGGGCTTTTGAGCCGGCTATGCATCCCCTCAACCGCCAGGCCATCCAGCCTGCATTTAACTGGGTTTAGTGTAATCATGGGATACTCCGTCGGATGGCTGTGGTTGAAAGAGATGTATGGGGCCTGCAGCCTCGACCCAAAGGGGGCCTGGCTTTGGCTCAGGGACACAGGGGAGGACCGGAGGGGGGGCTGGTGTGTTGGGGTCCGTGGCATTGCAGAGAGCCAGGCACAATTGAGCAACTGAGCAACAAAAACCGCCAGTGGCGTTCCCCTCTAAAGGCAGCCCCCCCCCCCCCAAAGGGATCAGGGCAGGCTCCCTTGTGGCACAGGGGGTTTCTGGCAAAGCCACGCTGGCATTGTTAACGCTGATTCGTGGTCTTTGGCATAATTCCGTGGAGGCCTCCTGGGCCTCCTCCACTTTCCTACCACTGTGTGGGTCCCCCCCAAATCTGCCTCTTCCTTCAGCCTGATTGGCGGCTGCTTCTCTGGTCCAGGAGATCTGGGCTCCTTCCCACTCGATGGGGATTCCCGTCCCTCTGTCGCCCCCCCTCCCCCCGCTCTCCGCAGTTTCTTCCTGAGAAGCTCAGCCGGTGTTGGGCGACGGAGGCAGCAGAGAAGCGGAGCAGGAGCAGGAGCAGCAGGCCAGCATTTCCTTCATTACCTGCTGGCCCCCTTGGCAAAGCGCTGCTGATACACGGACTTTCCTTTCTTCCCCTGACTTGCAGTTCGAGGAGCCCTTTTCTGTTATTCTCAGCATCATGATGAGCCTTCCTTGCCTGCCGTACTTCTTCTCTGCCATCCGGCCGGCTCTCCATCGCCTGCCTACATCCTTTTCGGCCTGCAGATCCTCTCTAAGTTTTTTGTGCAGACACAATGCCTTTTTCTACTCCATTTTTTAATTTCTCATTCCAATTATTTGCTATTGTCCTTTTAGTATCTCCTTATTTTAAAGAACCCCCCACCAATCTGTGAGCTCTTTTCCCTTTGGTTCTCCTGCCATAGAGCTCCATTTATTAAAAAATGGTATTCTGAAATCTGAGACAGATATTAAAATTCCGTTAAAATTAAGGACTCTGGCATTGCGCCATCCATTTCCTCCAGGGCCCCTTCCCCTCCCTGAATTAAGCCTTCCTGTTGGAGGCTTATTGGCCTTCCGGGGGCTTCTTCGGCCAGGCCTCAGGTGTTCCCTGAAGGGGCTGTTGGAAGCTTTAGTCTCCCAACAAATGTCGAGAAAATGAACTAATTAAAATCAGCCACATTTCTTTGGGAGCATCACCCACATCTTCTCTTTGGTCGGAGGACCAGCAGTAGATTCCACGGATAACGTTGGTTGTTCCTCATTGACTCGATGACAAGGCTACGGACCTCCTGAGCCTCTTGCTCCATTGTCCTTGCCTGGACAAGAGGCCCCATTTCAGCCACGCCTGGATCCTTCTCCTCTTGAAGCGGTCTGGAGGGTTTCCTGCGCAGGCAGGGGGTTGGACTAGAAGACCTCTAGGGTCCCTTCCAACTCTGTGGTTCTGTTCTGTTCTGCAGGGTTTGCATCACAAAGCTTCAGAGAATCCTGTTTCAAATTCCCCTGATCTGGTTCACCTCGCTTGGGTCAAACAGAGACCTTGTCCACCATCCAAGTAACCCAGCCCTGGTTCTCTGGGGCCCCATTTGCTCAGTGGGCCAGCTCAGCTCTATGGAGATTCTCCATCGTCCAGGTCATGGTTGCCCCAGAGGTGCTCTTCCCCCCTTAGGAGCCTCTCCTCCAAGAACATCTTCGGAACCTTCCCCACCGTTCAGTCAAGGCAAAAGAAGCCAAGCCAAGGAAGTCCTTTGGGGAAGCACCTTCAGCTGCCCAGGGGTGCCTCTCTTGTGGAAGGCCTTCTCTTCCGGGGATTGGAGGGTGGGTGGGAATCCCCAGGAGCTTCACTTCCATTGCTGCACCCCCGCTGGTGGCTCTTCTTGGCCGCCTGGTTTGCCCCCACATGAATCAGGCAGGAGGGATTGCAGTAAGCCTCGGTAGGTGCCCCCCAGCCGGGTTCCTGGCCGCCCGCAGCAGCCTGCACCGACCGATGGCCCTGATGGCCAGCCCCAGGCCTCTTCATTCCGTCCGCTGCAG
The DNA here is from genome assembly GCA_023653725.1 of Bungarus multicinctus. NCBI lineage: Eukaryota > Metazoa > Chordata > Lepidosauria > Squamata > Elapidae > Bungarus > Bungarus multicinctus. The sequence goes on along the minus strand of CM042842.1, from coordinate 135,118,962 downwards.
GGAGCAGCCATGGCCCTTGAAGGAGCCAGGCGTGGGACCCTCTTCTGCAGGGTCTCCTTCCCTCCTGTGGAAAGCCCCTGGCCTCTGAGGGTTAGGGTTAGGGTTAGCCCCTCTCGCTGTCTTGCACCGCCTGGAACGTGGGCCCTGCTTGCCACTCCCCTGGATTTGTGCTCCAAGGACCACTACAAATTCAGTGTGACATTGGTGTGTACCAGGCATTTATCTGAGGCGTGATACAAACAGGCCACAAAGATTGTGTCCTAACTGCAAGCCCTGCCCATAGGTAGAATCATGGGGGTACCTTAGAGGTCATCTAGTCAGAATTACAGAGTAGAGAGTTACAGAAATGACCCTGGAGAAACTAGACTGAGAGGACGGTTGAGAAGACTTAAGCCCAGGAATCCAAGAAAGTCACTTGGGTTGATACCCCCTAATTCATTTGGAGGACGGGTACTTAACCAGATTTCAGGACTCTGTTTCTATTGCCTATATCGATAACATTTAGTTCTACTTTTCTTTTCTGGCTGGCATCACCCCAAAGGCCGACCAGTCTCCTGCTGAACGCACCTCTACTGAAGCCTTTCAGACCAGTCCAGCTTCTTTTGACGAGAGCTAGTGACGAGGAACTTCATTATTTATCAGATTTATTTGCCACTCCTCGCCCTGTCAGATACTTCTTCATGCTTGTTCAACTGACTGGCAGTTCATGTTGTTAAGAAACTCTTGCTAATATCTAACTCTTGGCAGGGAGAGGGAGAGGCCACCCTTCGGAAAGCTGCAGGAGCGGAGCTGGCCGCCTGAAAGTTTCAGCTCTCTTCCTGCAACCCATGCAGGATTTTCTTCCCGTGCATGGAGGGCAGCTGAATTCCTTTGACCAAAAGGGCTGCCTGCCAGGAGGAATTCAGCCCCGTGCCTTAGGCAGCTCCTTCCCCTCCACTCCACCTTATGACCCAGAAACTCATGGAATGGTTGCAAATGGGGCTTGGCTGGGATTGTGGTCATTGAGCACAGCAGCCACGTGGGGGTCAAGCTTAACTACCGCTCTACTCAGGGACTGAGATTCGGCTCCCAATTGTTGTTGTTAAGCTCCATGAAGTTGGAAGGGACCCTGGAGGTCTTCAACCCGCTGCTCAAGCAGGAAACCCGGTGCCATCTCAGACCGAGGGTGTCCAGCCTCTTCTTAAAACCTCCAGGGTTGAACCGTCCACAACTTCCGGTTAATGGTTCTCATTGACAGGAAATTCCTCTTTAGGTCTAGGTTGCTTCTCTCCTTGATTCCGTGTCCACCCGCTGCTTCCCGTCTGCCTTCAGTGGCCTGGAGAGAAGGCTGACCCCACCTTCCCAGCGGCAGCCCCTTGGGCGTTGAGACACGGCCCTGTTGTCTCTCCATTAGGCCAGGCAAGCCCAATTCCTGCAGCCTTTTTTATTCTTCATGCCTTCTAGCCTTCGGTCCCCTAAGCGTCCCGGTTGCTCTTCTCTGCACTCTCCCTCAGCACCTTTAGTAGAGAGGAATCCCTGGGCAAGACACACGCAGGAGGAGAGAATGGAAACTCTTGGCGTCCCCCGCTCCTTCCCCCCAGACCCTGCCAGGGGCTCCTCAGGGGTGCCTGACGGGGAGGCACCTGCTTGACTCTCAGGACGTCGGCCACGGAAGCACTGGCTGCTTTGCTTTCCAAGCTCTCGGGTCCACCGTTGATCCGGAGGGGAAGCTGAGAAGGGAGGCCCAGGGAGCTCCGCGGCCAGACCCGTTTCTGGCTGTGGGAAGCTGCTCCCGGGAACTGAGGCCTCCGTGGGATCCTCGGGGCTGGTTTGCAGACATTTCCAGACCTGCCAGCATGGCTGCCCCGTCACTGGCAGTGAACCCTCTGCAAGGGAACCAGAACGTGGCCGGCTCTTAACCCCGCGTGGTAGAGAACTTCCCCTAATGGCTGCTTTGTCAGCAGGAACACCGGGGGAATCTCTCCCTCCCCACAGTCAGCAGCAACCGCTCAGGAGGCGGCCTTCTCCCCCCTCAGCTGAGCCTGCCCCCGCTTCTCCCCTTCCTGCCGCTTGAGGGGCTCCTGCTGGCGCCCTGATCTGTTCCGGGTGCAAGGCTGAGAGCAAAGGCTTTTCTGCCAAGCCCCCTACGGGGCCTCCGAAGGGGCTGCTCTCAGCCAGGGGGGCCAGTCAGGAGTCGGCAGCGCCTGGTCTGACCCTCACAAGCCAAACGAGGTTTCACCAGGCCTCAGGGTCAGGGTGTAGGAGGGAGGCGCTGGTGTCCTTCTGGCACCCTGTGCTGCTTCAGCTGGGGCCCGCGGCTTCCCCTTTGCCCCCAGCCAGCCTCCTGCCAAGTCGTCCCCCCCCCGTGTCCCCTCCAGAGCTGGCCAGGAGGAGATGGAGCCAGGACGGGAGTGGCAGCAGAGGGACAGGCCCCTCGGCTTCTCTGGCCACGTGGGGGGGGAGGGGGGGAGCCACCCTTGGCCAACTGGAGACCACCCCTTCTGCACAGCCAGAGACCCTCCTCACAACCCAGGCCAGGCTCCCTTGCCTCACCTCTGCACCTCGCGGGCCCAGGCAGCCATGGAAGAGTTTGCCTCGCATGCAGCCTCACACACACACAACGCGTCCCAATGTTTTGAGCTCCGCATGGAGGCGAGGGACCCAGCCAGGCTTCCTGGTTGTTTCTCCCCCTCCCCTCCCTCCCTCCCTCCCCAAAGAGGAAGCCCCCTGGCGTGAAAGCTGCTCTCCCCCACTTCCAACCAAGGCGGAGGAAGCCAAGGCCACTAGTGGGGGCTCCTCCGCCTTCCTTTGAAGCCGCGGCTGCCTCCCCCTCAGCTGGCTGGCAGGCGCTTCCTCTCCTCTGGGGCTCAGCTGGGCCGGGAAGCCGCGCTTCTTCAAAGAAGGAAGGAAGGAAGGGGCAGGTGCGGCGCTGGCTGCAGGATTTCGCTGAGCCCATCATCCAGCAGCCACAGCGAGCAGAAGGGGGGGCTTGTCTGGATGGGAGGTGGGAAAAGAGGGAGGGAAGGAGGAGCCCCACTGACAGGAGGGCAGGGGACCAGAACTCTCCCAATCCCGGCCCTCATCTGGTGCCCTCCGAGCGAGCGGCTCCCTGGACTGGGCCACCGTGGGTGAAGTGCCCAGATTCCAAGGCAAAGCCTGCCCACACAGGACACCTTGCGGGTGGGGAAGGCTGGGGCTGGCAGAGGCACCGTCCTGTGTTGTGGAGCAGTCAGCCTTGCCACCCCCCACAAACACACTGGGGCTGTGGGGGCTCCTGAAGCAGTGGCAGGGAACCTGGAGTCCCTCCAGAGACACCTGTTGCTGCTGCTGCTGGGGAGGTTGGAGCTGCCCTGATGCGAACCCTGCATGCCACACAGGCACTCCTTGTGCCCTTCTCTGTCCCAGCCCCCCCCCTCCCCCAGGAGACCTCTGGGTGGCCACCCCCCTCCCCGGCCTGCCTGCCTGCCATGGGTTCCCCTGGCCAGGTTGCCCTCAATGTTGCCCTCCAGCCAAAGGGGATTCTGGCCCAGAGGCTGCCCACATCCTTGCTGGTTGGGACCCTTCAGGACAGTAGCCTCAGCAGGCCTCCTTGAGGCCACTCGGTCCACCCCTGTCCTCCAAAGCAGCACTGTGGGGGGAGGGGAACCCCCGGCTCTCTGGTTGTGGCGGCTTCTCTTCTCCAACCGCTTCCCTTGCGCTCCAGCTGTGCTCGGGAGCCCCTCTTGGGCTGCTCCTGGCAGGCTCTGCCCCCACCCCCACCCTCCCCCAGGGAGGGCCCCACTTTGCTGCCTCTGCCGCTCACTCCGTGGTCTGGCTGGTGCAGAACCGAGTCAGGAGGAGGCCTGTCACCTGAGACGAGGCACCAGCGGAAATCACATTGGCCTTTTGTGGAGAAGCAGGGCGGGCCTGCATGGCCTGCATTCGCTTGGCCTTGGGCTCCAGTTTACCCCAGCAGCTTTTCCTTTGCGTCTCCTCCTCCTCCTCCTGTTCTCTCTCTCTCTCTCTCTCAGGCTCCCCAGGAACAATTTCTGCCCCTTTCAGAGAGAGGGGGGCTGGGGGGGCTCTTGCCCCTGGCTGCTCTGCTGAGGGCCCAGCGGGAGGGGCCTCAGATTCTGCCGGAAGCTCAGAAAGAAGCCTCCTCCCTCCCTCCCTCCCTGTTAAGGAAGGACAAGGGAATGGTGCCGTTTGGGTCGGGAGGGGGGCAGAGGCTCCGGTCTGCTTTGCAGAGGCAGAAAAGGTGCCCCCTGCCCCCTCTGAGACCTTTGGGGTCTTGCCCTGCTCTGAGGGCAGAACTCAGGAGGGACCGAGGGCAGCAGGGGGGGGTCGCTCGGAGGAGCAGGCCTGGCCCCCCAGGCCCCCAGCTGGTGGTCGTGTACCGAGGGCCGAAATGCAGGCAGGAGAGTCTGGGGGGGTGGGGGGGAGGCCCTGCGTGGCGCGGGGCGCCTGGTTCCCGGGCTCGGCTGCAGGCAAGGCCCTTTGCTGGGCGGGCAGCCAGCCGAGCAGCCTGTCAAGCGGCATTAGTGCCCGGGCAGCGGCTGGCGGCTCTCCTGTCAGGAAGATCTGACTCATCCGTTTTAGCTGTCCAGGCGCTCCTGCTCCTGACATTATCCTTCCCATTTTATAATCATGAAATATTAATGGCGGATATTGGATTTAAAGTGCAATTTATGTCTGGGTCCCTGGCTGGGAAGGGCAGCTGCAAAGGTGAGCCTGCAGAGAGGGAGGGGAGGGGCTGGCAGGGGAGAGGAGCCCCCCCACCCCATCCAGGCCCTGCCTCGGCTCCTTTGAGGCAGGAGCAGCAGGGGCTCCCCCAGCATGGGAGGAACCGGGAGCCCCACCATTGGTGGCCGTAGGGAACCCCATCTTCCCCATTCCGGTGCCGTGGCTTAACTTTGGGTGGGGCTACGCCCAGCCCCTTCCTTTGTCTCCTGCTCACTTTTGGAGGGGGCAGGCTGAGCTTGTCCAGGGATTGGGGGTCAGCAGCTGGGCTGCCCACTCAGCTGTGGCAGTCTTTGGGCACTGGGCTGTGGCCGTGGCTGGCCAGGAGGCCGTGGGCCGTCTCGGCAGGTTGGCCTGAGGTCCTGCCTGAGCTTGTGCCAGGGAGCCTCCCGCCCAGCCGTTTGCCTTCCTTCCTTGGCTCTGGCAGCGGCAGGGGGGGGGGGGGGGCTTGGCACTGGATGGGCCATTCTCCCCCCTTCCGCCTTACCTGGTTGGGCTGGCTGTAGTCCCCCCCCCCCCCCCCCCCCGGCTGCCCCTTGGTAGGAGCTCCCCCAGTTCAGGTGTGCCTCCCATCTTCCAATAGGTTCCCCCTCTCCCATTTGCAGGAGCAGTTCAGCTTGTGGGGGAGCCTGGGCTCCAGGCCAAAGCCCTTCTCTCCTGCTGCCCTCGTCCCCTGCCCAAAGAGGGGAGCCCTCCAGCCTCTCCTGGCCCCACATCCCCCCCTTGTTCACACACGCACACCCAGCACCAGTTCCAGTCTCACCCACACACCGCCTGCCACTCTGGCTGCTAAGGAGCAATGCCCCAGATTTCCAGGGGTGGCTGCTCAGGGCCAGGTGCCTCTGCTGTGCCCGTTGCTCTGCAGGGGCCCCGGGTGAAACGGGGCGTGCAGGCAGGGTCCCCCTGGGAACCCTCTTTCCCGGCCCCTTACCCCCTGCCCCCCCAGGTGGATCTTCCCCCAAACTCTGCAAAGGGGCCTCCGCCCCTCCCCCTGCTCCTGTGTGGGGCAACTTCCTGGCTCCACCTGCAGCATCTCCTGCCGAGGAGGAATCCCTCTCCCAGGGCCCTTCTGGTGGGACCAGCAGGTGGCAAGCCCCCCCCTCCCCCCTCCCCCCAATGGCGTCCTCAGATTAATGGATTTCAACTCCAGGAGGAAATGCAGAAAAACGGCGTGTTTAATTTTAATTTAGGAAACTATTTAGGTAGCAGCCTTGTTTCCTTGCTACTGTCAATCACGTTTTCTCAAGGCTGACATCAATTAGTTTAAAAATATTGAATGTAATTTCGCCTGACACAACATATTGCAGTCTCTGCAAAATATAATTTATTTTAGAAGAAGAAATAATTAAACTAATTTGCATGTCAGTCAGCCAAGCTGGGACGCTGGGGAGGGAGCTGCTGTTGGAGGCAATGGATCCCCCCCTCCTGGTGCCACTCTGGGGCACAGCCCTCCGATGGTGCCACCCCCCCCATGCCCCCCACCCCACCCAGCAGCTTTTCCAGGGTTGAGAGCCCCATGGGACTTCGGGCGCCTCCGTGGAAGCTGAAGCTGAGAAGGGGGGCAGAGGCGGCTGAAAACGGAGGTGCAAATCTCCACGCACCGTGTACAGCATAGCATCCAAGCATTTTAAAACCATTTTATTTCTATCATCTCTATTGATCTATCAAATTCATACGGCCGCCTATTTCACACAAGGTGACACTACAGTAAAGCCACTTACCTGGTGACAAGGTAAATTTTGCCCCCCGCTTTAACTAAGGCAGTTTAAAATCAAAAGGTGCTTAAAGCTTTTCCATTGAAGGAAGCAGTGGGGGTTTGTCTAAACCACAGCTGAGCGGGGCCCTCTGCATTGGGGGGGCTCCCTCTGGAGGACCGGCCTTGCTATAGAGAAGGCCATTTCCGGGGTCTCAGTAGAGGACATGGTTTAGTCCAAGGAGCCCTGAGTGCACCCACCCTGCAAGGTTGAGCCAGCTGGGCGCTCCCTCAGGCACCCAGGCCCTGTCAGGCAGCGCTTCGTGGGTGGGGATCGCCCTCTCCGAGGCAATCCGCCCACCAGTGCAGCTCGGTTGGCAGAGCTCCTCCGTGGGCATTCCGGACTGGCTGAAGCTTGCAGGGCAGCCCCATGGAGCCCAGCTGCAGAGGGAGGAGAACTGGGGCCACTGCCTCAAGCCCCCCCCCCCCCCCAATCTAGGAAAGGTGAGCACTTGTGTGCGAGACAAGAGCCTCTCTAGCCACAGTTGCTCTTCAGGCAGCAACCTGGGGTCCAAGAAGAGCCTCAAGTGGCCCATCAACCTTGAAGGGGGGGAGGTGCCATCCCTTCTGGGCAGCCTGAACACCCACAGATGCCCCCTTCCCTCCCTCCCCTCCCCCTTGTTAGCCAGAGACAGCTAACAACCCCACCCCGCCTCCAGGCCTCGTGACTGAGCCTTGACAGCCTCGCCTGGCTGGCCCAGGCCTCAAAGAGGGAACTGCAGTGAGCTCCCAAGCAGCCTCAGGTAGATGCCGCACAAGAGAGGAGAAAGTCCGAGCCCTGCAGCACCCCACACACCCCTCCCTCTCAACGCCAGGTGGAACGGACCCCCGAGAGGAGGGGAGGAGAGCCTGCGCCATGCTATGCCACCCTTCCCAACTCCCAGGCGTGCGTGAAGTGGGGACTCCCTGGTGCCTCTGAGCTTGCAGGCATTTCAGGACCCAACTAGGGACCATCATCAGTGCTAGGAGGGAGCAGGGGTTGTGCTCTCCTCTCTCCTAGCACTGATGATGCTACCTAGTTGGGTCATGAAGCGCCTGCAAGAAACCGCCAGGCTCCCTGGTACCAAAAGCCGCTGGGAGGCCCCACCAGCTGTCCTGGCTCTGCCACGCTCCCCTCCCAGGAGCCCAATCCTCACCTGACAGCCGCTCCGAGGTCTCCCCAGTGGCAGGCCAACCTCCTGCTCCATCTCCTCCTGAAAAGGAAGGTCCGAGGCTGACCAGCTGGAAGTCTTTCTCCCCACCCCCTCCTCCAGGAAGACCCACAACCAGCCTGCACACAACTGCGGGAACAGCCCCTCCGCCCGGCTGCTTCGGTGCTTGGCCGTTTTCTTGGGCTTCCGAGTTCAGCTCTGCTCTAAAGTTGCTTTGCTTGTCGTTTTGCTTCCGGAAGCCCGCAGGGAGCTTTCTCTGCTCAGCGGCTTCTCTGCAGACCTTGAGAAACGGCCCAGCTCAATCCCATCATCTGTTCGGGGTTGGCTGGGCTCCTCTGTGGAGCCCGGCTGCCTCAATCGCAGGGGAACAATGGTGGCTCCAAGCCAGCCCCCCCCCCCTCCGCTGCTGGGGAAGGCGGCGAAATGCCCCCCAGCACAGCCCCCCAGAGCACCCTCTGCCTTTGGGAGAAGCGCCCAGGGATGGGCCTGCGCTGGTCCTCCTCCGGCCCCCTGGCCCACATAAAGCGGCAGCTGGGAGGCCCACGGGCCCCGCTGGGAGAGGTTGCTTAGCTAAGCCCCTCCGTGTTGGGGAGGGGAGGGGGTTTTCCAAGGGGTAGGGGCTGCAGCCAGTCATGGCCATCAGAAGGAGGGGGGGCTGGTCTCTTGAAAAGGCCGTTGGCGTGGAGGAGGGCAGGTGCACCCTTCCAACTCCCCTTATTTCTGTCCTTAAAAAGCCTGCAGGTCAGAGGCAGGGATGCAGCGCTACGAAATAGTCTGATTTTGGCAGCATAATTTTGGCAGCATCATTTTGGCCTACTCTAGGGAGAAAGTTTGGGGCTGGGGGGAGAAGCAGCTTCCCACAGCCTCCCTCCCTCTCTCCCTTCCAAAACTCCAAGCATTTTGCCTGCACAACTGGCCCTTCCCGGTGCATTCTGGGGGGGCTGGGGGGAAGGTGTGGGGGCCCTGAGTCTCCTTCGCCAGGGGAGCTCACTGACCTGGGCAGAGACACAGACCTGCGATCCGGCTGCAGGCCTGCAGGAGGGTTGGAGGGGTCCTGTTAGAGGCCACCTTTTACTCATTAGCTCCCGACTTGGATGACCCAGATATGAAGCCAATTAAGGGAATGTCAGCCGAAAACAGGAGGAGAATTTAACTCTGAAGGCACCCCTGGAAAGTCGACCCCTTTCCCGCTTGAGGAGTTTGTGAAACCTCAGCCATCGGCAAAAAATCACAACAATTGGAGGCAAAGGAGAGCTTTTCCTTTGGGGGGGGGGGGGGGGTTGGTGGCAAAACTGGGGAGGCCAGGCGGGGGGGAGGAAGAGCGGGCAGGGATGCCCCGGCTGGCATTCCTGATCCAGGGCAGGAGGGACAAGGACAGTCAGGAGGTTTGGAGTAACTCTCTCCAGCCGGGCTCCTTCCTTCCTTGAGGACCTTTAAAGAAGGAGCCCTGAACCTTTGGGGTACCAGGGATGGGTTCTGTGCAGGGAGGGTTTTCCACGGACCTGTCTGGTGTGCTGCTGGTATCCTGTGAGGTCCGGTTTCTGGCATGCCACAACCCGATGCCGGTCCATGGACCGGGAGTTGGGGACCCGATTGAAAGGCCCCAGAACCTTCTGGATGGCCCTTAGAGGCCTCCTTGGGGGGCAGTTGGGACTTCCCCTTCCTGGCACGGGGTCTTTGTGATGGGCCAGGCCCTTCACAAATGTGCCCCCACCTGCTCTCTCTCTGCCTCGCTGGCAGGTTGACTGGCAGCCTGATTGACGGAGGGGACTTTCCTCCTGCTGCAGCGGAGGGGGGTTCCGTGAATTGTGGACCCCTTAAAGGCAGGTTATGGATCACCAAAGGAAATCCATCATTGTCTGGTTTGCTCTCTCTTCTATCTTGATGGGACTTTAATATTCTTAGTGATTCACCTGGGGGGCAGGTAAGGGTCCTGTGATCTGAAAAGCAGGAAATCAGAATGAGTGGGAATAACTGGAGCCAGGCAGCAGAGGAGAGCCCAGCAGTGGGAGGAGTCCGCAGGTACCAGCCCCTGGAAGCACAGCTGGTGGGCAAGCCCAGGTGCCCCCCCCCCAGGCCAATAGGGCACAGGGCCCCCCCACACACACTGCAGGGATTGGCAGGAGGAGTGGGGGCTCTGAAGGGCTAAGCCAGGCACAGGAGGAATGCCTCACCCCACCCTGTGCAAAAGTGGGGTGGGGGACTTTTCCCCAGGGACCCATAAGAAGGGAGTTGCCCCCACCCCCTGAGGAACATGGGAACCTGCGAGGTGTTTGAACCAGGTTGGTGCATCAGCTGCCTCCCAGGGTCTGTGGGCAGCCAATGATCTCTCTTCACCTGCTCCCCATGTTGGAACCGGGCCTGCCAGAAGACAACAACAACAACAGCGCGCGCGCACACACACACACACACACACACGCACACACAGAGTCCTGTGACTCACAACCACAGGCCCAAGGGCCTCCGGACACAACGGTGTCCTCCAGTAAGGCCTCTGTTGTACTGGGGTGGGGTGGGGCTTCTGCACATCTGCTGGCTGGGACTCCTTCCTTCATGCTTGGGGGGGGCTCCTGCAAGCTCCTTTGTTGGGGGGTGCAATCCCCAACTCACCTGGGGCCCAGCAGAGGGGCCATGTGGGGGGAGGTGTACATGAAATCCTGGGATGGCAAAGCCAGATGCATAGTGGGGGGTGGGCATCATAGAATAAAATAGAATACTTTATTGGCCAAGTGTGATTGGACACACAAGGAGTTTGTCTTGGTGTAAATACTCTCAGTATACATACAGAAAAGGTGCATTTGTTAAGGATCAAGGATCATAATGATAGTCATCGGGTACAATCAACATCAAATCATACTAGGAAACAGTATAAATTGTAAGAATACAAGCGACAAAGTTACAATCCTACAGTCACAAGTGGGAGCGGATGAGTGAGAAGGAGGGATGAGAAGGGTAATAGCAATGCAGACTTTGTAATAGTTGGACAGTGTTGAGGGAGTTAGTTGTTTAGCAGAGTCATCACATTGGAGTAAATACTGTCCTGGTGTCTGGTTGTTCTGCTGTGCGATGCTCTATAGGGAAGGAGTTGAACCATTCAGAGGCAGCTGCTGATGGGCGGGGGGGAGGCGGCATTGAGCTAGGGGGCTCAGGATGGGGGGAGCAGCTATTCCTTTATTAAATTTGTCACCCCTTTCACTGACAAGGCAACACTGGGTGGCCTACAAATGGGACATGTATGTATGTACTGTATGCATGCATGCATGCATGCATGTATCTATGTATAAAATTAGGAAGACTTGAATTTCTTTAAATAACTTAAACGAAAAGAAGAATCCAGTATTGATTGCTAAAATTGGCATTTTGTTTTTTGAACATTGTTGAAAGGTAACAATCTTCCCTGTTTGTTGGCAATGCTTAAAATTCAACCGTTTTGGAAACAGTGGATCCAGAATACTGATATTGATCCCCAGTGATCTGCTAAATGTAGATTGATCTTTCCCTGCCTCGTTTGGGGAATTGGTACACTTGCTAAGTGGCTGATCTTGCCCTTCCCTGGCCAGCTTCCTGCGTGGCCCTGCTGGGCTCCCACGCAGCCTCACTGGAAACTGGAACCCCCCGGGGGGGCTCAAATTCTTCTTTGGCTTGGGGCTAACCGAGCAGTGCCCCATGCCGGCTAGGCTGAGAGCTGGGCGCCGGCAGGAAGGGCTGGTGGCAGACCCAAAATGCCAGTCGGTCTTGCCAGCCAGTCCAAGAAAATAACATAGAATAATAAGCTTGGAAGGAACTTTGGAGGTCTTCTAGTCCACCCCCCTGTTGAGCAGGACACCCAGGGGTCCAGATGGGACCGTGGTGGTGGTGGCCGAGGGTCAGCCCTCCTTATTTAGGACTGGGTAGCTTCTCTGGCGGTTGGGGTGCCAGCCTGGCATCTGGGGTGGGCTGGGGGCTTCTGCTGGGATCCAGCACTCATCCACCGTCTCGGGGGTGTGTGTGTGTATTCCAGACAATCCCACTCAAGTGTCCAGGACGGTGCTCAGAATTCGCATCCTGGACGTCAATGACAATCCGCCCGAACTGGCCATGCCCTATGAAGCTGCCGTCTGTGAGGATGCCAAGCCAGGCGAGGTGCGGAGGATCGGCCCCACCCAGCGTGTGGTGTTTGGGTAGGGGGCAGAGGGGGGGCCTCTTTTCTCCTGGCCCTTCCCTGGCACAGCTGGATTTCCCCATGCCTCTGCCACCTGCCGAGCCCCCCCCCTGCCAGCCGAGGGCCCAGAGCCCCGACCTGGGGGGGGGGCTAGCCTGGCCCCGCTTGCCCTCTTCGTGCAGGCGGAGGGGCCAAGTGCCCTGTGCTGCCTCCCCCAACTGGCCATCCTGGCCTCTTCCGCAGCTCATCCAGACCATCAGTGTCGTGGACAGGGACGATCCGCCACGCGGCCATCGCTTCTACTTCACGCTGGGCCCCGAGGCCACCAGCAGCCGCCACTTCTCCTTGCTGGGCATCACAGGTAAGCCTCCCCTGGGGAACCTCTGGGGTCAGGCATAGGGAGCTGCCCCACAGGGCTCCGTCCCCTTCGGCCCGCCCTCCCTCCCTCGCAGTCGCAGGCCCTGCATAAATACCCCCAGTGAGAAACTGCCGCCAACGGGCCATCTGCTTCTTTGTACAAATTTGTAGCTGGCTTTGAGATGTGATTTATAAATATTGCTATAGGAGCCAAGATGAGACAGTGATGGATGCCAGCACAGATGGAGGCTCTTCCTTAAACCTTGTCCTGCCCAGCAGCCGAAAGGGGCCAGCGGGAGGCCTTCCCCTGCCTGGCACGGCCCTGGTGCACGAGGGCCAACGTGGCCCTGCCCGGCTTCCTTCCCTCCCGGGGCTTAGGCAGGCAGGGCAGGCAGGCAGGGCCAGTGTTATGGGCTGATCAAGGATCCACAGGAGAGATGCCGAAGTGGGGGATGCGGGGGCCAAAAGCAGCCGCAGCGCCATATTCAGTTCAATCGTCCCCGCTTTACCGCTCAGGGGTCCTTCCCTAACCTGAGCCCAAGGGGCAGGCAGGGTCTCCCACAGCAGAGGGCCAGCTCTGACTGGCATACACACACGCGCGCACACACGGAGTTGCCCTCTCAAGAGTTGCTCAGTTTAGGCGTCTGCAAGGGACGGTCAGGGAAGATTCCATTTCTGGGCTCCTGGGCCCACCAAAGAGGAGCCCAAGGGAGCAAAACGCTCTCTATCCGCCCCCCCCCCCCGCTTGCAGGAGCAAATGGGGAGATGTGGCAGCCTGACTTCCAGGAGTCAACTGAGACACGGGGGTCCGTGACAGGCGCTGCCCTGGTGGAGGCGACCGATGGGCAAGGGCCTCCGTCCTGCAAGGTGCCTGGGCTGGCAAATGGATCAGGGCCATCCACAAAGCCCACGGAGTGACCAGGCGCCACCCGGTTTGTGTCACCTGCCTAGATGGACCTTCCCTGGGAGGGTCTGGCTCCTGCCCGGCCCCTTCGCCTTCCCAAGGTGCCCCCCTCGCTGCTGCAGCCGCCTCCACCGCGGCTGCAGTGGGGAGGCGGGGGCGGCGTTGCTTCCCTCCTCTGCTCTCCTTGCCTTCCTGCAGATCTTCTCCAAGGCCGCCATTCAGGACTGTCCAAAGTGTCCTTTCTCACCCTTCCAAAGGGGCTTCCACGGAGCATTGCAGGGAGACGGTTCCTGGCCTCCTGGGGAGGCTTTCCCATGGCCTCCGTGCAGGGGGCCCAGGGTGTCTCTCGGCCACTCCGAAGATCAGAGGCCCTGCGCCACTCCTTCCTTACCTTCACCACCAGCCCTCCCCCCGTTTTGCCCCTCCTGCTCAATCCTCCAGGCCTCCAGGCACGCGGCTCCGGGGGCAGCCCAGGCGCATTTTCCGCTGCCAGAAGGGGGTCTCCAGCCCAGTGCAGGACATGGACGTTTCTTCCTCCCTCCATGTAGATTAAAGCCTCTTGGTGGGCTAAGTAAGGGGGTGGGGGCTTTGCAGCCTGGAGCCTCCTGTCTTCCGCCGGGCTGGGGGCCTGAGGATGGGGGGCAGTCCCACATTTGCTGAGGATGTTCTGCAGTTGGACCCGATGGACACAATCCAGCTCAGCCTTTCCGTAATGGACGAAGCAGCCCCCGCTTCTTCTGGCTGTTCTTCGGCTGCCTCTCTTCTCCGGCGGGGCTCAGCTGCGCTGCCTCCGGTTCCTTGGCGTTTTCTGAAACCGCCTTCCACACCTGGCATATCCTGCTCCATGCAGGGCACTAATTGAGATAGAATGATTCCAAGCGTCGTTTTTACTAGCGTGGGAAATGGAGGCTAATGTGGAAGAGATTGCGTCCTCAGCAGAGTCTCCTTTGGGGTCCTGGGGGCTGAGCTTGCTTTCTTGCAGACGTTTCATCACCCAACTAGGGAACATCATCAGAGCGTAGGGGGCGTGTGTGTGTGTGTCTATAGCAGCTCTGCCGGCCGCTTCGGGTGGCCCTTCTTGCTTAGGCTGCTCCATGAGCTCTTTGTGTCGGCTTCTCTTCTCGGCCAGGTCCGCCATCTCTGACCGCTTGCCTTCTCCTGACGCTGGGACTTTGGCCCTCTCTGTTCACCTGCGTCCTTTACGCCTACCGACCCTCTGGCTCCCTCCAGAGAGGTTCAGAGCAGTCCCTGAGTGACAGTGGGAGAGAGCCATCTTGCAGATCCTTCCGCTTTCGCCCCCCTCGGAAGCTGCCCGCGAGCAGCTTGGGCATCGCCCCACAGCCACCTCCTTGCCAGGTCTTTGCCATTGGAAGCGAGCCCCATCTCTGCTCCCTCCGTCTGGAGGCGTCCATGTGCAGCGAGACCGTCCTGGTGGCTGGGAGGCTGCATCAGCCACGAAGAAATAATGAGATTGGCAGGAGCCGAGAATTCCTCCTCTGGCTGCATTGAAGTTTCCTACTTCGGGCTCCAACTGCATTTTCCTCCCAAACACATTTCCAGCCTTGGCATTTCGTTCCTAGCCAGAGCGGCCCCTCCCCCTTGCGTGGCCTGTCACTTTCAGAGGCAGCTGGACCATCAAGCCCCCCGCCCCCCCCCTTCTTGAATGAGTGTCAAATGGAAGGGTTGCCCACCGTCTGATTGGCTGCGCCCTTCCCAGGCATCAGGGCATTGCTCTGCGGAGCAATCAAGGCTGCGATCCTTGAGCCAAAGCGCGGGGGGCAAGTCCGTCTCCCTTGGCTGATGCCCTTCCCCTTCCTCTCGCTCCCCGTTTGCCCTGTGATCCTGCGGCCCAGAGGGAGGGGCTCTGTCACCGGCCACGCCCTGTTTCCCACCTGGCTCTTAAGTCCAGGGGCTGCTTCGCCAGGCAGGATGAGCCGATCCTCCCATGGAAGCCATGCCCTCCTCCGGCATCTCCCTGCTGCATGGCTGCTGCCGCTGGAGTGACCGTCATCCCCTGGCTGACCCAGCGGGGAATAATATCTCCTCGTGGCCTCCTCTCCCAACAGTCTTCGCTCAGCCCTCCCAGGGCTCAAGGAGGAGCTGTACAAAAGGCAACCAGAAAAAGAAGAAAGAAGCCTCGGGGGAGCTCCTGAGGCCATCTAGTCTAACCCTCTCAGAGCAGGAACCCAAATGAAAGCATCCCCTTGCCAAACGGCTGTGCAGCCTCCCCCTCCCCCACCTCTTTGGGCCCGTGGTTCCCCGTCCAACTCTCTTTGGCCATCGGCCTCTGTCTCAGGCTCTCCTCGGCCAAGGCCCCCAGCCCCAGGGGGCCCCCTCCCCCCTCACACAGCCTGGTGCAGGATGGGCACAGTGCACCCAGGGGCCTCTGGCCCTCCTTCCACCACCTCTGCTTCAGCAGGAGGGGGGATTCTGTGGGGCTCCCTAATGGGTCGCCTCACCTGTTGCCAGCCAGCCACTCCACAGAGGGACCGACGGGGTGAGGCATGTGGGCAGCAGGGCCAGAGTGGGTGCCGTCTCCCCCCACTTCTCCTGGTCTCGCTCCCTCCCCAGACGACACAGCTGGGCTGCACACTCAGCACCTGGGCTTCAACCGGCAGGAGCAGGACTTGTTCCTGCTGCCCATCCTGGTGGTGGACAGCGGCCCCCCCGCCCTCAGCAGCACGGGCACCCTCACCGTCCGCATCTGCGGCTGCGACACCACCGGCAACATCCAGTCATGCAACACCACTGCCTTTGCGGTCTCCCCTTCGCTCAGCCCCGGGGCCCTCATCGCCCTGCTAGTCTGCCTCCTCATCCTCGTAGGTGAGTATCGTCTCCCCCCCCCAGGCACCCCTCGCCCCCCTGATGCTCCGCCCCCTGCACCACACTGCCCCAGGAAGCTGCCTGGCTGCCAGGAGGGCTCGCAGCTGGCATGGTGAGGTCCTGCCCACAGCCCTTGGCACAGCGGTGGGAATTTTGGGGAGCGGGGAGAGAGTCGTGCAGATCAGAGCCAGAAGCAGCTGTCCAGGCCCAGGCAAGGCGGCCCCTTCCGGGGGCTGCTCAGGTCCTTTTGCTGCACCTGGTGTGGCCCCCAGTCAGACCAGCCCCTCCCAGTTCGGTGCAAGGGGGCTTCCTGCCCTCAGTTTGGGGGGCATCTGCAAGGGGTCCCTCCCCCCGAGCTGCTTCCTCTAAGAGTTCAGGGCCTGCTTCGTGGGGGGTCAGCTGGGCTGGGGGGCCTGGGCCCTTCAAGGGACTCAGCTGCAGTTCCTCGGAAAGGCCCCCCACCCATCTCTGGGTCCTGGTGGGGTGTGCCTCCTCTCCAATGGCTGCGGGCCCCACCAGAGCCCCTCAGCTGGTGCGGGGCTGGGGTTGAGGGTGTCAGCCCTGCCTGGGGCTCTTCCACGGCCTGCCTCTCCCCCCCACATGCCGTCTGTCCCCGGCTGCAGTGCTGGTGCTGCTCATCCTGGCCCTGAAGCGCCACCAGAAGGGGCACCTACCCTCCGAGGAGGACGAGGACATGCGCGACAACGTCATCAAGTACAACGACGAGGGGGGCGGCGAGCAGGACACCCAAGCCTACGACATGTCGGCGCTGCGCAGCCTCTATGAGTTTGGCGAGACCAAGGGGGGTCAGGAGAAGGGGGCGCCCCCGACATCCTCGGAGCTGCACTCCCTGCCCCAGTGGCGCCAGGCGCCAGGACCTCGACTTCTCCCTCTTCAGAGACTACATCCGCCGTAAAGTGGGGCAGGCAGACGGTGACCCCTCCGTGCCCCCCTACGACTCCTTCCAGACCTACGCCTTCGAGGGGGCCGACTCCCCGCTGGCCTCCCTCAGCTCCATCGCTTCCCGCTCGACCGGCTCCGAGCAGGACTTCTCCTATCTCGGTGCCTGGGGGCCCCGTTTCCGGCAGCTGGCCGTGCTCTACGCCGGGCCCCGGGCCGAGGAGGGCAGCCGGGAGACCTAGGCCCGGCCCAGTCGGGGGCCGTAGGGCTGCTGGAGCAGCGCTCCTGGGGCCCAGGGGCCACCCAGAGACCTTGGGGGCTTGGGGTGAGGAGGGGGGCCTGAGCAGCAGCGCAACCCCTTGGAGCCCCCCCTCTCCTCCCCCTCCCTGGAGGAAGGACCGGTGCCTGGCAGCTCCTCTGGCAAATTATCATTTAAATAGATCTGTGTCAGAAGAGAGCTGCGAGAGGAGGGGGATGTAGGGGGGAAGCCTTTTGTTGCCAAATTGATTTTGTCCCTTGATTTTCAGCCTCTGACAAACTTTGATCTGCTAAGCAGCGCCTCTGCCAAGAGCACGGTGCTCCTCCTTGCTGGGGGGCACCCAGCCTGGACCCCTGGCCAAATGCTCAGGCCAGTCCGCAGCAGCTCCGAGATCCAGCCGCAGATGTTCTCCCTGCCCCCCCTTTCTTGTCCAGAGGCCCCAGGACCCTGATGCCCCCAGCCCTCCTTCCTCTGCCGCTTTGGGCCTGTCGCCTGCCAGGGAGCCCGAGGGCTCCACTTGGAAGAGGCCCTGGGGGAGCTGGGACAGCCGGTCCAGGTTCTGGTACCAGATGCAGCCCCCTCAGCCCTGCTGCTCTCGGGGCATGTTCTAGGCTGCTGGCCCCCCTTAAGGCTGGCTGCCCCTCCCCCTTGACTGAGAGGCCTCGTCTCAGGATATCTGCCCCTCCCCCGTCCCCTCTGTCCACTGTGATTCCCTCCGGCCCGTCTGCCAGGGGTGGAGTGGAGGCTGTTGGCCCTCCAGCTCAGGAACTTCCATGGTTCTTTTCTGGCCCCAGGAGGGGAACCAGCCCCCCTCCACTCTCCTGTGGAAGCGGGCAGCCAGGCTCCGGGGGGGGGAGGGGGGGCAAGGAGCCAAACAGGGTATCTGACATTTTCCATCCGGCTTCCTTCCACCACTGCTGCACAGAGAACAGCCCTTGGGGGAGGGGGTCACATGGACGCCCCCACAACATTGCAGGCACTGAGCCCTCCCTCAAGTGGGGAGGAGGGAGCTGGCAGCTCCCCTGGAAGGTCCCAGCCTTGGGAGCCCCGAAGGTCCTTCTGGGACGTGAAATAAACCATTTCCTTCTCACCCCGAGGCCTCCGTCATCCTGATTCTTGGGGGGGGGGTCAGGGGTCAGGTGGGCACCTACACAATCGCAGGTCGGGGAGGGGAGGCTGGGGAGGCTCTGTCTGCAGCTGGACCCTTCTTGCTCTCTGCCACAGCCCTGCTACAGCCCCCCTCGCCCCAGACTATCAGAGGCCCCCCTCTCCCCGCCTTAGTTCCATCCCCAAAGAGAGGGACCCCTGCTCCAAGGGCTTCCTCAAGCAGGGTCCAGGCTTTGGGCAGGAGGGACCCCTCCTGGTGCCCCAGCCGCAGTCCTGCCCTCGCTTTGCCTGCTTTGATTTGGGCTGCCTGCCTGTGTTGTGTCTTCTGGGCCAGAAGCCCTGGGGGCGCTTCAGTTGTGGAGGAGTGGGCAATATGGGGTCCTGCCAAGGCCGGAGGGTCCCAGCGACCTTCACCAGCTGTCCGTCTGGCATTTCTTCCTCTGACAAGACTGTCTTCTGGGGGGGGGGGGGTCAAAAGCAAGGGAAGAAAACACCCTCCTTCCATTCACTTTCTTTCTTTCCTGCTGGCCTCGGAATCCAACCAGCTAGCCAGGAACAGGGTTGCCCTGGGAGAATTTGGCTCCCTGGCCACGAGAAGCCGGGCAGGCATGAGGCAGCCTCCTCCAGGGCCTGTTGGGGGGGGGGGGGGGCAGCAGGGCGGTCCCTGCAGGGAGGGGGATGGAGGACGGGGGGGCTTCTCTGGCACAATGCATGGGGCTTGCATGAGAGGTGGGGGAGACCTTCCCAGCCCCAGGAGTCTATAACCAGAATGAGGAAAGTCACTTGCAGGATCTATTTATTTGACTTCAGTTTATGGGGCCACCCAATTCACGGTGACGTGGGCAGCCGATGGATTGATGAGAGGCCCTCCGCACCTTGAGCTGGAATAAATAAATGTCGGATAACCAGAGGACCCGGGTATAATGGGGGCTGGGGGCTCTCTGAGCTGGGCGGTTGCTCTGCAGACACTTCATTCCAATGTGGTGCGAGAGTCACAGAACAAACTTGGTCCTGTCCAAACAGCCCCCCCCCCCCAAGACTCATTGACAGCCTCTGGGAAAAGTGAGGTGCGGGAGCCCCTGGTCTCAGAGGGCAAGTGCTGTGATGAGGAAGGACGGGGGATCGGCAGTGGGAGGGGCCTCGTCTGCAGGCGGGGAAGGAGGAGGAGCCAACCAGGGGATGCGTCTGTCTGTCAAGGAGGCCCAGACGGTTGCAGCACAAATGGCTGCAGACTCCAGAGCCCACCCCCTACCCCCAATTTCCTGATTAGGGAATATTCAACCCGCTCTCGGCTGCACTGGCCAGATCACAGGATGCCCCACTTTCAGGGGGTTCAGAGCAATTGCAAGGGGTCCAGAGGAGGTCAGGGGAAGGGGGGTTACAAATCAGGAAGGAACACTGCCCATTTCATCTTGAGCAGAGTCCCAACTCAAACCCTTGGAAAGGGGGCTCTTGTTCCAGAGGGAAAGAATTACAGGGGAGGGGGGCGCAGAAAGTCCCCTCCCCCTCTTGCTAAGGGTCTCGGGGTGTTCAGTGCCATCACCCACAACTGTTGCCTGGGCTGTGTGTTGGAGGGCCCATTTACGGCTGTCCCCCTTCCCTCCAAATGGGGCAGTAGCTACGCAGGCAGAAGGACTGAGCTTTGTCCCTAGCAGATTGCTGGGCGAGGTCACCCCTCAGATGGGCGGGGCTCATCGATAAACTGACCGCCTCCCAGCAGGCGTCTTCCTGCTGATCAGAGACTCTCTGGACGGCGCTGTGCGGAAGAGCAGCCTCGGAGGAGGCCTGGGGACCAGAGCGGGCACTGAGCGCAGAGCGCCAGGGGTGAAAGTCCCGGCAGCCGTGTGTGCCAACTTGGCAGCCCTGGTGGCCAGCAGGATCCCAGGGCCGACTCAGGATCCCAGGGCCGATCCAGACGGATTCTGCCAGGTCGTCTTCTGGAGAGCCCCATCTCTAGAGGGGTCGGGGGGGTCTGGAGCTGGCAGGACCTCCAGCCATCGGAGCTTGATCCGGAACTGCTCCAGAGCTGCTCCTGGCACTCATCCGAGCCCGGAAGTCCCTTCCGTTTTGGGCAGGTGTCTGGCACATAAGCGGGGCTGGGGGCTGGTCAGCTGTAGCAAGTTAGCTTTTGCTGTGGCTTTGATGCTGGGATGAAATGCTGTGGGAAACCAGGGTCCGCCCTCATCGTGGCTGAAGCAAGGTTTTGCGGGGGGGGGGGGGTCGCACAGGATTTGGGGGGGGATCTTGCTGCAATTCCAGAGTTTGTTCATCCCAGCTGTCCCTCCCCCTCCTCTTCTGTCCCGCTTGCCCAGGCTGCGTCAGATCAGAGGCAGCCCCAACGCGGGGGTGGGGGGAGGGTGGAATTCAACCATCCCTCTGGGAAGGAGCCTGGAGGGAGGGGATTCTGGGCCCTCCGCTGCTGCCTCCCCTCTCCCCGACCCTCACCCAGCACTGTCGCCTTTCCCCCTTGGCCGGAGTTCTCTCCGCGGGCTTCAGGCTGCCCGTCCAGGACCTTTCCCAACCCCCCCGCGCCCCTCGGACAGGCCCAGTTGTGCTCCGGCGCTCGGCACCTGCGGGGCAGGAGGGAGGATTCGCCTGAAACGAAGGGATGAATGTAGCTGACGCCGACCCCTCCCCCACCCCAATCCGCTCTAAAGGGCTGTTCCTGGGCCCGATCAACAGGCGGCGGCTCCAGTGTAATTCACGGTAATTGCACCGGCAGTTTGGGGGAAATGGTTCCGCAGCTGCAGGAGGCTCCGCTGAGAGCTGGGTCCCAGGAGGGGCTTGAGGGCATGACCTTGGGGCCAGGTCTCTGCTGGCCGCCCTTCATTCCCTGCCCTCTCCCCCAACCCCAAGGTGAAGGCCGGTTACACCCACCGGGGTGGGGAGGTGCCTTCCCCGGCCTTGTGGGCAGCAGAGTAGGCGTGCGCGGGTAAGGACCAGTGGAACCAGAGGACGTCCCCTTGCAGCTGGCCTTCTCTCGTGGCCTTGAATCTTTGCCCTAAAAAGGGGGGCGTGAACACGCATTGGCAGTCTTGCAAAAGAGCAGCGGATGCAGGGAACTCGGAGGCGGGGCCAGGTAGCTGTCTGGTAGGGAAGAGATCCAGACCCGCTTCTCTCCCGCCTCTCACCGGTTGGGGCAGGGAAGCCGGGCGACTCTCGAGGTCATGCAGCCGCCCCTCAGCCTGGGCCCAAAGGAGGCTTAGAAGCCCCCACTTCGCTCCAGGTGGGCCGCATGAAGCTGCTCCTGGGCGCCAGCGCTCACTGGATGCCATTGCAGAGATGGCTGGGTCCGCGGCGGGAAGGGACTTGTGGTGAAAGGAGGGCGGGGAGAAGGCGGCGATGGCCTGGGGCTATGCAGGAGGCAGGAGGGCTCCCCTCCAGTCTTCCTAAAGGGGCCAAGAGGTGGTCAGAGCCTCTCCACAGACCCTTTACCTCCTGGGGGGAGAAGCTCCCCATGACTTAATTGCAGAGGTAGCTTGAGGTGGAACAGCTGGCCTCCCCAGAGGAGACCTTGGAGGCCATCCACCATCCACATCTGGGCCTTGGGAAAGACTCCACAGGCAGACAAAAGGGCCCAATCCAGCCTGGACATCTGGCCGGCTGTGTGACAAACCATGATAAAGAGGAGATACAGAGAAACCTTAAAGGGAGGGCAGCAGCCTTTGAGGAAGGAGGCAAAGCAGCCCCATCCCCCAAAAGAGCGAAGGGGGCTGCGGCTTCAGCCTTCTCGCCTGAGACATTGAAACCAAGGAAGGGGAGGATGCCGTCTTTGGCTGTGCAGGAACAAGAGGGGGAGAAACGGTCATTGGTCCCAGTTGCTTCTCATCCGAGGAGCTGAGCTTTCCAGGGAGAGCAGGGCAGAGGATGGGCAGCTCACAAACACCCTCCGGAGCCTTTGAGCCCCTGGAACTAGGAACCGCCAGGAGCAGGAGAGCAGCCAGTGCCGGAGCAGACGGTGGGAAGGAGGCCTCTTGGCCCAGCTGCACCTTATTCGGGGCAGGAGGAGCTGAACACGGGGACTGGCACTCACCCAGGCACCTGCCACATGCTCCGTGTGGGGCTGCCCTTAAAAGATGCCAGGAAGCTTCAGAGGGCGCAGGATGGCTTGCCAGTGGGCCCACCTCACACCCGTTTTGTGGGGCCTTCATTGCCTTCTTCCATGCCATTTGAAGTGCTGGTTTTAAAGCCCCTTGTTGCTTGGTGCCCACTTGCCTGCCAGGCTGCACCTCTGCTGGGTTCACTCTGAGGACTTGGGCAGACCTTCCTTCGGGAGAAGCAACTGGCTCCCATTTGGGGAGGGGGGGTTGGGAGAGGGCGTCTTTCCTCAGACCACCCACTGCAGGGGTTTCTTGCAGGAAGTGCCTTTCACACACACACACCCATCAGCCCCTGGAAGCCTTAAAGGGAACGGTTGGGGGGGGTGCTTGGGGGCTTGTGCAGATGCTGCATTTCTATTGTAAGTTTCTGTATCTTTGATTTTTACTGTTATTTATTGTTTTTCATATGTTGTGGGCCACCGAGAGCTTGCTTGGCCATATAAAAATGATAAACCATAATAAAGTAAATGTCCAACTTTTTAGAAGGAGCGGAGATGGCGTATCAAACTGCAGACTATGATGGGTCTGTGGGGATGGTGAAAATAATGCACGGGCTCCTTGGAGCCAATGTGGGTTGCTAATTGTCCACCTCTGTTTAACAAGCATTGCCAGCTTCCTATTTGCATCTCTCTCTTCTCACAAGGAGCCCCGGCTGGATAGGAGATTCTGCCACTGGAGGAAGGAGGCAGCTGGGAGGCAGGGCAAGAAAGGAGGCAAGCTAGGAGAGATCTTGTGGGGGGTGTCCTGGGGGCCAGGAGGGATTATGTCCCAGAGCCCCCAAGGGGATTATCTGGAGGACTGATGGGGTCTCAGAAAGTGTCATCAAGACAGCAACTTTAAAAAGGGGAAGCCCCCCACCCACCCACTTAGAATGCTCCACCACAGATTAAGGCCTTCAAAGAGGGTGTTTCTGAGTGCCTGGTTAGGCAATAGCCAGAGCCCTTAGACTTATAGGCCACTTCACAGTGCTTGACAGCCCCCTCTAAGCGGTTTAGAGTCAGCCTCTTGCCCCCAACAATGTGGCTCCTCATTTTACCCACCTCAGAAGGAGGGAAGGCTGAGTCAAACTTGCAGGTGGCAGGCAAGCAATTGAGAGGACCCAGCAAGGGGTCACCCCAAAGATTAGTGCCAGGCTAATATTATCCCCTCTTTGATCATTACCAGCTTAGACCATAGGAGGGTTGTACACATAGAGCCCCCCTGGACCTTGTAAGGCAAATCGTCCCACAGGTGAATTGTCCCTGGTTGCTTCTTTCCTCAATGAGTTTCCACCCGTTGCTTCTTGTCCTGCCTTCAGGTGCTTTGGAGAATAGGTGGACCCCCCACTCTTCTCTGGGGCAGCCCCCAAATACTGGAAGACTGCTATCCTGTCTCCCCTATTCCTTCTTTTCTCTAAAACAAACTCTATCCTGCCACCGTTCTTCCAATGTTTTAGCCTCCAGCCCCCCATCATCCGAATCGATTTGCTCTGCTCTCTTTCGTGGCATTCAAAACTGGATGCAGCCTTCCATGGGTGGGCTTACCAAGCCTTTCAATAGGGAGGCTCACAGTGTTCAGCTTCCAATGAGTTAGAGGATGCCACTTTTGGACAGGCCCACAAGTGCCCAACAGACCAAATCCCGGGAGAGCTGCTTAATCATCTTCCAGGAAGTGTGGGATGGGGTCTCAGCAGGGTTCAGCCTGGGCCAGGGCTGTTTTGACGAATAACTTGGAGAAGGGGTGGAGCAGCAGTTCTGCTATTTTTGATCAAAAAAGAAATTGCTCCTTTGTTCATATAGCTGCTTGAATTATCCTTGTGTCTTGGAGGGGGCATGGGATCCTTTACTTTGAAGACGGTCTGTCAGTAATGAATTATGACCCTCAATAAAACGGCCAGAGAAGAAAAGGGCCCATTTTGGCTTTTGATGCAGCCAAGAGCTTAAGAAATGTGAAGCCTTTCAGCTGGAATGAGCAGGGCAAAATTAGTTTCCCTTTCTAGAAATACCAGCAAGATTTCTGAAACTTTTTCGTTGTGTTTGGAAAGGGTTTGTAATTGGATGAATACAGAGATAGATGGCCCCTCCCTTTGTTTTACAAATTGGTTCTTTCTGAGTTAGGAGCTGTAACTTGAGACACAGCATTTCTTTTGCTGAAGAGAAAAGGGGGGTGAATTTGCCCCTTCCTGCAGCCACGATGCTAGGTTTGAGGAACAAAGAAATAGCATGCACATTTATTCCTGGCTTCAAAATATCTTTGTCTTTATCTTTCTACTTTATCCTTTTACTGCTTCCAGGAATCAAGATTAAACTATCTTTCTACTGTTCTGCTTATTAATGTTTGGATGCCATAAAGCAGACAGAGTAACTCCACAGAGCATTCATACAAAGTCTTTTTTATTGGTTCATCAGGCATCCTATCAACTCACATTTATGACGAGGTTCTTCTTAAAGTCCAGTCCTTTGCATATCTGAATTGTGGTGTAGAAAGATAATAAAGTCTCAACCCCATGATGATTGAAGCGACTGCATGGTATGGTGGATTCAGGCAAGAGTGAGAGAGCCTCCCCCAACCCAACAAGGGTCAATTTAGTGACCAATCCGGATTACAGATGTGACCACATGACATGGACTACATTTCCCAGGATGCCTTAACTACATTTACCATGGTGCATTCCCTTAAGGGGACAGCTCTCAATTCCTAATTAACTATCCCAAATCCCATTAACTCTAAACTGTCTGGACAGCACAAGCAGAAGCCTTGAAGAGTCTGCGGATGAAGCAAACCCTTCAGCAGAGAAGGAGATTCAAACAGGCTGGAGCAGGGGGTGGAACGAGAGAAAGGACAACCCTGAAGAGGGAGACATGGGAAGCAGGAGGGAAAAAGGGCAGCCGTGGAAATGGTGGGAACCTGGGCTGGGTGTAGATCTGGGAGCCAGTGATGGGATTTGGCTGCTAACAAGGCGGGGCTGGCATGACGGGCGTTAACAGGGCAGAGCCCAGGCCATGGGGAGTCAAAAGAAGCAACGGTTGCCCCAGGTCAGGCCCTGAGGGTTAAACCTGCCAGGAAGGGCATCCCAGTTAGTGGCAAGGGAGGTACCCCCTGCCCCCTCCTCAGTGGAACGGGCTCCTGTACGAAGCGGTCAGGTCTCCTTCCCAGAAGTCTCCAAAGAGAGCGAGAGGGTTACACCCCAGAAAGCCTTTGGCAGGTCCTGCACCACGTAGGGGTGGACTAGTGGCTCTTGAGTGTCCCTTCTGATTCTCTGGCTCCAGGCTCCTTTGCCTCCAACCAGGCTGGCACTCTACCAGGCACAGGGGGGCTGCTTTTGGCAAAGGGCTCGACGGAATTGTCAGTGGAGCCCTTGCTGGGTAAATGCTCCTATCTGAATTGTGTGCTCCCACCTGCAGGGAGGTCGAGACCTAATAGGAATCCCCTGGAACCCTGGAATCCTAAGATGGAAGGGATCACGAGGAGGATCATCCAGGATCCCAGTGCCCACTTCTGTGCAAGGGCTGGGCCGGACTGAGGGCAAATCCAATCCGCAGATGAGAGGACGGAATCCAGGCACAGGAGGCCCCTGGAGGCTGGCAGGGAAGCCCCCCCCCAGAGGAAGATCCAGCCTGGGAAGGAGCGGGGGCCTGCCTCTCCTGGAAGCTGAGGGGGCCTGGAGAGGCTGAGCAAAGACCAGTTCCAGCAGCCCAGATGGGGCAGCCAGAAGAGGGGCTTCTCCGCCCTGGGAACATCCCTCCGGATTAAAGTCCATCGGCAGGGACCCTCATCCCCAACCAGCCTCCATAAGCTAAGCACCGCTGCAGCCCCAGGAGAGTCCCTGTCCCAAGTGGGAGCCAGCCAGCCCCACCCAAGGATCTTCCGCCAGTAGGAACCCATCGTTCAGACTGGGCCCCACAGCAGCTGGAGGGGGGAGGCTGCTCTCCTGGAGGAAGGAGAGAGGTCTTGTGGCTGCCCCCGGGAGCCCCCTTTTGGCTGTGCCATTCCAGCCCCACTGAGTTCCCTCAGCCAGGTGGGAACCGGGAGGACATGGCCCCTCAGCCGAGGAAGGGCTGCAAGGCTCTGGCCCTCCCAGCTGCATCGGCTGGCTGAGATTTTCCAGGAAGCCATTCTGATTCTGGTGTGGAAGCCAATGCTTCGTGATCGCCCCCTCAAGGACTCTGTGTGTGTGTGTGTGTGTGTGTGTTTGTGATCCATCACCTGCAGCCAGAGGGACATGTGGGGGGGCACCTGCAGAACTTCCTCCTCAAATCTTCTGGCTCTGCGGCAGCTCAAGGGAGACCAATGTCCCCCCTGGGGTGGGGATGGGGAGGCAGGCCGGGGCCAGTCTGTTCCTGAGGGCTGAACTCCTGGGGGAGGCCCAGCTGCTGATGGATGTGAGGGGAATCATTCTGTCCCCCCAGAAGTCTCCATGCCTTTGGCATTCATTTTGCCGCCCCCTTCAGGATCAGGGAGGCCCAGGGTGGCTGCCCCTTGTTCCCATCAGAGGGAAGCTGTGGGGGGGGAGGGCAGTTGGGAGAGATGAGGAGGGGGCTTGGCTTAGTGAACCCCCTGTCTTTCCTGCTGTCCCCCCTCCCATCTGGAAATGTCTGCAAGTGGCCCAGAGCAGGAGGGAGGGGCAGAGAGGCCCCTGGATACAAAGCTATGAAGGGGCTCCTTTGGGCTTGCAAAGGGGGGGTTGCAGTGGTGCTTGCTCTCTGGCGTTTGGGGGGGGGTCCTGGGATTTGGTGCCATCCTATGTTCTCCCCAGGACCTGCAAGTGACATTATGATAGAGGAGAGGTGGCTCGCCCCCCCACCATAACTCCATGTGGGCCCTGGGGAGCGAGAGGTGCCCCCTAGTGGGAAGGAGGGAAGTACTGTTGCTTGGAGCAGAGAGTCCTCAGTGGCTGAGGTGGTGGTCCCGGCTGACCCTTCCCCCTTCCTAACAGTTGCTCGAGAGCTTTGCCCCCCCCCCAAGAGAAGTGGGGAGAGGTCAACTCACTGGGTAAGTTCAAGGGGAGGCTGGGCAGCCACCTGTCAAGATAACAGATAACAGATAATCAGAGTTGGAAGGGACCTTATAGGTCATCTAGTCCAACCCCCCCGCCCAAGCAGGAGACCCTACACCATTTCTGACAAATGGCAGTCCAATCTCTTCTTGAAAGCCTCCAGGGATGAAGCTCCTACAACTTCCGAGGGCAACTTCTGTTCCGTCGATTGATTGTTCTCACTGTCAGGAAATTTCTCCTTATTTCCAGGTTGAATTTCTCCTTGTTCAATTTCCATCCGTTGTTCCTTGTCTGGCCTTCAAAGGTGTTTTGGATAATAGCTTCACTCCCTCTTCTTTGTGGCAGCCCCTCAAATATTGGAAGCTGCTCTCCTGTCTCCCCTGGTCCTTCTCTTCCCTAGACCAGCCATGCCCAGTTCCTGTAACTGTTCTTCATATGTTTTAGTCTCCAGTACCCTAATCATCCTGCTCTTCTCTGTACTTTTTCTAGCGTCTCCACATCTTTTTTTATAATGTAATGACCAAAACTAGATGCAGGACTCTAGATGTGGTCTTACTAAGGCTTTATAGAGTGGCATTAGTACCTCACTTGATCTCGATTGTGTCCCTCTGTTAATACAACTTAGGATTGCATTAGCTGTTTTGGCTGCTGCTGCACACGGCTAGTCCTATTTAGCTGGTTGTCCACTAAGACTCCAAAATCCCTCTCATAGTTCCTGCTATTGAGCCTGGTTTCACCCAGTCTGTATGTGTCCTTTTGGTTTTTCTTGCCTAAATGTAGGACTTTACTTTTCTCTACCTTGAATTTCATTTTGTTAGATACAGCCCAGTGTTCTAGTCTGTCAAAGTCCATCTAGATCTTGAGCCTATCTTCTTGGGTGTTAGCTATTCCTGCCAGCTTAGTATCATCTGCAAATTTGGTAAGTTCCCCTTCTATTCCCTCATCTAAGTCATTAATGAAGATATTGAAGAGTCCTGGGCCTAAGACGGAACCTTGTGGCACCCCACTGCTTACTTCCCTCCATGTAGACTTAGATACATTAAGGACTACTTTGACAAAGATATTTTGTTTGGATTCCCAGGCCAAGTGGGGATGGGCTAGATGACCTCAAGCACCCCTCCCAAAGCTCCATTTCCAGGAGAGGGGAGCTCAGGCAGGCCAGCATGCTGCAGGGCCTGGAGCCCATCTCCCTCACTGCCTATTTTAAAACCCTGCGCTGCCCACCCAGCGTCTCCAGCTCCTATGGCAAGGGTGGACATTGGTCACCTTGGCAGAAGGACGCAGGGAGTGGGAGCCGCCCCACCCAGCTGCTCCCTGAGGGATCCTGCCTGGCCCTCTGCTCAGGCAAAGGACCCCCCCCCCACTTCCCACCCAAACACAACCGCTTACACCACATTTGCATATTTGGATAATAAAAAATTATGGCTGTTCAAAGGCTGATAATTAATTGCCTGGCACCTCTGTCCCTCTCCTCTCCCCAGCCCTTTTCCTGCTGCATCAGCAAACAAGCTCTCCCCCCTCCCTCTCTCTCACACACAGACACACGCACACACCCATCCGCCTGCGCAGGGCAGCAAATATACGCTGGTTAAGTGCCTGTTGCAGCCACAGGCGCAAGTGGACACAGGGGTGCCTGGACATCGGGAAGCAAGGCTTGGCCTGAGGGAACATCCTGTGGGCAGCACCCCCTGCGTTGGCCATGCCAAGGAAGCCCGTGAAGCCCATGTGGTGCCCTCCCATCTGGAGGCAGGAGGGCGCCAGAAACAAGCCAGCCCTGAGGAGGCCAGTCCAGGGCATCTGGAGGCACCCAACTGCCCTGGCACCCCCATTCTGCCAGGTGCCCCACCCTGGGGGCTGAGCAGGGGGCTCTCCTCCCAGGGTAAGATTCCTCCTGGTCTTGAGCTGAGCCCCTTCCCCAGCTCTTCCAGGTGGGGGTCTCTGGGGAAGGCCCAGGGCTGTCTGCACCGGCTTCAGCTGATTGCTGAACACTGCTGGGGGGGGCGGGGGGCAGAAGGGCTGTTCCAGCCCAAGGTGTTTGCCTGCCCTGCTGACGGCACCATGTCAGTGCCAGGTCGGCTGAAAAGCAGAATCCAGGGCAGGGGGTTGGTGCGGGGCAGAGGCTGCCTGCCTGCCTCACCTTCTCCCAAATGCAGAGCTTCTCCATGAAGTAACAGGTGAAAGAACACCCCACCAGGCACTCCTTCCGCCATTTTGAGATGGTGATGCATGTCCTGTTGGCCATGCCCCCTTCCCCTCCAAGAGCCCAAGAGAGGGCTGGGAACCCCAGAGGGTGGCACCAACCCCAGCCCACCCTGGAAGCCTCTCTCTCCCTCCCTCCCTCCCGGGACAGTCCTTGGCCCTCCGCTCTCAGAAACCACCCCAATTGCGGGGTGATGACTGGAGTCGCCCAGAAGCGCTTGCGGAGGAGAGGGTCCTCCCCCCGCCCTCCTTCCGCACAGCACCGCGCCCTTCCAGCCGACTTGGCTGCTCTGCTCTGCTTTAATTGGATGCTTTTCACGGTGAATCAATTCGGATACTTTAATCTGAAATTAAGAGCAGAGCAATTGTTGATACAAGCTAGAAACCAGCGCTGCCTCCCCGGCGAAGCGGTTGTTCCCGAGGAAAGGCCCGTCCAGCGGCAGCTCCGAGGAGGGAGCGGCGAGAGGCTCCGTGGCGCTGGGCCTTTGCTACCTTCCTCCCGGAGGGTGGGCTGACCTTCTCCGGCTGCCTGGGAGCCCCTCTCCGCCCGCTCCCCCCCCGCCCCGGACTCCGCGGTCCTGCCGCATTTGCTCTCCCGGGGAAGGCAGGAGGCCGCCTTAATGGAGACGGATGGGCCGCGTTCTGCGGCGTCAGCAGCCGGAGTGACAGCGAGCTGTCTGCCAGCCAGGCCGGCCTCTGCTCGCTAACGCGCTGCCTTTAATTAAAATGGATAATTGTCGTCTCGCCTCCGCCGCGCAGCCGGATCAGAGCAGGAGGCGGGGCTGCCGGCCCGGAGTTGGCAGTCCGCGCACGGCTCTCGGGCCACTCAAGCCTTCCTTCCCCGGACAGGGGGTGAGGGGACTCTGGCGGCCAACAAGGGGTAGCGGGAGGACGGAGCCCTCTTTTCATTGGCTACTTAGCACCCCCCCCCCCGGGAAGGAGGATGGCGTTTTTGATAAGCGCGTGGTTGGAGGAGGGGGGGAAGGAACTGTTGCTCTCGCCAGCCTCGCAGAACTGCAGCCCTGGGGGTGGGGGGGAGGGGGGGCTGGTGCTTTTTCTCACCGTCCCGGCAAGTCCCACAGTCCCCTCAGCCTACAACGGGTGTCTGGTTGGCGAGGTCGCTCACCGTCTCCTCGGGAGGGGGGACGGCCTGGCTATTACTCCCTGGGGAATGGCCCGGGGACGGGGCGCCCTTCTGCTTGTGCCCGGCCTCCCGCAATTGGGGCCAAATCCTGGGCTTAGCTGAGAGCCTGGCACGGGGGGGATGCGAGAGGTCACCAGCGCGGAGGGGGGGTGTAAAGGCGGATCCCCTGGCTCCCCTGGGGAGGGTGGAGCCCCCGTTTTTCCATTTGGCTCCCCAAAGGAGGCGCGCGGGTGGGGGCAGAGCAGGCGGGAGCCACGGAGCTCCTTTCCCCTCCGAAGGGGCCTGTTTTCTATTCTTTCCCCCAAAGCCTCGCACAGGATTGAATCTGCGACCCACCTCTCCCCGATGCATTGGAACTGGGGTGGGGGGCAGCTCTGCTCCTCGCTCTCCATCCCACGCGGGTGCCCATCCCTGCAGGCCCAAAGGGAAGGAGGCGGCATTCATGGGCCAGCAGCTGGCACCACCCATCCTCGGCGCGGCTTGTATGAACCCAGCCCGCGCCGCTTCCGAAGACGCCGGTTTCGTGGCCGGGCACAGCCGAACCAGAGTGGGCGGGAGGAGGCGAGCAGTGCCAGGAGAGCCGGGCGGGGCTGAAGCGGGCAGCCTCTGCGGCCGGGACAAGGCGGCCGCGGTTGGTTCCGACGGCCGCCCAAGCTGGGCCCAGCGGGGGGTTTCTCAGCGGGGCTGCTTTGGAAGCCTCGCCTCCGGCAGAGGCCGCCGCGCTTACAGGCTCCCAGCAACGCCGAGGAGGGGTTGTGCCGGAGGGTCTCCGGCCGTCTTCCGAGCCCTCCCCAGGTCCTCCTCCCCGCCTGCAGGCGCGGTGGCCGGGAAGGTCTCTTGCCTGGCAGCAGCACCGCCTGACCCGTCCTCGCCCTCTGCCCCCCACGCGCCGCTTGGCGCCCACTTCCCGCGGAGCTAAACTGCGGCGGCCCTTCGAGTCTCTGCTGGAGCCAGCGGGGCTGGCGTGTCTGGAGCGCCCGAGCCTTGGCAACCCTGGAAGAACGGGGCCTCGGATCACTCCCGAGCTCCGGCTGGAGCGCCCGGTCAGGCCGCGGTGCTGACTGGAGGGTCCTAGCTGGATTTGCTTTCCATGGCTGGCTGCACTCTGCCCTGAAGACCATGCACCCCCCCACCCACCCCACTCCCAAAAAAACCAGGCCTCACACAGACGGTGCTCGCACAATCTGCAGGGACCACAGTATTTTGCAGCACTGGCGAAGCTTGCTGGAATTCGTGGGCCTCAAGATGGCTTGGCAGCCCATACGCTGTGAAGGGGCTCAGAGGAAACCCCGGGTTTGGCATGCTGTGTGAATGCTGCCGAAGGACCCGGGTCAACCTCCGGCATTCCTTTCCCATCCACTGGCAAAGCCTCCCTGACTGAGGTAAAGAGCCCGCCCTCCCCCCCGGCCCGCTGCGTGCCCTGTGGAGCAGAGACCTGCCCCCATAGAATTCCCTCCTAGGGGGGCAACAGCGGTGGGGAGGGCTGCCCCAGGGACCTGAATAGGGTTTGGCTGCCTGCCAAGCGAAGGGAGGAGCCTGTCCCTGCTGCCAGCAATTGGCGGGCAGTGGCCAATCAGGCCTGGGAGAAGGGGGGCAGGGCTTGGATTCAGTTGCAGGGGGGTTTGCAGCCCCTGGGCAGGGGTCTCTCCTGAGTGGGAGGCAGAAGCTCCGCGATGGCTGGCACCAGGCCAGGCCTGGCTGCATTCAGGGCATGTCCCTCCATCTGCCTCCCTCTCCATCAGCCCAGCTGCCTCCCCCACACTGGACCTTGGTTGGAGCCGGAGGTATTTCCCTGTTGCTGCTCCTCAGGTAGAAGCTGGGAGGCAGCTGCCGCTGCTGCTTCCAGGTACACAGGCGCTCCTCGGGCGTTCTTAGCAGCAGCGGCAGCAGCAGCAGCAACATCAAGGGATCTGGGATCCTGACTCCTCCCGCCGACCCCGCAGGACTCAGGCCCCCTCGATGTGGGCTTGCTTGGCCAGGTGCCCAGCCCTGATCGGCTCTGAAGGAGCCTCCATCCTGCACCTTGCCTGGGGGGGGGGGAGGCGTGGCAGGAAGTGCAGCATTGGCATTCAGAGCCAGCTCTGCTCTCCCAGATCCCAGCTGGGCTGAGGCACCCCAGGGCCAAGGCCTCCCTCCGCTTCGCCCGCCAGCACAGCAGATGCAGCGCCAGCTGTCCAGCTGGAGTTGAATGGCCCACCCGCCCCAGTTGGCACAGCCCCAGGCAGCTGCTTTGCCCAGCTGTGCAGAGCCCCGAAGGTCCTGACCAGTTGAGTGGCCCCTGAGACTCAGCTGGAGCCCCAAGAGCAGCTGCCCCCCCAAAACTGGCAAAGCCATGCCCCCTCCTGCCATGGCAATTCCCCCCCGCATCCGCAGAAGGAACTTTCTTGGCAAGAACCAATGCTGGCACTTGCCAGGGCTGTGGCTGCAGAGGCCACCTTGTTTCATTTCAATCCATTTATGACACCCATAAATTTGCCCAGAAAAAAGAACCTGGGAGCTGTGTGCGGTTTCTGCTCCAGAGATTAATGGAAATGAGCACTTGCAAAGCGAAGAGAGTTTGTCTACGTCGTGGCTGCCAAGCACTCCTTTTCCCGTGGCTGCCACGGCTCGGCTAGTCCTAGTTCAGGGCTCTGGATGGCTGCCTCCCATTCACCCCCGGAGTGTCTCTTGCCCTGGGGTCTCCTTTCCGGCCCCTCCTCTCCCGCTGCACAAGAGGGATTTAGCCTCTGCCTCCCCGTGGCCTTCAGTGGGTCTGGCAGGTTTCCGCTTCCATCCCTGCCCAGTTTGCCTTCTGCAGAAAGAGAAAGAGAGGTGAAATCACGACAGCTGGACACGCACGGCCACTCGGGGCCACGGGGCAGAGGGGACAAATCCAGGGAGGCTGTTGCTGTGTCGGGGGGGGGGGGGGGGGGAAGGGTGCTGATGGGCGGGGTTATGGAGTGGGTGGAGCCAGCGGCTGCATCCTTGGAGGGAAAGAACAGCAGCGCAAGCTGGGAGTAGCTTTGCATGCAGCTCCTGTGGCCAACAAGACCGTGCTGGGGGCCTTGCTTCCCCCATTGGGAAGGTAGTGTGTGGAGGGGGGCATCTTCCTCTCTCCTTGGCAGGGGAGGTTTCCTAGGAAGGGTCCTCGCCTCTTCTTGCCATCTCCTTGGCAGTCCGGGGCGGGTCAGTTAGGGGGATGCATCCCCCACTGACTGTTCCTCCTTAAGGGTGGGGGAGCATTTCCTGCCCTTCAAGCTGAAAATTGAGGAATTCAGTACAGCACAAAATTGGCAAAGGTTTCGGCCCCGGAAGGATCTTGGCATGAGGGGGCCTGGGTCAAACAGAGCCGCCTCGTGCTGGACCAGAACAGGCTGCTGCCCATGCCCAAAGAGCCTGGGCACCCTGACACTGAAGGGTCTGCCAAGGTGGTGTGGAGCTGGAGGAAAAGAAATCTAATGGTCGCAGCCATTGCTTTATTATTTATTTCATTTTTATATCACTACAATCAAATTGTTGGCAGTTACTTATTTATCATCTACAGTAGCGAAATTGATTTATCCAGCAATGCTGTCATGCCCCTGGTGGAGACTGACTCTGAGGGAGAGGAGGAACAGCCAATGGGGAATGGAGATGTGGCTCCGGATGTTGTGGAGGAGGATGGGGAAGGGCAGAGGCTGGCTGGGCAGTCAGAGGAGGACCCAGGACCATCCCCTCTCCATCCTAGGACAGAGAAGGAAACAACTTGGCTTACGAGAGAGGAAGTGGCCATGATCCCCCTCATTGGTTGCAGCTGGGGGGAATAGTGTATAAGAGAGACGTTAAAACACAGTGTTGCCAGAAACAAAGCATGTTTTATTTTGGTCTGAAGTTATCTTGGTTGGCATCCTTCCAACAGATTGTGCCTTGTTATC
Source organism: Bungarus multicinctus (assembly GCA_023653725.1). Lineage (NCBI taxonomy): Eukaryota > Metazoa > Chordata > Lepidosauria > Squamata > Elapidae > Bungarus > Bungarus multicinctus. Next base: position 135,084,558 of record CM042842.1, on the reverse strand, counting down.
TTCTTGAATTTGGTAAATACTTCTCTTCCACTGTGGAAACTTCATCATCGTAGTTTGTTTGGTTTTTTTTATTTCAGCTCTATCTGCTCATTAAGTTCAGACTGTATTGCTTTTCTTTTGAAGACTATTTTTGAGTACGTTTTATCTCCAACTGAGTATTATTGAACAGTGGGGCCAAATTGGAGGCATTAAAGGACATTTATTTACATTTTGGATTTTGTTACGTTTGTGTTACACTCTGGGTCATCTCAAATGCCCTCTGCAGAGACCGTGGAGTGGGGGTGTTGGCAAGAAAGGGCTTCCTGCTGGCACAGACCGTCTTCAGGGAAGAGGCTCACCCAGCACAGCAAAGTCTCTGCCGGGCAGACGATGCAGAAATGATGGAGTGGAGGAAGAGAACCACGGGGGCCAACAGGGACCACAGCAGCAACGATAACGGCGCAAGATTCAATTAAAATGCAGGCTTTGTGGGCCTCGGCATTTAAAGGTTCTACAAATTAGTTTTGAAAAGGAATGGAAATTAAGATTTTGGTGGATTCCAACAGAAAGCCCTTTGGAGGATTATGTTAACATGGCCCTCCAACAGTTAGCAGCACAGGCCCTTCTTGCTGGCCGGCCGGCACACTCCCACCCCTCCTTCCCCCCTGCTGGGGCTGGCACACGAGGGGGGGCAACCTCAGCTTCAGAGCCAGAGAGGGGAACAGCCGGGGCACCAACAAGTGACGGGGAGGCTCCATTTCTGCTCCCGGTCTCTTTGGCTCCCGGGCTGAACCTGGTGCAGCACGGAGCCTCTGGAAGCTCCTCGGTTGGATAGAGGGGCACGCTCCGGATCCCTCCCCTTAAAGGTTGCCCTCTGGTGGGCTATCCCTGGCAGCCCTGTTGAGCCACCCGGAGGCCTGTCCAGAGCTGCTTCTTTCCAGAGCTGCTGGGACAGAGCAAGACGGGGGTCGTGGGGGGGTGGGAGATTGTGTAGAATCCCAGAGGGTGATTTGGGGGATTTATGGCTGTTGGGAGCCACCCAAAGTTGTGTTCTAAGCAAATCGTTTCAGCAAAGGCATAAAAGAGGCAGGGTGACATCAGCTCCCACCCGGGTCTCTTGGCATGGAGAAGGGGAGGCTGCCACCACCCAGGAGGAAACGTCCTTCCTTTGGCCTGTTGCAAGGGGAGGCCGGCCTTTGAATTGGGAGTGGGACGGAGAGGCTCTGCAGCCCTTTCAGCCCCTGAAGGGAAGGCAGCATGGAGAACTCTGGCGGGTGTGAAGTCTGTCTGTTGTGGTTAGATGTGGAGGCATTGAATGCATCTGGAGGTGTAGACTTCACCACTCTTGGGGAGGGGGGGCGCATGCAAGTCATTCTCAGCCCAAAAGAAATTCCCTTTCTTCCCCAAGGAAATCTCTGCCTTCCTTCTCTGCCCGCCTCCTGGAAGGCCAGCAGCAAGCTGGAAAAGGCAACCGGGCAGCACTGGATTGTCATCTGGATTGTCATCACCACAACTCCCAGGTTCAAGCCTCAGAAAGTCTTGCAGGGCTTCTGAGTGTACAAGGAGGTTGCCGTATTCCTGAAGGGAGGCCGCTTCAGCTCTCTGGGTCTGGGACGAAGAGGGAGCAAGACGTTGCCTGTGGGGTTCCAGATTACATCAGTCAATTCCCCCCTGCTTGGCGTAGCTTCTTGCGCCTGATCGGCTGGAGAAGAACGTGCCAGAACCGCCACTGATGGCCTACGGCAAGGAGCCTCTGGACCTCTTAATTCAACCCGGCTAGGGAAACTCCTTCAAGCAACAGAAGAAACTGAGGTCAATGAGGCACGGAGCTCACCCTCCCCTCCTCCAGTCGGGCAGGGGAGGCCAAAGGTCCCAAGCAGCTGAGGCCACGTCCTCCACTCTTCTCTTCGGGACTGGGATTTGTGAGAGTGCTGAGCAGCTGTGACCAGACAAAGTCCTGCATGGAAATCCAAGCCCAGAACCACCTCATACGGTGCTTTAGGAGGGAAATCGGAGTGCTTCAATCCAGCCTCGAATCCTGGGAAGATCTGCTGAGAGAATCTGCTCTGGGCTTCTTCCAACCCTGGCCTTGCACCATGGTTTTTGTTGATGTTGTTTGTGACACTAAGTGGTGTCCGCCAGCCTCTCCCCGCCCTCCACTATCTCCCGGAGTTTGCCCTGAGCCACGTTCCTTTCCTAAAGGACAATATCTAACCATCGCCTCCTCCTCCTCTGCCCCACTTCCCCTTCTGCCTTCCATCTTCCCCAACATCATCAGGATCTCCTCGGAGGAACCCTCGCTTCTCATTCAGTGGCCAAAGCAGTTGAGCTTCAGCTGCAGGGTGTGTGTCCTTCCACAGGATGGTCGGGGCTGGTGTCCTTCAAGAGGGCCTGCTTGGAGGAGCTGGAGCTGCTGCTGGGATTCCTCGCAGTCCCGGTGTAACTGAGAGGGTCACTTCGCCCTTCTCTCAAAGGGATGGGAAACCTGGCTCTGCAAGAGCTGAGCAGCCCAGCCTGCCAACTAAGGTGGCCCAGTGGCCCACTGACTCTCACGGAGGACCAACCTCTCAACACAGCAGCCGGCTCTTCGGGCCCCGTCTCCCCACAAGGCTGGGCAGACACAAATCAAATCCAGTTCGTTCATGATGCTGGCCCCACACAGCCAGGCCGGGCTGCTATTTATGGGCTCTGCCCTGCACGGCCATTCTGGCTCCACTGCAGGATGGGGGCGTCTCTCTGGATATGCTTGGCCAGTTCAGGCCGGGCGGTCTTCTGGACGGCTGCCAGGCTGTCCATCAGCATGCGCCCAGACTGGTGGAGTTCTGTGCGTGATTTGGGCCACCGAGGGAAGAGAATACTGGTAGTCCAGGGTTACCCTGTGGGGTCCCTGTGGGGTCCAGGGTTACCCTGTGGTGCTCCGTGTCCATCTGATAGTCAGTGGGGGAGGGGAGAGCCAGGGGCCTCATCCACATCCTCCCCACCATCCCCTGGCTTACCTTTGAACTCGGGGCCCCCAAAGAGGGCAGAGGCCGCTCCCAGGCTTCCTGCCTCTTAGGCCTCCAGGACACCCAGCGACTCTACTCAGAGGTATTTGGGGGTCGCCTGTCACCTTGGCAGCTTGAGGCGCAGCCAAAACCTCCGACCCAGGTGGAGAGAGAGACGCGGAGGGGGAAAGGCAGCCCTGAAGCTGCTGGACTGTGGGGACGGGCCTGGCAGCCTTCTTCCTGGGGCCGCTGGGCTGGGCTCCTCTCGCCAACTCCAGGACCGGAGGCTGCATGGAAAGACTGAGGTTCACCGGTTCTGTTTCCATGATGGCGGCAGCTGGAGTGGTAGAACAAATCCTTTGCTCTGCCTATTTCTCTGAATGCACCCTTATGTCGCCTTTGTTTTAGTAGTCCCTGGGGGGGGGCTGGCCGGGACCTCCCATCTTTGGGGATGATAGTGCTGGGGGGGGGGGGGGGGGGGCTGTTGGATAGATTGGGGACTGCAGGGAATCTCAAGCAACATCGGTGGTCCCTTGTGCAGCTTCGCTGCCACGTCCACACCCTAAACGTACATGAGAATGGGAGGTTTGGGGTTCACTATCGTGTGTGAAACAAGCCTTCAGATTGGGCCACAATGTCTTTCTACTCACCAGTGACCAAGCTCAGATTGCCCTCCTTTGGATGCTGGAGACGAAGACCGAGCTCTCTTGAGGAGGCCAGAGTGCTGGGAAGGGTGGACGGAGAAAGAGGATGGCCAGCAATGGGGGAGAGGGGGGCTCAGTTGCAGCAGCATTCTCGTGAAGAGTGACCCTTGGAAGACCTGAAGGGGCAGGTCATCCTGGAGAAGAAGCTTGTCTACATCAGGGCTATCCAGACTGGACTTCAACTCCCAGAATTCCCCAGCCAGCATGGAATTCTGGGAGTTGAAGTCCACAAGTCTTGAAGTTGCCAAGGTTGAGGACCCCTGTTGCACAGGATGCGGCCGCTAAGGGTCTCCCTCAATTCACTTGAGTATGTACGAATTGGGCCTCTGCTCCTTTGCCAAGAGAAATAGCATCTGCCTTGTCTTTGAGGAGGGACTTCCTGCTCCTTCCTGGGCTGAGGCTGCCTTGGGCTGGATTCTGCTTGGAGCCAATTCCAGATGGGAAGGATCAGCAGCACCTCTCTTGGCCCCCAAGCCAGCCCCCCACCCCGCTCAGGCAATGAGTCCCCCAGCACTTAGGGCAAAAGGTTGGCTGCCAACCCAGGACATAGAGGGAGAGCCAGCAAGACCCTTTTGCCCTTGGCAGTGCCAGCAGTTGGGCCCCTGTCCTCCACATTTTCCCCTTGGGCATGGCATGCTGGGGAGTGCCCAGGCTGACCTCCATCCCCCCTCCCCTTTCTCCTCTTTAGCAGCAGAGAAGGTGCCCTCCTCCTCCTCTGTTCTGTGGGCGTCTCCCCAGGAAAAACCCCTTCCCTTCTATGGCTGCCCCACGGAGCACGGGTCAGGGCTGATTGAAACCCCAGAACCGGAAGGGCCGCTATTTGTATGCAGGGTGTAAAGGAGCCAAACGACTGAAGCATCAAAGGCTCATTTAATGTCAAACTAGCTGAGTCGGCATCTGTGCACAGTTCTTTATGAGTTTGCCTTGAAGCATTTGGGGAGTTGTTGGTTGATTCAGCACCCCTGGAGTCTTGGTCATTGTTTGATTTCCCTGGACTCCTGGTTGTGTTGCAATTCTTGCATTGGTTCTTCTGGACGTTTCAAGAACCGGCAAGCGAAAAAACGGCTTCTACTTTCCTTGGCCAATAGGAGAAAAGACACACCCTGCCCTAAGAGAGAGCCGTGCCTTTCCAGAGCTCCAGGTGGCTCAGACAGTCTCCTGGGCTCCTTCAGAAAGAAGGGTGCCTCCCTTCTTTATCTCCGGAAGAAGGCTGGCCCAGCTGGCTTCAGTCTGTGGCCACTCCTGGAGCACATCCCCCCCTCCCACAAGGGAGCCTTCGGTTCCAGGACAACAACAGTAGGCCCTGGGACCTACACGCCACCTCCAAGTGTTTCCAGTGTCCCAGTGTCAGCCTATGGTTCCCCCAGTGCTCTGGCTCTTCATTTTGCCAACCACGGAAGGAAGGAAGGAAGGAAGGAAGGAAGGAAGGAAGGAAGGAAGGAAGGAAGGAAGGAAGGAAGGAAGGCTGAGCCAACAGTGCAGGATAACATAGGTTTATTAACTCCATCTACTTGTGTGGTCTCCCAGCTTGCCACCCTGGGGTGGGGAGGGGAGGGGGCCTGGCTAATAGCATACTAGTACAGATACCCTCCCCCAAAATAGCCAGAACTACAATTACAGCAACAACAGAACCAGATTGTTTGAGGTCGGTCGTCATCCTCCTTCTGCTTGTCTAACCGCTGGCCCAGTGCCGAGGAAAAGGCCTGGCTCTCGAGGCTTTTGGCAGCCCAGCTTTGGCCCAGAAAGGGTGCCGGGACCTGCCTGGATCTTGGCCCTTCAAAGCTGTGCCCACCGGCCGAGCTGAAGCCACAACCTGGCTGTGGGCAGAGGCACCATATCTTCTCTGGACTTTCAACCCCCCCCCCCCTCCCACGGCTGAGAAGGTGGGTTCTCTGCAAGGGGGCCTGGGCAGCCAATGGAGCGCCCTCCCTTCCGAGGTCCCTCTGCCCCACAGCAGAGCAGGGAAGGACGAGGCTGCCTTGGGGCACTGATTGGCAAGCGTGCTGGGCCTGCTCCCTTGTGGTCCCTGGCTGCCTTGGGGGGCACTGAGCCCTGGCGAAGGGGAGGCAGGTCTGTGGCTTAGCCTGCTGCCGTGGGAAGCCAGGCTGTGGGAGCCATTGTGGTTGTGTGTGATGGGCGAACTCGGCCACACAAGGAGGAGGAGCCCTGTCACAGTGGTGGTTGGAGTGGCAGGAGGGCTGTTCGCCCAGCAGAAAAGAGCCAGATAAACCAGGGAGCCTCATGGCCAAAGGAGCAGGGGTGAACCGGGGCGGTCACTGCTGTCCATGGCCCAGGCAAAGGTCTCTGGCCAGATCAGCCCTTTGGAGGGAGAGTGGATGAGAGGCAGGAGTGGGCCTCTCTGCTTAGGGAGCTCCAGGCTCACCACTATAAATGGCTCAATATGAATATAAATCACAATCCACTGTGTCAGTGGCACCAGGCCGCCTCAGCCAAAAAGGAAACTAATCAGTTTATAACAAATAAATGTAATTTTTCATCAGCATCCCCATCCTCCGGTTCTCTTACGGCTTTTCTACAAGGCTCACACCGGCTGGATGCCAATCAGGGCCCAGCGCTGCAGAGGTGGCAACGGCAGCAGCTCCTTGACCGGGGAGGGGGGGGCAGTTTGGCTTGGAAAAGCTTCCCTTCCCCCCCTTTTAGCTGGACCTCAACCTGGAGGGGACGGAGAAGGGAGGGTCTCCCCATGGCCAGCTGCCTGCCTGATTGGGGTGGGTGCAGAGGGGGGTATTCAGCAGGTTCTGACCAGTTCTGGAGAACCGGTAGTGGAAATTTTGAGTAGTTCAGAAAACCAGCCAATTCCACCTCTGACTGGAGATTTTACAATCTCCTTCCCCTGCCACGCCCACCAAGCCACGGCCACGGAACCGGTGGTCAAAACATTTGAATCCCTCCCCTGGGTGGGGGGTCCTGGAGGCACTGCATTGCCCAGCTCAGAGGCTGCTCCTGGGCAAGGAGGATTTGGCTGGATCCCCCGTCTTCCCTTCATTCCACGAGTGGTTGCCCTTCTCAGGGATCCTGGCATTCAGATCCATCTGCTAACACCACTGGCTCAATCCCTTCCCATCCCAGGCCCTCAGACCCCCTTCTGTGCCCTCCTGAGGGGCAGCATCACCCGCTACTCGGCTCCTCCAGACCTCCAAGACTCTGACCTCCCTCCGCATCTCAGCCTGCAAACCAAGAAGACTCCAAGGAGCGAGGCAGGGCCGGTGCTGCTGGGACCCCTCCTGAAAGCTGTGCCAGGCCTGCCGGTTGATGGGTGGGGCAGGACGTCCCAATTCCCCCCTCCCGGCCCCTGTGTTGGGTCAAGCAGTCCTCTCCCTCCTGGGTGGCAGTAGCCCTTCTACAACACACACACACACACACACACACACACACACACACACACACCTTTTGGGAAGCAGCCCAGGGCCGCTGGGTTGATTTGGGCAGCTGCGGCTGGGCTGTGGGCTGAGCTGGGGTGGAAGCAGCCCCCTCTGGGGAAGGAAACCTCGCTGGGGCTGCCCTGACAGCTAGTCCTCGACTTACGACTGCAATCGAGCCCAAGGCTTCTGTTGCCAAGTCAGACAATCGTTAAGCTTTGAGCTTTGCCCCATTTTGCAACCTTTCTTGCCCAGTTGTTAAGTGAATCTGCCTTCCCTGTTGACTTTGCTTGTCAGAAAGTCGCAAACGTGACCCTCAGGACACTGTGACCCTCGTCAGCATGAACCCTGGGGACTGTTGCAAAGGTCCTAAGTGTGAAAAACTGTGATAACTCACTTTTTTCAGTGCCAGTTTTAACTTTGAGCAGTCATTAATTGAACTGTTGCAAGTCAAGGACTACCTGTATTTGCCTTTGCTCTCTGCGCCCCCCTCCCCCCCTTCCCTGTCAGGGGAGAGGCTCCTCTGCGCGCCCCCTCCCTTCTCTCTCTCTCTCACACACACACACACACAGAAGGAAACCTATCAGTCGCTGCCTCTGTTCAAGGTCTTAGGAGTCATGTGATCTCGGCCAAACCCGGGGAAATGGGCGCTATCCAGAGGGGCTGGCCTGGGGTCTCTGGCCGAGGCAAAGGGTCGCTCCCTCCTTAGGCACCCGAGCAGCTCCCAAGGGAGGGGCCCTTGCGGAACCCGAAAGGGGGCAGGAAAGTGACCCCCAAGAGGAGCCGGTGGGAAAAGCTCCCGCCCCCCTTCTTGCAATTTGACTCCTGAATGGGCCGATCCATCTGAGGCGGAACCAGGATTCTGCACCCTGGAAAGTCCCCGCTTCTGGAATGGGCTCCCTGGTACTCCCCCCCCCCCCAGCAGGCGGAGGACCGGGGGCCCAAGGGCAGGCGGTTCGGAGGCTAGCCGCACTCTTCAGGATGCAGGGGCGACAGAGAGGTGGGCAGCCGCCCCCGGCCTTCCTCCCTCTCGAGGCCTCCGCTGGGATGGACGGAGCCTGGAACGGCCGCGCAGCCCTGTTTCCCAGCGCCTCGCGGGGGGCTTTCCCAGCATGGTACCTCTTTTCAGGTGGGCACAGACCCCCAACTGGCAACCATGGGAGCTCTTCGCCCCCCCCCCTCACCGCTAGCCGTCCCTCAGCAGCTGAGCTCCCTCTGGGTCCCGGTGCCCCCGCCCGCCTCCCGGAGCCTCTAAATGGGTCTCAATGCAGGATTAATTTGTCATATTGACACCGATCGTTTATTACCCAGAAGAGGCCCGTTCATTTGAATAGCAAACGCTCCATCTTATCGGCGCCGCTCCCCGCGCAGCCTTCCCCCGCGCTTTTAACCTTGGATAACGCGGCGCTCATAATTTCCTCCCTGACACCCGATAAGAAAGTTACTTTGGAATCCGCTTTCTCTGGCATTTTGAGCAAGGGCGGCTCAAAAGCAGAACCAAGGCGCCGGGCTGAAGGCGGCATTCCTGCCTCTGGGAGCAGGTGGGGGGCGCAGGGATACCCAACAGCTGCTCTGCAGGGGGAGGGAGATTGGCCCTGTCCGGAGGCTGCCCAGCCCCCCTGCAGCCCCCCTTCTCCCCCCCACAGGTGGTGTTGAGAGGGTGGGTGGGGGGCTTTGGGCCACCCCATCAGCAGACCAGGAAACCTGAATTGGGGCTGGCCAAATTCATTTGGGCACAGAGCGCCTGGCCTCTCCTCGGGGTGCATGGAAGGGCAGGGGCTGGACTGGATGGCCTTCTGGTTTCAAAGCCCCTCTGGCTTTTTAAAGGAAAGGGGCCAATGGGCTCTCAGCTGCTGCCAGAGACTCCACAAGCACTGCAGATGCCTCCATGGGGAGTTGCCAGGACAGGGTGGGAGGCGAGGGGAGGCAGCAGCCCCTCACCACCACCCTGAGCTGGGGGAGGACTCATCTCCCCCTTTGTCTGGAGCTTCTCCAGCCCCTCTCCCCAAGTGCTCTGGGGAGCCTCTCCCAGGGGCTTTTCACAGGCTGCTTGCTTGGCCTTCCCCTGAGGGGGAGGGGGGGGAATGACATGCAAAGGCGGGCTCTCCAGGGAGGAGCCAATCAGGGACGCAGATGGCAGCTGCTCCTGGGGTCTGCCAATCTGTCCATGTTCCAGGAGATTCTAGAAAGCGCCAGATGGGCCCCGCAAAGGGCCACTGGGGAAGGGTTGCCAGCCACTTCACTCTAGCAAAACAAGCGCCTCCTCCCCCTATGCACAAGAGTTCCATCTGCCAGGTTTCAAGGGCCCCACCCATGTTTGAGGGGGAGAGGATGGGGGCCCTGGGCTCTGCCTCGGAACCACGGGGCACCCACAAGGCCACAGAGCCACCAAGCCAGTTGCCAGAGGTCAGCCTGGCTGACCTTGGGGAGGGGCAGCTAGGGCTGCTCCCAGGACAACAACAGGCTCCTCTCCCCCGCCTTCCGTCCCTTGCCCAGGGCGGCCTCCGCCTTGGGTGGGAAAGACCCCTTCACGGAGCAAGGGATGCTGCGGCCATGGAGGCCCTTGGAGCCAGGAGGTCCTCTTGAGAGCCAGGCCAGGTCTCCCTCCACCCTCCTGGTCCTGGCCTGCTGGGCGAAAGAGACCCCGCCCCTCCCTCCCTGCATGCCGGGGAGGCGGCTGGCCTCAGCCCAGTCCTTTTCTCTGCAGAGTAACCACCGCCCTTCCTCATTTCCCAGGTCGTCTTCCTCCCGCATGTTGAAGGGGGTGGGATAGTATTCCCCTCCAGGAGCCCCCAAAGATTCAGCCTGCTGCATTCTGGCAGGCATCGCTCTCTCTGAATCTCCCACCTGTCGCCCAAGCCTGGACCAGGGGCTCAATAGTAGCAGTGCCCCCTCCCCCCAGTAGGCATCCTTTCTCCACTGTGAGGGCCCAGCTTGCCAGCGTCCCAGTCAGCCTGTTAAGCCCTTTGCCTGCAGTTCCCCCCCCCCCCCGGGCGTGGCCGCCTCCCGTGCTGAAGGCTCTGGCAGAAGAGGAGGGGTGAGGGGAGCCCCCTGGCCCCACCCCTCTCGGGCTGCAGGAGACCCTAAATCCTTGTCCCCCCCCCCCTCCAAAAGGCAGGGCAGCTTCCTTCCCTGCAGCCAGCAGCCGTCTGATTCCGAATTAGCCTGCCAGAGCATGTTCCCTTCGCTCTTATCTAAGTTGCTGTAACAAGTGCTTTGCATTCATTCCACCAAATGTGCTGCAGAATTGCGTTACAGCTCATGGCTGCAAGCCATCTGCGGAGAGAAATCCAGTTATACCTTGTATAATAAGTCCCTGACAATCTTGCAGAGAACTCCGGGTCATAAAAGTCCCCCCGTTTTATCGCCGGTAACAGACACAGAGAGAAATTAAGTTGTCTTATCAAGTTTAGATAAAATATATCCCTCTAGAGTGGAAGGGGCCTAATGGCTCTTTTTCAGCCGGGGGCCACGGGAGGGAAATGGGGAGGGAGCCCCTATCTGGGACAGGGTGGCTTGCAGCCTCCAAGGGGGGCCGGCACCCGGAAGAGAAGACCCCTGCAGAACAAATCTGTGCACCCCAGAAAGCGAGAGGCCATATCCCCCCTCTTCCCCCCCCCCCCACATTCCCCATGGCCAGCATGGCCTCATCTTCTTCCCTCTGCTGGTACACATGGCTCCTTGCCATTGTGGGCTGATGGGCTTTGACCGATGCGGCTGATGGGCTGCCTTTCAAGAAGCTGTGAGTGACAGAAGTCCTGAGAGCAGACAAGGGGCTGCCCCCCCACCCCTTGGGGATCTGCTCAGCATGAATGAAGCCCACCCAGCCGCCTCCTCTTCCTGCCTCTCTTCCCCTTGGGAAAAGCTCACTAGGGCAGCCAGCCAACCACTCCTCCCGACAGTCTCTGTCACTTGCATGCAGCACAGATCAGGCCGATGACCTCTGTGCACGTGCAGAGATCACAGACCTCTTGACTGAGTGGAAGAAACACGCCTCCCCCTTCCTCTGGATGCCTCTTCTCCCGGGAAGGGCCTGCAGCTGCCAGGGGAACCGCTGGCCTCTCAATTCCTCACTTTGGCCCCAAGGGAAGGGCAAGATGGCACTTGGGGCAGCAGGGAAGGCACCTCTGGAGCGGATGGGGGAGCTCCTGGCTTGGCCCAGGGAGCGTCATGGGCAAGTCGAGGGGCTGGGCGGACTCTGCCTGCCCTTCATGACTCTGGCTCTGGCTCCCCGGAGGTCTGGCTGCTCCCTGTGCAGGTTGGCAGGAAGGAAGCTGGGCTGCCCACCCTGGGGAAACCGGGGGGGGGGCTCTACGGGGAATGCTTGCTGCCCCCAGAAGATCATGTTACCCCTCCCCCATCCTTTGCAACAGCAGAGAAGATGGCCTTTTTCTGCAGAGAAGCTCCTCGTCGGAGGTAAGTAAGGGTGTTCTGCGCTTAATGGTGGTTTAATATTTCGTAATTTGCCTAGAGCTGGTTGAATTGGAGGCGGCAAATTCCTGTGAGTAACAAAGGAGAGAAGCAGCAGAGCGAAGTGGGGAGGGTAGATCTGCCCACCTGCTCCCACTCACGGTTTGTGGACATGGAATCCGCCTCCTTCCCCCCGCAAGGTTCTCCCTGAGCTACTTCCAGCTGGAAAGGTGGCGTTTTGGAAAAAGGGAGCCCAGCCCAGTCCCGCCTGTCTCCTGCCAAGACGGGGCTTTGCTGTCTCCATTTTCCGCAGAGTCACAGGAACGTCTTCACCGCATTCTTGGAAGCGAATATTTATACTTCAGGTTTGAACTGTGGGGTCTTTGGTGTCCGTGAGCCCCCTGCCTCCTCTCACCTGCCAGCTCAACCTGCAGGGCTGCCTTCCAGTTGCCCCCATTCCTGCAGAGGGGGGGAGGGCATGGCGCTCACAACCTCCTTTGGGCCCCTACCTGGGATTCCAAGGAGGGGGCTTCCTGCAAAGGGATTCCCAGCAGAATCCTCTCGCTCTCTCCTCCCTTGGCCGCATTCACTCATCTTCCTCCTTCCGCCAAGAAGCTGTGAGGATGTGGGGGGGGGGGGTGTTGCTGACTTTGCTCTTTGGCCAGTGGGCAGCTGGGCACAGGTGGGATAGGCGAGAACTCCCCCCCTGGCCACCCCTATTCTCTCCGGGCCACTCTGCCCTGCAAGTGTTAAGCAGGAGGGAGGGAGGGCCCGGCTCCATCGGCCCCTTTCCTCAGATCCCTTAGGTCCCCCAGCCAAGCCCCCTCTTCCTCTCAGGGAAGGCCAGCAGGGAGTGGGTCGGGGCTCGGGGTGTGGAGATCTGGCCCGGATGGGTGGGCCGGTCTGCAGTCTGAGCCCCCCTTTCCTCTCCCAGCTGCCCTTCCTGCTTCCCTCTGCCGGCAGCCCAGCCAGACCGCTCTGGGCACGTGCAGAGGGGAGGCAGCCTGGCATGCGCCGGCCTGCTTGGGCGATGTGCAGCACCTGCTTTGTGTGCCTCTCCTTGCAGAAAGCCTGGTTGTCATAGAAATGAGGGAACTCCTGGGGCCTCGGCACTCACAGCCTCCCTTCTCTGCCGGGTGACAGGATGCAAAGACCCCCCCGCCTCACGCTGCTCGGCCGGGGGTGGGGCTCCGGCTCCTCTGTGCCCCCCCTTGGCCTCCTTCCCTTCCCTGCCTCAGGCCAAGCCTGGTCCTAGGAGAGGAGCCCCCGTGGGCGGTGCCACGACAGCAGGCCACCGATGGCCAAGCCACAGCCCTGCTCAAGGGCAACTGGGCTACCCTCCTAGCCCCTCCCCCCCAGCTTGGCTGCTTCAGGGCTTCTGAGGGCCCTTCCCCAGACCACGCCTGCTACCCTCCTCCCAGGGAGCCGCTTCTGCGACCCCCTTTCCCCCTTCCGCCCCCTGGCTCAGCCTTCCCTGAAGAGATTCTGGCTGCCTCTGCAGAGAGAAGCCTTTGCCGTTAGGGCAGCTCTGCATGGCTTTGCAGGGGGCGACAGTCCTTCCTTAGGGCATCCCATAATACCACTCAGCCGCCCCCTGAGGTGAGAGTGGCAGGTGCTGAAGGTCCCTCCCCCAAGGCCCCTCTCAAGGGCACCTTCTCCGGGACCCCTCAAAGACCTCAGAGGAGGCCAGAGAGTTGCCTCCACCTTCCCTGCAGGAGGGGCTCCATCAGCTCCCTAAACTGGGCCTCAGCCTTATAGATGAACAGAGTTGCAAGAGACCTTGGAGGTCATCTAGTCCAGCCTCCCCTCCCAACCAGGCAGGAGACCCTACACCATTTCTGACAGAGATGGCAGGACAGCCTCTTCTTGGAAGCCTCCAGGGATGAAGCTCCCACAACTTCTGAAGGCAACTTCTGTTCCATGGGTTGATTGCTTTCACTCTCAGAAAGTTTCTCTTTAGTTTCAGGTTGAATCTCTCCTTGGATCAGTTTCCATCCATTATTCCTTGTCTGGCCTTTGGATGCTTTAAAAAATAGCTTAATCCCCTCCTCCTCTCTGTGGCAGTCCCTCAACTACTGGAAGATGCTCTCCTGTCTCCCCTGGTCCTTCTCTTCCCTAGACTAGCCAAGCCCAGTTCCTGCAACCATTCATCTCCAGTCCCCTCATCATCCTGGTTGCTCTTCTCTGCACTTTTTCTAGAGTCTCAACATCTTTTTTATAGTGTGGTATCCAAAACGGGGCGTAGTATTCTAGGTGTGGCCTTACTAAGGCTTTGTGGAGTGGCATTAGTAACGAACACAAGTCCGTGGTGTCAGGCGGCCAGGAGGAGGGTTGCTGCAACTCTTGGCTGCATTAGGAGAAGCTTCATATGAAAGACACAGGAAGTCCAGGGTGCCTCCACTCAGCATGGTCAGGCCACACCTGCATGGTGGGCACAGTTCAGGGCTTCCCATTTCCAGCAGCCTCTTGACCCATGGGAGAAAGTGCTGGGAAGGATGACAAACAGATACAGGGACTTGTTGTCCAATGAGGACCATTGGAAAGGAGCATTGGTAGTTCAGTCTGTGACCCCAAAGTTGTGCCCAGGTCTAGAAAGGAAAGCCATCGGGAAGACCGTTAAGAACTGTTCTTGGGGGCCAAAGAGAAGCAGGACCAGAAATAACAGTTACCTGGAGTTCATCTAAATGTGAAGGGAAAGCTCCAGAGAAGATCTGCCAACGGTGCCCTGGTCTCTCCGGGGGGGCGGGGGAGGGGTTCCATCTCTTCTTAAGTGTCAAGAAGCCACTCCAATGCTTTCCTGCAGATGGCAGAGCCCTGGATCTGATGTCCTAGTGGCTCTTTCCAAGGCTTCAGCTTTAGGATTCTATGCCTTATGCCAGTTCTCTCCCCTTGGCCCTGGCAGTACCCGGGGGCAGCCCTCTGAGAAAGGCAGCTGGCCACTGGCAGGCACTGGACTGGGGAATAAGCTCACCAGCTCCAGCCTTGACTGGAAGGAGTCCAGAAATAAGGGGTGAGCCCTGGAATTGCCCAGATGTTCCCTAGAAGGTTCCTGCCAGTCAGACCTGAACATCTAGGGGGGCTTTGGTGGACACCACCACTCAAGGAGGCTTCCGTTGGTTTCTCTGCACACTTCAAGGGGACAAAGTGCTCCTTCCAACTCTACAATTCCTGGATTCTATGGCCAGAACCTCAAGCTTTTTGGACAGCTGGGAATTCCGAGAACAACCACAAAATGGGTGGACAATACAAGCACAACCAGGAAGGGATTTGGTGGTTGCCTCTCAGAATAAGAGGAGGAGTAGCCGTTGCTGTAACAACAGGGCAGCCAGTTTAGGAATGGGAGACGGCGAGTGCTGGTCCCATCATGGGTACAGCGCTAGCTGGATGACCCTTGAGCCTGACTCTCTCTCAGCCCAAGGAAGGAGGCAATGGCTCCTTCCTTGGGCTGAGACTCCAGGGCCTTTTCCAGGGGGTCACCCGGAGTCAACAGGGACTTGAAGGGACCCCCCCATAACAAAGGCAAAGACCCGGTTCCCTTGAGAAGCCCATAATGCTTGAGAATAAGGCAAGTGGTCTCGGTTGCAAGAGCAATGGCCAGGCCTTTGGAAATCTTGCCCAGGAAAAGGCAGGGACTAGTCCAGATGGAGGCCAGGAGGAGTCAGGCTGACTCAAAGATACACACACACACATACACAAGCGCAAAGGAGCCACAACGGCAACAAAAGACTAAACTGGGCGCAGGAAAATCGCAGACCAGCAGCAGAAGGCAGCATGATTGAGCTGAGGAGCGATTACATTGGCACTTATGGGGAAAGTATGGATTCACAGTCAAGAAGAATTACCGGAAACATGAAATCCCAGATAAGGTCACTGCAAATGACAGAGCAAAAATTTTATGGGATTTTAAAATTCAGACAGACGTTGCTATGATTGAAAAGAACTCCGTTTGTTTTATTGATGTAGCCATTCAGACACCATAACGTTGAGGAGGAGGAATGGAAAAGGACTACAAAATGCCATGAATTGCAGATGGAGGAGATGATAAACATTTGGGGGAAGTCAAGAGTGGTATCAATTGGCATTTACTGGGGCAAAGGTAGGTGCAATAGAAAGAAATTGAACCTTTCGGCAGCTCAGCTACAAAACAGCACCGCTGGGCACCAGGCGCATAATTAGAGGCCGCCTTTATGATGCCCCTGCTGCCCTCGGGGAAGGCGCAAGCCGGGAGGAAGCAGGCGCCCGCCAGCATCAGGCACGACCGACCAATCAGGCTGCTCCTCCGTTGCCCAGCTACCTTTGCCTCTGTGGGGGACAGGTGGGTGCGGTTCCAGCGTGCAGCATCCTTGTAAATAGCAGGATTGCGGAGCAGGCTGGAGCTGCGCGTTGTGGCAGGAAAGCTCCCCCCTTTGCTTTGGGAGGGGCTGTAGTTGAGAGGGGAGGAACGTTCTGGCTTTGTAATACTTTTGAAACGAGGCAGAGACCCACAAAGGTGCCAATGAAGGGGGAGGGGCACAGGCGCAAAGGCACCCCTGGCACCCGGTTGGCAATGCCACAGTCGGGGAAAGCTGAAATGGCCGAGCATGTTCTTGGCAGCAGGAGCTGCACTGGAGACCTTAAAGTCAGGCAATCTCTTTATTAGGACAAATGGACAGGAGCCCCGGCCAAGCTGTGGAGGGCTTCGCGTTGGGCTCTCCTAAAGCAAGCAGAAAGGAATTGGGGGGGAGGGAGAAAAGAGCTACCTGACTCTGAAGCCACAAAGCCTGCACACCCTACACACACACACACACACACACACAGAGTCTCAGCCGTGGGGGTTGTAAGAGGACTGGGTGAAACCAAGGGGCCCAGAGTGGTGGTGGGGTGGACTCTGTTGGGACCCAAGAAGAGATTGGGCTGCCCCTCCTTCCCCCCTCGGGTGGCTGCCTCCTCATCCCCTGGAACGCCGCCCCTGCTGAAGCTGCCCTTTGGGGGGGCTTGGCCAAAGGGGCCTTCTGGGGCCCCCTTTGAACACTTGGGGGAGAGGGAAGGAGCTGGGGAGCCGGGTGGCAGGCTGGGTGGGGAAGATGGAGCTGAGAGTAAAGACGCTTTGGATTCGTCATCTACCTGCCATCTGGGCAGGTTATTTCAGTGATGGCAAACCTTTTTGTTGTGGTGTGCTGACAGCAGGCTTGGGCACCCACAATGCAATGAGCATCCCCTGCACATGCTTGTGCAATACCCTCCCACTACTGCCTTACCTGCACTGCGCATGCGCGCGCCTCCCAGCTGATTTTTGGCCCAGTTGAGGCCTTTTTCAGCCTCCCAAAGACTTGAAGGAAGCCTCTGCAGCTTTGGGAGACCGAAAAATGGGCCCTTTTTTTGATCTCCAGATACCAGAAGTGACGAAACGGGCCCGTTTTTCGGCCTCCAAAGGTTGCAGAGGCTTCCTTTGAGCCACTGAGAGGCCGAAAAAGGCCTCAAACAAGCCGAAAACCAGCTGGGAGGCGCGTACATGCTGGGGCTCGTGTGCTGCACAAATGGCTGTGTGTGCCACCTGTGCCATGTATGCCATAGGTTTGCCATCATGGGGTTATTCTCTCCCGTCAGCTCTTGCAAAGCAGAACTGAAGCTGGCTTGCTCCTGGCAGGGGCCCCTTCCTTTCTGAGGGGGGGACGACCACAGTCCCTCTACCTGGCAGGCTCCTCTCCTCAGAAGGTCTCTGGGGCAGGAAGGCCCCGCCTGCAAAGTGCCAAGCGGCTGGAGAGACCTGAGCTCCCTGGAAAGCCAGCCTGCTGGCCGGCCAAAGCAATGGGACAATCCTGCTTTGATTCCACGGCAACAGGATCACTGAGCACAGAAGGGGTCCAGGGGGGTGGCTGCTGGGCTGGGCCCCATTTGATGAATGGCAGCTTTGCTCCTGATGACATAAATTATTTGCAGGGAGAAAAGCAGATTGGGGGGGGGGGGGGCAGAGGAGCAGCAGCTCAGAAGAGGCTAAAAGTCCCCTGAACAGCAGCTTCCCTGGACGCCAGTCAGGCCTCCACTGAGCTGAGCAGCTGATTTCACTGGCAGCCATTTGTCTGAAATGCTACCAGCTCTCCTGCTTGAGCAGGGGGGTTGGACTAGAAGACCTCCAGGGTCCCTCCCAACTCTGTATTTCTGAGGGCTGAGCTGGGGCCTTGCGCTTTTCTTTCTGTCCACCGTCCAGACTCCTTGAGACGCACCACGGGACCCCCAGTGCAGACTCTCCATATCTCGGGGGTTAATATCTGCTTAGAGCAGCCCCTCCTTGGGAAACAAGGCCAGGTGCCATTCCTGCATAGCCGCCTACCTTCCTGGAAGGCAGGAGGAGACCCAGCCCAGCTGAGCAGGGAGGGAGACGCTGGGCCTGGCATCCCTGATGCTAACCGGGCACAGATCTGCTGACTCCGGCAACCACTGGCGCAGCACCCAGTGAGGCTTTGCCTGGGTAGCAAGCGCTGACTTGGCACAGGTGGGGGTTGGACTCCATGCCCAGCCCTTCTGCAGCCGCACAAGTCCTCCTGCCCCCCTTCCAGAGAGAGGGGGAGGCAGGGAAGCATCAGTGCCCACATAATTGCCTGGATCTGCTGAGTGTCGAGTTTGCAGAAAGAGGGAAGAATGGTTGGGGTCATTCATAACTGGTAAATATTTGTCTATCTAATCAAAAGACCTTTTAATTAACAATTTTATCCTTGCAACTGGTTTAATTTAAAGGGAGAGAGAGAGAAACTTCTGCAGTAAGTCAATTAAATCAAACAGATGGCGGGGAAGAGCCCAGCATCCGTGCCGCCATCTGCCTTCCACACCCCGGCAGGAGCCGCTGCCAGAATGGGGGATCCAGGTGTTCCTCAGCCAGCACACCTGTTGGGGAGACCCCAATTGCCGGGCCTCCCCGACTCCGGCACAGACGGAGGTTCCCCCCCCCCAAATCCGCAGAGGCTCCAGTAGAGCCAGTAAAAGTCCCCTCCGTTCAACGGACCGGATAACTGGAGAGGCTGGGGGGGGGGGGAGGGGCTTGCTGGATCCTCTGCAGCCTGATCCTGATTAGCACGGGGGGTGGAGCTCTGCCTCCCCAGAAGGCCCTGCCGCGGTGGGTCCCGGCTGCCCCCGGCCACGGTTCCTTCTTCCCCACGCTTGTGCCGCTGCTCCTGCTCCACGAAGGGCGGGGATCTCCTCCCCTCCGCCTTCTAATCAGGAGGATTCGGCGTTTAGCCCCGGATCTGCCTCGCCTCTCTTTTCCAATCAGGGCCTCTTCAGGCGCAGCTCCGCGCCACTCGCCGCTGATTGCCCGTCTCTCCCCTTCCGCGATCCGGCGCTTTCCCAGCAGGCGGACGCCCCTCCCTCCTTCCCTGGGTCCCCTCCTGGGACAGCCCTTGACGCGTCCCCAGCGACCCGGGCTCTCCTGCCAGGTCGGGGGGGGCGGCGGCGAGGCTCGGGGCTTTCCGGCCGGGACCTTGGTCGGAGGTGGCTTTGCCAAGGGCCGCGACCGGAGAGGCCAGCCGGCTTCCCACCGTGGCCGAGAGGCGGACGGGCAGGCGAGTGGCAGAGCTCCCTTCGTGGTCAGGAATTCGGGAACCATTTTGGCCCCCGGGCTCTGGGCCTCTGCGATCCCGCCGGGGTCGCTGGCTTCATCCCCAGCCAGTTAGAAAGGGAGGCGGGGCTTCCCACAGGTTCAGGAGACCCAAACCCTCAAGGAAATCCCTGGGCCAGTCCCCCCTCCTCTTCCTGGCCAGGTTGCGGCCTCCGCCTCGGCAGCGTCCAGTTGCTCGGCAGCTCGCAAGCGGCTCCTTTTATGGGCATTGCTGGGAACTGCAGAAGGAGAAGCAAAATTCGGTTTCCGCTCGGTTGAGCACAGATAAAACGCTGAAACTTCCTATTTCCAGAACAAACAGGAAAGTCTCCCAACGCCCAGCCGGTGTTCAAAATACCCCTTTCCAGCCGGCGTCCCCCAACCTCAGGGTCAAAGCCCAGATTAGTGGCTGGGAAGGGACGTTTCCGCCCCCACCCCCGCCCCCGCCCCCGCGGGCTTCAGAGGACTGATTTGCTAAAGGGCGGGAGATGGGCGGCTCAAAACTGTTGAAAAGGGAATGAAAAGGACGAGCGAGGCATCTGGGTCGCAACCCCAGAATAGCCGGTGGGTGGGCGGGGCTCTGCAGTTCTGGACAGATTGAGCTGTGTTGGCTTCAAATCAGAAGACCTCGCCCCCCATACACTGGGCCATGGGGAAGGGGGCGTTTCCCATCTTTTCTGGTCCCCTTTTCAGGCACTGAGCGCCTCCAACCTGGCCAAGAAGCTTGCTTGAAAGCAGGGGCTGGGTGGATGTGTGAGCCTGGGGGCTGCTGTGTGACTGTGGCATCAGCAGCAGCAGCAGGTGGTCAGGGAGGAACAGAAAGCCCCCCTATCGTACACAGATGCCCCGCGGGGGGGGGCTAGCTCTGCCCTTGGGCAGCATTGGTGGGGGGGCGGGGTGAGGTGGGCTGAGACCTTGCTTGGCTTTAGGGCTCTTGCAGAGGAGCGGGGAGCTCCCCCCCATCTGCAGGTCTAGGGGCTGCCTGAGGCTCGGGAATGAAAGGAGCCTCCAAGCTCAGGAGGGATTTGCTGCTGGGGCCGTCTTTCCGGGAGGGCTCGCAGCCAGGGAGGAGCTCTGGGCGGTGGGTCCTGTGGGGCCAACCCCAAGTGAAGCAGCCACCAGCCCACACCCAGAGCAAGCCAGGGCTCGACCCCACTTCTGGCCTCGTGTTTGAGAAAGGTCTGCCTTTGGTGGGGGACTCAAAGCAGCAGAAGGTCCTTGGTTCCCCAGGGAGCCACTGAGTGGCCACAGAGCTCGGAAGTGGTTCCAAGTGACTTCGGCGGCTAAGGAAGGCGCTGAACCAGCGTTCCTCTCCCTGGCTGGTCACTCCGCTTCCCTCCTGGGACAAAACTCCCAATCGGATCCAGGCCGGGGCTTCCCCTGGTCTGCAGGGGTGCCTGAAATCCGAAGGGTGAACATATGTACTTAAGGGCTTTTATCTAGCCTCAGCCGGGCTAGACTCTAAATGCTGGCCCCAGGAGGCGGGTGGCGGAGACCCAAATTCCCGCGGGAACCCCGAGAGCAGAGTGGGGCGGAAGACCTGGCTAGGATCTCAGATATCCGGACATGGAGGAGCCGGTCAAGGCAGCAGCAGGGCGAAGCCTTGAAGCTTCGGAAAAGAAAGCCGGAAGATCCAGCTCCCTGCCCAGCCGTGGACTCCGGGGGGCCCTTCCCGTGGGGTGGCCTCCGGAGTGGTAAGGCCGGGCGGGCGCCCTCCCTTCCCGATGCAGCAAAGCAGAAGGGGGCGGTCCGCGGGCCCAGGGAGGACGGCTTTCCCGCGATACCGGCCGGCCGAAGCCCCTTCTCTCCTGCAGATGGCCTGGGCCGGCTTTCCTCCGCGCCCCTCCGGTCCGGCTGGGTGCGGCAGGGCAGCGGCCAGCGCCTTCGTGACAGGCCGCTCTCCTTAGCAAGCGCCGCCCGCAGTAATCAGCTTAAGAGCCGAATCGATGGCTGTTGGCCTCTGGCGGGCGGCTGGGCAGTCCCTCGGGCCGGTGGCGAGAACGGCTTCCTGGAAGCGGCTTGGGCGGGGGCCAAGGAGCTGCAGGCTGGGCCGCCGTCTCCCCGCCGCCCGCTGGGGCTGCCTTCGTTCCGCTGACGGGCAGCCCGGACCGGCTGCTTCGCGTTCTCGGGATGCGCAGGCTTTGCTTTTGGCGTAAACGCGGGCCTGGCGTTCTGGGTGACCCTAAACAGCCGATCCCCCTCCTGGGGCAAGGTCTCGGGGTGGAGTCTGAGAGCCCCGGGCTGGGCTCTGTCCCTTCCCGCCGGGGCCGGGGACTAGCCTCGGAGCAACCGCAGCTTCCGATGTGCGGCAGCTGGGGGGGAGGGGGAGGTGTCTTCTCCGGTCGCTGGCCCCAGCCAGAGCTCGCTTAACGCGGCCCGAGTCGAGCTGTCAACGGCCCTGCCTCCCGCCCGCCGCAGACACGCTCTCCATCACTCGCGCAGATTTATTTTACTCTAATTTAATTCCATCTTCAGCGCCAGCAAGACGGATGGGCCCCGGATCGGAGCGGGGAGGCAGCGCCTGGCGTCGTAAATTTGTGCTCCCGCTGCCGCCGCCTTCCCTGCTCGCTCGCCTGGCGGCCCAGGAACATCTCCGACCCCGGCAGAAGGCGGCCCTTTCGCCGCCGCCGGCCCTGCAGTTTTGCCAGCGCCTCCAGAGCCGTGTGGAGCGGGGTGATGGTGGGGGGAACCGGTCCCTGGAAATTTTCCCGTTGCTATTTTCGTGGCAGTAGGGCAGTCCCGGGTTTCTGGAGCGGGGCTGCCGTTGCTCCCGCAGACTGGCCTCCTCCCTGGAGCCACAGGACGGCCAAGGAAGCCAGGGCGAGCCAGGAGTGGGAGCCAGCCCAAAAAAGCCAAGCGGGCTTAGGGCTGCCATGCCTTCCTCTCCAGACTCCCCCCTCCCCCTCTCCCTGGGGTCTCTGGCCAGTCCTCCTAACGGCAGCGGGAGGCTTCCTGCCCCTGAGGCTCTCACTGGGCCCAACTGCTGGATCTTCCCTTTAGCAGAAACACCTGGAAGGGGGAAGGAGAAGCAGCCCAGACGGGACTGCCCAAAACTCCACTGAAAGATCCACATTTCTCTCCCGGGAGCCCTAGAGCAACACCCAGGGGGCTAATGAACTCAGCAGCATCTGACTGGGCTCAGCTCTCCTCCCTTCCAGAGACCACAGTGGGGAGAGGGACTGCAGCCCAGGCCTCCCTTGGAAGAGGGGGAGAGGAGCCGAGGGCGTCCTGGGAGGCCAGGCTGCAAGGATATGAGCCTTTCCCCCATGTCTCAGGAACCAGGGCCTCTTTCCTGTGTGGCCCAGAGCCCCCCAGGACCCAGGGCAGCTGGGGTGACACAGAGCCACGTCCCAGGTCCTCCTTGGCGAACCCACCGTCCTTACATGCCTCTGTGCCCACCCCACTTGTGCCAATCCCCTGCCTGGACAGACTTGGCCACATCAGAGGGGCTGATGCCATGGCAAGATTCACACCTTCCACCTCC
Organism: Bungarus multicinctus; assembly: GCA_023653725.1. Classification (NCBI taxonomy): domain Eukaryota; kingdom Metazoa; phylum Chordata; class Lepidosauria; order Squamata; family Elapidae; genus Bungarus; species Bungarus multicinctus. The sequence continues at coordinate 135,062,047 of CM042842.1, read as the reverse complement.
TCTCGGCTCCTGGCCTGCTCCTCCTCCACTCCCAACTGGGGCGGGGTTGGTCCTTGCAGGAGGAATTGCTGCCCACCTGGGCTGGACAAGCTCAACTTCAGAACCGAAGTGACCCCTTCCTGGTCTTGCACAATTTGCTGAACCTAAAGTAGCCACTGCACCCCCCTCCCTCCCCCCATGAGCCAAGGTTGAAATGAATGAAGCCGGACACGTTGTGTGACTGAAGCCCTGAGGTTCCTCCCGACCCGGTTAGCATCCCCCATGCAGGTGGTCTCACCACAGACCAGGAGGGCTTTGGCTCCCTGGAGGGGCAGGTTGCTCTCCCTTCGCCTGTGGCGCCTGGGGGGGGGGGAGACGCCGGGGCCCAGAGGTCATAGGACCCTGGCGGGGAGGGGGGGAGGCTGATGAGAGGAGTGACCTTGGCACCTGCTGCCCCCATGGACATGGCTGATGTGCTCGGTCTGGAGTTGGGAAGTTGCCCCTGTGTGGATTTAGGAGGAAGAGTCTCGTGGGCCAAAATGCAGAGAGAAATTAAATTGCTTTTCAACCCAAAAGCCGGCAAGATTAGCTCCCTCTGCTCCTGCAGGCACAACTGGAGAAGGAGCCTCTCAATCGAGGGCAAGGAGGGGAGGGGGAGCAGCCTGGCCCAGGAAAGATCAGGTGGGGGGGGCGGGGGCTGCCCAGAACTCAGCGGAGGGGCCCTCTGGGAGGGAACGAAGGGGGCCCCAGGGACTGGCCAGATCCCACCCGCAGCCCAATTTTACTGCAGGGTGCAGCCGGGTTCTCCCTGCAGAACCTTGTGGGAACTGACCCAGGGCAACGTCCTGCCTTGTGCCATTTCCTGTGGTGGGTGGAGAAGACCCCCATGGGCCAGAGGCCCCTGGAGCAAGGCTCCTGCGCACAGGGGGGCTGCTGCGGATCTGCCAGTCCCAGCCTTACATGGAAATGGACCCCAGGGTGCTGGACCCCATCCAGGCTAGGCTGCTGTGGGGGACGAGGAGGGAGGGGGCAAAGGCAACCCTGGTGCCATGACAGAATGTGAGCCTTTGCCCCACCTGCCTCATGGGGGTCCCTGAGGACTGGCCAGGCTGGCAGAAGGGTTTCTTCTGGGAGATTTCTGCTGCCCAGGCAACCCTGCAGAGTGACAGCCTTGGTAGTCGGGGTCAATTCCCCCGTGACTTCTTCTCCAAAGGAAAAGGCCAGAAGCCCTGGGGGAGTGGAAGACTGCACCCCTCCCCCCTCCAGGAAAGGTAGGAGCAGCCCCACCCTGCCTTCCTGATGAGGAGGGGCAGGGGCTGGCAGGGCCACCTTCTGGGCAGCAGCTGCAGCAGGAGCCTCTCCTGCCTGGTGCAAGGCTGCCCTCCACTGTCCAATGTGCCAGTTGTGCAAGCAGGGCTGGCATCTGCTGGAGCCATCTCCCCTCACCCGATGAGGAAGGGCACCTCAGCTCAGGCTGGTCCCCCAGGGACCCTCTGGGCGTCAAGCAGGAAGAGCTGCCCTTTTAGGCCAGGGGGGTTATTCCTTTAGCCATGCCAGTCATGTCACCTTCTAAATTGCAGCGATGAACCGAATCACCCGCCCGCTTTTCTCAAAGTGAGGTGGGCAGGGCTGAAGGAAGACCCCCCCCCCCGCTCCAAAGCGGCTCTCCCTGCTTCTTCTCCAGCAGCTGCTGCCCCCCCCCCCCCCCAACCTGGTCAGGGTGGAACCTTTTGCCCTCCTGGTCTCTTCTGCAACAGTCAGGCAAGGCTGCTCTTGGGGGGGAGGCTCCAGGAAACGTCCCAGGGTTGAACAGCTTCCGGGGGGAGCCTGGTAGGCTGCTCGAATGCGGCCCCCAAGGAAATCCCAATGGGGAGCTGGATGCGCAGGGGCTCAGCCCTTTGGGGCCCCACCATCAAGGCTCCCCCTGCTCCACCAGCAGCTGGGTCTCCCCACCCGGCCGGACTTGGGTCAGAAGAAGAGCTCTATGGGCTGTTGGATTTGGCTCAGGAGGCGTTGGGGGGGATCTGCTTGCTCCCAGCCACCCCAAGCAAGCAGCCTGCCCTCAGCCTGGACCTTTTCTGCCGCCTCTTCTGCAGGATCCATCTACCCCCTTGCTCATCCCATCTCTGCAGGCAGAGGAAAGGGCACCAAATCGGCTGGGAGCAACAGTCCAGGAGGGCAAAGGCCTGCACAAGGCACCCCAAGTACCCCTGATCCCAGCACAGGATCCCCTGCTGGCCTGGGGGTGTCCAGGGGCAGCCCGGCTACTCCTTTTGGGCTTCCCTCCCCTGCCCAGAGGACTGGAATCCACCGGCCCCCCTTCCCCTTCCCGGGAGGGCCAGGCCTTTCCAGAGCCACCCCAGCCAGCTCTGCTCATTCTTCCCTCCAAAAGGCTGGTGTTGTGGCTGCTGTAATTGGCTGATGACACATATCCCCAGCAGTAAATACTGCTGGCCCCCCTCCCCCTGGGCTGATAAGGGGGCAATCCAGTTAGTAACTCTTCAGTGGTCGTAAAAGCCTTTTGTGTCCCAGCAATTATTTACTGATAAACAGAAGAAAGCCAATAAGCCAGGAAGAAAGAGGCAGCCGGGGCTCAGCAGGATAACTGAGGAGGGGGGTGATGCTATCGCAGCCCCAAAGCAGGGGAAATGGGGGGCGGGGGTGTCACTGGAGCAGCTGGCACAACCGAGCGATTGTGTGCTGGAGGGTGACAATGCTGGCAGCCTGACCACTCATCCCCAAGCCTGGTGGCCTTCAGGAGAGGCTCCACTGGATGGTGTGGGGGGGTGTCTCCTGGAGCCCCGCCCTGCTTCCCAGGCCCAGTTAGCCCTCTGCCCCAGAGCATTCTGGCCTCTCGGGGGGTCAAAGGGAGACTCCTCCCCACACCTTGGTTTCTGGACTCCTGAGGCAATGCGGGAGGGGTGGACCCAGGCCATGGCAGCCCCAATGGGGAGTGGGAATCCCCCTCACTCCTCCTCCGAAAGAAGGGGCCCCGTTTGCTCTGCCCTGGCCTTTGGGGGACACTCCAGTCCCCCCAGGAGTTTTCAGAGTGATCGCCTCACCTGCTTCCTTCTGCGTCTGGGGGGGCAACCCTCTGGGCCTGGGGAGGTCCTTCCTGAGTCAGACCCCCCCCCCCCCCCCCGGCTGCTGAGATGGGTGTTGAGCGGCTCCTGCCAGGATGCCCATCTCAAAAGTTTTCCTGGGTAGCCTTCTCTTCCCTGTGGAGGAGGAGGGCAGTTGTGGGAGAGGATGAGCAGGAAGAAGGGGAGAGGGGGAGGGGGAAAGAGAGGGGCAGCTCTGCAGGGCCTCTCTTGAGCCACAGCTTGGAAGGCCCTTGGGTGGCTCAGGAAGCTCCTGCCCCAAGTGAGGGGAGCCGGGAAGGGCAGCGCCTCTCCCTCCACCGCTGGGCCAGCAAGAGCCGAGGCTCAGAAGGCGAAGGGCAGCATTGAGCCAGACTGGGGGGGAAGGGGAGCTGGCCTGGGGCTGCAGGAGCCGCAAATCTGTCCCCAAAAGATTTGCTGTAGCAAAATCCACTGCGGGGCCTGGAAATCTCCCCCAGATCTCAGGGCCAGGGGTGAACCACCCTCTGCTTTGTCTAGTGAGGCCACACAAGGCCCGGCAGCAGCTCTGCAAAGGCACTCCCCCGAGGCTGCCCTGAGGAGTTTGGCACCCCCCACTTTCTCCTTCCCCTCCAGGTCTCTTCTGTAACCTTTTCCTGGCCCTGCTTTGCAAGGAGCGTGACCGGAGGAGCCATTATTTACAACCCAGCATTTCACAAGAGACCCGCGTGAGGTCAGCCAAGGCTGCCGGAGCCTCCCCGGGAGCTACAGGTCGCACCTCCCCTGCTCCGCGGCTGCTGGTTTATTTTATTTATTTATTTATTTATTATTTATTTTGTCAATTGCTTACAAGATAATAGGTGTAAGTAAAACATAGTTATGAATACATGGATACATGGAAGCTCCCGGGCAACGGAACAGCGGTTGGGAGTGCTACGGACAGGCGGATCCGCCACGCCCTCCTGGGAGGAGGGAGAGGCAGAGGTGAAGGACCCCAGGCCCAGCCAGAAAGTCCCAGAGGGAGACGCAGCCACTCTTTGTGGGGTGGGAGAGGCTTTCTTCCTAAAAGTAGCCCCCCATTAGGAAAAGGAGCCAATGATGGGGAGGGGGGTGATGATTGAAGGCTGTCCTTGACAGTGAGAGCAATCAACCAACAGAACAGTCGTTGCCCTCGGAAGTTGTGGGGGCTTCATCCCTGGAGGCTTCCAAGAGGCTGGACTGCCATCTCTCAGAAATGGTGTAGGGTCTCCCGCCTGGGGGGTTGGACTAGATGACCTTCTAGGTCCCTTCCAACTCTGGTTATCTGAGAGAAGCTGTGCTGAAAAAGGCTGGCATGGGAGCATCCGGGACACCCAGGAAGGGCCGTCAGCCAACCTCCCATTTTGCTTCTCTCTTCTCGGGGGCCTCTTCCTTCTGTTTCCGGCTGCAGAAATCACGGGGTGGAGGCAGCCCCTGAAAGACGGAGGTGTGCATTGAGGCCCACTTCACCCCAGGCAGGGAAGGCTCCTCCAAGGCGAAGGGGGCGAGGCTCGTCAATCACAAGGCCGACTCTGGATGGATGATCATCAGTCTTGGCTGCTGATAAACCAGCCTGGCTAAAGAACCAAGAACAGGAGAGTCCTCCAAGAAATTCCGCCCCTCCAAATCCACCCCCTGGCTGAGGAAGCAGGTTTGAGGTTCCTTTGGTAAGAACTTCAGGCTACCAAGCATGCGGGGAACCCCCCCCCCCACCTCCTCCTAACGGTGGTCCCTCCTGCAGCCCCAAGGTGTCCCCAAGGCTTCCTCCACAGGAGGGCGGGGAGTGGCCCCACTTGTTCTAGCCAGACCCTTGAGAGGCTTTGATGGACGGGAGCCTTCCATGCTGCTATTTTGTCCGGGGAGGGGAGCAAAACTGACCTAGCTTGAGGATTACCTTCAGCCACAGCCATTGCGTGGGATGCCCTGGCATTCCCTGGAAGCAGCAGCCACCTCCCAGCTTCTCTCCACCAGCAGCTGAGGCTCACCTGGCCTGGAAAGAAGACCCAGGTGCGAGGGGCAGGCAGTGCAGGGACCCTGCCCACAGCAAGGCCTAGGCGCTCTCCCCCTCCCCTTCGCTTCCCTGGGGTGGGCAGGGCTGCTGGCGGAGGGCAGGGCCAGGTGAGCCGAGCTGAGATGGAAGCAATTTCTCACGTTGGCTAATAACAGCCGGACAGAAGTAAGTGACTGCACAGTTCATTCACGGCACAAAGATTTATCCAATCACTTTATCCCGTAATTGGTATTCTGGGGAGCTCTGGAGCCGCTGCGCTGCCATCCCCTCTGTTGGTTTTCTCCCTGCCTTCCTCCTCCTCAGGGAACCAGCAATTCGGCCCCTCAACATCCCGTCTGCTGGGTGAATAATTAGCTGCATTCAGTCAGGCCTCCCCCAACCCTGCAGCAGCTGACAGGCAAGGGGGCTGCAGGAAGGGGCTCTGACTCGGAAGGGGGGCGCCTCTGAGGCCCAGCAGTTCCACCTCTCTGGCCTGCACCTCTCAAAGGACACCAGAGCTGCCCTCCTGCCACTTGGTCCCTGGATGCAAAGGCAGCAGCCAAGCCAGGGATGAGGCCTAACCCCCAGGCTTGCCATCTGCAGCCAGCCCAGGCAATGCACTAAGGCCCCCCCGCCCCCCCTTCCCCTCCTCCAGGCGTTCAGTTTAATCCAGATCTCTGGAGGGGGAGGGCATCTCTGTAGATTTCCCTTCAGCACCAACTGGCCTCAGGGCCCCCTCCTCTAGGGCTGGAGGAAGAAGGAAGGGCTGCTCTTTCTGTTGGAGGGCTGCCTTCCCCCTTCTCTCAGCCATCGTGGACACCCATCCTTCCTTGGAAGCCAGCAGGGGCTCTGGAGCAAAGACCAGGAAGCCACCGGCTGCTTCTGCATTCCTGGGGGCCCAAAGGACAGAAATCCTGGCATTGGGTGGGAGCGGGAGAGGGAAAGAGGTCTGCCTGTCTTTCATTTATACAGCCGTCTTACCTGCACACCAGCGACCTTCAGATTGCCTACACACACACCTTTTAACCTAGCCTTTATGTAACCAAATCTAGAATTGCACGGACACACACACACACATCTGTCTGGGAGTGAGAATGCCACAGACAAGGTTTGTTGGGCAGGCAGGCAGGCAGGCAGGCAGGCAGACAGGTCCTTAGAAGGGCAAGCAGCCCCGAGTTCACAAACGCCTCCCAAAGCTTCGCTGCGATGGAAGAAAAATAATCTAAGAGTTGTTTCTGCAAGCCCCCCCCCCGCCCCCCCCCCCAAGCAACCGTGCTCGGCCTCCCCGCCTTTTGGCCATCCTTGAACAGCCCCTCCCCCGGGGGGGCCTCCGGCTGGCTCTTCTGGGCCTACAAGCTTTTCTTGCAGCTCCTGACTCCTCTCCCTCTGCCCCTCCCCCCACACTTATCAAAGCCTCTTCCAGGGACTGGACTGACATCAAACATGCTATTCATCAGTTCCTTTGCATCATTGTTTGATGAATAAGCTGCATTTGCAGGGCTGCAATTTGAAATTCTATGGCAAAGCATAAGACAGCATTCTACTAAAGAGTGGAGCCGTCACCTTGCCAACAAAGGTCCGTATAGTGGAAGCTCCGGTGTTCCCGGCAGTCGCGTGCGGCTGTGGGAGTTGGACCACAAGGAAGGCGGAGGGTGAAGAATGCAGGCGCTTTGGGATTGTGGGGCTGGAGAAATCCGCCCCGGGTGCCCTTTGGAAGGGCAGATCCTGGAGCTGAGGCTCCAATGCTTTGGTCACCCAGTAAGAAGAGAGGACTCCTCGGAGAAGACTCCAATGGTGGGGAAGGCCAAAGGCCGAAGGGGGAGGGCAGAGGAGGAGGAGGTGGCTAGATAGGGTCATCGAGCAACGGACATGAATTTGGACAAAACCTGGGAGAAAGTGGAGGACGGGGCTTGGGGCCTGGTGTGCTGTGGTCCATGAGATTGCAAAAAGTCAGGCATGACTTTGCAACGGAACAACAAATTCCAAAATTGTTCCTAAACAGCCTGATTTATCCCAGAATTCAGCTGACCCAGAGGCAGAGGGACCTCTGGAGAACAGCTAGTCTGGCCAACTTGGTTGCTGTTACTCAGCTCAGCCATCTGGCAGAATTTGGCAATTTACAGCTGAGCTGGACTCACCATTCACCTCTGGGGAGGAATTTGGGCATGGGGGGGGAATAGGGGAGAGCCAATTCAGCCAAGAGGAATCACACCTCCCCAGGATGAAGCAGCTCGTCTGCAAGATGGAACCAGGAGAACACAAATTACCCAGGAGGTAATTTGCCTGATGCCCACCTGCAACACTCGCAGGGCTCCGAGTCCTGGTCTACAGAGGGAGGCCGCTCAGACCTGGGCAGAACTTTCACCTCAAAGGCCTCCTGGACTCCCCTCCAATGTCCCGCTCCCTGGGCTGGCACCCTGCCCACCGGTCTTCCGCAGCAGAAGCGGAGGCTGGCAGGCAAGGGGCGCAGACCACCCCTGGTGGCCACTCCTTGCTGCTGGCACGGTGGGCGAGGAAGCCCCTCAGCGACAGGGCCGCCCTAGCCCAAGAGGGAGGGAGGGAGGGATGCAAGAGGCCAGAGCAAGCGCTAGATGTCCCCAGGGGGCGACTCAGAATTCAGGCCCACAGGCCACGAAGCAACCGGCTCAGAGTGGAGTCAAAGCGCTCAATGGCTGGGTGGAGGCCCGCAATTGGGAGGCAGACCAGCACAAAGATCCCACAGCCTGCAGCCCCACTCCCAGGAGGGGACTGCCCCGCCCCCGGGCGGGCGAAGGGACGGAGGCGGAGCAGCGAAGCCGAGACGGGCAGGGTCGGCGCTCAGCCCTCCAGCGCAGAAGTCACCGAGTCGGGGCGGGGGAAGAGCCGGACTATGTCCCCGTGGGGAGAGGGGGGGGGGGCTGCTGGCGACCCTCGCTTTCGAGGGGGGCTGTCTGAGGAGAGGGTCGTGCCGACAAGCGCCCCCCCCCCCCGTAAGGCAGGATCCCGCGACAAACCGAACCAGGACCCTACCGACGCCCCCGCCGTCCCTCCTGCTGGGGGGCCCGAAGGGTCCGTGGAGTCCGGCGGGAAGCAGGCGCGCTCTTCTGCCGCTCGGGCCGCCTTGCGCGCGTTGCCGTCGCCCCCGGTGGCCGCCGAGAGTCCACGATCCGGAGATGAACGACGCCCAACCACAGCGCCCCCCGCCCCCCCCCAGCCCGGGATACCCAGACAGGGCCGGCAGGTCTGCCCGCAGGAGCCAGCTCGCAGCAGGCTAAGTCGTGGGGGTGTGTGTGTGTATGGCCTGGCCGGCACGCGAAGCGACAGTCAATTGAAAGCAATTCCGCCTTTCCAGAGACTAGCCCGGGGGTGCAGAGCCGGCCATTGGCTGGCAAAAGAAACGCCCCCAAAGAGCAGGGCGGGTGTGGCACAGGGGGAATTCCCCCCCCCCCCGCGGGTAACACTTCCTCAAAACGACCCTCTTGCGGGTTCAGGCATGCAATGAAGCCATTTGCACCCTCGGCCTAGCGGTTCGCGCGCTTCGGCTTCCCGTTTCTTGTAAATCAGGCTGGACTTTTTCTGCAGGGAGGCAGGACCTTCTCTTCCATGGGAGTTGGGGCAGGGAAGCCCAGTGGCAGCCAAGCTAAACGAAGCCACTGTGTTTGTGTGGGAGTGCGTGTGTGCACAGGAAATGAAGTCGAATCCCTGGGACTCTAAGGAAAGTCCCTGCCTGGTGACTCAGGCGACCCTGGAAGCGTCCCAAGTGGTCTGGGGCAGGTCTAGGTCAGCGGTGGGCCCTGTCCCTCCCTCCCAGATTAGGCTGGGTCAAGAAAACAAGGAACCAGACTTGTCTGGAAGCCCCCTCCCCATAACGTTCAGGTGGCTGTTGGTTCACACACCCAGTGCTGCCCTGGGCCCTGGCTGGCCTGCAGCAGACGATGCCCAGTGCCGGCTTCCTAATCCCGGAGGAGGCTGAGAAGCCACCCAGAGGCAAAGCACATTCTCCCCCCAACTTAACATCACCCCAAGAACAGAACATGCTTTTCCAAAGGTCGGATTTATAAGAGCCCAACACGGAGCTGCTGTCAGAAATACATAGATGGGAGAATAAAGGGGCTCCGTCCCGGCTGTTCCAAGATGCGGCCGGCCGACCCGGGGTGGACGGGAGAACGGAGGCCTCCCCGTCAGCTGCCACCTCTTAACCCGGACTGTGCCAGGCGGGCAGAGCTGGCTGCCACCAAAGGCCCCGGCCAGCAGGACCAGTCGCTGCTCTGGAGACCCCCACAGGTTGCTGGGAGTTGGCTTCCCACGAAGTCATTGGCTCCGTTGCCCTTTGCTTCCGGTTCCCATTAGAGCTCTGCAGAGCCCCCCATCGCCTCATCCTCCAGGGCAGATCTGGGTGAGGGAGCTGGGGGTCTCCCTCCCCTGGCTGAGACCCACACTGTGCCAGGTTCTTAGCAAAAGTGGAGGCAGCTTGACTCAACTCCCGGCCTGCTGGGATTGCAGCTCCCCTGAATGGCAGAGCAGCCGCCGGAAGGGCCACCCGCGTGGCAGAGCCCAGGCCTCCGCAGGGCTGCCCTTGTCCAATGGGGAGAAGGCCCCTCGCCAGCCCCGACTGTGCAGCTGACCTCGCATCCCCAGGGCTTCCTGGTCAGACCTGCTCCTGCTGGGCGAGGCGGCAGTCCTTCTCTTGCAGGCCCGCCTGCTGCCCCAGCAGGGTCTCTTGGGTGGGGAAGGCAGGGCAGTCCTCTTCGTTCTCGGTGGGCTCCGGGGGCTACGAGAAAACCAGGGCATGGGGGGCTGGCTGGCAGAGCTCCCCTGGCACTGCCATCTCTGGTCATCATCCATGGCAGGGCTGGAACTGCAGCCCCGGGTGCCGCCCTTGGCCCAGGGGTCTGGCCCCCACCCCCCCTCCTCCCAGGAGGACCCCCAAAAGGAGCACCTACCAGATCCTGGTGCCGCTTCCGAGGACCTGGGCAGGAGGAAAGAAGACATCAACCGCGGGACCCTCCAGAGGAGGGGGCTAGAGGGCTGCCATCCCTTCCCCCACATCCAGCCCTGGAGCCCTGCTCTGGAGCAACGTGTCTGTGGCAGGTGGAGGAGAGAGTTTCAGCCCAAAGGGCCACTGCATGTGGCTGAGTCTCTCTCCCGCCCTCCCCAGCACGGACAGACTTGGGGTTCAGGCTGGACTGGGAAGCATCTGAAGCCCCAGGACCGCCTCACTCGCCCCCCTGCTCTCTCCCTGGGGCTCCCGGCTTCCTGCTCCTCTCCCCCGAGCGTGGGAAGGGTAGGCTAAAGGATACCGACTGAGCCCCAGAGGCAGGTTGGAAAGCCTTCCCACCCCAGGTCCAAGGAAGGCTGCAAATGGACGACCCCGAGGGCCCCCGGGGTAAGCCCCCCTGCCTCCAACCTGTCCACCCTCTTTCCCATCACTCACATCCGCCACGTCGATGACATAAGAAAAGTAAGCCCGCCAGCAGGAAGGCAACAATAGGGAGCAGCACCAGCAGGTAGCTCTTCCTGGCCTCGGGGGGCTTCAACGGGGCGGTCTCTGTGGGAGGAAGAAGAAGGCCGCTTGCTGCAGCCCCAAAATGGGCTCCCCTGCTTGGCCTCCTGGAGCCCCTCCCCCCCAGGGACAGCAGGGCACTTAGGGGCCTCAGTTGGCAGCTGGTTTCCATGCACACACACACACACACCCTCCCCATTCCTTGAGTGGCCTCTGCTCCTCCTCCATCCCTGCTTACCACAGGTGACGTCCGTGGCCTGGGTGCCGTTTGCCTTCTGGAGCTGCCCCTCCTGGCATCTGTGAAGGTAGAACAGCCTGAGGCGGCAGCTCCCCCTGCGCCAAGCCTCCCCCCCAGGGGCTCCAGCCGAGCGGTCCACCCAAGGACTCTGGGCAGGGGAAGCAGCAGGGCGCAGCTGCACACACTTTGCCAGGTCTCAGGGTGGGGGATCCCCCAGGCAGCTGACTCAGCAGCACATCCTGCGAGAACCACAGGTTCTGACCAGGTGCCGAGGGTTCCGTGACCCTTTGGTGGGAGCTCCTGCCCCACCTGCGCACAGGTGGGGCACACGGCCACTTGGGCGGCACTTGGCTCACTCAGGCCCCTCTGGAGGGAGGGGGAGGGGCGGGGCCTTGCCACTGCCAGCCTGCCATGGACCGCAGGAGTGGCAATCCTGACAAGCTCTTGGCACACATGGTGGAAGGCCGTGGCCTTCCCACCCACCCCCGCCCTTCCCTTGGGCCAGGCGAGGCGGCCAGGGAAGAGGCCAGTGGCCATTCCGTGATGGCCCCCTGCCTGGCATACCTGCTCCAGGGCTGGCACCGAGCTGTGGCAGAGGAGACGTTGGAGAAGGAGCCCAAAGGGCAGGGGGCGCACAGAGTGTCATTTAGGTGGTTGCCTGGAAATACGCAAGGCGGAGTCGCCGTTAGGCTGATGGCCCATCCGGCAGGCAGGAAAGGGCAGGACAGGCGCCAGCCCTGCCCTCCCATCCAGCTCCCCCCAGGGAGTGCCAGGCTTACTCGGGAAAGGAGGAGCCCCCGCCAGGAGGGAAGATTCCAGGCCGCCCGCCCCCTGCAGCAGAAGGGAGAGTAGAGCGGGGGGCTCCCCCAGCCCTGTCCTGCTGGCTCTCTCAGGGAGGCCAGGGGCTCCTTGAGCAGCCCAGGCGGACCAGGGCTCCACCAAAAGAGGAGGCCCCGGGGCTGCTGCCCTCACCTTCCTGTTGAGCCCCTTTCCCTGCGCCGCAGGAGGTGTGGTTCTTGCAGGCCTCGCACTCGGGGCTGGAACAGTGGGTGCCTTTCCGGCATCGGCAAATGAAGTCTTGCTCTTTGGTGCCATTCCGAAAGACAGTCAGGCCGGCTTCTGAAAGGGGAGGGGCAGCAACAGATGCTTGTAGCTCAGGGTTGGCATGAGGGGTCCTCGGAGGCTCTGAGCTGGGCTGGTTCCTTGCAGACGTTTCATGACCCAACTAGGGAATGTCATCAGTAAACACCAACGTCATTGATGACGTTCCCTATTTGGTTATGAAACGTCTGCAAGGGACCAGCCCAGCTCAAAGCCTCCGAAGACCCAGGAAGGGGAGGGAGGGCTCCAGTGGAGCAAGGGAGCCCCCAGCTGCGCTCACTCAGGTTGCAGGTGTGGTGTTGGGTGCAGTGAAGCTCCTTGGTCCAGCTGGCCTGGAAGTGATCCTCCTCACAGGGGAGGCAGATTGTGTTGGACTTCCCGGAACAGGCAGCTGCCACCTTCTGGCCTGCAAGAGGAGGAGGAAACAGGCCCCACTGAGGCCGGGACGGAGGAGCGCTGGGGGTGGTGCTCGGAAGGAACCTCTCTGAGGGGCCGGCAGGGGGCTTTGCAAAGGGGAAGCGACCCCAGGTGCTGGATTTAGATGGGGGGGTTTCTGCCCCCCCGCTCCCCCCCACCAAGGTAGAGCAGAAGGGGGCTCAGGAAGCACCCTAAGCAGGGAGGGGCAGGAGGAATGAAAGGCTTGGGGAAGAGACAGCTGCCCCACACCCACACTCTACCTGGAGGGCATCGATTGCAGCACCTGCCGTCCAACTGGTACTCAGTCCTGTTGCAGACGGGCCCCTGGGCCAAGGCCAGGCCCTGCAACTAGAAACACCGCAGGGGATTAGTGGCCCCGCAGGCACCTCCTCCCAATTTCCTTCCGCCAGCCTGCAAGGGCTGGGAAGGCCGAGTTCCCTCTCAAGCAACCTGGGCAGGGTATGTGCTGGTCCCCCCATCTGGCAGGCTCAGCCTTCAGGGTTTGCTCTTCCCAAAGCCGCCTGCGAGGGCCAGGCAGGACCCAGCTTTAGCAACCGCTGGGCTGCTAATGGAAGAGCACCCTCCCCGCCACAGCAACCTCCCAGGAAAGTCCCACTTCTCCCCTGGGCCTCCTGACGTAACTGGCGGGGGGGACGGACGGACACCAGGCTTCTGCTCCCCCCTTTCCCTTAGCCCAGAAGCCAGCCTATCCGGAGGGGGATCCCGAGTGCCAACCAGCCCACCTCAAACCTTGGGAACCATTTCTGGCTGTATTCCACAGAGGGACGGACACATTTCGCTTAACCTCATGTCAGGCCCCCAAATCAGGAAAGGCAGGTGGAGTTTCTTCTGAGCAGTTTCCTTTATGGTTCCTCACCCACAGTCAGAAACTTGCCAAACTAAACCAACTATTTGCATATTATAAATAACCCTCTAGGGTTATTTATAATAATCTCTAGGGAGGAGCCCCCTCAACTGCCTTCCTCCCCAACTCACTCTGATGCCTCTTTGCCCTCTGAAATGCAGCCCACCCTTTGGGAATCCAGGCTACGTTCCACCTCCCTTTTTTCATTCACTGGCACCATCCTAGTGAACCGTTAGGGAGCCAACACACTGGCTACGTTGCCTCAAACTGGACCACGAAGGCACTGGGTGAATGGAGCACCCCATGCTTCACAGACCCAGTAAGAGCACACCAGGGGGTGCAGAGACGGTGGTGGGGTGGGGGGAGGATCTGAAGAGCATGGCTAACCCCCCCCCACACTGAGTCTGAGTCCTACGTCTAAAAGGACCCGATTCTGCCAGGCTAAAAGACGATTCCCGCCCTTTGCCTTCCCCCAGGGGACTGGCTTCCCTCTGTGCCAGCCAGCCAGGACGGGGGAGCGGGGGGCTCCTGGCGCTTAGAAGTCCGGTCAGAGACGAAGAAGAGCCCCTTCTTTGGCCTAGTAGCTCTGGTTCAGCTCTAAAAAATGCCGAACGCCGCCTGGGTGACTCTCCTCGCAAGGGCGGCGGTGGGGAAAGGCGGAGGAGCATGAGTGGGTTTCCCCGCCGGGAGGTCTCAACAAAGGCGGGACATCAACATCTAGGAAAACTAAGCATGTAACCGAGCCTGCCGGAGAGATCCGGACTCTGGGGGGAAGCCAGACCGACCAGGCGGCAGCGCCCGGGCTCGGCTCGGCTCGAGCTGCCGCGGAGAAGCCCCGGCGCCGAAAGGGGAACTCGGGCGGGGAGGCGGCTGGGCGTCACTCGCATTTCGGGACGGCGCCAGCAGGGACTCGCGGGGCGCGTCGGGCAGAGCGCGGGGCGGCCGTCCCGCCGGGCGAAAGCAAAACTTACCGTCAGCAGAACCGCCGCGCTCAGCCCCGCCGACCACCTTCGCCCCTCCATCGGCACCGCCTCGGCCCTCCGCCTCCATGCCGAGACCTTTATAGGCGCGGGGAGGCGGCGGGGCGCTCGCCGGCCCATCGGGTGGGGCGGCCGAGCTTCCAGGGGCGGCGCCGCAGTCTGGCCGACCCTCGGACCCGCCTGCCGGGAATCCCCCGGAGAGGGAAGTCCCGAGCTCGGTCAGCTGCGGCAAGTCCCCCCCGACCTCAGGTCGCCGGTCCTTTTCCTACAGGGCGCCTCTATGAGCTGAGACTGTGGTGGGGCAGGGGAACCCTCGGAGCCACAGCAGCAAAAGGGTCTAGGGGTCGATCGCCTACCCCCCCTCTCCGGTCGTTGTGTGAAAGGGCAGCGTTCCGAAGGCGTCGGATGGGCAGGACGGTCAGGGGCCCGGCGAAGAGCTGCTGCCGCTGCTGCCGGTTTCCGAAGCGGGCGAGAGGCGGGGTTCATCTCAAGCAACCAAAGAAAAAACGGAGTTGGAAGGGACAAAACGGAGTTGGAAGGGACCTTGGAGGTCTTCTAGCTCACCTCCCTGCATTCTAGGTTGCTTCTCTATTTGTTTAGTTTCCATCCTTTCTGGTACTTTGGAACCCAGGTTGACACCCCTCCCTTCTTTGGGGCAGCCCCTCGGATATTGCAACACTGCTATCAGATTAGTTCTTTTCAGATGCAGATCAACGAAAGGGACCTGTAGGCCACCTAGTTCACCCCCACCCCCCAAGCCTTCCGAGCGAGGAATTTGCACTTCCACGTGGCTTGTCTGGTGAATCTGATCATGGAGCGACCTTGCCCAGGCAAAAGGACTGGGGAGACCCCCCTGCAGCAGAGCCTAACCATCCGGGGAGGAGTGCCGCCACCTGCTGCAGTGGAGGAGATTCCCCTGCCCTGGGAGAAGGCCGGAGGGGTCCTGGGGACCCCCATAGTGCCTCCGCTGCTTTCAGGCATCATCCCCAATGGGAGAGGGGTGGCAGCTTGCCTATCAGGTTTCCCCACGGCTTTGGGTTTGGGGCCATTTGGAGTGATGCAGCATCCAGCGCCTCAGCTCGGAGCCTCAGGAAAGGTCACCCAACCCCCATTGGTCAGCTGAAGGGGCCACAGTTGTCCCTCCCACTTAAGATTGGAGGCAGCCCCGTGGCTGATGTCATGGGGAGGGGTCTCCACTCCCTCTTGTCATGGCTCAGCCACAAGCCAACTGTGGAGGGGACAGTGAAATTCTGCACCCCAAATTCTAAAACCAGAACCCAAGAGGGGAAGATAAGCCGAGGAAATAGCCCCTCACCCCCCCGCCCAAGCCTGGGGTTTTCCATCTGGCAGGGTAGAGAGGAATGTCCCCCCCATCCGGGACTCAAAACCCCAGTAGGGGCCACTTCCCCATTTGGTGCTACGCTTGGCTGGAGGCCTGCTGGGAAAAGGCCCGGGGGGGGGGGGCTGTGGGTGGCCCCACAGCCTTGGAAAGCCCCTCCCCATTCCCCAACTCTTCAGCAGAAAAAGCCCCTACAACTGCTCCTCTCCCTCAGTTCAGTTTGCTGACATATGCCCCCCCCACTTTGTGAAAGCTCTATTTACAAGGATAGGAAGGGGCTACTGCTGTCCTGGGCACCAGACACCTCCCCCCCACTAAGTAAATTCTGAAAGCAGGAGGACAAAGCACGTGGTTGACCATGCTGAGCTCCCCCCACCTGCAGGTGCCCATCAGTTGAGACACTTTTATTAATTAAATGTTTGCTGCCCATCTTGCTCCAGGCAAATTTTTCCTGGAAATGCTAAATGACTCAGTCCCAGCTCATTTCATTCTTATGGGTTTCCTGACAATCACTGGACCGGCTTCCCTCCAGAGGTTGTTCATCCCTGGAGGATTTGAAGAAGAGAACCGGACAGCCAGGGGGCTGCACTGGAGCTCCCTTTCAGCCTGTTGGAAGAAATGTCCATCATGGTTCAGTTCCAAGTGGGGAAAAAGACACTGGAAACATGGAGGCTGCTTGGAAAGATGGTTTCGTGGTGGACAAGACCACGTGGCTTGGAGCTACTGAGTGAGGGGAAAAAAAGGGAAGGAACGCTGCGGGTCCCTGGGGTTTATGCCCTCTGTTGGGATTTGAATCTGAGCTTGTGTTCGGATTGGTGGTCAGGCTCCCACGGGACAATGCCGGGGCAACTCTGTAAGCTGTCCCGAGTCCCAGGCTTGGTTGAGCCTTGCTGGGTAATGATGTAATGAAAGGGCTTTGGGCAATTCCTATTATAGGACTACCTGGAGTAGATCTTTGTTATGTAGAATAGACTGGCTCAGGCCAGAGTAATGGCCCATTAGCAAAGGGGGGTGGGGGGGTTGAATTTCTACTTCTCTTTTAGGGAAAGTATTCTGCCTTTTTAGTACATCCTAAACTATTTCGTTTTCCTAGGAGAGGGCTGGATTTTAATTTCCAAAAGCCCCACCAACTGGGGCACCTGGGAGGAGATGTGTTTCTGAGGGCAGCAGGAAAAGCAGCCTCGTCTACATCCGCCACGCAGCCCAAGGATCGTGCAAGGGGCCCGGTCAGGGAGGGTCCAAACCGGCCCGGAGGGACCCCGACCAGGCAGAGGCTGGCGGAGGTGGGAGGGAGGCGCCAAGGACCTCCGAAAACAAAGGCGCTCCGGCCCTTCTTGATTGTACCCTATGACTATCATTAAGTGTTGTACGTTCTGATTCTTGATTCTGAACGAATGTTCCTTTTCTTTATGTATACTGAGAGTATTTACACCAAGACAAATTCCTTGTGCGTCCAATCACACTTGGCCAATAAAGAATTCTATTCTCTCTTCCGGCCAGCCGCCCTGAGGATTGTGGGAGTTGAAGTCCGTGGCGCCGCGAGGGAGGCCAGACGAAGGCGCAGGGGCGGATTGGGCAGCACCAGAAGGAAGGGGCGGGGCCGCGCTCGCGCGGTCTTTCGCGACGGGCGGGTGGCCCGGAAGCGGAAAGGCCGCCACACCCTCCGGTGGGCGACGCGTCGTGGGGGGGTGAGGAGGCCGTTACCGTGTGGTGAGGCGAGAGGAGCACGGCCAGGCCAGGCCCGGCCTCCCGGTGAGTGAACGAGCGAGCGCGGCGGCGTCCCTCGGCGTGCGCGGGGCGGGGCGGGGCTCACGCGTGCGGGCGCTCCTCCCCCTCCGGGAGGCCGGTAATAAACGCTCCTTCCCGCCTGTGGCTGTTGTGTTCTTTGGCGCTCGTGCCCGACTCCTCCTCCGCGCGCGCTCGCCCGCCCGACGGCCCCCCTCCCCTCGCCTCAGGTGGAAGCGCGGCCAGGGCGCCCCCACCGCGCGGAGCCCCGGCATCCCCTCCGCCGCCGGACGGGCCCTCTGGGCCTTGGAATCCCGTCCTGCGAAGCGTCGCCGCTCTCGGAGCCCTTCGGCGGGTGGGGAGGGAGGCCTTGCAGCTGCCGCTCCTGTCCCCGGAGGGCCTCCCTCTCGGAGCTCCGCCTTTGCCCCGGTCGAAAAGGGCCGGCGGGAGCCTGGGCCGCTGGGTGGGGGTCCCTCCTCCGTCGCCCTGCCTGCCGCGGGAAGGGCCTGGGGGCCTCCGGCTCCTCCCTGGGAGGGTTTCTTGCGTCCACCTTCGGTGTTTCGCCGCCTGGATCGCCGCGGCCGTATCCCCGGATCCCTTTGCCAGGGCTTCGCGTGAGAGGCGGCGGGAGGCGCTCTGGCGAGGCTGCTGCGCCTTCATCCCTCGGCTCCGACCGGCCTTTCCCTGGGCCGCTCTCCCGGCCAGAGCCCCGCGCGCCTGTGTGTCTGCATCTCGGTGCGATCCCGGAACGCCCCCCCCCCCCCGGCCACGTGCCCCCTGGCCCCGTTGTCGCGCGGCGTCTTTGGAGGCCTCGTAAAGAAAAGGTTGCCCCCCCCCCCCCCCCCCGCTCTCCCTTGAGGCGCTGAAGGGGCGGCTGGTGGGCGACTTGGGACCCTCCGGGAGAATCAGATAACAGAACAGATACTCAGAGTTGGAAGGGACCTTGGAGGTCATGTAGTCTAACCCCCTGCCCAAGCAGGAAACCCTACACCATGTCTGAGAGATGGCAGTCCAGTCTCTTCTTAGAAGCCTCCAGCGATGAAGCTCCCACAACTTCCGAAGGCAACTTCTGTTCCAGGGGTTGATGGTTCTCTCTGTCAGAAAGTTTCTCCTTATTTCCAGGTTGAATCTTTCCTTGTTCAGTTTCCATCCATTATTCCTTGTCTGGGCTTCAGGAGCTTTGGAGAATAGCTTGACCCCACTCCTCCTCCCTGTGGCAGCCCCTCAAATACTGGAAGACCTTCTCTCCTGTTTCCTCTGGTCCTTCTCTTCCCTAGACTAGCCAGGCCCAGTTCCTGTAACTGTTCTTCATTTTTTTAGTCTCCAGTCTCCTCACCAGAGGGGCGAAGCAGAGCTTGGGGGGGAGGGGGGGGGAAGGCACTTCAGCCAAGCTGGGCCTTTGGGGACAGAATACAATTCCCAGCAAGCAAAGGCTGCAGCCCGAAGAAGAGCCAATGCCGGTTTTGGGGCATTTCTGTAGAAGTGCCTGGTAACTTTAGATCTATAGCCGACAAGCAGAAACAAAAGACGGGACAAAGGAGGAGATGCACACGAGAGGCCTCAGCTGGCTGGCCTGCCTGCCTTCAAGCCACGTGTGAGGACTGGGGCTGCTCGGTACAATCAGCCAACAAAAGGTTTAAAGTGTTGAAGAGAAAGGACTCTGGATCAGCATGCTAGGATTACTCCGAAAACTGGAAAGGAAGAAGCGGCTCCCCCAGAAGAGGCAACCACCAGACTCTGCCCCGCTGGCTCAGAGCAGGTTGCTGGAGAGCCACTGAGAGCAGCCCCTAGAAGAAAGAGGGGTGGCCTGAATGCCACTGCAGCCTCTTCAGCCTTTATTATAGTGGCTTTTCCCTTCCTCCTTCCTTCCTTCCTTCCTTCCTTCCTTCCTTCCTTCCTTCCTTCCTTCCTTCCTTCCTTCCTTCCTTCCTTCCTTCCTTCCTTCCTTCCTTCCTTCCTTCCTTCCTTCCTTCCTTCCTTCCTCCAATAAGCTTTTGCTTTGAGGAAGGAGGCCAGGAGGCATATTTCTTCCCTATTTCCCCACCCACCTCCAGAGCTAGGAAGCGGGAAGGTGGTGCCCACATGGCTCTCCCTCCCTTTCATCCTCCACAGCCAGACGGGATGAAAAGGTCTGAGAGTTTAGTTTAGTTTATTTTATTGTCACTGCACCTAGTACAACGAAATCAAACACCATCTTCAGTGCACATCATGACTATGAAAATAAACACAAAACACACATCCTTCACCCTCCACTACATTGAACCGAAAGCCCCCGACACCACACCAACACTGTACTATACAGTAAAATTCAACAGAGCTACTGCCCTGGGATAGAAACTGTTTTTCAGCCTATTTGTCCTTGTTTTTATTATCCTGTACCGTCTGCCAGATGATGGTAGTTCAAAAAAGGCTGCCCAGGATGAGATGAATCTTTGAGAATGTTTTGAACTTTCTTAAGGCAGTGGGAACTCTAAAGCTCTTCCAAAGAAGGGAGAGGGCAACCAATGATCCTCTGGGCAATGACATTAACCCTCTGGAGTGCTTTCCTATCTGCCCCTGTGCAATTGGCAAACCATACAGAGGTGCAGTAAGTTAAGATGCTCTCTCTGGTGCAGCGGTAGAAGGTCACCAGCAGTTTTTCATTCAGTTGTTGTTTTCCGAGAAGTCTCAAGTAGTATAATCTCTACTTTGCTGGGCCCTTTTGACCAGGGCTGCAGGTCAGGTCCTCTTTTAGGGTAACACCCAGAAACTTAAAACTGGCCACTTGCTCCACTTGGTCTCCATTGATAAGGCAGCGGATCTGGAGAAGCTGCTAGCAGGTTCCTATCACCCGGATCGCAGCAACGCAGGGGCTGAACCAGGAGAAGCCCTGCAGCTAGAAATCCTTTTCCCCTCTTCAGACTGTCCTCGGTTTAGACTGGGATTGCCATGGCAGATCAATGCAGTCTTAAATGAGATGCCGTTTGACTGCACTCCCAGCATTCCCCATTGTGGTCATTAACTGAGAATCGTCATGTGACTGGGTGGGAGTGCGTGATGTTGAGTTGGCTCTGCCCACCCAGGTTTTGTGGCTCCAGGTGTTTTTTTTTCCCGTGGGAAACTGGTCGAAATGGTTCTTTTGAGTGTTGACCTACCCCAACCCATTCCAGGCCTGGCCCCTCAGACCCCAAGCCTCTTTATGGTAGCCCCCTCAACCAATCCCAGCCGCAGCGCCCCAAGACCCCTGCCGTCCCCTGCCCCAGCTGCCCTCTTGCCCCCATTGTTGGCGAGGCATGCTCTTTGTGCCACACCTGGAGCTGCTCCCTGGCTTGCCTCGGCTTCTTGGGTGCACCAGGGTCCCCTGCCCAGCCCAACTTCTAGTGGTTGCACCTGGATGGATCTAGCAGGACCGGTGGCCCCAGAGGGAAGGTGGCCACAAGCAGGCGATGGGGAGAACTGCTGTAATTCTAGGGGGCCCTGGGGCGGGCAGCTTCCACCGGCCCTTGCTGGGCTTACTCTTGGGGTAGATCTGCAAGGTGGCTTTCCACCTTCAACCAATTTTAATCAGAATAGAGCTGGAAGGAACCTTGGTGGTCATCCAGTCCAGCCCCCTGCTCGAGACCCCATTCTGTTTCAGACAGATAGCTGTCTAACAGCCGGGAGTTCGATCCTGACGGGCTTGAGGTTTACTCAGCCTTCCTCCCTCCGTGGTCGGTCACATGGGGACCCAGATTGTGTGTGTGTGTGTGTGGGGAGGGGGAAGGTGCTGACTGCTCAGAGAGGGCTGTGAAGCCCTATGGAGCCCTACACGAGCGTCAATCTTATTGCTAAAGAGACTTTTATTTGGTCGGGGAAGTGGCTTCGTGTCCCTGTGCTCCGCCTGGCTGCGTGTGCCGGCCGATGTGCCAGCAGAGCTGTGATTGGGCCCATGCCTGGGGAGAGAAGCGGCTTCCCCTTCGGAGGCAGTGGGGGGGCAGCCCTGCGGAAGCCCTTCCAATCCAGGGGGTGGAAGAAGGGCTCCGGGTGGCCCCTCCGAGGAGCCCCATCTCGGGGCTGGCTGGGGACGAAGCTGTGAGGGGCCTCGGGGGTCTCTGCGTGTGTCGGCTCCCTTCAGGGTCTCCCTCTCCCCTTCTGCCTCCTCTCCTCCGAAGACAAGGGGGGCCCTTGGAGAGGCCTCTGCTCCTCATTCTGTGTGGTGAACTGGCAGGCCTTCCGCCTGGGGACGGCTCTGGGGCCAGGAGAACCTGCCTCTCCAAACGGCTGAGCGGGATGAGGCTCCTACTCTCACCCGGGGGTGGGGGTGGGGGGAGTATTTCCAGAGGCCTGGGGAGGCAGGTCCCACCCAAGTTCCCCCTTTGCTTCCTTCTCTCTCCCTTCAGAAGCAGCCCTCCTTCTCCTCTTCGCCATCCTTTTCTGCGTCTCTGGAAACAGCCATTTAAAGGGGGGGTGGTGGCTTTGTTTCCGTATATTCAGGTTTCTGTACTTAAGGGAGGCAGTTGATGGAGCTTGACGGCCGGGGTCCACCGGGGAAGGACTCACTTCCCAGCCCGTTTTGTCTGTCTGTGGGGGCTGCGCTGGGTTCGGTGCAAGGCTGCTGGGGCCTTTGGGTGCTGAAGCCGCTCGCATCCCCCTGGCAGGGGAGGAGCTCAGCCGTGTTGGGGGCAGGAGGCCCCCGGCTGCTGGGCTGCCTCCCAAGGGAGGCCTTCCCCGTCCGTCTCTGCCTGCCGGATCCTGGATGTAAATAAAGGTTTTCCGACGCTCGTTTGTTCCTTGCGTGGATTTCCTGGCTTCACGTTGTTGCTTTCTTTTCAATATACTGACAATCTTCTCTTTGTTTCATAGCATTGAACAGATGGGTTGATTATTCTTTTCAGATATTAATAAAGCAGCGGAAAGAAGAGAAATGAATAAGCCTCCCTCAAGGTCCAGCCCATCGCGAAGGTAAAGTACTCTGAAGCCCCCAGTTGCCTGGCTGAGCCTCCCAGGCCCCGGTGGAGCCTCTCTTTCCGAGGGGAATCTGGGGGGATTCCCGGCCTCTTCCTGAGGGAGGAGAGCCTGCCTCTCTCTTCGACTCGGGGGCCTCCCTGGGGAGCGCCTCGGGTGGCCCCGCCATGGGCCACCCTGGGGGTTGCGTGCGTTGAGGGCAGAGGCCTCAGGGGAGCAGCTCCCCTTATGGAGGCGGCCCTGGTTTGCCACCACGTTGCCCCGAAGATGGACGCGAGATCTCCTTTGGCAGAGGATTCTTCCGCCCTCCCTTGGCACTCCAGCTGCGTTGTGCCCACCACGTTGGCATCAGCACAGAACTGTGCAGCCTCTGACCTGAAGACCCTTCCCACCAGGGCAGGAGCTGGGACGTGCCGGGGGAGCCTGGGCCTGGCTTTGTCTGGAGGCTGTGGGTAGCGCGCATGCGGGCGCCTGGGCGTTGCCTTGACCTGGCGCCGGTGGGAAGAAGCGACAGGGTGGAGGGGGTCATCTGGTTGGAGTTCTTCCGGAACCCCCGTCGCTTGCCCACCCCACATCTGCCGAGCGCAGCGGAGGGCATCGCCCCAACTTCTCTTCACGGTTCTACCTGCTGTTGTCCTGCCCCAAGTTTGCCTGGCTCCTCTTGGGCATCCTTTCCGATTCTCTGGCCCTTCTTGTGTCCCCCTGGACTTTGCGACATCAGACTTTACTCACGTGAAGTCCAAGAACCCCCAAGGTCACCCTCTCAATCGGCACAAAGCTCTCGGTGAGGGGCCCCACCTACTCAAGTGCCGTTTCCCCCCGTCTCTGGATTCTCCGCGGGTCGCTGTGCAGGGAACAGGGCAGGGAACTCTTCCAGTTACTCTCCCTGCGGCTGTGGAGAGGCAGCCGGGGGCCCAGGAGCCCTGGTGCTGCCTTGGATGGTTTGGCCCTTCTGGAAGACGGGGCTCTCCCTGCCTGTCTCTCGGGAGGTTGGTCTCACCAGGGCCGTGTCGGGGCTCCCGGGAAGTGCGACCTTTTCCAAGAGGGGAGTTGCTCCAGGCTAGGGGGGTGTCTCCTCCCTCCCTCCCAGATGCTCGGCCTCCACCAGCCACTGGCTTTGGTGGCCCCATAAACTTCCTTTGGGGCCAGGTCCAGAGGCTGAGCCCCCCCCCCTCCCCGGGGCTGCTCACGCCAGCCTCCTTGTGGGGCTGTTCATGCTTGGGGTCAGGGAAGGGAGGGACGTGTAGTGCTGAAGGCGCCTCCAGTCCTCTTTCCTGCCTTGGGAATCTTCCATCCTTGTGCTGTGCGCTGCTTGCTGGCTTGCTCTGGAGAGCAGCACTAGGCCACGTGCCCCAGAGGGAGGCCGAGATTGCGTGGCTGCCTGCCTAGACGTGGACCTGGACCCCTGCCTGGCTGACTCTCCTGACCCCCTTCCCTCTTAAGGGCTTTTCCCGGTCCGTCCGGCAGGGAGCCCGTCCCTTTCAGCGAGAGAGATGCACGGAGGGACCGCTCCCCCAACCGGGGGAGCCCACGCCGGGATGGCAGGAACGGCCGAGATTCCCGGGACGGACGGGACCTTCGGGGGCGAGAGTTGCGGGGCTCCAGAGATCACCGAGACCCCAGGGATTCCCGGGAGGCGCAAGATTCCCGAGAGCCTCCCTACGACCGCTACAGGGAGGCCAGGGAGCCCCCCTACAGGTAGGCGCAGGGGGCAGGCGGGCTGCGGGGGAGGGGGCAGGCCCCGCCCGGCTGACGGGCTGCTGCTTCCCTCTGCAGGAGAGAGGAAGGCTACGACCGCTACGCCCGGATGGACGACTATTGCCGCAGGCGGGAAGAGCCCTCTTACGACCGCTACGTGGCCCCCCGCAGTGGGGACGCCCTGGACAGGCCCACCCTGAGCAACGAAGGTCAGGCCATGCCCGGCGGCTCATGGGGGGTGGGGTGGGGGAGGCGAGGGCCGCCCTCATTCCGGCCACCTTCCCTGCAGAACGCATGAAGAGAGAGGAGAGGCGCCGGGAGGAGCTCTACCGCCAGTTCTTTGAGGACATCAAGAAGTGCATTGACGTCGAACGGCCGGTGGATTGCTCCGTCATCGTGGTCAACAAGCAGACCAAGTAGGGGGATGGGGGGCCCAGGCTGTCCGACTGGGCTGGGCAGGACCGGCCAGGGGCTCCTTTCAAGGGCCCTGGCGGTGCCCTCTGACGGACGTTGTTCTCTGGGCTTCTGCCCGACGCAGGGATTACGCCGAGTCGGTGGGGCGCAAGGTGCGCGACCTGGGCATGATGGTGGACCTCATCTTCCTCAACTCAGAGATGTCCTTGCAGCAGGCGCTGGACGACGTCAGCCAGGGGGGCTCTGCCTTCGCCATTGTCATCACCCCCCAGCACCAGGTCCACCACTCCTGCACCGTCAACATCATGTTCGGCACCCCGCAAGGTACGGGCTCCTCCGCCGGCCCCCCACGGTGCGTCCAGCCCCCCCAGTTGCTTGGCTGGAGCCTGGCTGGCCGGCTCAGCGGTTTGATCAAGCAGGGCATAATTGGCATCGCGCCAGCTGCCTGGGGTGTGTGTGTGTGTGTGTGTGTGAGGCTGTGTTTGTGGTTGACAGAAAACCTCTTTCTGGCCTCAATTAAGCCTCCACCCCCCCCCCCAAAAGCAGCCTGGAGTTGCTGCAGGAGTCGAACTGTCTTCGGCACTCTTTGCCTTCCTAGCCCTCAGAACTCACGAGACCAAAGTTGGGTCATTGGGCTGCTTCTTCATCTGGAACTTTATTTTAAGGGAGAATTTGAGGAGGGAGGCTGACTCCCGGGTCTTGGCCAGGAGACCCTTGGCAGAGGCTGGTCAGGGAGCCTTCAGAGAGATTAAAGAGCGCCGTGTGGGGAGGGGGGCTGCAGGAAGGCCCCTCCCTCAGTCCGGTCCCTGGACCTGCCCGGGTTTATCCTCCTGCTTCATACAGATCCGTTTTCGTTCCGATTGATTGATCTTCTAGTTTGCTTTCAGTTGTAAGCTGCCCAGGGCAGAGAATTGGCAGTGGGGGCGGGGACTCAGGGCGGCTTCTCTCCCTCCCACGCAGAGCACCGGAACATGCCGCAGGCGGACGCCATGGTGCTGGTGGCCAAGAACTACGAGCGCTACAAGTCCGAGGTCCGCGAGAAGGAGCGGGAGGAGATTGCCAGGCGGGCGGCCAAGATGGCCGACGAGACCATCCTGCAGGAGCGGGAGCGCCCCCTACCGGCCGACGAGGGTCTCCGCGGGGCCCACCCCCCAGCCATGCAGGCCCTCCTGAACCTGCTGGCGGACAACCGCTACCTGACCGGGGAGGAGACGGACAAGATCATCAACTATCTGCGGGAACGCAAGGAACGGCAGCTGCGCGCCACCACCGAGCCCCTTACGGGTAAGCCCCGCCCCTTTCACCCCTTTCACAGAACGCTGGGGGGGGGAGGGCAATGGAGGTGCCCAAGGCTGTGGGGCAGGGCTCACCTTGCGGCTTCCCTCCTCGCAGCTTCGCTTCCCAGGCAGACGATGGGAGCGGCGTCAGGGTCCTTGGGGCCTGCTTCCCAGGGCCACCAGAGCATCCAGCCTCTGCCGGCCTCGGCCGCAGCGACCGTGCCCTCCAACCCTCAGCAGGAGCTGCAGGCCAAGATCCTCAGCCTCTTCTCCAGCGGGGCGGCCAGCGGGGCGGTGAATGTGGCGGCCGGGGGCAGCTCCGGTGGGGGGGTGTCTCCGAACGCAGGGTTTGCATCCGGGCCCAGCACGCCCGGCCGTGGCCCCCAGCTGGGCGTGGCTGGAGGCTCCCAGTCTCAGCAGCGAGCTTCCTCCCAGGGCGCCCAGTTCTCCAGCCACCCGGGTTCCTCCAGGACGGGCGGTCCCCGGCCTTCGGCTCCCCCACAGCCCTCCCAGCCCCACTACCAGAGCCGGGCCCCTGCACCCAACAACATGGCTGCCTCGCGCCAGGCCCCATCCCTGGGGATCAACTTCGACAACCCCAGCGTGCAGAAGGCCCTGGACACCCTGATCCAGAGCGGCCCCGCCCTCTCCCACCTGGTGAGCCAGTCGGCTGGCCAGTCCCGGGCGGGGCCCCCTGCCCAGCAGGCCTTGGGCTCCTACCAGCGGCATTACTGATGCCCGCTGCTGATCGTGTCCCCCTCTCCTCCCCGGGCAGACTGGGGCTGGAGAAGGCAGCGAGCCCCCCCCAGCCTGCTCCTTCCTTGTCAGTTCCCTTCCGAACTGCACCCTCCAGGGTGCAGTGGTCCAGAGCTGGCAAAAGGGGCGGGGTGGGAGGGGGGCTTAGGGGCCAGACTGTCTGGCTGCCTGAGAGGTTTTCTGGCTGGCCTGTGCCCCCCCCCTCCCCCCTTCCTTTCTGTTTAATGTTGTAAAATTTGAAAGTTCACTTTTGGGGCAGCTCAGATTCTTTCCCAGGTGGCTCTTGGCAGAGGCTGATTCCTGGAGCTGTTCTGTTCTTTGATGGTTCGGTTATGTAGAGGCAGAGCACGTAACTTTTTAATAAAATTTACATAACGCCTGTGTATGGAAGTAGGTGTATATATACGCCCATGTATATACTAAAAGTGGCTGCTTCAGTTATTTCAGGCTGCGGCTGCTGGAACATCTGGGGGGTTTCTTTTGTCTCACGAAATGCCACAGATTAGTTGCCACGGCGGCCACGTCCCCCCTTGGCCTACCACGGAACGTCTGGGGCCCACTTGGCGGTTCCACCCCCAGCCCAGTTCATGGGATGGGGGCTCCCACCTTTCCCTCCAAGGGCGCTTCTCCAAAGGCAACTGGAAGCAGAGTGGGAGAAGAAGAAACCCAGGAACTGCATGGCCTTCAGGATAATCAGGACCTCCCCCGACATCTCCTGCCTTTCCTGAGCCCAAGGGGGGTGGGGGTTCCCTTTAGGATCAGCTCTTGCCCGACCTGAAGGTGGCCGGGGGGCTCCTTCCCTCTCCTTGCAGGCGGCAGCCTCCTCTTTCATTTGCCTTGGGGCTCTCCAGCCCTTGGCTGGGCCTTGATTTCTGCTCGTGTGGATGCTTTAAAAGTACCAGGCCCTCTGCTCACCTCGTCCTCTGTCTCCTCCATTCCCTCTGGAATTGTGGCCTGCCCGGAGGGCCGGTTTTCCTGAGGGGGCGGGGAGGGAGGGAAGGTGCGGTGCCAGTCCGCCCTGCGAGCATCCCAGGAGGGGGCAGCCTTGTCTTCCCTGCGGCTTGGAGAGAAAAGGCCCTGCTTTTTCAGGCCCCTCTCCTGAGCACCGCCTGGTATTCCACACAGGCACACCAGATTCAGGCCAGTGAATAGGACGAGAACAGTTTGACCTGGAAAAGCCCGAACAAACTTTCCTCCTTCAAAGGGGCCGCAGCTTCTCTGATTCAGAGGGTTTCCGTCATCTACCCACCGCCTCCTCTCAATGGCTCCAAGGTGGCTTTCAGTCCAGAATAGCCGCCAACTGCCTGGCAGGAATAGTGACCAAAAGAAAACCAAAAATAACAACGGGGGGTGGGGGAGGGGAGGCGAAGGAATCCTGGCAGTGAAGTTGAAACGGGGGCTGCTGCGGTGCAGGGCGGTTCCTGGCCGGCCCTGGGGAGCCGAGGCCAAGTGGGGAGGAAACGGCTGCTCCACTCTGGGCAGGAGTGCTGGGGAGCAGCGGGTGGGCCAAGCGGCTAGGTGGGTGCTGGCCATCAGCTGCACAGATGAAATCCAGGGCCTTCAGGATAATGGGCTATGGTGTCCTGGGACGTCTGAGAGGTGGTGGAAGTCACTGGGGGGGGGGCTGCTGCCTGGAGCGATGAGCACCAGCCTGGCCCACATTCTGGTTCCTCGGAAGTCCAGGGCGGCCCAGTTTCCCTTCTGTCAATCCCGCCCTGTCCTGCCAAGAGCCTTGGGGGGGAGGGGCAGCTGCTTGCCCTGCGTTCGAGGCAGGAGTGGGCTAGGGGCACAGGAGCCCCCACCAGGCACCAACCCACCCCTGGATCCCAGCCAGGCTGGATGTGGCCCCACCCCCCGATTGAGGCCTCCCCTTTGTGCTCCCATCGTTCCCTGCTCTCCCTTGCAGGGCAGGGCAGCCTGCTTACAGCATTCCCATCCCCTGGAATTGGGGAGCGAGCAGGGCAGGGACCGGGGGGGGGGGGAGGTCTGCTGGCAGAGCAGAGCCCTGCTTCGGAATGGGGGCGGGGGGGCTTCAGCAGCCGTGGGGCCCAGGAGTGTCCCTGCCCACAGAGGCGGAAGGGGAAAGAGGTCCACTGCGCTGGTGCAGTTCTCGGGAGGTTGAGAGCTTGTGGAAGAGCGGACCGGCAGTGCCATCTTGTGGAGGCTGCCTGGAAGAGGAGAGCTCCCCTGAGATGCCCGGCCAGACTCGGCCCTTGTCAAAGGGGACCAAACAGCTCCAGCAAGGAAATTGGGACAGAATACAGAGTAGGAGAGCTGAAAGGGACCTTGGAGGTCTTCTAGTCAAGCCCCTGCTAAAGCAGGAGATCTGTCCCATCCTGTCCCATCTCTTCTGGTTGAAAACCTCCAGTGGTGGAGCCCCGCAGGTTCTGGAGGCAACCCGTTCTGCTGATCAATTGTTCCCCATTATGCGAGCACTTCTCCTTCGTTCCGGGTTGCTTCTCTCCTTGATTCCTTAGTTCCGCCTGTTGCTTCTCGTCCTGCCTTCCTTCCTTCGGGGCTTTGGGGAATAGATTGACCCCCCCGCCTTCTCTGGGGCAGCCCCTGGAAGGCTGGATGGTTGTAGAAGGGAAGGGAAAAGGTTCTGGGAACAGGGATATCCGTCCCTGGAATAGTCCCCAGCTAGTGAAGGTCACCTGCTCTCTGCATGAGCAGAAGGCTGAGGCTCTTGGGAGCCTCTCGCTGCTCCCCCTCCCTCAGCCTGGAGGCGACTGGGGAAAATAGGGGGGTCTCTCCAGGCCCCTTGGAAGCCACTGGGGAGGGAGGGACCATCACGGAGCCTTCTCCTAATGAATCCCTGCCCCAGTTGAGGATGTCGGGGGGGGGGGGGGAAGCCCACCTGCAAGAGCGGTGCCCGACTCGCATCCCTCCCTCCGGTCGCCCCTTTTCCAAGGCCAGATGTCCTCGCCTCTTCGGCCTTTGGGGGGGATTCAGGCCAGCCCCTTTTCAGCACAGAACTGGCCTTTTCCCGCCCCAGAGGGCGACCCCTTCCTTGAGTTCCCACAGTGGCTTGTTTTTCCGCCACCAGGTGCTCCTTTTCCAGGTGGCCAGCTTCCCCCTGCTGAGACAGGCAGACGAGGCAAGGCAGTTCCCCCCCCATGGGGTTTGCCTCCTGCCCCGAGAGTGCTGCCCGTGTCCCTCCATGCTGGGCTTCTTTGTGGGCCCCGTTGTCTCCCTGCCCCCCTTCCCTGACTGGTTTTCTTCTTCCTTGAACGGGAGTCCCCCTTCCCTCCTGCTCCCTCTCGCCTCTCGTTCATGAGCTCCCCACTTTATTTTCTCCATTCCTCCTCCTCCTCCCCCACGTGGCCTCCTGAAGGATCCTCCCCTCCCTCACCGTGTTCGGAATTGAATTGAGTCCAATAAAGGGGGGCATTTGTAGCTCCTGGTGTTCCCTCAGCTTGGTTTTCTTGCAGACGCTTCATGGCCCAATTAGGTAACATCGTCAGTGTCACTGATCATTAACCCCAATGAGGTTCCCTCGTTTGAGTCATGAAAGGTCTGCAAGAAAAGGAGCAAGCGGCCCCTCTTTTCCACCAGACCCCCAACCCTCAGCAGACGGGCCCCCTTCACGCTCCCTAGGACTCTCCGGGCTGCCTCAGGGACAGCCTAATGCTCCACGAGAGCACCTCACTGGCCCCGCAGGATTTGCCTCCTGCACCACATCCCCTTCCCCAGCAGCCCCTCGGGAGCCTCTTCCAGAGGGTCTCGGCCCTGATCCTGCCTTTGCAAGGAGGTGTTGCTCCTGGAGGCTTTCTGAACACAAGGCCCCCGGGGGCAGCTAGGTGGGAATATTGAGTCTCTCACACACACACACACAGAGACAGAGACAGGCCTTCCATCAGGGCAAAGCGTCTTTTTGCAGGTGCCACTCTGGTTTGGGGATCCTAAGAAGACACGGCGGTGGGGGAACCTGACAGCCTGACTGGGGTGGGGCTTGTTGGGGCAGCCCGGAGGACAACAGTTGCCACGACCAGCAAGGGAAGGTGTAATAAAATCCTTTTATTGCATTTTGTGCAGACAGAAGTCTAGAAAACAAAGTATACGGTATAAGCCTCAACACAAGCAAAGAGGGGCCGTCGCCCCCCGGATACCAAACAGCACCGGCCACGCAAACACTCGCGGAAAGTAAACGCAAGCCCAATGCGCCTCCCTTGGGGGGACAACTCGGGTTATTTACAAAGAGTGTGGGGGGGTGGCATTGGGTTGCGCTGCACAAGGATTCCCTAGAACACAAGGCCTATGAAGAAGCTCACAACAGCTACAGCAAGATCTCACTGGAATCAAAGTCACTCGGATGGACAGAAAACGGGAGCTACAGTGACCGATTATAAAGGTACTTCAGGAGCTGACTGGTGCCACATTCATAACAAAGATATTGCACGGGAGCACGGAAAGAAAGGAGCTGTCGCTGACCCAGCCGTGGGGCCTCCTCGTTCACCCCTTGCCGCCTTGTGAGCGCGCCCTCCGGCCGGGAGGGGCAGCCTCTGCCTGGCGAGGGAGGGGGTGCAGCAACAGTACAGTGGGCTGCAGTCTGGATCCGTGGGGGGGAGCGTCCGAGGAGGCCGAGAGGCCGCCCCTCCCTGCTTTCCCAGAGCACCGAGGCGGCCTTGGCATCTTCCGTGCAGGGCTGCAGTTCCTCCTCCGGCTTTGGTCAAGGGGCCCTGGAAGCCCACACGCCAGAGGGCAGCAGGAGGTGGCGCTGGCCAAACATGCAGGGTCGGGAGTGGGGTCAGTGTAAACTGGCATGCAATGCTCCGGCTAGCCGGCTGTGGGGCCCTCTGGAACGGGAGCCTGGGAGGAGGCTTGCGGGGACAGAGGGGCACAACGGCCAGGAGACAAGCCTGGCCCCCTCCCCCGGGACGGCCAGAGGGAGGCTGGGCCTCTGCCAGCAAGCGAGAGAAGCCCGCCTGCCTTCCGGGGGGGGGGGGGGTGTGTCGGAGCTGTGTCCCTTGGAAAGTGCTGACAAGGGGCCTGCTCTTGGAGGGCAGAGTGCGTGTGAGAGAGGGAGAGGGCATCCCTCCATACATGAAGCATTCTCCAAAACTCCCCCCGGTCCACCCTCAGCTATGGGGTGGCTAGTCGCTGGGGGGGGAGGGAAGGGACAGCTGCTTAGAGGGTGGCCAGGGGTGGCCTGGAGCCAGCAGGCTGGACCAGGGTGGCAGGTCAGCTCTGCAAGGCAGGGAGGGGCCACTCTTGCCCTGAGAAGAAGCCTGGCTCTGGGGTGCCCTTCAGCCTCAGCACCCAGAGGACGGCCCCCCTGGGTGGCAGAGCAGGGACTTTGCTGTGGCCCCAGGCCGACCCAGGTGGGGGGAAAAGCCCCCCCTCCCATCCAGCCCATGAAGATGCTGGAGTGTCCTGGAGCCGCCCCAGCTTCCTCTCGGTTATTCTCACCTAAATAGGACAACTTTAAAAATAAGTCCTGTGCTATGTACAGAATATATATCTATATATCTATATATTTACAACCTCCCAGGAGGGAGGGCAGCGTTCTGCTTTTGGAGAACTATTCACATTGGTTAAAAGCTCCAGTTTCCCTCTTCTGGGGAGGGGCTGCCCCCAGGGGTCCAACGCACGTGTTTTGGTATAAGGTGAGGCACCAGAAACAGGGTGGGGGATGGGGACAGAAGCAGAGCACACCCCTCCCTTCCTACTGGGGTGGGGTGTGGGGAGAACTCTGCATCCAAGGGGGCAGCCGAGCTCCCCTCCGTTATCCCTGGGAGGGGCTCTGGGGTAGTGCAGGGCTTTCCGGGGGTCTCCCAAAATGACCCCCGGTCCTGCAGCTGTCCAGGGTTCACTAGGATCCTGACTTGAGGGGAGCCGCTGGCTGGAAGACCCTAAGTGCAACGGGGTTGAGGAACGGCAGATCCCCTTGCACACACAACCCCATTTGCACGTGTCTGTGTGTGTGTGTGTGTGTGTGTGTGAGAGAGAGAGAGAGAGAGAGAGATGGGAGCCTGGGCCGAAAGACAAACCAGAAGGGTCGGGGTTGCAAAGCTGCTACGTGGAGCCCTTTTTCCCTCCCTGGCCTCTGAGGGAGGGGCTGGTGGGGTTGGGGGTCAGGCCGGTGGAGGGGCTGGTCAGCTAAGCAAGGTTAGGCTGCCAAGAGGCCCCTGGCCCTGATTGCCTGGGGGGAGTGGCTCTCCTTGCTCCACAGAACCCCTGCCCCACCTCGGGTCCCAAGAGAGGGGCAGGGCCCTCAGGGGGGGCTTTCCCTGCGCAGAGAGGCCTGGCACAGAAGGTGGGGGGGAGAGGCCAGCGTTGGCAAGGGAAGCATGCTGGTGGCCTCGGCTGGCACCCTCTCCCCAACTGGGAGCCGGGCGGAGGGGCAGCCAGGAACCTCTCCGCCCCCCTTTGGCAGATCTGGGCCCCGCTGCTGTGGGTGGGGCTCCATCCTCCCAGCCCAAGACACAGGCAGGGTGGGGCTTGCTGCAGCTTGGGGCGGTGGGCACAAAGGGGGGGGCAAGGCTCTCGGGGCACAAACCTTTGGGCAAGGAAGGGCCTGGGCCAGCTACTCAGGAGTAGATGGTGATCACCTCCCGGCCCCCCCCACGAACCAGCAGCACCCGGTCCAGGTGCTCCGTCAGCACCTCCAGGAACTCCATATCTGGGGGGGAGTCAAGGCTTGTCTCTGCAGGAGCCGCTGTGCAGCCGAGCCCCTCCCCAGACCTTCCCCACCCAGGACAGCCGGAGCAGCACAGCCTGAGGTGTGGGAGGGGCCCCCTCCAAAAGGCCAAAGGACGCCCAGCCCCACCAGGAGCAGAAGAGCCCGAGGCAGGGGGCCTGGGGGAGGAGGCGGAGGCCCTGTGGGCCCAGGAGGGCTGGCAGGAAGGCCAGTGGAACCGGCTGCCACATGAAGTGGAGCTCTCCTGCCTTTGGAGGCTTCGAACCATTCTGGTGGCTCCTTCCCTGAGCAAAGGGGAGGGGTGGGCTAGATGACCGCTTAGGTGGTTTGCTGCTCTGCAGTTCTGACTTTAAAGGGGGCTGCCCTGGAGCCCCCGCAGTACTCCTTCCCCGGGGTGACCTCCACAGGCAGTGCTGGCGGCTCCAAAGAAGGCACCCCTCCTCTCGACGGGGCAGAAGCCCAGCCTGGTTGCTCTCCGGGAGACCTTGGGGGATGGAGCTCCCTCGGGCACGGAAGCCTTTCATCCGGCAGCCCCCAACCCCTTCCCAGCCCCCCCGGGTGGCCCCTCCAAGGATACAGTTCTCGTCCCCCTTGCGGTTCCGGGGGGGCCCCGGCATGTTGAGCAGCACCAGCTTCGCCTCCTGCGACTTCCGCACAATGGCCTCGTTCAGCCGGATGGCCGTGTGCATCCGCCTCACATTGGACTGGTTCCTGCGGGAGAAGACGGGCCGGTGGGCAGGGGCGGTCGTGCCCCCTGGGGCAGGGCCTGCCAGAGGGGGGCGGCAGAAGGGAGACCCCCTCCCCGAGCAGCCAACGGGCACTCACAGGCTTTCCCACTCCCTGGCAGCGACCGCAGCAGGCAGGAGCAGTGACGGAGGCAGAGGAAGGAAGGGAGAGTATGTCATTACTGGGGGGGTTCCCTTACCCCCCAAACTCCCCCCCTGTCTCCCCTCCCTGCTCACGGCTTCATGTTGAAGAAGTCCTTGATGCTCTCGGAGCTGACGGGGCTCTTGGCTTTGCTCTTCTCGGCCTCCTTCTCCTTCGTCCAGGTGAGGTGCACCTTCTCGGGGGCGACCTCGGCCTCGGCCTCCTCCTCTCCCCCCGGGGACTGCGGGTCCCCCGAGAAGCCAGTGGCATTCTTGTCGTGGATCAGCTGCACCTGTTGAGCGGCCGAGCAGCGTCTCAGCCCTCCCGCCTGCAGGGTGGCTGCTCCAGGCCTGGAAAGCTCGCAAGACGGAGCCACTTGGGCGCGACAGGTCCCAACCCCTCTTGCGAGGCCCCCTTCCCACAGCCCCCGGGAGGAGTTGAATCCCGGGTTGCTCAGCAGAGCTGCTATTATGGCTTTGGGGGTCTGCCTGAGCTGTGGTGGCTGGGAGGGGGAGGGGGAGGCCCTGAGGGATGCCTGTGTGCAGGGATGGATTCTACCGGTTTGGACCGGTTCTATGGAACCGGTTGTTACGATTCTGTGCAGTTCGGAGAACTGGCAAATGGCTGGCCCCTCCCCTCCCCCCCCAGTCAGTCCTTATCACGCATGCGCGACATCACTGGCTGCATTCCCCCCCCAGTCACTCCTTAAGGGTTGTTTTTTCCTTCTGACGATCAGCTGTTCTGATGATCAGCTGTGCCAGGATCCCTTTCACTGTCTGAACTGCTTCACCCAGGCAGCTTCCCTGAGGCCCAGGAGGCCAAAAAACAGAGTGCCGAGGAGGGGAGGGGAGGGGGCTGCAAAAAAAAAGAAGCCACGTCCACGTCCACTTAGTCACATGGCCACTCCCACCTAGCCAGATCCACAGAACTAGTAGTAAAACTATTTGCATCCCACCCCTGCCTCTCTCTCTCTCTCTCTCTCTCTCTCTCTCTCTCTCTCTGTGTGTGCATCAGCCCAACTTTTCCCCTTTGAGAGGCCCATCCTTGGGCTGCAGCTCAATCCCCATCCAGTCTCCCTCTCAATCACTGGAGAGAGAGCTGCTGCTGGCTGTGCCTAGGTGGGGGGCGGGTGGAGCCCCTTTGGGGAGGCCTGGATGTGTAGGCAGCCACAGGGTGGTCCATGGCAGAGGCAGAGGGGGTGGGGGGCATGCCCCACACAGGCTGGGGTTCCATCTCCTCCCTCCATGGCTCTTCTGGCCCCCGGGCTCCAGGGCCCCATGGTGGGAGGGAGAGGGAGATCCTGGAGCCCATCCAGAGGATCTTGGAGGAAAAAGCCTGAAGTGCTTTGGGTGCCTTTAACGTGGCAAAGGGGGTAGGGGGGAGGTTGGGTAGAAGCTGCTGAAGGGCTGCCCCACCGAAGAGGCTTTGGGGCCTGTCAGGAGCAGGACAACTAACAAGTTGGGCAAGGAGCCGCCCCCCAGCCCTTCCAATCCTGACCTTCCATGCCCCACCTCGGCCTGCCCTGCCGGCTCCCCCTCCCCGCTCCTGCCATTGCAGTCTCTGACAGCCCTCCCCCCCCCCCCCCCGGTGCTTGGCTGCCTTACCTCTTCTTCAGGCTTCTCCTCGCTCTCGCCCACCTGCTCGTCTGGGACACTGAGCCGCAGGTGGGTGTTGGGGGGGTTTTTGCGCCGGATGGAGCCCCGGGATTCGTCCGTGATGCTCTGGATCTGGGGCAGAAGGCAAGGCGGCTTCGGGCTCTGCTCAGATGCCAACCAGGCTCACGTGGAACGGATGAAATGGTGGCAGCACAGCGCACGCAGCTGACTCACGGTGTGTTCTCTTCCCCCCCCTCCCCCCGGTAAAAAATGCAAAACCTTCAGGGGCATTTTGGCCCAATCTCCCCGAGATGCACCCAGGGGCAGGGATGGGCAGCGGAGGGCGGCTTGTGGGAAGGTGGTAGGGGGTTGGCCTTGCCAGCCAGGAAAAGCCAGGATTTCCCCTTTCTTGGCATGGCAGGGGGAGGGGGGGGGCAGGCTACCTCGCGCTCTCGCTCCGTCTTGGTCAGGTGCATCTGCTTGAGGATGAGCGACCGCTGCTCCATCACCAGGGTCTTCTCGTAGGTGTAAGCCGAGATGTCGCTCTCGTGCTGTGGGACAAGAGGGAGCAGCGTCCGCCTTCAGCGCCCCCCCCCTCCCCCCCCGGCAGAGGCCCCACCAGGAGCCCAGAGGGGGAAAGCCGGAACGCGTGACCGGAAGAGGGGACGGCCTGGCCAAGGGATGACCGGGGTCTCCCTGCCCCTCTCGGGCCGGGAAGGGGGGGCTGCGGGGAGGCTCTGGGCTGCTCGGGGGGGGGTGTGGGGGGGCCGCAGGCAGGGGCCGGCCAGGAGGAGCCTGAAGTGCAGGGCTGGGCTGCTGCCCCTCACCATCTCCACCACCTCCACCTCGGCCGTGATGCGCAGGTGGTAGAGGAAGGTGGTCAGGTCCTTCTTCATCTGGATGCTGTTGTCATCCATCTGGGCCACCGTGAAGATGCGCATCCTGCACTTGCGCCAGACCTGCATGGGGACACCCCCCCCCGCGGGCTCAGTCGCACAGACCCCCAATGGCCCCCCCATCTGTGCGATGTGCTGGGCTCCCTGCGAGCAGGGCCCCTCCCTGCTTGGGCTCCTAGGGCCCTGGAGGGCAGAGGTACCAGGGGAAGGGAGGCCCTCAGGGCTGACCCCTCCAGGGGGCACCTTGTGCTGGCGCAGCAGGAAGGGCAGCAGCATCAGCATCCCCCCGTCATGCACGATCCACCAGACGTCGATGTGGCCCTCTGGGAAGCGCTCCGTGTTGGCCGGGAACATGGCCACGTTCTTGGCCACCAGCAGGGCCATGTGGCCAGCCGTGGTCTCTCGCACCAGCTCTGGGGGAAACAGGCAAAGGGGAAAATGTGCCAAGATGCCCAGGAAGGGGGGGAATCCTCAAGGACCCCGCCCCACAAGAACAGCAGAAATCCCACAGGGAGAACCGAGGACGGAGCAGAGGCCCCAGTGCCAGGGCGGCTGCAGCGGGGGGGGCGGCGGGGGGGCGGCGGCAGAGATGCCCCCTCTGGGCCGGAGGCCACTGCGAGAGGGTGTGAGGGGGGCAGATGCTTCCTGCCTGCTGCTGCTGTGGGGCCCCTCCCCTCTCACCAATGAAGTTCCTCCAGGTCTGGTGGTCTTCCTTGCTGCGCCAGTTGCGTGGCCAGCCGACCAGCACCGTGTTGTGCTGCAGCCCGCCGAGGCCGCTGGACTGGATGAGGTGCGACATGCCATCCCGGACGTTGCAGGAAGTCACCACCTGGCAGAAGCCCTTGACCTTCTCGGCCTCCATCAGCCGCCGGATCGACTGGGCGGGGGGAGCAGAGAGGGGGAGGTCGTGCCTGGCGCCCCACACTTGCCCTGGGGGGTCCTTCTCCCCGGGAGCCCCATGGGGTGAAGGCTGGGCAGAGGGGAAGGTCTCCCGCAGGCAGCCCGGCTGGGCTCACCTCCTCGGCCCGCTGGACCTGCAGGTGATTGTCCAGGAAGGTGCCGTCCAGCACGGAGCCCACGATGGTCAGTCCCTTGCCAGCCTTGAGCTGGTTGGTGAGGGAGAGCAGCTGCGGGTGAGCAACGTTCTGGTCCTGATCCACCCGCACAAGAACCAACAGCTGCGGCCTGGGAAAAGGGAAGCCGGAGGCCTTGAGCCGAGGCTGGCCTGGCCTGCCTCCCCCACCCGCGGTGCCCTTCCCCCTGGTCTTTGGACGCGAAAGAACAGCCCTCCACCTCGGCTGAGCCCCCCATCTCTTCTGCTCTTTCCCTCTGGCAGAAACCCAGGACGGCAGCCCCCTTCCAGGCCCAGGTGCCGAGGGGCCCTCCTGCGCAGGGCACCAGTCGAGAAAAGGCTGCTTTGCTGCCCCCAAGACCCCCGGGAGCCCGGAGGGAGCCCAGATTCTGTTCCTCCAAGCCACAATTGCGCCTCCCCTGGTGTGCCAGGCCACCTTCCTGGGCTCCAGGTGCCACCCTGGGAAAGCGGGCAGTTGCCACTGAATGCCCAGCCTGGCCCAACAGGGCAAGAGTGGCCGGCCACCCTTTGGGACGCCTCCGCCCAGCACCAGCCGTGGCCCCCAGCATGGCTGACTCACCTCCAGTTCTTGGTGTGGGGCGGCCCCTCCTCCAAGCGCAGCAGGGCGTAACGGGCCGCGCTGAGCGAGAGGCCCCGGATGCCATCGCCCCACTCCTTCTCTGCCCTGGAAGAGGGAGGGTGGGGGTTGAGCTTTGGCCCCCCCAGGGGGGGAGACACCCCCTTGCCAAGAAGGGGCCAAGGCCCAGCGGGTGACCCCCCCCCACAACAGGAATGTCAGTGTGCCAGTGGGGCTGGGTGGGGGCAGCCGGGGGCCACTCACCCTCGGTACTCGATGTACTTGTAGATGAGCCCAGCGATCAGCATGGCGACCAGGGCGTAGTACCAGGAGCAGATGAACATCAGCGCCAGGCAGAGGCTCATGCCCAGGAAGGAGAGGGTCCTGCAAGACCCCAGGGGCCACGTTGAGGCAAGAGGCCGCCCCCGGACCCTCCCCCAGTGGGACTCCCCCCGGAGAAGGAGGGCACCCACCAGTGGTAGTAGCGAAAGCGTGGGCGCCAGTTGGGGGTCCTCAGGAGGGTCTGCACCGCACAGGCCAGGTTGACGAACATGTAGCACATCAGGAAGAACCTGGGGGGGGAGGGGTGCTCAGGGCTGGGGAGGCGGAGGAGCCCCAACCCAGCTTGCAAGGACGGAGCCCCCTCCCCCTTCCAAGGCCTCCTTCGGCTCCCCTGCAGGGGCTCAGGTGGGGGGGGGCGTACATGGAGAGGATGGGGGCCACCTCGTCCAGGGAGGCGATCAGGATGCCGATCTCGCAGATGCAGGCCGTCAGCAGGAGGGCCCAGGTGGGCTCCCCGTTCGCCTTGCCGTGGCCGAAGACCTGTGGAGAAAGCGCAGAGGAGGGGGGGGCTAGGCCACACTTTCCAGAGGCTCCGGGGGGGGGGTTCCAGCCCTGCATTGGGACCCCCCTCCTACCAGGTTGCTTCTAGAGCAGCTTCGAGGGACACTCCTTTGCAGGAAAAACAATTGCAGCCAGCCACTGGTCGTGTGTATGTGTGTGTGTGTGTGTGCGTGTCTCTGTGCGAAGGGCGAGAGGACGGACGCCTCCTTGCATCAACCAGCGGCTTCTCTCCCTCCAAAGAACAACGTGGCAGCCCAGGCGCACTCCGGCCGATGGGAAGAGGGGGCTGCAGTGGCCCCTCCTGCCAATTCACAGCAGCTTATCCTATGGGGGACCCTGAGGGATCCTTCGAATCGGTGACCCTGATGCCCAGGATGCCCCCCACCCCCGTGTGTGTGTGTGTGTGTGGATCAGAGATGGATCTACCACTCCAGGTGCCTGCCAGAGACATTGTCTGCAGACCCAAGGCCACCGGCATGGAAGGCGGACCATCACCGAGTCCGCCAAGCACCAGAACCAAAACAACCTGCTTGGACCCAATTGGACACCGGAGAGATAACGGGTGGGGGGGGAGGGAAGGACCCAGGAAAGGGGAAAGCAAGTAGGCAGTTTTGGGGCACAAACCTCGGAGCTGCCTTTTCCCTTTCGTGGGAGTCCCAGGCTGGTTCCGCCTCAATGGCCCCCTGGCCCTGCCCCCCCCCCGCTCTCCCCACATACCCGGAGGAAAGGCACGATGCCGTCCCGCGAGATAGCCTGCAGCAGGCGAGGGGCCCCCGTGAGGCTCTGCAGCCCAGCTCCGCAGGTGGAGAAGAAGGAGCCAAAGACGATCACCCAGGGAGAGGGCCAGGCCAGCGTGCCCACCACCAGGTTGCCGCTGACAGCCTCGCCGAACCTGGAAGGGCAAAAGGGCGCTGAAGGTGGGGACCCTCTCAGGCAGAAGCCCCGACCTCCCAGGGCCGGCCTTGGCCTGAGGCAGCTTCCCCTGCACAACCAGAGGGCCTTTCCCAGACCCGGCTGGTGCCAAGAGGGAGAAAGCTCCCCCTGCCAGTCTCTCCCAGCCCTGAAAGCTGATCATGCCACCTGGACCAGGAGGGGGACTGGAGGCAGAGCTGGGTCCCCCCCAAGAGGCAGGGTGGAGGGTGTGCTTGGGGAGGAGGGGGTCCCGGGCACTCACTTGTCTCTTAGCACCACGCCCTCAATGCAGGCGCCAAACAGCACCACGGAGCTGATGTCTGTGGGGGCATTAAGGAAGCCAGGTGGGCAGGAAGGCAGAAGGAAGCTGTGCCAGGTAGCCAGGGCCCCTCTCCCACGCCCAGTCAGGCGTACCCAGGGAAGGCCGACTGCCCCACGGGGCCACTTCCCTCTCCCCACGTAGGTTCAGCTTCTGTAAGAGAGGAGCCTGCAAGGGAGTCTGAGGCCAGCCCCCCCTCTACCTCCCCCAAGAGAGGCTCTGTCTGCAGCGCCAGGGCCTGGTCTAGGGTCCGATGCACACCCCATGGGGCCTTTGGGGGAGCCTGCCTGGAGGGGCCCCGTCACTCTGCGGCCCAAAGGAAGGGCTCTGGTGGCCAGCTGGAAAGAGGCAGTGCCCTTCGCCCGGCAGCCCACCCGTGCCAGCCAAGGATACAGACAGCGGAGGTGGTGGCGATGGCGAGGATGGTGCCCGTGGGGATCGACTTCTGCGCATCCCGGAGATCCCCAGACCGGTTGGAGCCAGCCATGATCCCTGTGGAGGAAAGCTGGAGGTTCAGGCCTGCCTTCCCCTGGAGCTCCTCCTCCGGTTGGAGGAGGCTGTGTCAGAAACCCCCCGCCCCCCAATCTAAGCAGGGTGAGGAGGAGGCGGCAGAAGGACCAGAGGGAAAGGCTGCTGGCCATGCGTGCGTGTGTGCGTGGAGGGGAGAGCGGCCAAGGCCCGGTGCTGCTGGACTCCTGGCCAGAGTTGGGTAAGGGGAGGAAGGGAAGGTTTGCCTTGACGCTCCTTGTCTGGGCTACCTGGCAGGGCTGGCGTCAACCCAGGGAGTCTGAGAGCTCCTCTTCCAGGCATTGTGGGGAGCAGTGGGGCCTCCGCCGGCCACCTTTCCAGAAGCCCCCCCAGGCTGACCAGGTGGGAGAGCCCCCTCCCCCCTTGAGCTGGGGGCCAAGCGCCAGGATCTCCGCTAAGGAAGGGGTTCCCAGGTTCCGGGAAAGCCTCTCACCAGTGACGGAAGGGAAGTAGATGCCGACCAGGAGGGTGAAGTAGGAGGTCATGTCGCTGAAGACGTAGGGCTGGTCCATGTCCGGCACCCCCTCGGTGTGGGGCACGGAGCTCATCCCCTCCCGCTCAATGAACACGCCCTTCTGCAAGTAGGAGCTCCAGAGGTTTACTGAGGAGAGAGGAGGCTGCAGCTCCAGGACCCACCCTCCCCTGCTGGGGCCCTCCTCACTGCGCCTTCCTCCCCCCCCCCCCCCCCGAAGAGGAGAGACCCCCAGGCTGATGGAGGCTCTGGGGTTTAAGTGGAACATCCTGTCCGCCAAATCCTCCACCAGATCTAGCTAGACCCCTGTGGACGGCGGCTCCCCCCTCGCTGCTCTCAAGGAGAGGGCCTAGCTGCCCCCCCCCATGAATCATGAGGGTCTCTCTGCCCCCCCCAGTAAGGGGCTCCTGGTACCTTGGATGAGACCAGAAGCTGCTCCAGGGATGCCCTGGATCTCCGTGACGTTGTTCTGGCTGAAATACTCGTCACAGGTGGCATTCAGGAAGCGTGAGGAGCAGAAGAGGGCCCACAGCTCGGAGCCCATCGTCTCATTGCCCACTTGGACCACCTTGGTACACACGTCAAAGCCGTGGCGGGACAGAGTCCGGTTGCCCAAGAGGCAAATCCTGGCCAAAAGCCAAAGGGAAACTGAGGCTCTGGGCCGGCTCCTCCAATTGGCCCTTCAAGGAGCCCCCATTCCCCTCCCTTCCCCCATCTCAGGCAGGGACAGTCTTTGC
The DNA here is from genome assembly GCA_023653725.1 of Bungarus multicinctus. Lineage (NCBI taxonomy): Eukaryota > Metazoa > Chordata > Lepidosauria > Squamata > Elapidae > Bungarus > Bungarus multicinctus. Next base: position 135,020,328 of record CM042842.1, on the reverse strand, counting down.
AATGGGGCATTTCCAGGCAGCCAGCCGGGGCCCCAGGATCTCAGGGGCTTCTGCTCCCAGGAGGGCTCTCTGCCCCCACAACAGCCCAGTGGAGAGGTGGCTCAGTGGCCCTTGGGGACATCCTGCCTCTCTCCAATCCTCTGGAAGCCGGGTGTGGAAATCTCCAGGCCCCAACGGCACTCTGCCCCCGAGGAGCCTCTGGGAGAAGATGAGGCCCCTGGTCCTGCCCATCGCCCCACCCCCTCTCGGGCCAGGGAGGCCCCAAAGGCAGGCGGAAGAGAGAAGGGGAGGGCCAGAGAGCACCGGGGGAGGGCAATCCCTCTGCCGCTCTCCATCGCTTTCGGCTCCTGCCAGCATCCTGGCACTTCCCCCTCCCCTCCTGCCCCCGGGTCTCCCCACTTTCCTAGCTTTCCTCTTCCTCCCCCCTCCCCCTCCTCTCCTGCAGCTTCCTAAACTCCCGTCCCCCTCAGTGCCGGAAAGGGGCAATTCACCGCAGCCAAACTTGCCACGGGAAAATTCGCCACAGGACAATTGAACCAACAATTCCTTCCTCATCGCAGACCACGAATACCTCCTTCCAACCAGCCTTTGCACACCTTAACATTTCTCCATCCGCTTCTGATCCTTTACAAACATGCCCCCACACTCACTCCTGTTTATTTGCTCCCTCACAGATTTCACAATTGCCGTCTAAGTTACACTTGTTTGCTCCTATTTCCCATCAGACACACCAGCCTTCCTCCGATGTGTGGATTTGCAGAGTCATAATCCTCACTGCAACGCAGAGTTTGTGGCAAAACCTTCGAGTTCTCCGTGGGCAGCAGAGAGAACAAGTGGCCCCTGCTGGCATCCCTGATCAAGAGAGCGTTCATGTCACGGGTTTCTTATGCGCCCATTCGTAAAAAATTAAACTGGGGCATCACAATCCTTGTGGAATTCTTACTCGGTGCTGAAGCTCCAGCTAAGCATCCCATCTTCCTCTCCATTTCACTTCCGTTCTGCAGGCTGCATGCAGCAATCAGCTGTGAACTATGCATGTTTAGCCTTTTCTGAGTTGAGCTGCACCCTTTTCCTAAAATTAATAAGCTTGCAGGAAACTTTCCCTCCCACGTTGCTGCACTGCTGAATGAGGTGCTCAAGGCTTCCCAGGGTGACTTCAAAAAGGGGCAGTGAGCAACTTCAGGGCAGGGAAGGTGGTGCTAAAGGCTCCTTAGTCACCCTGGGAAGCCCCTTCGCAGACCCAGTGGTTGCCCCACCAGTCCCGGATCCACCCTTCCACCCATTTTCCCTTCTCACAGGGGAGCAATAACGGCCTCCCTACCAGAGCCAAGCGCATCCATAATGGAGCATTTCCCCAGTTACACCACCTTTACCTTGCATTGTTTAGCCTTCTGGCACCACTGATGACTGACTGCCTCCGTTTTCTCCCTTAGGCACCAGGAAGCGGTTCCGGTCTGCGCCATCGCTCCACTCTCACCCCCTGAATCCCCAGCTCCTTTTTATTTTTAATTCCATGCTCTTCACCGGAGGCGCCTGGTGCTCTAATTCCCTGCCATCTTTTATCCCGTCAAGGCCAGACTGCTCTGCACTTCCCTTCGAGGTCAGCCGGCCCTCGCTCTCTCGGATGCTGGCTCTCCTGGGGAGCCCCTGCCGCCCCTCCTGCTTTGGGGTGGTTCTGCCCCGTTTCCCCCCACTGCTGCCCCACCCCCGGCCTTCTGGGCACATCAACACTCCATCGAGGGCCTCCCTCCGCCCACTTCTGGGGCTGCCACCCCCCTTTCCTCGAGACACGCCAGCCGCCTCTTCTCCATTGTGTCATTTTCCTGCACACCTGTGGCATAGAAACAGGGTGTGGTCTGCGTGACTTTCCACCTTCGGATACCCGCCTGCCGTTCTCATCCAGCGTGAAAAGGACTCAGAGGGCCGGCCCTGCACCCCGTTCCTGGCCCCCCTTTCCAGGTGTCCATGGGGGAGCCCGTCTGGTGAGGGTCAGGAGGCCCTCCAGCCCACTTCCACCCTTGACTTCCCAGAACGGGGTGCGTGTGTGGCCCTTCCTCCTGTTTGCTGATCGGGTGGGGCTTTTGCTTTGTGCAAATGGGAGCTGAAGGTGCTCAGAGTCCAACTTTCATCTAACGGGCCAAGTCCCCCTGCTGCCCTTCTGGGGAATGCCAGAGCTCCTTTCCCTGCAGCTGCTCCTCCGAGCACATCTGGGCACCGTTGCCCTATTCAGCCCCACAAGGTGAAGAAGGACGACGGAACCTCGCAGGAGGCAGCTGGAGGCGTTTTTGCAGCAAGAAATCCCCCCCCCCCCGTCGGTGCCGGCTGCAGGTGCCGGTCGCTGGGCTCAGGAGCTCCAGCCTTCCCTGGGGCGCCTGCCGGGCAGAGGGCAACGCCGGTGGAGGCGGAGTCCCCCGGTCAAGCCGCCCCCCTGCCTTCTCCGGCCTTACGAACCGCCGCCAGGAGCCCCGAGAGCCGCCCGCCCGGCCAGGCACTTACGGGAAGGAGGGCGGGTCGAAGGCGGACTTGATGACCCCCGCGTAGATGGCCAGGATGGAGAGGATGACGCAGCCCAGGAAGACGAGGGCGAACTTGTTCACGTACTTCACGCCCACGAAGACGACGGTAGCCATGAAGGTGAGGACACACGTGCCGTAGACTCGCATGTTGTTCAGCAGCGCGGCCGCTTCCCCACTGGCGTCTTCGGCCTTGAAGATGGCCATCGGGGGGAAGATGTAGGCCTGGCGGGAGGCGGGAGCGGCGCTCAGGGGGGGCTTGGGGGTCTCCAGCCCTTCCCTTTGGAGCCGCTCCCCCTCAAAGCTGCCCGGGTCCCTTGCACGCCAGCGCAGAGGCCGGCCCGCTGCTCAGCCTTCGGCCCCTGAGGGCCACCCAGCAGGGGAGGCGGGGGGTGCCTCCTCGCGGCCCTCCAAAGGGCCTTTTCCCCAGCACTTTGGTGAGGAGGGGCTGCGTCTCTTTCTCCCGCTTTGCTCAGTGTGGGGCGTTTATTTGGGGGGGGGAGGATTAAAGGTCAGGTCGCGGCTTCTTGATGCAGCCCGGTCTTTCTTCTCCCACCGACCCCAGCGGGGGATGCTGTGACTTCCTGCAGCAGGTGCCACTGGCCAGCGTGAGGGACCGAATTCCTCCTCCTCCTTTCGGTATTTGCATTGATGAAGGAGGAGGTGAGGCTGCTGCCCCCCCCCAGGCAGATCTTTCCTGAGCCTCCCTGCCCTCCCTGGGTGGGTGGGTGGGGGTCTTGCATGAGCTGCCCAAAGGCCTCCCCGGCCCCTGTGGCAAGGCTTCGTGGGGGCCTCTGGAGGGACAAGCCACGGCTGGCTTAGAACCCTGGAACCCAAGGGCTGGGAGGGACCTTGGAGGTCATCTAGTCCTCATCCCCTCTCAGCCAAGGGTTATCCAGGGAGGCATCTCGGCTGACGGGGGTCCCTCCTGGCCCCTGAAGAGCACTCTGGTGGGCTTCCTGCAGAGGGAATAGCTGGGGGGGGGGGCTCTGATGTCCAAGTGGGGTTCTACTGCTCAGCCACTTCACCAAGGAGGCTGGCCTGAAGGGAAATGTGGCTGGGGGGGCAGTTCCAGTGGGAGGGTCTTTGCTCAGTGAAAGCCTCAACAGGCCATTGGAGGCAAAAGAGGGTGAAGGGGTCACCCCTAAAGCCTGCAGGATCTCTGCCCCCTTGGGAGGGGCGGTGGGGCTTAGGGCCCTTCCTGGATCTCTCAGAGGGGGGGAGAGGGGAGGTTACACTATATGCTTGCCCCCCTCCCACCACACGAGGCTTTGCACGGCTGGTGGGCAACCTGAGCCAGGAGGGGCCAGCAAAGGAATCCTGGGGAGCAGCAGCAGGACTTGGCAGAAGCCCCCCCACCCGAGAAGCAGCCAAGCTCCCCCCCATGAGTGCTTCCTGTTTCCTGGATTTTCCCAAGGGAGGGAGGGAGGAAGGGAGGAGCCAGTTCAAAGGTGTGAAAAGGTGAATTGAAGTCGGATATTTGGCTTCTTGTCCCTGATTCTGCTCCTCTCTTATGTCCCCTTCTTATTAAGGGGGATAAGATGGCTTCTCCTGTCCTGGCAGCCCGTAGAGATTAGAGATTGTACCACCTTGCTGTAGAGATTGGGGGGGGGGGGGGGAGGCTGAGACGCCCACTGGCTGTGCCCAGCCTGAAGCCCTCAGCTCAAGAGCCTCACCGGCTCCGCCTGGCCTGGCCCGGATCAGAGACTACGCCCGATTGAAAATCGGCCCGCATACGTTCGCCCGAGTTAAGCCCTTCCTGCTAAGCCCGCCTGGGGAAGCCCCCATGAGCCCGGCAAGGCCGAGTGCCAGGAAGCCAGAAGGGGCGGCCAGCCTTGCCTCTCCCCTACACCGAGAAGGAGGGGGGCATCTGGGGAGGCTGGAGCTTTTCTCGGCTCTCCAATTACAGGCTTAGGCAACGCCTGAGACCGGCTGGCTGCAACCCTTAGCCAGCTCTGCCATTTAGCCCGTTTCCCTGAGGAAAAGCACCGGGGATCCAAAACATTGGAGGGAAATTACCTTGCACCCCACTGGGTTAACCCCCCCCACCCCGCCCCTAGGAGGCTTCTCTGCACCGCGTAAGGCTGGGGCTTGAAGGAGCGGCAGGCGTGGCGTGCATGACCCCGCCCCCTTCCTGCCGATCCCTGCTGTGGGAATCCTTCCGTGGAGGAGGAGCCCACGAGATGGTGCGGAGGGTCCCCCTGGATTCCGTCACAGCTCCGGAGGTGCCCAGCGCTGCGGCCGCTCAGGCCTTTCGCTGGCAGAAATCGCTCAAGCAGAAGCGCTCCGGGTCTCACCAGGCGCTGGCTGAATGCACCCAGCAAGCCCAGCTCTGGGTCACTGCAGGCAGCCGTGTGTGGTGTGAACAGCGCAGCTTCCAGGATGGGAGTTGGCTCCTTCCCTCCCTCCCGCTTCCTTGGCAGTCATGCGGGCAAATGTTTGCCTGCCCGTGTCCTACCCGGCTTCTCCCCTGGCAGCTCCAGGGGCGCCCAGGGCACCTTCTCTTCTTGTCTCAGAGGCCAGGGCCTTCCCTGGCGGTATCTCCGCCTGCCCCGCCCTGCCCACCCCCAGCCCCCACCCCCGCACTCACCAGCAGAATCTCTATGGTGCCCAGGATGTACATGGCACCTGCAAAGGTGGTGCCCAAGTAAAAGCAGAGTCCCACAGCCCCTCCAAACTCCGGGCCCAGTGAACGCGAGATCATGTAGTAGGACCCGCCGGCTGGAGGGAGGGAGAGAGAAACATCAGCCGGAGTGACCCCCGCATTGCCCAGGGAGGAGGGCATTGGCTTCCCCCGTCGCTCTTCTGCTGGAGAGGGGCACCAAAGGCTCTTGTGGGGTTCTGTGGGGACGAATGGGAGTCTCCCCCTTTCTTTTTGCCCAGCTAGCTCCTTGGGGAAGAAGACTTGCCAGAAATGCCCTGGGGTGGGAGATGGCACACCCCTCTTCCAGCCCCTCCACACGGGGAGGTCTCAGAAGCAGCTTGGCCCCTGCCCCCCCAGGGCCACTAACCCATCCTGCCTGGCTGCACCGCCATCCCCAGGTGGCAAGGAGGGGGGGAGGCAAGGACACCCCCCCAGGGAAGGAAACCCCTCCCTCTTGGGGCTGCCTCCCTCCACCCGGGACCTGACTTTGTGCTCCCCCTTAATGCAGCCAATGAGGGAGTGGGTCACAGGTGGAGGGGCTCCTTCACCCCAAAATAAGGGGTGCTTCTGTGCCAGCCTGATCCTTGTTTGTGCCTGGCTTCTGTCCCTTTGGGGGAGGAGGATCTCCTGGGAGGCAGGCCACCCTCTGCCCCCCTGCTACCCACCTGGCACCACTCCGTTGGTGGCGATGGCACTCATGGAGATGGCCGTCAGCATAGGTCTGTGGGGAGAGAGGGCAGCCATGAGAGCCAGCAGGGAGCGGGAAGCCGGTTCCGAGCAGCCCCTGAGACCATGTGTGCGAGCGAGTGAGTGATTTGGCTGATTCCCAGAGAGGAGGGGGCAGAAGGCATTGGGGGGTGGGGGGGAGGCTGAGGCCCAATTTTTTGAGCAACTTCTCCAGCCAATGGGGGGGGAGCTTGCTAGCCTCTCCTACAACCGCAGGGCCTCCGGTGGGGTTCCATGCTGGGGGGCCAGAAGCCCCCAGGGCATCCTTGGGAGGAGCCCAGAGCCCACCTTTGCAGGGCAGGATCCCCCCAGGCAGCGCCTGGCCCACCTCCGCCAGGGCCCCCTAGTTAGTTGGCTGGCCAGCCAGGGCTTCACCCCACAAGCAGAGGGCAGGCTGAGGGCTGCTGGGGAGGGGGTTGTTGCTGGAGGCCGCTAGGATTTGCCCCGGGGCCCTGGGTTGGACAACCGGGCCTGGCTGGCTGCTTCTGGCTGCCCAAGAGGGAGGGGGCTCTCTCGGGGGGAGGGAGGCTGGGTGCCTTGGCCACCCGTTTCCTTGCACCTTCGTCCGCCCAGCCAGGTGCCCCAAAGCCCGGCTGCCCTCCTGCGTCTAACGTGGGTGCCCCCCTCCCAAAAGGCTGGGACCCCTGTGTGCCAGCGGGGGCGGGGTGGGTGATGGGGTGGGGAGCCTTTTCTCAGGCCGGGCTGGCTCTGGTCAGGCTGCGTCAGGAGGGGCTCCCGGCCAGAGGGCGCCACTCACGCAGGAGCAGCAGAGGACGACCATGCAGAAGGACTCCATGATGCCTGAGATGCCCACCACCCAGGTGAGGCGGAGGAAGAGGATGACGCCAAAGATGTTCTGCAGGCAGGGCAGGTAGACGCCCATGAAGGTGCCCATCCGGGTGGCCTGCAGGGAGAATGGAGGCCTGAGGCTGGGCCCAAACGGGGGGGGCTTTTTCCCATCCCCCAGCAGGTGCCTTCCTGGCTCCGCCCTGCGGGATCCCCTGGCAACGGGGGAGGAGCCACAAGCTGGGGCGCCTCTTACCCCACACCGCCACTGGAGGGCAGTGTGGAGAGCTCGGCTGTAGCCCAGATCTGGGCCCTGAGGGGGCGGATGGGGCTCTCCTGCTCCTAGCTGGCTGCTCTGTGGGACCCGCTGTGGGGCGACTGTTTGCGGCTCCCCCGCACCTTGACGGGCTTCTTCTTGGCCCCCTCGTTGTTCTCCGCCTCTTCGTGCTCCCGGCTGCCCTGGGGCAGGTTGGTGTAGTTGGCCAGGCCGCTGAGCAGGGAGGAGACCATGGGGCTGGTGTCCATCTCCTCCTGTTGGGGAAGAAGAGGGAAGGGAGGGCTGATGACCGCTCGGGGGAGGGGGGGGCTTGCCCCTCTGGGTTCCTGGGGCCGAAGCTTCCCCTGCCCAGCCAGGCGCCCCTGGTGGAGCCCAGGGTGGGCTGCTCTGGCCACCCGGGGGGGTGGGGGGTGCCTTCTGCAGGCCAGCCCCCCCCCGCACCCCCACTGACCTCAAAGAGCGCCATGTTCTTCCCATCGTACTCCTTGCCCTTCTCCAGGTCGGTGCTGTTGATGAAAGGGCTGCTTTCTTTGGGGTTTCCATCGCCTGCAGGGAGAGAGAGAAGGGCTGAGACCACCAACCTGGCTGCCCCGGTTTCTTTCGCCAGCCTCGCCCAGCCCAGCCAGCAGCCCTCTTGGCCTGTCCTCTGGAGGCCACTCAGAAGGCCAGGCCCGAGTGGCAGGGGGGCCCCTTGCCTGGACGGACCCACCGGTGGGGCCCGCACTGCCTTCCCAGACCCGGTGTGGGCCCAGGCTTGACCCAGAGAACCTGCCCAGCTGCCCCAGCAGGCTTTGGCCAAGGAGGGGGCCTGAGAAGCAGACCCCTCTGAGAGGAGGCGCCCAGGAACTGGAGCTCCCGCAGAAGAGTTGGGCGCCTGGCATGGCATGAATTCTGGTGCCCATCCCAATGCGGGGCAAGGCCAGCTTGACTGGCACCCCTTGGCTGACCGGCTCACGTGCCCAGGATGAGCAGGTCTTCCCTGCCTGCCAAAGAGAGTTTCTGAAGGACCCGGACGCTGGCTCTCCACCTGAGAAAGCCCTGGACTACTTGAAGCCACAGGAGTCACTTCCCCCCCAGGTTTGTGGCCAACCTCTGGAACGCTCTAAGCATTCGTGTCTCCGTGTCCCCCACGTTCTGGAGCCAGGGGACACCCAAAGCCCCTCCTGGGAGCAGGAGGACGCTTTCTGCAAAGGGGGGGTTGTTGTGCGGGGAGAAGACGGCGGCCCAGGGGCCTCCAACCTCAGCAACTTTAAGACCTGTGGACTTCAACTCCCAGAATTCCCCAGGCAGCATAAGATAGCTGGGTGGGGAATTCTGGGAGTTGAAGTCCACAGGTCTTAACCTTGCCAAGGTTGAAGACCCAACGGTACACAATGTTCAGAGAAGCCAAGTGCCCCCCCCGTCCCCCCCCAGTCTCAAGCCTTCCCACAACACCCTCACATCCAAACCTGGGTTAGCCCCAGAAGAGTGGCCAGGTTTGCATTCCACAGCCCAGCATGCCAGCTACACTAGTGTGTTGAGGGACATGTTAGCCACACAGAGAGAGAGAGAGAGACAGGCTTCCCACTGATTCACAAACAGCCTCCTCTCGCCTCTCATGCTTTCCCTGCCCTGGGGGGGGGGGGGGGGCGGCCTTGAAGGAGGAGAGTCTGGCCAGAAGATGGGCCCTACCTCTTATCCAAGGGACAAGCGCTGAAAGGCTTTTATGCCCCCCCCCAGAAGACAGGCCAAGGCCTTTAGTGACGCTCGGGGGTCTGTTACTGCCACCTTCCCCAGTGACATCATTTACGGAGCGAGTTGCCACTTAGGGCCTCCGTGCTACTTTTTCTTGCAGGAAAAGGCAGGGAGACCCAGGAGGGGTTTCCTGGCAGCCTCCCGGCTGACTCCTGAGTGGGGGACCCCTGGGAGCTGCCAGTGGTGGGCAGGGAGGTGCAGGAAATCTGAGCTGTGTATACACGATGGCCGGGCTGGCCCGCTCTGGTGTCATCCACACGGGACGCCCCATGACAGAAACGATGTTGAGACTTTGGAAAAAGCGCAGAGAAGAGCAACTGAGAGGATGAAAGGCCGGGAGACAAAAACACAGGAAGGACGGTGGCAGGATAGGGGGCTGCTTAGAGAAAAGAAGGTCCCGGGGGGAATGATAGCAGTCTTCCAGTATTGGGGGGCCCACCTCTTCTCCAAAGCCCCTGAAGGCAGGACAAGAAGCAACGGGTGGAAGCCAATCAAGGAGAGAAGCAACTTCGTACGTCAGAACAGTTAGCCAGTGGAACGGCTTGCCAGAAGAGGAGGAGGAGGAGACTGGACACCCACCTGTCTGAAATGGCATAGGGTCTTGAGCAGGGGGTTGGACTAGAAGACCTCTAAGGTCCCTTCCAGCTCTATTCTGATTGATGGATGGATGAAGAGAGGAGGGGGCTCCAGGGGGATTTGTGACTCTGGGAGCTTTACAGCCAGCTGAGGTGTGTAACAGGCTCCCCCTCCTCTCCCAGTGGCCTAGCAGGTGCCCTTCTGCTGCTGGCAGACTCTGGACAGAGGGGTAGCCACGCTGCTTTGCGTCCATCTGGGCCTGAGGTCCCTTTGGGTCACCGAAGGGAAAGATGGTGTCTCTCCAGATCCTTCAACGTTGCTGTCCATGGCTCATCCCTTGTGCAGGCAGACACACACACGCACACACAAACAGAGCAGTGCCTATGGATGGCCAGAGATCATTGGGAGCCCCCACCCCCACCCCCCACCCCATCCTCATGGGTGATGCAGCACAGCCACTCCTGGTCACAGGCCATGTTTGTGGGCATCCCGGCGAGTCAGATTGTAGCACTTCGGTTGGTGGGAACGGCTGAGGAATTCTGAGGCTCTGAAACCTCTGTGCAAAGAAATGCAAACAGCCCCTCAAAGCCCCCCCCCCTCCCCGGTCACCTCCATGATCACTGCTGGGATTCAGGGTTAGGAAGGAGAAGCGCCCATGGAACGAAAAAGCCGATGGCAGGCGGGGAACGGACGGTCTCGCCTCTGGAGCAAGGATCCTTCCTGCAGCCCCCTGGGAATCACAGCAGGCCACCCAGGGCCTGAAATGCTCAGGGATGGCGGCTTCACACACACGGAGCAAAACCAAGGCTTCATAAATCAAAGCGACAGACCCACACCTTGTACTAACCAGATGACAAGCAAAACGAATGTCCCCTTTTCCAGGGCTTTCTTGCTGGGCTCCAGGGGAGAGGCAGCTGAGTTTCACGGATGCCCTGCTGGGTCCAAGGGAGCTGCCCTGCTTGGCTGCCCTCTGCTTTGACCCTCTGCTCCAAACAGCCCTGTGGCTTCTTCCTGGAGGCCCTTCCTGACTGACTCCCTGCTCCAATCTCTGCAGGGCTTCCTCACAGGAGGGGGTGCCAGCCCCCCCAAGCCCCAGACCAAAGCTGAGCTCTGCTGTGGCAAACATTTGAGCTCCAACTGGGTAACTCCACACGCCAGCAGCTTGGCTCAATCCTGCCTCCATGCAGGACACCCAGAGAAATCGGCTATACAGGCTGATAAGCAAAGTTGGAAGGATCCCAGATCCCTGGGAAGGTCTGCAATGCAGGATCTGCAGCCCCCCCACTTTCCTGACCGATGGGTGTCTGGATTCTGTAATATTTAACACCACGAAGGATTTGAGTGCGCAGAACAGGACGGCCGCACCTGCCAGTCTTGAAAGGGCCAGCTAGCCTCACCTGCTGGGCTCCTGGCTGTGACCTCTGGAGACTCACGGAGGACAGGAGTGGGGCCAGAGGGCTGGAGAAAGGAACGGGTTTTCCTGTCCTCAAAAACAGGGAAAAGAGGACCCGGATGGCTGCGGACCTGTCAGCCGGACGTCAACAGGCACCAGAGACCAGTTTGGAGGAGTCGGTTTGTGAGCATTTAGAAATCTCTTTGGCCTGAATTTATCAAGAAATAAATCATGGCAAACAAATCTGGACTTATTTTTGGTTAAAACATCCTAGTTTAGTTGACACGCGGAATGCAGGGGACCTAAATACCCAGACTTTAGCGAAACACGGGTCAAAATCTTCATGAGGTTCTAATTCAGAAAAAGGGAGAAGTGTGGGCTGGACCACATGGCCATTACACGGGTCCTATACAGAGGTAGGCAGAAATCAGGCTGCAATGGCCTCCTGGGCTCCAATTGGCCCCTGCGATGACTGTGGCTCTTAGAAGCCACTAGCAAGAGGGATTTAAAAATACAAGTGGTAGAAGACAGTCTTCACAGCTCAGGGTTGAACTGGGTTTTTTTTTGTGCTCTCTTTTTTTTTCTCTTTAATTTTATTTATATGCCGCCCTTCTCCGGAGACTCAGGGCAGCTTACAGTCTATGGAGCACCATGCTAAGTGCTCGGCAATAGCCTTCATTCCATTGTATATGCCTGCTTATTACTAGGGCTTTTGGCTCCCCCAAGCGGCATTTATTACAAAGTCAGCTTATTGCCCCCAACAATCTTGGCTCCTCAATTTACCTACCCCGAGAGGATGGAAGGCTGAGTCAACCTTGAGCCTGGTGGGATTCGAACCTGCACTAATTGCAGGCAGCTTGCACTAAGTGCTAGATGATTAACAGCCTGCACCACCAAGGCATCTTTTCCTGTAGATGTTTCGTGGCCTAACTAGGGGAACATTATCAGTGCTAAAAAGCAGTGGGGTTTGTGGACGGGGGGGAGGAGGAAGAGGAGGAGGAGGAAGAAGAAGACGACAATTGTGGGTGTGGGTGTGGGTGGTCTCTGTTGTTTTCCTGCAGACGTTTCATGGCCCAACTAGGGAATATCATCAGTGCTGATGATAGGTAATGAAATATCTGCAAGAAAACCACTAAGCTCAGAGAGCACCAAAGTCCCCCCACAAAAACCAATCGCTCTTACACTCAGAGATGACGAGATGAGCCCTGGGGAGAGCCGCCCTTAGTGGCGAGAGGCTCTTGACCAGCTAGGACAATGGGCAGAAGCCAGCAACGTCGAAGTCCTACACTTGCAGAAGAGCGACCAGAGAGCTGAGTATGGAAGGGGAGGGATGATTCGAGGCCGGCAGAGACCTTGGAGCCTTGGTGACCACAGGAGGATGCAGCTGCAAGGAAGGCAAATCCAGGCAGGGAACAACGTCAAGCTCCAAAGAAACCACCATTCCCCTCTATCCTGCACTGGCCAAGCCTTAGCTAGGATCATGCAGTGTCCCATTCTGGGTGTTGCGTTTCAGAACGGACCCTGATGGGCTACACCTGTCCGAGGAGAGCAACCGGGATGCCCAGGAGCCTGGAAGGAAGGAAGGAAGAAGTCTGGTCTGGAGGAAAGAAGATTCCGGGGAGCCAGGATCTCTGTCCTGGAGGATCTGGAGGGCTGCAGCAGAGGAATCAGGGCAGAAATGTTCAGAATGGATCCCAAAAGGAAAATAAGAAGTGGTGGGTTGGAATGAGGAGGGAGCAGAGTTTGCTACAGACCAGGAAAATGTGGCGAACGGTTTCACAGGCTGCCTGGGAAGCGGTGGCTACTCCTTGGCTACTCCAAGGTTGCTGTCTGAGGACACCCTTGTAGGAGACCCCTGTACAGAGATGGTCTCCAGCACCCCCACCCTTATTGTCCAGGACTCTGCCAAAAGAGGGAGGGCTGATTATGGAGGCCACTGAAGGTTGGTCTCCCCAGAGAGAAGGTTCTGGGATGTGCAGGGTCCAGCCAGGGTCGGTCCCCGGGACCCCCGAGGCTTTCAGACTGGTGCCAGAGCCCATTCCAGGGGAGCCTCTCTCTGGCAGAGTTGGTGCTGTTCTGGGCTCTTGGTCAGAGAGAATTTCCCGCAGGATTGACTCTGGCACCAGTCCAAAAGCTCGGAAGGCAAAGCCTCGGGGGGTCCCGCGGACTGACCCTGGCTGGTCCCTGCAAGGTGACCCTGGGACGCGTAGACACCCCCCCCCCCCCGCGTTCATTCTGGGATTGACCTGAAGCTGCTTCACTGCAGGCTCTGCCTTCTCCCAAGGATCCTGGGAGAAACCTGGCCCGTCCTCACCCAACAGAAGGTCCGTTCACCTCCTCCTGCTGAGCCTCACAGCTCTTGCTCCCCCCAATGACCTCACCTGGGTGCCCACCAGAGGCCCTGGCTTCTCCCCCTGCCCAGACCTGCCTGTCTGGAGCCATTCCTCACATTCATTCATCCATTCCCTCTTTGAGTTGTATGCGCCCGTGATGTGGCTGAATCCTTCAGGACCCCAACAGCTTCCAGGCCCTAGGACAGGGGTCCCCAAACATGGCAACTGTAAGACTTACGGACTTCAGCTCCCAGAATTCTCCAGCCAGTAGCCATGTTTGGGGACCCCTGTCCCAGGAGGAGACTTTGACGACGTCTCCAGGTGGGTCTAGGGTAGGAATAAACAGAATTTAACAGAGGTGGAAGGGACCTTTGAGGTCTCCTAGTCCACCCCCCCTGCTCGAGCTGGAGACCTTAGACCAATTCAGATAAATGGCTGCCCAGCCTCTTCCTAAAGCCCAACCCCCAGTGATGGAGCACCCACAACTTCTAATACAAATTATGTCTCAACCACCCCGTCCGTACGCGGATGATGCAACTGTTTCACCTATGTATGGATAGAATTGCACCCCAAACTGCTGCATGTCCCCTTCCGGTGGCTTCATATAGTCAGATCCAAACCCATTCAGGCCCCCCTCCCACCCCCTCCCAATACCTGGAGAGGCTTCCTACTGGATATGTTGACCTGCCACAAACCTCTGGCATAGCCCAGCAGCCTCCCTGGCACCTCCTGGCCAACCTGCTGAACCCGCCCTCTCAGGCTGCCACCGAGACGCTCTCCGGGCTTCTGCTAATCCAGCCCAGCCTCCTCCTCAGAGAGGCTCTGCTTCACTGGCCTCCAGTGACAAATGGCACAGTTGGCCAGGGTGCCCGGCACCAGCTCAGCAAGTTTCCGCTCTGCTACCAGACCCAGAGCATCCAACCATGTTCCAGGCGAGTCAGCTTTACTCGTAAAGCACTCTGGGAAAGAATAGCTCTATGGTCATAGAAACACTGAGGTCCACCCCCTGTAAACTCTCCCATCCCTCTCAGTTCGAGGGACAAGGACCCCCTCCCCATTTTGGCATTTAGGTTTGGTGCTGGATGACCACTTTTTCAAAACCCATTTCTTATAGAAGGCAGCCTCTGTCCCTCAGGGCTGAATGGTGGAGCCCTTGGTGGCCTCTCGGCCTAGTGGTTTGTGTCAGAGTTTGCAGCAGAAATTCAAGTCCAGAAAACATGATTGATTCAGCAGGATCATTAACTTCTTTATAAACATAATAAATGAAGTAAAGTTTACAATACCATTTGTAGATTCTTTCAATGTAACATAAGCAAGGACACAAGCAGCAGCAGCTCAGAGCAGAACTCAGTTCCAGCAAGCAAGCAAGCTAATTTCTCTTTCACTTTAGAGCTGAACACAGAACAGAGATAAACCCCACCCAGATTCTCAAAGTGGGTTTCAGCCCCCAACTCAGCTCTCATTGGTGCCCTTGTTATTAAGCTCTATTCCAGTTCATGAATATACTCGGACAGTTTGCCTCTACCCAAATCAGGTAACACCATCAGTGAGTGAGTGTGGAGTTCTCTCTCCCACTCTATACACAGTAGCTTGCCCTGTATATGGTGTTGGTGGGGATCTAGTTTTCTCCTTGGTGATTCCTTGATTCCTGTTTTCTGTTTGTCTGGTCTTAATCCTTGCTTATTGGGCTGCTGCAAAGCATGTCTCCTGGTCGGTAGCTGAGGCCGCCCATGTGCATGGTGGGATTAAGGAGTGTCCACCATGTCTTCCGATTGCTGGTTAGCGTTTATAGATCTTCTCTGCTATTTCTGCCTATCTGTCCTATAGTGGCCGCTGCAGTCTTTACACTGCATGTAAATGCACTACCTGACTCTGTTGTTTCATCCCCTAACTGCCACTTCTTTACCCTCAAACTATCCACTATGGACCTCACCCCATTCCTAAGAGGTCTGGAAGCGGGGTGCATAAGGGCACCATCGTGCCTCCCGTCCCTGTCCTATTGTCCCCATTCTTATACATTTTATGTATTCTTACTCATGTTTATACTTATACCTATTATCTTGTAAGTGATTGACAAATCAAATAAATAAATAAAATAAATAAACAAAATGTTGTACGTTAGGGGTCCCCAGCCGGGCAACTTTAAGGCTTGTGGGGTGGACTTCAACTCCCATGCTGGCTGAGGAACTCTGGGAGTCATAGTCCATAAGTCTTAAAGTTGCCACGGTTGGGGTCCCCTGCTGCAGATGGCTCCAGCTTTTCTCTTTGGGCAGTAGCCTTCTGGACACAGGCCGGATGGTTCGGCTCCTCCTTGTCTCCGGTCAGCTGAGGGTGGGGGTGATATCACTGAGCCCTTGACTCTTCCACAGTGGAGGTGTCCAGGGCTCAGTCCCCCCCCCTGTGAATGGCAGAGTAAGGCCACCTGCCCTTTGGGGTGCCAGTCAATTGGCTGATGCCACCCAATGATAGATTGCCATCCTGCGCCAGAGTGGGGATGCCGTGGAAATCCTGAGCTGGAGTCTAGAAGAGTCACGGACCGGATGGGAAGAAAGCAGCTTTATTTCTTCCAGGACGGAACTGCCTACCTGGCTCAGCAGCTGCTCTGGAGGGGATGGTAGTCACCTTGGGGCCCTCTTGGTGGAAGAGGAGGGGCAGGGCAGCCTTCACCCAGTCAGGGATAGCACCTCTGTGCCCAGACCAGAGAGATAGCCATAGCAATAGCCCTTAGACTTATATGCCGCTTCCCAGCCCTCTCTAAGCGGTTTACAGAGCCAGCCTATTGCCCCCAACAATCTGCCTCCTCCTTTTACCCACCTGGAGGGATGGGAGGCTGAGTCAACCTGGAACCGGTGAGAGTCGAACTGCCAAACAGCATCAGCAGAAGTAGCCTGCAGTACTGCATTCTAACCACTGGGCCGCTGCATCCCAGGCCCCCCTCACCACCCATTCCTGCAATGCCCTCCACATGGGGTGTCTGCGAAGGTAGGAGCTCCAGATGGATCAGACTCTGGCACCCAGACCGTTGGCATTGCAACCCCCAGCTTGAGGCTGCTGCACTGGATGCTCCTGGGTTCAGTTCGAAATTCCTCCAGTTATGACCGCCTTGCCAAAACTCAACCTGCTCCCAGGCCACAATCCACAGAGAGCCCCCCGAGAGCCCCACCCCAGGGGAGGGAGGGTGGGGGTCAGGCATGGTCCCTTGGCAGGGATAATTATTTCTTTCCCCAGAGGCCTACCTGGCCAGGAGCCCCCCTTCCAGAGAAGCCTCCTTCAGGGCCCCAATTGGGGGCATCTGAGCAGCTTTCCAGGGATCGGACGCAATCTTGATTTTTCCTCTGCAGAGGCAGCAAAGAGTTGAGTAACCTCCCAAATTTACTCTCCCCTGAATATAAATCCCCCAGGAACTCTCCCAAATATCTATAGGCCACAGAAGAGATCCTGCTTTCCAAAACTCCATGACTCTCGGGGGGAAAGCAACAATGCCCCCTTCGAGTTGCTCTGTGGGCAGAAGCAGGAAGGGCCACCCGTCACTCGATCCTGCCAGCCTAGAATATCAGGCTTGGGGGCTTCATGGCTTCTTGGCATCCGGGGGGGCCCAAGAGCCGAGGGGAGGGGAGGTTGGGTTCCCCAGCAGCCAGGATGAGACTCAGCCATTCCCCCCCCACAGCCCAGCCCAAGAAACTGGCTGAGCCTTGCCAGAATCAGGGGGCTGCTGACGGGGGAGGGGCTCTTTGGTAAAACCCACAACCAATCTTGGTCAATCAATTTTAGTCACATTACAAAAAAGATGTTGAGACTTTGAAAAAAAAAGTGCAGAGAAGAGCAACTAAGATGACCAGAGACTAAAACATACGAAGAACGGCTGCAGGATTTGGGTTTGGCAGTTTAGACAAAAGAAGGGCCGGGGGGGTGGGGGGGGGGGAGGGTAGCAGTCTTCCAGTATTTGAGGGGCTGCCACAGAGGTGGGGGGGTCAACCTGTTCTCCAAAGCCCCAGAAAGCAGGACAAGAAGCAACGGATGGAAACTCATCCGGGAGAGAAGCAACCTGGAATTGAGAGAAACTTCCTAACGGGGGGACAATCACCTAGGGGATCAGAGTTGTGGGGGCTCCATCCTGGGGGGCTTTTGAGAAGCGGCTGGGCAGCTCTCGGTCTGAAGTTGGGTAAGGCAGTGTTGGCGAACCTTTTCAGCACCGAAACGGGAGCCTGCACACACGTGAGGGAGCAACGGGCGATGGCTGCTGTGCCCAGCGAGATGGCTCTGCGTGCCACTTCCGGCACGCGTGGCACAGGTTACAGGGTCTCCTGCTTGAGGAGGGGGCTGGACTCGAAGACCTCCAGGGTCCCGTCCAACCCTCTTATTCTATGGTCTGTTCATTTAGTGACTGTTCAAAGTTACAACGGCACCTAAAACCAGCCCCTCGTGGTCACCTGGTCGCCATTTCTGACCTTCCCAGCCGGCCTCCGACAAGCGAAGCCACAGGGGGAAGCCAGATTCACTTAATGACCAAGTGATTCACTTAACAACTGCAATGGTTTGCCTAACTACCGTAGTAGAAAAGATCACAAAATTGGTCATAACTTGCTTGAAACCGCCATGCTTAGGAATGGAAACGGCGCCTCCCTCCCCCCCCCATGGGCATCAGGGAAGGGGGGAGGGCTCCTCCCCCCTCCTCTCAGGCTCTGACTCCCTGCAGGCCCAACCTCCCAAGGACTGGAGGCAGCCTGGGCCTAGCAGTTCACGGGCTCTTCCCCAACCTGGCTGTGTTTCTGAGCCTGGGCACTGAATGGGTGAGCCCACCCCGCAGCCCCTCTCCTGGCTTTATGGCCACATGGCTGAGGATCTGGGCTGCTCTGTGTGTTTATTGGGGGTGCTGTTTCATTGTTTCAGAGCGTTTTTGTCCTTGTGGTTGTAGAGCACCTTTTGAACCTTGAGCCTGGCAGAGCCATTGATTGGGATGGGAGGCTGTGCAAATCCAATTCGGGCAACGAATTGTTCCCCTCCTGGCTGGCAAGGCTGCCTTTCTCCGCCCTGGCTTCCCTCTCCTGCAGCCCCTTTGAGGCCCTGGTTGTGGGGGCAGCAGAGTCTATTTGCTAGACATGTATGCAACCCTCCCCCCCTCCCCCAAGCCAGGCTCTCTCCCTCCCTCCCTCCCTCCCTTTTTGGAGCCTTATGCAAAACACAGAAAAAGAAAAAGGAGAGAGAAAAAGAAACAATAGGCCTGAAATCTAATTCTCCTTCCTTTCGGTCATTGCCTGGGAATTAACTGGCCCAGCAAAGCCCAGCTTCAATCACAGACGGACGGGAGAGGCTAAATCCTGAATTTATCTGTCAACTTCTGCTTGACATAAGAGGGAAGCTTCCGCTGGGGTCAGCAGTAAAAGGCATGGTGGGAGGGGGTGAGCTGCTCCTTGGTGCCTGTGCCCAAACCTGGGAAGCAGCTGCCAAAGTGGCGACTCGGGTGGGAGGGGGGAGCCCCCCATCACCCCGATCTCTCTTCCATAGGACAAAGGAGCAGAGATCTGCAGGCGTTCGGCCTCTTACAAGTCAGTCACTCCTTGCAACAGGCTGCAAACGACCTTCGGATCCTCTACCACTATGTGTGTGTGTAAACTTCTTCAACAATTTCTCATCTTTAGGACAGACATTCTTCCTTGCCATTTTTTTAAAAAAAAATGCCTTCACGTCAGTCTTGATTCCTGGTGGCTGCTTGAAGAAGTCCCTACAGCTCTTTTGGCGAGGTTTTTCAGAAGTAGTTTGCCATTTCCTCCTTCCTAGGGCTGAGAAAAAGTGTCTGGCTCCCAGCCGGCCTTGTGCCTAAGGCAGGCCTCAGGACTGGAACCCAGCATCTCCCCATTTCTGGCCCAGAGCTTGAACCATAATACAACCGTCTCTCTCTACTTGTTCTAGTGATTCACTATCTACAGGTGAAACTCAAAAAATTAGAATATCGTGCAAAAGTTCATTTATTTCAGTAATGCAACTTAAAAGGTGCAACTAATATATGAGACAGACTCATTACATGCAAAGCAAGATAGTTCAAGCTGCGATGTGTCATAATTGAGATGATTATGGCTTACAGCTCATAAAAACCCCAAATCCACAATCTCAGAAAATTAGAATATTGTGAAAAGGTTCAATATTCTAGGCCCAAAGTATCCCACTCTAATCAGCTAATTAAGCAATAACACCTGCAAAGGATTCCTGGGCCTTTAAATGGTCTCTCAGTCTGGTTCAGTAGGAATCACAATCATGGGAAAGACTGCTGACCTAACAGTTGTGCAGAAAACCATCATTGACACCCTCCATATGGAGGGAAAACCTCAAAAGATAATTGCAAAAGAAGTTGGATGTTCCCAAAATGCTGTATCAAAGCACATTAATAGAAAATTATGTGGAAGGGAGAAGTGTGGAAGAAAAAGGTGCACAAGCAGCAGGGATGACTGCAGCCTGGAGAGGATTGTCAGGAAAAGGCCATTCAAAAGTGTTGGGGACTTTCACAAGGAGTGGACTGAGGCTGGAGTCAGTGCATCAAGAGCCACCACACACAGACGGATCGTGGACATGGGCTTCAAATGTCGTATTCCTCTTGTCAAGCCGCTCCTGAACAACAAACAACATCAGAAGCATCTTACCTGGGATAAAGAAAAACATAACTGGTCTGTTGCTCAGTGGTCCAAAGTCCTCTTTTCTGATGAGAGCAACTTTTGCATCTCATTTGGAAACCAAGGACCCAGAGTCTGGAGGAAGAATGGAGAGGCACACACTGCAAGATGCTTGAAGTCCAGTGTGAAGTTTCCACAGTCTGTCATCTGCTGGTGTTGGTCCACTGTACTTCATTAAGTCCAGGGTCAATGCAGCCATCTACCAGCCGTCTACCAGGAGATTTTGGAGCATTTCATGCTTCCTTCCACAGACGAGCTTTATGGGGATGCTGACTTCATTTTCCAGCAGGACTTGGCACCTGCCCACATTGCCAAAAGCACCAAAACCTGGTTCAATGACCATGGGATTACTGTGTTTGATTGGCCAGCAAACTCACCTGACCTGAACCCCATAGAGAATCTATGGCGCATTGCCAAGAGAAGGATGAGAGACCTGAGACCGAACAATGCAGAAGAGCTGAAGGCCGCTATTGAAGCATCCTGGTTTTCCATAATACCTCAGCAGTGCCACAGGCTGATAGTTTCCATGCCATGCTGCATTGAGGCAGTAATTGCTGCAAAAGGGGCCCAAACCAAGTACTGAATACATATGCATGCTTATACTTTTCAGAGGTCCAATATTGTTTTATGTACAACCCTTGTTTTATTGATTGCATGTAATATTCTAATTTTCTGAGATTGTGGATTTGGGGTTTTTATGAGCTGTAAGCCATAATCATCACAATTATGACAAATCACAGCTTGAACTATCTTGCTTTGCATGTAATGAGTCTATTTCATATATTAGTTTCACCTTTTAAGTTGCATTACTGAAATAAATGAACTTTTGCACGATATTCTAATTTTTTAAGTTTCACCTGTACACATAGCTCTCAACTGTTTGCCCAATTTTCCCCATCAAGCAGTAATTACCTGGGTCTTTGATATGTTAATTTTCAAATCCATATTATTTGCTGCATCATATATTCTACCATTAGCTGCAGAAGGTTCCCAGTCTCAATCCACAACCTGGCATTATCTCTATAAAAACCACTTGGCTTTCCATATAAGAATACCTTTCAGTCTGAACGGAGTCGAGGGTCTTCCTTCCCTAGAAGCCCAGGTTGGGGCAGGTGTGACAGATGCTCCATGCACACCTGTGTTGCTTACCGTCAATACCCCTGACCCATTGCCCATAAATAGAGGAAAGCACCGGGCGGGGGGGGGGGCATCACACATCCAATCTCTCTCCTCGCCTACGGTTGGACCCTTTGCTAAGCAATTTTTTGTGCAATTACCCTGAAGCTTGGCTGCCTTCATGTTCTGCATTGGCTGCATTCAGCAAGCAGCCTCCGATGCTGTATTATGGCAAGTCTCATTCCATAATTCAAGCTCATTCATTTTATCCCCTGCTTTTATCTGGCCCTGCCGGTGAGTGCTGCATTTTCTTTCTCACATCCATCTGGATCGTGTCTCGACCGAGTTACAGGAAAGCAGGCAACAGTGTGCTGACCTGCAACCTGGGTCTTTGGAGGCGATCCCAGCTGGAGTAAAATCAGGCGGATGGGCTTTACATTACACTTGTGGCGCAGTGGCCAAAATGCATGCAGGCTGACCGGTCTGGCCATTGTTGGCAGGAATGCGGTGTGGGGCACAGGTGCAATGAAGGCTAGTAAGCCAAGGTTATCCACTGATTCTGACAGATGTTGGGGCCATGCAGCCTTTCTGATCTGAAGTATTCTGCCCTGAAGCATATCTGTTGGCCACTCTTTAAAGCAGCCTGAGTGTGATCTCAGGGAAAGCCACAGAGCCAGTTGTGAGAGAGAGCTGTTTGCACCCCTGGCACACTCTGCGGCCCCTTTAAGAGACAGAGGCCATTAAACGTGGCCCTATCATTTATTGGATTATGGCGGAGCAATATTTAGCAATGACCTTTCCAATATGGCCAGGCCATCAAGTCATCATTTGAATTAAGTGGCCCATTCCAGACCATCCATTCCGGGAACAGCCGCTTCCTTCCCAGTTCCCTTTGATTCACACCTCTCCCCTTCTGCACCCCAAGAGAACTGGAGAGAATGTCTCTTTTCTTTTATGTACACTGAGAGCATTTGCACCAAGACAAATTCCTTGTGTGTCCAACCACACTTGGCCAATAGAGAATTCTATTCTCCCGCTTTGATGCTGGCACCATCAGGGCCCTGATTCCCATGGCCTCCCACCCAGATCATCCAGTGAGGCTCCTTCTTTCTCCTCCTCGGATGATCAGAGGGACCTCTTCCCACCAGAGTCCTCAGCAACTGGCCTCCCATTGCGCAAGTGTTCAGCCATGGGGGTCCCGTTTTCGTGGCATCCACCCTTGCCGTTGAGATGGTTCCCTTCTTAGTGAGACGGCTCCCTTTCCACGGGCCCCTCTCAGCTTCCCTCCTTACTGGCCAGAGTGATTCTCCCAGGGCAGTCAGCGGCCTCACCAAAGCTACCGAGCCCTTTAGCCACGTAAAACTGACCTTTTCTTGCTTCCTACGAGGGCTTCTTCTTGGCCTGCTCTGGAGCCTTGGGGAGAGTGGCATTTCCTTAAATTAGTGGTTCTCAACCTTTTCCCCACCATGGACCTCCTTTAAAGACCTTTTGTGACCCCAGATCATGGCCACAGACGGACCCCCAAAACAACACACAATTTAAATCATAACATTTCTTCAAGCCTCCATGGATTCCATGATGACATCACCCCCCTCCCCTCCAGGGGCCTGTGGACCACAGGTTGAAAACCACTCACTGCCTTAAACCCTTTGTAAAGTTTGCATCGTACTCCACAATGTGGCTGTCAGTGGTCTCCACAAACTATGGCACGTGGCTCAGGGTCTACCACAACTAAAGGCAGATCCCCCGTCTCCTCTGGCCAGGTAAGAAAGAGGCGGGCTTGGCCGTTTTAACAGTTGCTCTTGACTGGGAGCCCATCCGATGTCATGGCCAAGGTGTGAGTAAAGACTGGGTTGTGGGTCCCCCTCAGCCCCAGAAGCTCCAGGGTGACACTAGGCCAGTTACATGCCAACCAACTGTTTGGTGAGGACCACAGCTGCCCACAGCCTGGATGATTCCCAGCTGGTCCCTGTCTTTCTCTTAGATGCCTCCTCAACTTTCCCGTTATGGGGAAAAATAGGCCTTCGATACAACCAGGCACTGAATAAAAATTCTGAATTTACCCAGAATGGACAATAATCTCATTGGCCTATCATTCCAGGATGGATGTCATTAAGAACAAACACAGAAATGGTTTTATACTGAGCATTTTCTCATACTCTCCGGTGGATAACGCCTGGACTGAGTGGTTGTTTCCAAAGTGAACAAGGTTCAGAAAAAACAGAACAAAAAACAAACCCCTGCTGTGATCCTGGATGCGAACTGATCCTGAAGTGTTCTTTGAACCATCGGCTCCGCTCGGAAGGCTGCTGCCGATAGCCGAACGCTCCTTAGGCTAAGCGAAGCGGCAGCTACACTCTCCTGTATGGCAGCGGCTATTTATGAAACCAGCCGGTCTCCAGAAAGCGTGACCTATTTCTTCAGAAGCTTCAAAAGAAGTCGGAGGATTCTGTCTCGGTCGGATTTATGGCTGCCTAGATCCTCATGCAATGCACAAAGGCTTCGTCGCTTGCCCAGCCCAAGATTAAGCCGTGTTCCCGCTGGACGTGCCCAACGCCCTTCCCCTCCTCGGTGCCTGAACCCTTTTCCCAGGTCCAGGAGGGCCGCAAAGAAGGAAGGAGCGAGACCCATTGAAACCTGAACTGGGGCCGGTGATGAATGTCCCTCTTCTGGCTCTGTAAACCTGCCCAGCTGGGGGAGGGGGGGCTGCCTAATGGGCCTTCTGGCCTATAAATCACAGGCATAAGGCCGGGAGGGAGGGAGATCCCTTCGTAGCTGGACTCCTTCCTTGAAGAAGCTGGCACAGGTTGAAAGGCAGCCCGGCACCCAGGGAGGCTCACCAGGTAAAGCCAGCTATCCAAGGGAGAAGCTCTGTCCTCTCCTGGCTTCAAGACGGAGCGTTGGGGCTCTGCTCAGAAGAGTAGAAATGGCAAGAGGAGATAAAAATAGGAGAATGGTGTTGGCTTGCGTTGGACCCACTTCATGTTGTACCGCTGTTCCAGTTAATGATATCGCGTTGCTGAGCTTTAACTATCTCTGTGGGCCTTCATTTAATTAGGATCTACTTGAAGCAACCCAGATGCCTGTCAATAAACTGCCTGGGACAAAAGGGACAATCGATCCGAATGGAGTCGGCTGCTCTCGGGGAGCGGAGTTGCCAGGCGGGTTTGGGAAGTGAAGGAGGAGGTTCAGATTAGGAATAAAATGACGACTAAAACCTACGTCAGAAGGAGGGAACTGGTGGGTTGTTATGGATGCGTGTCGAAGTCGGAAGGAGTCCGAGGGTGGTTGGTGGTGGTTGCAGGTTTCCCACAACTGAGTGGTGAGAACGGGAGAGCCAGAAATGAGAATCTGAAGGAAGCTCTAAAATGGCTCTGAACGGATGGGAGATTCGGGGAGGGAGGGACGGGGTCTCTTCCGGCGCAGGGCCTGAGGGTTGGGTGGGAAGGAGGGGAGAGGAGGCCGGAAAAGCAACCGAGCCCTTCGGAGACCCCAGGAATAATTTGTGAGAAGGCTGCGGATGATGGGCATCCGCGAGGAAAAAGGCCTGTTTCCGATCCACCGGGCGATTCCCGCGTGCGCATGGCACCGGAAGGGCTGTACATCTGCAAGCGTGATTTATCCGAAGGTTTCTGAGGAAAGGCGGAGGGGATTAGCGGCGGAGGCCAACGGGACCGGAGGCTCCAAACAGGAGAGGGACCTTGTCATTAATATCAAGATTGACACTTGGGAGCAAAGGCACGTGGAACAGGGGAAGGTAGAAGAGCTGTAGGAAAAGAAGGCAGGGATCCTATGGGTTCTGCCAGGGGATGACGTGGACCGAAGAGGACGTGGAGCTGCCTGGGGAAAAGGTAACCAGAGTCGCAGCGACGTAGTACAGCTGCGATAACGGGAGACAGAAGGAAGACTCTTGGCGAAGACTTGAGCAAAACAACGACGGACGAAGCAGGCAGGTCAGGCAAGGATTGTGCAGAAACGAGGATGGGAGAAGGCGGTTGCATAATACGGCGAGGAGAAAAAGCGCCGTGGCACAGAAGAGAGACCGAGGCGCTCTGGGCAGAAGAGAAGGCGAGCCGTATCTCAACGCACAGCGACAAGGAGGGTTTAAACGCAGGGAAAGGTACCCAGGTATTTGTTTTAGCCAATTTCCTTTCCATTATCTCGTGCCTTTACTTCGGGGGAGTTTACCCTGCACTGTTTTTTCCCTGCAGTCTGCATAACCTTGTTTACCCCAAAGGCTGTAGATGCAGGCATTTGGTTTTAAAACGTGTCTTATTTTAGTCAGGTTGAAAGGAAGCATTTACGTCAGACAAGAAAACGAGCAAGTGGATCGCTGAAGAAACCAACACGCACTTCTCACTTGAGGTATACAAGCTCTAATCCTCCTCCTTCAAGCCCATGAAATGAAAACCCGGCTCTCTGGACGAGGCCTGAAGGCTGGAAAGGGGAAAGAAGAGAAGGAGGAGGACCAGCAGTGCAGGGGAAAGGGGGCTCAGTTACAGGCGACTGGGGGGGAGGGGAGGGGGGGCACCCTTTGGTGAGCAGAAGGAGCAGGCTGGGAGACATCATCAGGGGAAACGTCAATCCTTATGCTTGCTAGGAGTCAAAAGTCAACCAATCAAATACCAAACAGCCAATCAACCATTGTTCCCTTTATGTGGCCTGCAAGGGGCCCACGATGGCTCAGAGGTTAAAGACCCAAGCGCCACAGGATAGGGGGAGCTCCCGTTACCTGCCACAGTTCCTGCCCGCCCAGCAGTTAAAAAACACACAAATGCAAGTAGATAAATAGGTTCCCCTTTGGTGGGAAAGGAACAGCGTTCCGTGCACCTTGGTGTATAAGCCATGCTGGCCACACGACCACGGAAAACGCCTTTGGGCAACGCTGACGTCCTTGGCCACGAAATAGAGGAGGAGCACCCCCAGAGTCGGAGAAGGCTGGACAGGGGAGCGTTTCCCTTTACGTGGTCTCTGAGGGCTTTACGCCCTTCACAGAAGGTGCTTCGCTTTGAGATCAACGTTTGTTTCTGATCACTTTAAAACCGCACAATTTTAAGGCTTCTGGAAAAGGTGCAATTGTGCTACAAATGCCCAGATCACACACACACACACACACACATCCATGTGCCTGGGCTCTGCTTCCGCTCCCGCTCAGTCCAGTCATGGACCTGTCCTCTACAAACAGCCACACCTGCGACCCAGGGAGGGAGGAGCCTCCACCCCCAAAGGCCCAACTAGGGGAAGCAGCTGGACCCACCAGTTCGGCCTTTGTGGAGCCACCTCTCTGCATCTGGGGTGCCGGAGACCCCAGCCGCCACCTGCAATAGCCCCCCATGAAGAAACCCCCCCAAGAAAGCTCCCCCAGCCCCTCAGACCGAGAAGGCCCCCCCTCCAGGGAGGGGCTGCCTGAGGGGCTTCCCTCTGCCCACCCAGGGGAGTGTTGGACTCACGGAGGGGCCCCAGAGCAACGTCTTCAGCCTCAATAGCTGGCTTGGCATCAGGAACGCCCAGCAGGAGGAAACAGGCAGGGCATGTGTCTGGCAAGGCCTCCGATCAGGGTCCCCCATGATCAAGGGCTCCTGCACCAGCAGCCTCGAACACGTTTTGCCCCAAAGGGGGTGGAAAGGAAGTCCAGAAGGCGGGCACCGTTGGCTCTGAGCAAAGAGGCTGGCATGAGCAGATGCCACCAGCAGCTCTGCTGAAGACACGGCAATTTGGATCAGCTGATGTGGCACTTTTCGAAGGTTGTGGGCGTGCTCACAAAATGGCTCCAGCGGGAGAGAGCTGGCCCAGTCACAGACCCAGGCAGGAAGGGTGCCTCCCTTTGAGGATCACGGCTGGCCAGACGGAGGAGCTGTCACCCGCTCCCCACCTGGCACACCCCGTGCCAGAGTCCTTCAACCGCTGCCCCAGCAGCGGAGGGGCAAGGCAGGCAGGGGCCCCAATCGGCTGCCCATCCTTGCTGGCCGGTTGGCCCTTCCAGCTGCCCTCCCCTATCTCAGCCTGCTGGAAAAGGCAGCATCACATTCCGGAAATCAACTGGCTTCCCAGGTCAACGGGGGGTGGGGGGGAGGGGGAAGCTACCAGGAGACCCGACCAGCCCTGCAGAGGAGGCCGCCCAGAAAATGCGCGCAAATCACACACACCCCCGTCGAAGATGCATCGCCTCAGCCCAAGGACAGCCCCCCCCGCCCCATGAGCCCTTGACACGGGCTTTGCCAGCAACCACCAGGGCCCCCTCCCCCCTTCCAGGGCTCCCCCCGTTTTCCCCAGGCTAGAAGCGCCAGGGGACCCCGACAGCAGTCACAGGCCCTCCGGCCGACTCGCCGCTTCCGGCAGCCACGGGGGCTCCACCGGCCCGCCAAAGAGCCTGGGCGCCATCTCGCCCTTAGGACCGGCCTGGCCTGGGCAGCCGCTCACCGGCCGGAGGAGGGCCGGCAGACCCGCCTCCCCCCCGCCGCTGCCCTGAGCAGTCGGCCCGGAGGAGAGAAGCCCACATCGGCCGCCCTCTCGGCCCTCGCCCGGCCCGGCACGCAGCTTGACGGGCGGGGGGCGCGGAGCCCGGCAGGCAGCGTTCCCCCCGGCCCCAGGTCGGTTTCCCTGGCAACCCAGGCGGCGCCCAGCAAGGCTTATGTAAGCCGCCAGCTGCCGCCTCCCCGCCAGCCCCTCCGCCGCTGCAGCGCCTGGGCTGGGCCGGGAGCAGCCCCCGGGGTCCGCCCCGAGCCCCGCCGCTCTGCTAATTCTGCCCCGGTTGCTTCGGCTCCTTCCCCGCTGGACAGTCCCCTCCCTAGAGACCCCGCCGCAGGGGCCGCCTCCGCCCCTCCCTCCCAGACTCCCAGCCCCTCCCCTTGAGGAAGCCACTTCCTTACAAGAGATGGGAGGCAGGGAAGACAGGCACAGGTAGTCCTCGACTTACGACCACTCATTTAGTGATCATTCGAAGTTATAGTGGGCCCTGAACAAAGTGATGCCTGGTCCTCACACTTGGCCATCAGCCTGTGCTTGGGATGGCTTCTGTGTCCTGGGGCCAGGGGGTCACTGTGTCCAGCTGGCTTCCCAGTCAGCAAAACCAGTGGGGAAGGCAGGTTCTCTTAATGACTCTGTGATTTGCTCAACAACTGCAAAACAATCGTGTTTGTAAGTCAAGGGCTACCTGTGTGCCCATGTCCTCTCTCTCCCCTAATTCTGTCTCTTCCTCTCCCTCCCTCCTGAGTATCTCCTGCTCCATGGCTTCCAAGGGACCTGGCCGTGAGAGAGAGAAAACGAGGCTGCCCCCCCTCCCCCCCCAGGGTCCTGCTCGCTTGCTCGGCTGCCCAGGGCTCAGTAGGTAGGGAGCAGTTTGACATGACCTACTTTATAGTATTGTATCTGGATTATTATAATGTATAATTTTTTCCTCTATATTGTAAGCCACCCAGAGTTACTCTATAGCAGGATGGGCAGCTAATACATTTCATAAATAAAATAATCAAAATCATGTGTGACTGTCCCCAACCAAGGCTCTCCTGCCAAGCGAGGTCCAGGGTCCCATGTTCAAATGAGGGGATCAGCTTCTCCCCTGTGTCCCCCCAGACCCACCTGCTGCTGCCCCCCGAAACCAACCAAAGCCCCATCAGGCCCTGCCAGGGAGAGGGGCCGAGCCGAGGGCCGGATTCAAAAGACCAAAGAGGCATCTCTGCTGCATCCATGATGGGGGTGAGGGGACCTCCTGGGCCCAAGCCCCCCCTTCAGGAGTCTTTACCTGGGGCAGAAAGGGAAGTGGCCTTGGGGGCAGCTCCCTGCGGCTTAGGTTCCTCTCCTGTGCTACATGCCCCCCCCAAGGGGCGCTGAGAGCTTCCCTGCTGTGAGCAGATCCCAAAGGAGGGGTGGGGTGGGGTGAATAGGACCCCAAACTCTGCAACTGCCAGGAACTGCCCCAGTCAATTGACAGCCTGAAGAGATTCTGTGCCCCCACACACACTGGAGTGGGCCCTGGCACAACTGCCAGGCTCCTAAGGGAGATGCCCTGTTGCAAAGCAGTAAACTCAGAATTTGTCTGGAATGGTGTAGGGTTTCCTGCTTGAGCAGCGGGTTGGACTAGAAGACCTCCAAGGTCCTCCTGACTCTGTGATCCTGGACATGTCCAGGATCTGGCACAGGTGGCAATTTAGCCCTGGGCTGGGCCGGCATGGAGGCCTCCATGCTCCCCTCCCCCCTTGCCTCATCGTCAGTCCCAAAGACAGCAACTGCCAGGCACTGGTGCAGCTTTAATAGGATGGAGGCTGGCTGACCTCTGGGTGTCCCGGCCCCAGCGGAGAGGATCTGCTTCTGGTCACCCTGAGCCTGCAGCTGCTCTGGCCGCAAGTCCTGCCCCAGGAGGAATGGAGGGGGCTGTGCAGGAGTAGGATGCCCTTCATTCTCCTGCCACGTCCCTTCCCAGAGATTCCCTTTCCCAGCATCCCGCAGGCATCCAGGGCTCCTGGGGGGAGAAGCCTTGAAGTCTCCCACTCACACAGGCAGAGGAACCAGGGGCTGTAAAGGGCCCCCCTGGCCCCCGGGGAGGGGAGGGGAGGCTCCAACCGACCTGCATGGTTTGGCTATGCAGCCAGTGGCCATAGAGCAGAGCCGCTTGCCTGGCATAGCTTGGCCGACTTCGCAGGGCCAGCCTGCCTGAGGTTCTGAGCCTGCCTTCCAGGGAAGAGAGGCCATCCTGCTCCTTCTCTGGCGGGGCAGCCCTTCAGTTCCCCCCTTCCCAGTCAGCCTCCCCCCTTGCACCTATTGCAGAACCTGCCAGTTCTCCCTCCCTCCCCCTCCTCCACTGCTGAAACCTGTCAAGATCTTTTCCCATCTCTTTAGTACTCCCCTCCCGCTTTGAGTCATCCCTTCCCCTCCCTCCAGCAGGGCTCCTCTTGTGGCCCCCCCAACACTTCTGGCTCAGCCTCCTTCCCCTGGAGTGGGGGAAGGGCCGGCTCTGCTCCGGCTGCAGGGGCCCATTAGGGCCCATTGCAACAGGTGTGGGGGATGGGCAGACTGAGACGGGGCAGGGGGCAGGGAGCCAGCAGGCCGGGCATCTCTCAGCTGCAGGCTTGAGCCATTTCAGGTTCTGGGAGAGTTCCCACCCGCTCCCTCCCTCCCTCCCTCCCTCCCTCCCTCCCCAGGGATCACTCAACAAGAACCGGCCTTTTAATTTCCTGCGGTGGCTGGCAAGGCTGCCCATGGGCTGCTGGCAGGAAAGAGCAGCCCCAGCGCAGAGAAGATCCGATCATCCCCACACCAAGAGGGAGGAGGGAGGGGAGCCGAGTCAATAGCTGGAGCAGCTGCCAGCCAGGCCTCTGGCTCCACAGGAGGACTGACTCGCTTCCTCCTCCCCGCCCAAAACACACCTGCTGCTCCCAGGTAGGCCTGCTCAGCTCCCCTTCCCTCTCAGAGCCCCCCAACCCGAGACCCTCCCTACTCGCCCCTCTTGGAAGCCAGGAGGATCCAGGTGTTCCTGGTCAGAGCACAGGTTCCCCCCCACACACAGCCCAGCCTCCTGCAGGGCCGGCTGAGATGGCCAGTACCTGAGACAGGCCCAGGGCCACCCAGGAAGCAGCTGCAAGAGTCCACCAGGAGGGCTCTGCCCACTCTCCCTGCCAACCTTCACCCTCCCCCCAAGTGCCAGGCCCTCGACCCTTGCTTGCTCCCTGCCCTGGCTAGGCAGCCCACCGAAGGCACCTCTCTGCCCTTCAGGTAAGGCTGGGAGGTATGGAGCCAGCCATGTGCTGCAGCCGCCCCAAAGGCTGCCCAGTCCTGGCTGCGTCAACAGAGGGAGGGAATCACGCGAAGGCCTAGTAGCCTTGATAGGCCTTGGTTAGATCGTAGGTGGAACCTGCACCCAGTTTTGGTCACCAAAATATAAAAAAGAGGTTGAGGCTCTGGAAAGAGGGCAGAGAAGAGCAACCAAGAGGATGAGGGGGCCGGGGGCTAAAACCTACGATGATCCGTTTCAGGAACTGGGTAGGTCTAGTTTGATGAAAAGGAGGACCAGGGGAGACAGGATAGCCGCCTTCCAGTATTTGAGGGGCTGCCCCAAAAGGGAGGGGTCCCCCTATTCTCCAAAGTGCCT
Source organism: Bungarus multicinctus (assembly GCA_023653725.1). NCBI lineage: Eukaryota > Metazoa > Chordata > Lepidosauria > Squamata > Elapidae > Bungarus > Bungarus multicinctus. The sequence continues at coordinate 134,989,481 of CM042842.1, read as the reverse complement.
CAAGGCAGGACAGGAAGCAATGGGTGGAACCTAATCAAGGAGGGAAGAAAGCTGGAACTAAGGAGGAATTTCCTGACAGCGAGAACAGTCAGTGGAACGGAAGTTGCCTGCAGAAGTTGTGGGAGCTCCATCCCTGGAGGTTTTCAGGGAGAGATTTGCCCAGAATGGTTCAGGGTCTCCTGCTTGGGTGGGGGTTGGACTAGAGGACCTCAAACACTCCTTATTCCATCGACCTCCTCCTCTTTGGGCACCTGCAATCCTGGCAAAGGATCTCTCCCTCCCCCAGAGGGATTCCAGAGATTCCAGAACGGACCAGGCTTCCTGCTTGCACCGAGATGGCTCTCCCAGCATGCTAGGTCCCTGATCCTGGAGCAGGAGCCTCGGATGAAGGGAACCAGGTATGGCAGAGTCAGGGAACCCCGAAGGGGAAGGACTCCCTGGCCTGTTGAGGGCAGCCAAATGTAGCCCGTGGAGGGAGTCTGGCCCAGAACCCGGCTGTCTCTATGCAGCCGCCCCCTCCCTGGCAAAGAAAGGCCCCCAGGTCTGGAAAGGGAGGGGGAGGGCCCGGCAGAGGCCTGCAGACAGCAGCCGTGGGGGAGGCGGGCCAGGGGACTCCTGCTTGGGGTCCTTGTGGGGGTCCTGCAGAGCAGGAAGATTCGGGGCAGCCGATGGGAGCCAGCGCTGCAGAGTGAAGCCCCTACTTCCAAGCCAGGCTGCTGTCCTGCGCTGGTGGGCATCTGGCTGGCACTGGGAGGTGGCAGGCAGCCTGCCAAGCTGCTCAAGGCTTGCCCTGCACCCCCTGCCAAGCAGAGCAGGGTCTGCAAAGACACCCCCCCCCCCGAGGAGCAGCAGGCTTTGTGGGTGGGTGGATTATACTTCCTAGTGGCTCTTTAGTCATCACTTCATTTCCCAATAAAATCTGTCATATTCTACATGTCCATTGCTTTTGATTAAAAAAAACACACAACAAGCAATGAAAACCACCAGCCTGGGTGTCACAGAAACTTCAGCGTCATGGGTAGAACTGCAGCTCCCCCTGCATTAAAGCCGTCCAGTGCTAACAGCTCCGAGATCCCCCCCCCAATCATCGCTCTCCCAGCCTTCGCCCACCTGGTTTGTATGTCCATCTCCCCCAGACTCGGTTTTTGCTTAAGGTGACAACTGACACGAAGACACGGGAATGGCGGCTTAATCTCTTGCCCCCAACCTGGCCCTGCCTTGCCAGGGGCCACCAGGCCAAGGGGTCAGCTGTGATTTGGCCTCCCACACACCTGTGGCTCCTTCTTCATGCCCCTTTGGGGAAGGTGAGACCCCAGGCACAGAAGCGTCTGCTTCCTTTTGGGATCCCCTGTCCGAGGAACCAAGGAATCCACCCCCCCCCCAAAATCACCTGGTCTCTCTCTTGGAGGCACCTGACCCACATTCAGCTGGAGATTTCCACCACAGCTCGACTCGGTTCTCCAGTAATTGTATCCCATATTTTAGATCAATTAAATGCACCTCTAAAATAAACCTGATTACAGGACTCTAAACTGCTTTATTCCATTTCTCTGCTCATGGCATTGCCACCCCAGACTGGAAACGTGGGTTCCACAGGTTGGAGGGGGGGTTTCCTGTGTGAGGCACCCAATCAGTCCAGCCACTCAGCTGGACCAAACACCCCAGGTCCCTCCTGGCAAAAGATGCTGGGCACACTCTGGCATGGCAAAGACTTCTGCAGAAGAAGACCCCGCACCTCAGCCCCTCTGAATATGCTGCTCCTGGGTTGGGGGGGGCTGTGACCCATGCAGAATGCATCTGCCCTTGGAGTCGCAGCTCCTGGCCCTCAACACCAGCCTCCCACAGGGCCGGGGGGCACTGGGCATCGCGGTCTGGAGAAATGCCTGGCTCCTACCAGGACACCCCCTCCCTCTGCTATGGGAACTGCCAGTTCCAGGACGTCCCTTGCCAAATGCCACGGAGGGAGAGCCGGATCTCGACTGCGGAGCCCTTGCAGCAGGGCTGCCCAAATACCCTTCTAACACCTCTAGCCAGGCATAGCCACTGGGCAGGAGCCAGGGGGCCGCAAGACCCCAGCTGGGCAGGCCAGCCCCATCTCAGCAGGGCCTGGGGGCTGGTTGAGCCTGAAGAAGAGATGGGAGGGAGCGGGAGCCTCCAGCCAGCAAGGCAAGGAGAGGCTTCTGCGCAACGCTTCCCCCCCCCCCCCCCCCCAGGCTGGGCTTCTGCAGCGCTTCCTCCCCCAGATCCATGGCCAGAAAAGCCCCTTCGTCTCTGCAAAGAGGGGGGTCTGGAGGGAGGACAGAGCAGCCACTCCGACCCTCTGACTGCAAGGGGGAAGGGGAGCAGAGGGTTGGAGGTGTCCCCTCCAGTCTGCCTTGGCTCATGCCGTCCCAAACATTCTCTGTAGACACGCAGGGCCCAGGATCCCCCAGTGCCGCCCGCTGGATTTTTTCTCTGCTCATCTCTGCTGGCACCGGGCAGGGGACTGGCGTCCAAAGGCCAGCCGTCCAGAGGGCGGCCGCACAATTGGCTGCCCTTTTCCCACGGGGCCATTGCCAGAGCAGGGGAGGCTGCTGCTGCAGGGGGCCGGGTTCAAATGTTTTGCTTCTGGACAGCGCAGCTCAACTGGCGCTGCGCTCTAGGTTTGCTGCAAAGGATCCGTCCCTGAAGGCAGCGGTGCAGGGAGAAGGCAGCCCGGCACCCTCAGCCTCTCGGCGAGGCAGCAGCGCAGGCTCAAAGGCCGCGGGAGAAGGAGCGCCGCATTCTGGGCCGGAGAGATGAGGGGGGGTCCCTCCGTGGCGCAGAAGCGACCCCCGGCAGCTCGCCCAGCGCGGAAGTTCAGCGCCAGGGAGCGAAGGGCGGCAGGCGCATCCGCAGCGGGGGTGGCGCCTTCCGGAGGGCCACGGGGGCTTTGCGCGAAGCCGCGGTCGGCAGCAGCGCCTGCCCCACCGCCCTCGCAAGGGCAAGGGGGCTCCCGCACAGCCCAGGCGGGGGTCCCCGCCGCTGCCTCGCCAAAATGTCTCCCTCGCGAGTTGCCACCATTTTCCGGCGGGCGGGCGGCGCTCAGCTCGGAAGAGGCCAGCCTGGACGGCGGCCGCATTCCAGCACCCTGGACAGCGGCAGAGGCTGCGCCGCCGCCAGCGCTCCGCCGATCAAAATAGCCGCGGCGCCCTCCGGCTCCCTCTCCGGCTCCGCCGCCGCACATGGCCCGCGTGGGCGAGGCAACCGGGGCGCAGAGCCGGGCTGCACGCGCGCTCCTACCTTGGCTCGCCCCCCCCTCGCCGTCCTCGCAGTCCGTCAGGTTGTTGAGCATGGCGCAGCTCGGCTCGCCTCTCGGCTCCCGGTTCCCGGCGACCGGCTGCCGGTCCGGAGGCTTCTCCGCTATTCCTCGTGCTCCGCTGCAGTGCAGAGCAGAGCCGTCCCCTCCGCCGCCGCCGCTGCTGTCACCGCCGCCGCTCAACCCCCTTCACTTCATCGTGCATTCAGGAGACACCTCTCCGTAGGTTGGGGAGGGGGCGCAGATCGGGGGCGCAGCAGTGCAAGCGAGCTGGCCAAGGAGAGGCGAGGAGCGTCCACGAAGCCACGCGCCACCTCCGAGGGCAGCGCAGCTCTGAGCCAGCGGCAGAAGAATTAGGGCATCTGGGGGCTGGCACTGCGGCTCTCCCCCGCAATCCGCCTGCGCTGATGCAGTCTCGTCTGGGGCTGCCTGCTCCTCCCCTCCCCCCCCCCCCAGTGGAGTGGAATTTGGGGGAAGAGAGCTGGGACCAACTCTACCCCTCCCCTCTCTGGGCACACAGACCCTCCTTGCCACCTCTGGTCTAGCCACCCCAGCAGGCAGGAATGGTGCAAAATGGGACCTGGCAGGTAAGCCCCCCCCCCCCACTACAAACTGCACACTGGTTTGGTGGAGGAAGCTCCTCTCCAGCCCCCCCCCCCCCAATGCCCCTCTTGTAGCCTGCAGACCAAGTGACCAGGAGGCCCAGCTCTGGCCTAGGCAGGGGAGAGCTTTGGAGCAGCCTGCCTGGCTGCTTTGCTCCCCTCCTGGCCCAAGCCAAACTTTGAGTGGGACGAGGGCCTGCGCTTTGGGCTCACGACTCTCCCGCCAAGGGGGGCTGCACGGAAGCTGCTGGGAGCCCAACCTGATTCCCCATCTGCTGAACTGGCTCCGGGGGGGGGGGATCGGTCCACCTCTGGAGGGGCTGAGTGCCACCAGCAGTGGCTGGACTCCCCCCAGGCACCCTTCATCTAGGGAAGCAGAGGCCCCCCAGGGCGCAGACAGGGTCTCCCGTGGAACCAATTCAGAGTCACCTGCTGCTTCCAATGCCAAGGGGGAGGGGGGTGAGGAGGTAATGCAGCTCCCCTCCTTGGCCAAGCCCCTTTTCTGTGACAATCTGGTCCCTGCACAATCTCAGCTGCCCCGACTGGAACCGCCTGTCTGTGCACACACTCGCAGCCCTCCTGCTGCCAGCGGCTGCCTGAAGGAGCTGCCTCCCAGCCCCCCCCCCCCTCCCGAGCCCCACACGGGGGTCACTGCCTTCGCTGGCTGTCCAGGAGCTCCATGCTGGTGCGGAGAGTGGCTGAGCCTGGACTCCAGCTGGACCAGCCTGCCAGGCTCCTGGCCTGCCCCAGGGAGGGAGGGTCGTCTGGACTGAGGCTGGGAACCAGTCAGCCTTGGCCCCGTTTGAGCGAAGAAGCCTCGGCTCTGCCCGGGGATCCCAGCACCAATCATGGCAAACCCTTATTACTCCTGCAGGGCTGTAATTAAATGCTGGCTTCTTCCTGGGCCCTGGCAGCTGCTCGGCTCCACTGCCAGCCCATCTCCTCCCTGCCCTGTGCCAAGGCTGTGCCCGCTGTGCCCCTCTCCCGCTGACCCCGGCTCAGCCTGCAAAGAGGGGGCTGGGGGGAGGCTGAGCCCCTCCCTCAGGCCAGGCCGGCCCTCCACTCCCTTCCATGCTCATGCCGTCCCAGGAGCAGATGCCTCTGGTTTCCTCTGACAGCAACTGCCTCCCGCACAGGCCAGGTTCCGCAGAGGCCTTTCTATGACTGGCTTTCTTCTGGGGACCCACTCTCTGCCAGGAGTCCCCTCCCCCACCGGGCCTGGTCCTATTGATGAAAAGTTTCCACAAATAGACATAGACTTTTGCCTTAAGTATCCTGGTTATTGGGGACTGTGAACACTAAATGCCCATCTGGCATAAGGTCCCCTCCTTGACTGGGGGGTGGACTAGAAGACCTCTAAGGTCCCTTCCAGCTCTCGTGCTCTACGTCCTGTCTGAAATTTTCATTCCCACTTTAGGTGCAACACTCCGTGTTCCTATTTTTCCTCTGTTTTCAAAACTTTTCCAAGAAATTGTCTACCATTTTACAAAATAAGCCAGTATTAAAACTTACTCATCCAATCAATGAGGGGCTCAGGGCCCAGACAGGGGGGTGTCTGCTGCCCCACGGGGGACTCTCTAACCTTATGACTGTCCATCACTTTCAGGGGAAGAAACATAATCCTTGTGAGGCCATAACATAAATGTCATAAATACAGTAAGAACAGAGGAAAGTACAATTTAACACTTCAGGCTAACAGCGATAACACGTTATAATAAAAGTGAAGCATTGTTTAAAAATAATCCCTTAATGGCCTGGGGAAGCAGAGGGAGGCCAGGAGGAAGGCAGAGGAGAGGGGGGCGCCCTCGCTGCTTACTCCCAAGGAGAAAATGAGCCGGAGAATCAGGGGGCTCAACTCTTATTCTGCCCCCATCATTACACCCAGAGGAAGTTGGGGGGGGGGCAGTGTGGGGGGAAGAGGGCTAGGAGCACAGAAAACGGGAGGGCTTCCTGCAGGTCAGCAGAGAGGCAGTAAAAGGACACTTCTAGCCTTTGCTCTGAGGAAAGGCAGATAGTCCTTGACTTACACCAGTCCATTTAATGACCATCCATCCCCATGGCCATGTGATCAAAGTTCAGGTGCTTCACAACTGGTTCCCTTCACTGTGACAAGAAAGTAGTCAAACTCACTTAAGAGCTGTTTCCCTTAGCAACAGAAATGCCGGGGGTCAATTGTGGTCGTAAGTAGAGGACTACCCGTATACCCTAGAATGCTGAAGGGATGGGTGGAAGAGCTGTGGGGCTCTCAGTCATCCCTCAGGAGGGCCAGGGGATTGGAGAAGAGCAAATAGGGCGCCCTCCACTTAAAAGAGGGGGGGAGCGTGCATCCCTCTCCTTCTTGAGCAGCCTGTCTTCAGCTCAGGCCCTAGAAAGACGCTGGAACACACGGAGTTTGGGGTCCCCTCCAATGATGACATCAGCCACAGAGAAGCCCCCCCTCCTCCCGTGAAACCTGCTTGGTGTGAATCTTGCTTAGGATTTCTTGTACCTCCGCAGATCACAGGCACCCAGAAAACGAGTTGAGCCAAGACCCAGGCTGAGCACAGCAGTATTGGGGACTGAGGAAAAAGAGGGCTGCCATCCTGGCCAACCATGCTGGGGTCTCCCGTGGACCATCTGTCATTTGGGCGGTGACAGTCCTTCACAGAAGGGGCTGCTTCCAAGAGGGCTTCAAAGGTGACCACCATGAATCACTCCAGGTAGTCCACCCAGAAGACCAGGGGGGTGAAGGGGGTGGTGCAAGGAAGTCTCTTGACCCACATTCTACTCCCATGTCTTCTCATGTTCCCTCTTTTCCCAAAACAGGTCTCATCTGGGACCGAATTGAAGCCCTTTGTGAGTTTCCATCCAAGCCAACCATGATTGCACATTGACTGATTCCACCTTCTCTCCCTCTCCCCCGCCCTCCTTCTCTGAAGGGGGACTCAGCAGGCAAATCAGCCAAAAGTGACGTGTGACTCAGTGGCCACCTGAAACGCCTCCCAGGGAGAGGGAAGGAATGGCCTTGCGGGAGGAAGGAGGAAGGAAAAGGAGGCAAACCACCAAGGAGGGACTTCCAGAAACGACGCCTCCACCCTGAGAAACAGGAGGTTGAAACTCAGACTAAACCCACCTGGGTTTTGTTTGCTGTGTGATGGGGCCGATGGAGGCTCTCAATCATTCAGGCCATGGGGGCCTCAAAGCTGCTTTCCCAAAAGGCAACTGGACTTTCTTGTTTTTTTAATTCCTTTGAAAATATTTCGCTTTTAATCCAAAAACCTGTTTCAGAACTGAAGAAGCTTCTTGGATGAGAAGTGAAATGTTTTCAAAGAAAAAACCACCCCCAAGAAAGTCCACTTGCCTTTTGGGAATAGATGATTGGATGAACAGGAACTCTGAGACGCCCTCAGGTTCCCCTTGACCTGGCCCTCCACAGCTGCAGAGGTTCCAGGCGTTCAACCGGCTTCTTCCGTGCATCCTCCACCCAGCGTCTCCTTCCTTTCCACCTTCCTTTCTCTCATTGGCCACTATTGGCCTCCAGAGACCTGATCACTCCTTTCCCCAAATCCCACCGGAAGCAGACCGGGAGGCTGGGCTAAAGAACTCCCCACGCAGGATGGCATCAAAAGAGGCCCCATCATGGCCCTGGGGCAATGAAGCCAGGCAGCCCTGTCAATGTCATAGTAGTAACCTCTGGCCCCATCCAGATTATGGCCGAGGGTCACGTAACATGCTAAGACAACACTGGGTGCCTCCAACAGTAAATGTTACCCATATCACCTCCCAGATACCTTAGAAACAAGAAGCCAACTATGAAAAGGGCCACGGGGGACACGAGAGCAGCCTAAGGGCTGCCACAAAGGGGTGGGGGGTCGATCTATGCTCCAAAATGCCCAAAGGCAGCACAAGAAGCAACGGATGGAAACTCGTCAACCTGGAACTAAGAAGAAATTTCCTGACAGGGGGAACAATCCATCAGTGGGACAGAAGTTGCCTCAGAAGTTGTGGCTGCTCCATCCCGGGAGGCTTTCAAGGAGCCTGGACAGCCATTTCTCTGGAATGGTCAGGGCAAGGGCCTTCAAACGTGGCCAGTTTAAGACTTGTGGACTCCAACTCCCAGAATCCCTGAACTAACATGACAGGAGGAAGAATTCTGGGAGTTGAAGTCCACAAGTCTTAAAGCTGTCAAGGTTGAAGATCCCTGGTCCAGCGTCTCCTGCTTGAGCAGGGGGTTGGACTAGAAGACCTCCAAGGTTCCTTCCAACTCTATTATTCTATGAATCACGAGGAAAAGAGGGGAAGTCGTTCTCGGATTTCTACAGCATTTCAGCCTGATGATCGGTCAAGAGACTGTAGAGTAGCTGATTTCAGGCCGGGTGTCCATCTTCAGCACTGCTTACGTTGGGCAGGCAGGCGAGCTGAGTTTTTAACCGAAAGGGCCCGATCCAACCCTTCCTCAAACCTTCCAAGATGAATGTGCTGCTCTTTTAGCAGGAATACCAGAAGATCCTCGCAGAAGTCCCATGACCCCCCAACACCCCAAGGGAGAGGGGGACTCCTCTGGACTGGTGACCCAAGGGGAAGGCATAGGGTGTGGACTCCCCTCCCCAGGCAACTCCTGCAGAGCTTTGGGTGCTGCCAAGGACGGACCTGGAGGGAGGGAAAGGAGGAGGAGGGAGGGGAGGCACCTCCATCATCACCCCCCTTGAAGCATCTCAGAGACGCTGGTCTTAACTGGTTTGACCCCAGCAAGGCCCTTCGCCTGCAGCTGCTCTTGAAAACCATCCCAAGGCTCTGAGCCCCTGAAAGGCCCAGCCATTCCTCTGCTGTGTTGGTCCCCAGGGCCTGCTGGACAGGGCTGCAGAGGCCTTTAGGGCCTGGCTGTTTAGGGGCCGCCTCTCCCCCCCTCCCCCCACGGATGGGAGCCACATCTGCCCAAGGCCCGGGCTGGGTTATGCACCCCCTCCCTGGGGAAGAGCCCCCCAAGAGCCACTTTCCTTCAGATGATTTTAATCCAGGATTTTCTTTCGGTTCTGCTCCTTTCTATTTTGTTCTGTGCTCCTATTTCAATGGGAGCTGCCTTGAATAGCCAGTCACCAGACTAAAGGGTGGGAATAAGTCACTCGAGCACCTAAGCAAGCAAGGAAACATTTATTTAAGGCTTATTTATTTGTAACCTGCCTTTATTATTTTTTTTACAAATAACTCTAGGTCAGGCCAGGGTGTCAAACTCGATTTCATTGAGGGCCTCATCAGGGTTGTGTTTGACCTGGGGGGGGAGGGGTCTGGGGGCGGGGCTAGCTCAACATCACTCCTGTCAAGGGCGCCTGTGGAGGCCTGAGCACTCTGCCATGGAAAACAGGTTCCCGAGCTCTGTTTTCGGCTGCCATGGCTTCCTGCAACCCTCTGAAAAGGAGCCGGGAGTCCGTTTTCGCTAGCAGAGACACCCCGGGGCGGTCCTTTGCTGTTTCCAGGGCAGCCCTGGGGCCAGATCTAAGTACCCTGTGGGTTTGGGCTCCGGGCCGTGAGTTAGACATCCCTGCTCTGGGTGATGAACATACCCAACATAACTTCCTTCTAATAAAGGAGAATCTTTGCAGCTCAGGGCTGACCTGAGGGGCCCTGGGTGCTCTCTGAGCTTCCTTGTTTTCTTGTAGATGTTCTATGACCCAAAGTAATGCTTGGGTGGCTTCCTTCCTTCCTTTTCCCCACAGCAACAACCTGGTGAAGTGGGTTGGGCTGACACCCAGCTGGCCTTCATGGCTATGGCAGGACCTGAACTCATGGTCTCCCTCTTGCTAACCTGGTGCCTTAATCATTAGACCAGGGGCTCTCTCCAAACGTGGCAACTTGAAGACTTGTGGATTTCAATCCCCAGAACCCCCCAGCCGGCTTTCTGGAGTCCACCATCTTCAGGTTGCCAAGACCCCTGCCTGCCCCAGGCAAGCTGGCTGTCTTCATTTAATGTCCCTTGCATTAGCCTACGAAAGATCCGATGCACAGAGTCAGAGCTCCTGCCAAATGAGGCTCCAGATGGCTCCTTCAAAGGAGCTTCAGAAAGCCGACAGGTACAGGTGGCCGAGCTGCTTACGAGGATTTTCCACACTGCTTGAGAAGGGGGAGGTGGTGCATGCAGGTGGCTTTCTTAGGGCACTCACCCAAAGACATTTCCCCCATCGGAGCTGCTTATGCCTAAAAAGAGGGCGAAAGGGAAACAAAGGCCCAGCCGACTCCATCATACAGAAGGCTGTAGCATCTCCTGGGTGAGGACAGGCCGCCTCAGCTTCCCCAGGTGACTTCCTGGTCATGAAGCCTTTCATGTGACGCGACGGCCGGTTGCATAACAAGCCGAAGAGAAGAGGGGAAAATGGCAGCGCTCGGAAAGGGAGCATCTTTCCTCCCCCCTGGAGGGGGGACTGGAGGGACTGGAGGCTAAAATATACGAAGAACGGTTGCAGGAATCGGGTATGTTTAGTTTAATGAACAGGAGGATTAAGGGTGACAGTCTTCCAACATCTGAGGGGCTGCCCCCAAGAAGAGGGGGTCAAGCTATTCTCCAAAGCCCTTGAGGGCAGGACAAGAAGCAACAGATGGAAACCAATCAAGGAGAGAAGCAACCTGGAACAAAGAAGGAATTTCCTGATAGTGAGGACAATTAACCAGTGGAACTGCTTGCCACCAGAAGTTGTGGGAGTTCCAACACTGGAGGCTTTCAAGAAGAGACTGGACAGCCACTTATCCGGAATTGTGCAGGGTCTCCTGTTTGAGCAGGGGGTTGGACTAGAAGACCTCCAAGTCCCCCCCAACTCTGTTGTTCTGCCTTTTGGCTGCTTGAAAAGGCAGTAAATGCGCCCAAGTTGCCATTCCAGCAAACAAAGCCCACCAGGGCCCTCTGCAGCCTGGAAGGGCAGGGGGGGTGGGGGGGCATGACAGAGAAGCCATCATGGAACAGGTCACACAAGACAAAACCCTCCTGGCTCAAGGCAAGAAAAGCGATGCCCATGGAGGGAAAGAGCCACGGAAGAGCAGAGCCCGGGTGCTTAACTCTAACGTGGACTCAGGTTGCATGCAGGCAGAGGCATTCCAGCATTATGCCAGCCCAGGGTTGGGTCTGCACGGATTGAAACAAAAGCAGGGGGTGGCAGGGCGGGAGCAGTGAGGGTGTGTGTGAATCAGCGTTGCCTAGAGCAGCACAGGGACCCCTGCAGAAGAGCCTCTGACCCCAAAGGAAGAGGAAGGGCTCCACCAGCAGCAGGAGGCTTTTCTGGGCAGCTGGCAGATCCAGGCCGGTCCTGCTGAGGGGGTTGTGGCCCCCCAGTGGAGCAGGCTGTGGGCGCAGGGGGCCCTGCCTCTCCTGTGCATGGGGAGCCAAGAGGGCCGAGAGGCTGGAGGTTGGGGAGGGAGGAGAAGAGCATCAGGGCCAGGCCAAGCAGCTGCTGTGGAGCCAGGGGGTGGAGCCCCTGGGACGAAGTGGGACTCCTCGTGCCCCACAATTAAGGCTGCCCCAGTGGATGCCGGCCCCAGTGGGGCCTGTGGAGTCTCGCTTCATCCCAGGGGCTCCACCCCCTGGCTCTGCAGCAGCTGCTTGGCCTCAGTGGATGCCAGGCCCAGGACGGCCCCAGGGTTTGCTTTGGGTGTGGCTGGTTATGCTTTGAATGTGCTTAGGTCTGCTGAAGCGATCCTATTGCTACATGCTATTTCTTCTGTTTCTTGCCAGAAAATAAAACAGCAAACCCCCAAAGTCCCTTGGTGCAAGGGAATCTTCCGGAACAGGCGTCTCCAACCTTGGCCACTTGAAGACTTGTGGACTTCAAAGCTGGCTGAGGAATTCTGGGAACGGAAGTCCACAAGTCTTAAAGTGGCCAAGGCTGGAGACCCCTGTTCTGGAAAACCCTTAAAAGGTCAGCCGGCTGGGGATCTCGGGCACCAGAGAACTGGCGAGAGGGCAGCACCGTATGTTTCTCCTAGAGGCGATACCTTTTCACCCGGGCATGGTTTCCCAAGTGGCCGAGGGTCTGCGTGCATGGCATGCCAGCCAGAGGTGGGCAGCCGTACAAATGGAAGGAATGAGCAAAAGCAGCCGAGCTAATCGGGTGCCCAAAGGAGCCAGAAGCAGGGGAGCGATGGGGGTGGGTGAGGTCTCTGTGGGCCACCTGGAGCGAGGATGGGGGAAGGATGGGCAAAGGAGGGAGGGGAGGAGGGGGCTGGGGACCCAGAGCAGCACCGGCCTCTCCGATCCATTTCGGTGCCTGACCTGCCCACGAGGGAGCTTCTCCCCAAGCAGATAGACTACCCACTGCTATGGAGGCTCTTCATGTCAAAAGGGGTGGCTGACCAGGCAAATCGCATGGAAGACATGGAGTAGCCGGGGGGGGGGGCGGGGGGGGAGTCACAAATGCTGAAGCCCATCATCCACTGCCAGGAACCCCTTGGAAACCCTCAAACTGAATGGTTGAAACAGATGAAGACCCCTCCCACCAAGAGATGGGCAGGGGTCATGGACCAATCAGAGTCTGGGGTCAGACCAGGCCCCGACTGCTACTAGCCATGGCCATCTCCATGGGTGGCCTCATCTCCCCCCCCCAGATCAGTCCTGCTCAGGTCACAGAGGGGGGGCATCTATCCTGCCAGCCTTGGGGGCTTCCTGTCCCCAGAAGCCCCTTCTTAGATCCCCTGGGAGCAAGCAGCCACCTGAACGGATTGCTAGAATGGATGATGGAATCACCTTGCAGCTCTCTCAAGAGTCCTAGGGCCGGAAGGGACCTTGGAGGTCTCCTAGTCCAGCCCCCGGCTCAAGCAGGGGTCCTTATAGCGCCCTGGAGGAATGGTGGTTCTGTCTTTTCTTGCAAACCTCCCCTGATGGAGCCCCCTCCATTCTGGGAGTAGCTTTGTGTCCGGTGAGTCCCTATGGCTTGTTCAGGAAGCTGTGGCTAAATCAAGCCAGGCCCCCCCAAGAATTCCTAGGCCTGTTGCATGGAGGTTGTGCGAAAGATGCCCCCTTCCCCTCTTCCACCCACCCCTTGCCCCGCCCGAGCCTTTGCTGGGTCTCCCAGCCCTGCCCACAGCTGGGTGAAGCTGCTCTGCTTCTCAGCTGGACCTGGGGGGATGGGAGGGTCCCACCTGGCCTGGATCCCATCGGCCTCCTCTTCCTCCTCCAGGCCAGTGAGTGATTGCACCCACGGGGGGTCACTCAACTGCCCCTAAAGACCCTCCGTTCAGAAAGCTCCCCATAAAAGGGCTCCAGAGTGTCCCAATGAGAGCAAGGCAGTTCCTGAGCGCCTCTCTGCTGCCCTGTCAGCCCTGCAAGGTAGGCCAGCTCAGGAGAAAGGCTTGGAGTCCTGTTGCACGACGGACTTTCTCTTGACCCTGGCAGACTTCCTCCTTCCCTGCTGGGGTGGGTGAGAGACCCGAGGGGGTCCCCGGAGGTCCTTTCTCTGCCCCCTCCTCTTGGCTCAGCCCCTTCTACGCAAACGGCTGTGTGCGCGTGCAGAGTGCGCGCGTGTGCGGCTGTGGATCTCCCTGCGCAGCGGAGGAACCGGGCCAGTTCTGAATGCTGGAGGGAGCCCTCCGCGAAGGAAGCGAGGCGGCCGGGACGAGGAAGAGGCTCCCGGGGGAGGGAAAGGAAGGGGCGCCGCAGCGGGTCTTCGGGGCAGCTGCTCCTCCCAAACGCCCGCAAAACGCCCAGCTCGGCCCAAAGCACCGCAGCCAGAAGCGGCCGCCGAGGCCACGCATCGCCGGGACCGGGCCGCCCCCGGCAGAGCAGGCGCCCCACCAGCGCGGCGGCCGGAGAGGGGGAGACCCGCAGGGGGGCTGGCGGCCCACGAACGGCTGCCCCACGGAGACCCCCCCGCCCCTCCCAGCAAGCCGGGCGGAGGGAGGCGAATCCCTTGTCGCCATGGAAACCGCGGGCCCCGCTTGCACTCGCAGGTTGCTATGACGACGGCGGCCGGCCGCGCGCCCCGGCATTGTCATGGTGGCCTGGCTTCCTCCCAGCCGCCGCCGCCCCCCTCCGCCGGGATCCCGGTGCGGGACGGTGCCTGCGGGATGGAGAAGGGGGCCGGTTCGCCGATCCGGCTTCGGCTGCAGGAGGCACTCCGGGACTCTTCCCCGTTTCTGTGGGCTTTGGCCGCCTGTGGAGGCAACTGACCCTGTCCGGCCCCCGGCAGGAGCCCCAAGCCAGGCGGGCAGCACCCAGTGGCGCCTCTTCGGCACAGCCAGGTCGGAAGGCAGGAGAGAGCCCAGCATTGTGGCATCGGGACCTCCCTCTCTGCCAGGACTGCACCCTCCCCATCAAGGGCCAAAAGAGGGTGAGCCCCCTGCTCGCAGCTGCTTCCTTTCCAGATGCCCTTCAAGGGAGGCCCCATATACAGTATATTATAGCAGTCAATCCACAACAGCTTCCTGTCCAAGAATCAGCCACCCCGGCCCTCCCCACTCTTGTTCCAGCAAGCTCTGCCAGTCCAGCAGACAGAAACACACACACACACAGAGAGAGAGAGAGAGAGAGAGAGCGCTCCCCAAAGGCAGCCATTCGCTTTTGACGGGTTTACTCCCCTTTGGACCCTGAGAGCTCCAGTCACCCAGTCAAGAGTCACGTTGGTGAGAAGGGCAGCTACACAACCTGCCCCACAAGGGCTTCTGCCATGTTTCCAGGAGAGTCCAGGGAAATACCAACTCATGATCCACACCTACGACAAAGTCAGCTCCCCCCTTCACGCTCCATAGGCACTCCTGAGTAGCCCCTGGCTAGCAGCGTGTGGCCCGGCTTTTCCCAACGGACCCTTCAGAGAGACCTCCAGCGGCCCTTGCCCTCCCACGGCTGCACCAGAAAGAGATGCGCTCGATGGCTTCACACAGGAGAGTTTGCGGCCTTGTGTGGCCTGTGAAGCCAGGAAATTGTGACTTAAACAACGATGGCTTAATACTGGCAGCGTTCCCATCATAGGCAGGACCAAGCAGTTTCACGCTAACAGGTTAGACTAAACTTCGGGGCTTTGGTTTTTCACCTCTTCAGGAAGGCAGAGGGTGCGTACGTGTGTGTGTGTGTGTGTGTGCGTGTGTGTGTGTGAAGAAACAGGCTGGAGCCACTACAGGTAGTCCTTGATTTACAACTATTCATGCTCAGGGTTACAGTGGCACTGAATAAAGTGAGTTACCACTGGTGGACTTACAACTCACAGCTGATGTTGCTGCAGCAGCATCTCCGGGTCATGAAATCCTGATTTCGGTGCTTGGCAACTGGCATGTATTTACAACATGATCTCCACCTGCAACCTTCCCAACTTCTGACAAGCAGGGGAAGGGAAATTGGATTGACTCAACGGCCGCATGATCTGATTAAGAATCACATCCATGACATAAAATGGTCCTAAAATTGGGTGCAACTCACTTAGCAACTGCCTTGCTTACTAGCAGCATTCTGGCCTCAGTTGTGGTCGTAAGTCAAGGACAACCTGCACCAATTCCCACTTGTGGCTCCCATGCACGTCTTCAGATGAACCGTTGGCTCCCTGTTGGCCTGGGGGTGGGGGGAGAGGGAGGGGGCTGTTTTTGACAGGGGAAATAAATTATCCCTGACAGGCATTTTTATTTCTCAAGCCCAGTTGTGATTCTGAGCAAGGGGACTGTGGCCCCAAGGGTCCCCCGGAACAACTCCCTGCAGGGGAATAAATGCAGAGGTGGCACAGGCCTCCCCTCCCCGCATGCCCTCTTGGCTGCCACTCAGGACCAAGCAGAGTGGCCCCTGGCAGAGGAGGGGGGCTGGCATGGCAGGAAGGCTGAGGGGAGATGGCAGTGCTCCCCAGCCAGGCTCTGATTGGCGTTTGCAGAAGACACAAGGAAGACGGCTCTGCCCATGGAGGCTTGGTCGGTCCTCAGGTTGGGCAAGCAACTGTCGGGTGGGAGAGAGCAAACCAGGCTCCAGCCAGAACCCCAATCCTGGCTATTCTGCACAGGACAAATGGGGAATGAAGCGCAGCCCCCTCACGCTTCCAGCCAGCGCTGCCAGTCTCTACCCACATGCCATCAGTCAGGAAAGTGCCATCAGTTCCCGGGGAAATGCAAAACACGGTAACTACCACAGGTTACCAGCAGAGGGAGCCCCATGGCTGCCATTCCTCACCTGCAGTGAAGGTCCCAGCCTTTCTGCCCTCTCTCTGAGGCCACAGTGGCTCCGTCAGGGCCACATGGGGCCTCCACCCTCCGTCTCTTGCCCCTTTCTCCATAAGCCAGCCTAGCCAGGGAAATGAGCACTGGAAGCCCAAAGGCAGCAGGAGCCGGCAGCTGCCCGTAGGTTGCCAGAGCGTCCCACCTGCGCAGTGAACAGGAGTCGGATGTGGGCGCTTGATGCCCTGGGCATCCGATGCTCAGGAGCTGAAGTTGCTCCTGGGACCCCAGAAGGTGACTGGCAGGGAAGTAGAAAGACCAGCCAAGGCCTTCAAGGGCTTCCACCCAACCCAGCCTCAGAGAAGAACCACAGGGGCCTAGCAAAGAACCAGGGGGGGCTGCGGAGGAGGCGGACGGTGCCACCCGTCCAGAAGCATGTCTCTCATGCTGTGTGGGTGGGGGAGTGGCACCTACGACCCAGGCAATCTTGGGCAGGTGGGAGGAAGAAGCTCTTTATCCGATATCGGCAGACCTTAGAAGCCAAAATCCCACGCAAGGAGATCTAAGGATGTTTCTGAGCTGGATTTCTACAGGAGACCGAGAGCCTCGGTCACTTGGCAGCTTCTGACCAGCACATATCCATGTTTTGGGGGCTGGGAATGCAGGTGTGACCCAGGTGACTTTCTCCATAGAGCCACCTGACAGCCATCTGAAATGGTATAGGGTCTTCTGCTTGAGCAGGGGGTTGGACTAGATGACCTACAAGGTCCCTTCCAATTCTGTTATTCTCTTCCCTCCTCTCTTACTAGGGTGATTGGAGCAGCACGCACACTTTGTGACCGAAGAAACAAAGGCCCGTGTGAAAGCAACACACCCAGTTCCTGCTTCAAGAGAGCACGTTACTTTCTTTAGCCCACTTAGCTCAAGTGGCCAAGATGCCACTGCTCCCTCCCACTTGCCCACACGAACCCCGCGTGGCCGTCCCTGGCCAAGGTCACCCAGGGAGCAGGGAGGATGAGCGTGGACTTCGGCCTCAGCTCCCCTGCTTTCTGCCCAGCACTTCAGTCGTTGCACCAGATTGGCAGCCAGTGTTGCCCTTCGGCCTGCGGCTGCTGTGTGATTTATGCGGCTGCCAGTGTCCAGAGCTCCAGCAGAGAGAGAGGCTGGGCCTGCGGAGCCCTTGGCGCTCTCAGGCTGGGCTCCTTCTTTGCAGGCCTCTCAGGCCCAGCTAGGGAGCTTCCCCAGGGCAGCAGGGAAGAAGCCACCCGGTCAGGCGAAGCAGCTGCTCCCCAACCACCAAGCGCAGAGAGCCCCAAGGACTCAGCAGCATCCAAACTTCAGTGACTGATCCTCCCTTTGCTTGTCTGGAAAAAAAGCTACTGGGATATTAATTAGACACAAAATCTTCAGGGAAAATCAGATTTTGAAATGCACCAGATTTTTAAGAGATTTTTTGAAAAGAACATTTTTTTTTCTTTCTGCAAAGAAACCAAATTTTCTTCCTGTCAGTTCAATGTGAACCATCCCTTTAAAAAGGTCAGTTTGATTACATAATATACTAATTCCCGTTAGTCCCTCCGTGGATTGCATTACATGCATTTGCCTCTCTAAATGGGAAGATTCAGATTGGCTTCTAAATTGTATCATTCATCACTGGGTGAGTTAAACAATAAAAACAATGAAGAAATAAGCAGGTACCATTTTAAAAATTGCCCACATACATATTCTCAAGTTAAGAATGAGGGCGTTGGCTCACTCAAAACCACCATTGGGGCCAGAACATCCGTTGCTAAGCAGGGTGGTCAGTAAGTTAATCTTAATTTTGTGACCTATTTTGCATGGTCATTATGCAAATCACCATGGTCTTTAAGTGAGCCCTGGTCCCCCCCCTTGACCTGTCAGAAGCTGGCCGGGAAGTGTGTGGCAAATACTTGGCCAGCTGCCAACCACCCAAGTTTTGATCCCGTGACCAGGGAGATGCTGCAGCCACCATCACTGTAAAGATGCTGGTGAGTCACTTTCTCAGCACTGTCGTAATTTTGAATGGTTCTTAAATGAGTGGACGTAAGTCGAGGACCACCTGCACCCACCTGTGGGAAGACTACAGGAATTGGGCATGTCTAGCCTAACGAAGAGGAGGACAAAGAGGACAGGAGAGCAGCCTCCAATATCTGAGGGGCTGCCCCAAAGGAGGGCGGGGTCGACCTGTTCTCCAGCGGATGGAAACCCACTGAGGAGAGAAGCAACCTGGAACTAAGGAGGGATTTCCTGAGGGTGAAGACAATGCAACCAGAGGAACAGCCTGCCACCAGAAGTCGTAGGTGCTCCATCAACACTGGAACTTTTAAAGGAGAGACTGGATAACCCTTTAAATGGCATAAACTCCCCTCTGAAGTCCCTCCCACTCAGTTATTCTGATGACATCAGAGCCGAAGTGAATCGACTGGGATCTTGTGCCTGGCAGGAAAGAAATTCCCACAAAAGGAATGTAGGAAGACAAAACCCGAGGAATTCTGGGAGTTGAAGTCCAGAAGTCACCCAAGGGCCCTGGTTCCCCTCCCTGGGTGCAGCACAAAGCCCAGCCGCTGCCTTTGGAAGGCGAGGCTAGGGGGGCTCTCCCAAAGCAAGCCAGGAGACACGGCTGAGCAGCCAGGCCGAGCAGAGGGGCTCCCGCGCCTGGACCAGCCCACCCCTCAGAGGCAGGGCAGCTGGGGCTGGCTGGAGCCAGGCAAGCGGGCACAGAAGGCGGCTTCAGAGCCCTTCCCCACCGGCTGAGGCTTCCCAGGAGCCAGCCCTGGTCCCGGCTGCTCCGGCAGAGCCTCCTGGGCTGTCCTGGACTCACAACCACCACGGAGCCCAAAGCTTCGGTTGCTAAATGAGAGGTTTGTTAAGTCAATTTTTCCCCATTTTACGACCTTTCTTGCCACCATTGTTAAGTGAATCACGGCAGTTGTTAAGTTAGTAACACGGTCGTTAAGTGAATCTGGCTCCCCCATGGACTTTGCTTGTCAGAAGGAGGCAAAAGGGGATCACATGACTCCCCCCAGGATGGTGCGACAGTCATAAATACGAGTCGGTTGCCAATGTCTGAATTCTGACCATGTGACCACGGGAGGCTGCCATCAGGCCTCCCCCCCATCAGCCACCCATGAAACGGGGAAGCAGGGAGCGCCTCCTCCACTTCGGATCAAGGCTTCCCGAAACACCTGGGAAAGGGAGGGTCCCCTCCTCTGCCCAAAATCAACTGGTATAAACCCTCCCAGGCTCAGCTCCACGGAACGAGCGGGAGGCTGTGTCAAGGCTCCTTGCAGAATCCGATTGTCTGAATGGCTCCGGCTGAGGATGGGACAGCCAAGGATCACTGCAAAAACAGAGGGAATAAGGAAAGAACATCAGGCGCGTATGGAATACCAATTGGTTGCAGTGGCGCAGTGATGAGAGTGCAGTACTGCAGGCTGCTTCCGCTGACTGCCGGCTGCCTGCAATTTGGCAGATCGAATCCCACCAGGCTCCAGGTTGACTCAGCCTTCCGTCCTTCCGAGGGGGGTAAAATGAGGACCCAGATTGTTGGGGGCCACAGGCTGGCTCTGTACACCGCTTAGAGAGGGCAGGGAAGCACTGGGAAGCAGTAAATAAGTCTAAGGGCTCTGGCTGTTGGCTGAACTGGTTGTTGCCAACATATGCAGAAGTTACAAAATATGCCCCGCCCCCGAGGACTTAGGGGTGTGGAGGGGAGCTGGAACAGTGCAATAGGCACCGTGGGTCACTAAGCCCGGGAATCAGCCAGGATTCCAAAATGGATCCCACCTAGACCAGCCCAGCATCAGGCCACTTGACCACTCTGGGCCAGCTGCAGTTTCTGAACCATCTTCAAGGGCTGCCCTGCGCAAAGCACATTGCAGCCGTCTACAGCCAAGGGAAGCATGCCCAGTTATATTTATTCTTTTCTAAATTTTTAGCGGGGTTAGGGAGGGTGACCAGGCTGGGTTTGGGGGACAACCCGTCTGTGATAAGGGCCAGACCGGGGGTCACACGCGACCTGGAGGCTTTGGGGTTGGGGGTGGTCGGATTGAGGATGGGGGTTTCTTTCCGGGAGGAGGAGGGGATGGCTATTTGCATGATCGGCGGGAGAGGCAGGTATGGCGTTGACAGGGGGCCTTATCATGTTGTGGGAGCTCGCCCCTGCTGTTTATGTGCAGTGGCGTGCTCCGACCCCCAGGTCACTTCCCGTTCCCTGGGCTGTTCGAATGATCTGGCCCCAGGCCTTCGGCTGATGCTGTGCAACGCCAGGTTCGTAGTTAATAAAGGCCCCCTCATTTATGATCTAATTGTGGAGGGGGGAGCGGACCTGGCGGGCATTACCGAGACCTGGCTGGGACAGGAGGGGGTGTTCCCCTGGTGGAGATGTGCCCGGCCGGGTTTCGGGTTTTTCATCAGCCGAGGGCCCAGGGGAGGGGGGGGGGGTCGCGGTAATTATTCGGGAGGATCTAGGTCCTAGGGAATCCACTGTTCCTCAGACGACCGGATGTGAATCCCTTTTTGTGAAGTGTGGCTCCGGGGTTCAGATGGGCCTATTGATCACATACCTGGCTCCCTGCTATGTGACATCAGCCCTGCCTGAGCTCCTCGAAGTCATAGCCGGCCTGGTGGTTGAGACCCCCAGGCTGATGGGCATGGGGGATTTCAACCTGCCTTCGGCTGGCGGGACCTCGGGGATTGCTCAGGAGTTCATGGCTTCCATGACAGCCTTGGGCCTGACCCAACTAATTAGGGACCCCACTCACACTGGGGGTCACATCTTGGATCTGGTTTTTGTCTCTGGACAGTGTCAGAATGATCTTGGTGTTGGGGACGTTATTATTGAGCCCATGTCATGATCAGATCATTCGCTCCTTAGACTGGACTTCCAGGCCGCATTCCCTTGTCGCAGGGAGGCGGAGCCAACACAATGGTTCCACCCCAGGCGCCTGATGGACCCGAATAGGTTCCTGATGGAGCTTGGGCCGTTTCCCGGTGTTCGAACACATGACTCGGTTGAGGACCTGGTGGCCACCTGGGATAGGGTGGCGGCTGGGGCCCTTGACCGAATCGTGCCCTTGCGGCCTCTGACCCGGTGCCGATCCCAATTGGCTCCATGGTTTTCTGAGGAGTTGAGGGAGATGAAGCGCCAGAAAAGACGCCTAGAGAATGGTTGGAGGACCACCCACTCTGGATCTGACTGAACGCTATTGCGGTCCTATATTAGGACCTATTTAGTGGCGATAAGGACGGCAAAGCGTTCTCACTTTTCCACCCTTATCGCATCCACAGGAAATCACCCAGCTGCCCTTTTTAGGATGACCCACTCCCTCCTAGAAGTGGGAGCGTGGTAGGATCCTTTGCAGGGGTGGGCTGGGGATTTTTTGAATTTTCTGCTGGACAAAATCACTCAGATCCGGGATGGGTTGGACTCTGACTGGGCAACTCTGGACGGGGGAACGGGGGCGGAGTTCGGGGAGGTCATTTGGGGAGAGTTTGACCCTGTGACCCCTGAGGACATGGACAGGATGCTGGGTGGGCTTAGTGCTACCACATACTTACTGGATCCGTGTCCCTTCTGGCTGGTATTGGCCACTCGGGAGGTGACACGAGGTTGGTTCCAGGGTATTATTAACGCTTCCTTGAGTGAGGGGTTTCTACCTGCCGCCTTGAAAGAGGCGGTTGTGAGACCCCTCCTCAAGAAATTGTCCCTGGACCCAACTCTGTTATCTAATTATCGTCCGGTCTCCAACCTTCGCTTTGTGGCGAAGGCTGTTGAGAGTTTGGTGGCACGACAGCTTCCCCAGCACCTGGATGAAGCTGTCTATTTAGATCCACGCCAATCAGGCTTCAGGCCCGGGTACAGCACGGAGACAGCATTGGTCGCATTGGTGGATGATCTCTGGAGGGCCCGTGACAGGGTCCTGTTAGATCTCTCAGCAGCTTTTGATACTGTCGACCACAGTATCTTATTGGGGGGGGCTGGGGCTGGGGGGCACTGTTTTGCGGTGGTTCTCCTTCTTCCTCTCTGACCGTTCGCAATTTGTGTTGGCAGGAGGGCAGAGGTCGGCCCCAAGGCCCCTGGTTTGTGGGGTTCCTCAGGGGTCGGTGCTCTCGCCCCTACTGTTCAACATTTCTATGAAGCCACTGGGTGAGATCATCCATGGCTTTGGGGTAGAGTTCCACCAGTACGCTGATGATACTCAGCTATACATTTCTACCCCAGGCCATCCCGACGAAGCTGTGGAAGTGAGGACCCGGTGCCTGGAGGCTGTGTGGGGTTGGATGGGGTGGAACAGGCTTCAGCTGAACCCAGCCAAGACCGAGTGGCTGTGCTTTCCGGCATCCCAATATAGCCAGCTAACTCCATCACTGGCCATGGTGGTGGTGGGGGAAATTCTTGCCCCCACGGAGAGGGCACGCAATCTGGGTGTCCTCCTGGACGTACAGCTGTTGTTAGAAGAACATATAGCGGCCATCGCCAGGGGGGCTTTTTGTCAGGTCCGTAGGATCTACAAGTTGTGGTCCTTTCTGGATCAGGATGCACTTCGCATGGTCACATCCGCCCTCGTCATCTCCCGCCTAGACTATTGCAATGCTCTCTACATGGGGCTGCCCTTGAAGAGCATCCAGAGGCTCCAGCTGATGCAAAATGCAGCTGCGCGGGTGGTTTTGGGGGCTACTCGGAGCTCCCGTGTTACGCCACTCTTATGCAAGTTGCATTGGCTCCCGGTGGCCTTCTGGGTGCGATTCAAGGTGTTAGTGACCATTTCTAAAGCGCTCCATGGCTTGGAACCTGGGTACTTACGGAACCGCCTGCTGCCATCAACAGCTCCTGCTGCCCAGTGCGCTCCCATAGGGTGGGCCTCCTCGGGGTGCCGCTGGCTGGACGGCTGGTAACCCCGGGGGTGCGGGCCTTGTCCTTGGGGCACCCTCCCTCTGGAACGAATTACCCCCGGAGATGAGGACCATCCCTGACCTTTTGGCCTTCCGGCGCGCGTTGAAAACATACCTATTTCATCAAGCCAGTCTGGCCTAGGGTTTTTATTGGGTCTTAAATTGGTTTTTAATTGGTTTTAGTTTTATATTCTCGATTGAGTTTTACCTTTTAGCCACTTTATTTAATCTTTTTTTAATTTGGCTGTACACCGCCCCGAGTCCTTGCAGGGAGAGGGGGCGGTATATAAAACTAACTAACTAACCAAATAAATAAATAATTGTGGCCGTGTGCTGCAAAACTATTCCTTCAGAGGAGGGGGTCCCCATCAAGAGCAAGCCCCTCCCTCAAATGCAACCCTCTGACATGGAGGCAGCTTCTGTGGAGGGTCCCCCATCTGACTCTTACATGCTGAAGACCCTTGGAGGCCCCAGAGATCTTCAGTCCCTGGTCTCAGGGGCCCCAGAATCTGCCAGAAGTCCCCCAACATCCTTTTCTGACTGGGCCCTGAGAGACAGAAGCAGCTCCTTCCAACCTCTGAACACCTTAAGATAATGGAATCAAAAGTTGCTCAGTGATGCAGAATTAATGTCTTTGCCTGGTGCAATAAAACCAGCTGGGATAATTTGGGATGCTGTGGGATGGACGGCATCGCCTCCAGATGGATTTGCAGCTGGCTGACAAACTGTACTCAATGAGTAGTCCTTAATGGGCCTGCATCTCCATGGAGGGAAGTGAGCAGTGGGGTGCCACAAGGGTCCCTCTTAGGTCCAGCACTCTTCAATTACCTTCATTAACAACTTAGGTGAGGGAATAGAAGGGGAACTCATCAAATTTGCAGATGACACTAAGCTGGCAGGAATAGTCAACACCCCAGAAGACAAGCTCAGGATCCAAAAATATCTTGACAGACTTGAATAATGGGCCCTATCCAACAAAATGTGGAGGAAAGCAAGGTTTTACAGCTAGGCAGAAAAGCCAAAGGTACCAGTACAGACCAGGTGAAACCTGGCTCAAAAACAAGAACTGTGAGAAGGACCTTGGAGTGGACGATCCTTTAAACATGAGCCAGGCGTTTGCGGGAGCAAAAAAGCTAATATGTCATTCTTGGTTGTATAAACAGAGGCCCTCATAAACCACCTTGCAAAAGGATCTGATAGCCAATAGCTTGCAATGCCAGCGCAATGTGTTCATGGTGGTGTAATATAATGTAATGTGGCATACATATAGCTATATGGGAACGTGTGTTAATTATTACTTATTTGGGTTTAGGGATTTCTGTTTGAGTTATTGAGATGTATTTTGTGTTTCGGGGAGGGGGCGGCTGCACCAAGAGTGGCTCGTTCAATTTCCTTGTACACATGTTGTGCATTGACAATAAAGGTTTCGTTTGATTCGATTTGAGTGTCCATATCAGAAGCTGTCTCTAGATCTCTGGATCTGAACAGCCAAGAGTGACCCAAATAGAGCCAGGAAATACACCATTTCTCCAGAGAACAAGCCACGATAGCCATTCAGACAGCAACCCAGATACAGCCCTGCCCAAATTCACAAGCCCGGCACAAATCCTGCCTGCCAAGACCTGGGTGACGAGTCTCAAAGGAGTTCAGGGGTGCCAGGGGGCTGGAGTGGCCGGGCACTGCAGGACCCACTGGCCTGGAAACTCCTAGGGGCATCTACTCGGGCAGGCGTGGCTTTCTCTCCCTGCCCCCCCATCGCTGGGCCTGCACACCAGTCCATCCGCTGCCAGGGTAAACGGAGGGATGGCACTGGACTGAGGGGAGGGGGCTTCCTCCCAGATCCCCTTAGGACAACACACAGCCTAAAATAAAGCCTCCCAGCTCTCCAACTGAGCCCCCTCCCCATGCTATCTGCCTCCGCAGGCACTCCGGGTCCCAGCTGCATTGGTTTTTCACCACACCTATCAATGTGCCTGCCTGCCAGAATGCCTTGACTCTTGGGGGGTCTTCCAATAATCTCCCCTTCTCAGACATGCGTGAAAGGGGGGGGTACTTGCCTTCACACTCCCCAGAGAACTCCCCCCCAGGACGTCTTGGTCCTCTTCCTCAGGGGGTGTCTCTGTCTGCAGCCCCCCCATGCTAGGTCCCCTCTGGGCAGGGAGACCAGAGTGGCCAGTCACAGGCAGCCCCCCCGTCCAGTGCCTTTCGGAGGAGGGGGGGAGGGCGAGCGGCCGGCTTCCCTGGGCACAGGGCCCTGTGAACTCAGGAGCTCCTCTCAAGGCTCCCGCCTCCCAGCTCTGCCTCTGCCCAGCCACTTGGCCATTTGATGCCACCGGCTGAGGCTGAGCCGCATCGTGGGCGGAAGCATCGGGGGCTGCGCGGCTTAAATGTCAGCCAGGTGTCAGGCTGTCTGGAGCCGGCCAAGGGCTCTTCTGCAACCGCTGAAGGGTGGGAAGCAGCCCTTCCTCCGGGCCCTCCTGCTGGACGGAGCAGAGCCCTCCCCACCTGCCCTGGGGGGTCCCCTTGCAGCCACAAAACGGGAATCGGGTGGAAGGAAAGGCCCAGGCAGAGCTTGGAGTTTGCACCCTGGAGGGCTCCCCAACCTGGCTGCCAGGTTTGACCCTCACCCAGAAGGGCTACAAGGGGAGGTGGCTCCAGCGATTTCCCCAGTCCAGAAACCCTTCAAGCTCTCCAGCCTTCCCCTCCCGGAAGAGCCTAGAGCAGGGCTCTCCACCCTCCGAGCCTTTTAAGACCCATGGACTCCAACTCCCAGAATTCCCCAGGCAGCCCAGCTGCAGCCTGAGAGTTGGAGTCCACAGGCCTTCAAGGCAGGACAGCCCCTAGCCGAGACCTTCCAGCCCACCCAGCCACGGAAGCCCACCAGCCCCCCCTTCCCAGCAGCTGACCTGAAGGGAAGTCCCAGGTAGCCGCCTAAGCCACACGCCCTGGGCGTGGCAGCCCTGAAGAGGCGTGGCTCAAGGAGCCTCCGGGCCAGGTCCCCTGTCAGCCAAAGCCCCGGGGTCATCTCAGGCTGCCCCGGCTGGGATCTCCTCCCGAGGCCCAGGGGTTGAGGGAGCGCAGAAGCCTCTTCCCCGGCCTCTGCCCCTCCCTCTCGCCCCCCCCCCCCCGCCTCACGGAGGAAATGCAGGAAGTCCTCGACTTACGACCCACAACTGAGCCCAACCTTTCTGTTGCTGAGTGAGACAGTTGCTAAGGGAGCTTTGCCTCATTTTACGACCTTTCTCGCCACCGTTGTTAAATAAATCACTGCAGCTGTTAAGTGAGTAACATCCTTGTGAAGTGAACCTGGCCTGGCTCCTCAGGCAGTCACAAAAGGGGATCACCTGCCCCTCTCCAGGACACTGCGACCGTCAGAAATGCGAGTCAGTTGCCAGGCACATGACATTTGATGCCATGGCCACAGGGATGCTGCAACGGTTGTAAGCGTGAAAAACGGCCATAAGTCCCTTTTTTTCAGCTGTTGGGACTTCAGATAGCCACTAAATGAGTTGTTATAAATCAAGGATCGCCTGTAAAGGCCGGAGGAATGAAACAGAGCAAGGAGGAATGGGGGGAGGGAGGAAGGAAGGGGGCCTCCCCCCATCCGGTTACCTATGGGGGTCCCACCCAGAAGATCATCGGGGGGGGGGGGAGCCAGTTTCCTGCCCCTTCCATGGCCCCTTACTAGACAACCTAGGTTCCCTTGGGGAGCCCTTCCCCTCTAGACTGGGGGGCCTTGTGGCCTCCCTGGGGGGCTGCTCCAGGCCCCGAACCCTACACCCTTCCAGTCCCCCCCCACCAATGTGGATAAGCATCGCACGGCATTCCTGGCACAGTGACCCCCCGGGGGGGAAGGGAGGCGCAGTGGCCAGCATGGCTCTTCCCTCCAACCGGACAACAGCAGCAGCAGCCGCCTCTGGCCAGGTTCCCCCCCCCCACCTGCCTGCCTCCCGCCCCAGGCCCCCTTCTTCTGCCTCTGCTGCAATGGCACCACCGCCCCCTGCCCCCAAACGCCCCCTGCCCAGCTGGCTGCCCCCCCCCCCCCTTGGCCGAGAGGACCCTTTGAAGGTTTGTTCGGAGGGCCTCCTCCTCCACCTGCTCCTCCTCCGGTGAGGAAGCAGCTTCTCACTTGCTTGGCGCCCTCAGTGGATTTCTCCGCCTGACTGTCACTACTACAAGGTCCCACAGACTCCACCCCTGGGGAATCCTCCACACATCCTCCCTGGAGGAAAGAGCTGCTGAGTGTGTGTGTCCCCACCCCTTGCAAAGGCCAAGCCAGCTTCCCTCTCCTTCAGCCAAGGAGCCACAAAAGGGCTCAGATGGGCCTGGCAAGGTGGGGCCCATGGGGTGGGTGGGGGTCCTTCTTGCTGCCCCAGGAGCCGTTTCCTGGCCTGAAGAGGGGGGTCTTTTTCAGAGGGGCTTAGACCTCAAGGGAATCGCCTGCCTCTTTGACCTCAGGGCATCAAGTCAATTGGGGCTGCATTCACACCCACCCACCCCATAAAGCTATGAAGGGCAGAACCCAGGCAGCTGGATGGCCATGATGGCTTGCTCAACAAATCAGGGCTTAAAGGGTGCATTTTCCATCCTTCCTGGACAATTCTTCTTCACCCTCACACATCACCCGGACAGGACCAGCACCTCCTCCTTTTCCTCCACGCCTTAAACCAACTGCCTCCGAACAAGCCTGGGGGCTCTCAGCGGGCCCGGGGCTCCCGAGGCGCCCAGCACCGCAAGGAAGTAGAGACCCGCCGGCTCACCCTCCCCCGGTGACCTCCCCGCCGGCCTCTTTCCCTTTCCGAGGAGAGGAAGCTCAAGGCGGGAGGGGCGAATCGGCTGCCCGGCCAGGTTTCTGTCCCGGGCGACCGCTGCCCTGGAACCCGCGCACGGAGCGCGCAGGGGCTCGAGCCGGATTGGCCGAAAGGAGCCCGGACAATCTCGGGGCGGGGCGTGTCTCCCCGCCGCGACTCCGGCCCAGTGACGCCCTCAGCCCCAGGAGGGTCTCCAGCGGGAGGAGGCGGGGCGGCCGAAGTGCCCCCGGCCCAGCCCAGGGTGGTCGCGGCAACTGAGCTCGCCGAGGCGACCCCTAGCTCGGCCCCGCCGCCACCCCACGCCGCCTCTCCCGCTCGCGGCGCCAGCTCTGCCCCTCGGTGGCCGCCGGGCAGCAGGCAGAGGTCCGGCGGGCCGGGCAGGCGGCGGGGAGGGCGTGTCGTGGGCAGCCGAGCAGCTCCGCCGGCCACGAGCCGAGCCGCGCGCGCGCCTTACCTTGCCCGCTGCTGAGCGGTACCTGCGCCGGGGCTTCTGCGGCTTCTGCGACCGGCGCTGTGGCCGCGCGCGGCTCCTCGCCGGCCGTGACCGTGAAGCGGCGGCTCATCTCGCCGGTCAGGCTCTCCTCGCTCGCCCGCTCGCTGGGAGTGGCGGCGGCGGCGGCGGGGCTGCTCCTCCGGCGCGGCGGCTGAGCGAGGACTGGCGGGGGGCCCGCGGCCGGTGGGCAGTGCTGGCGCCTTGGCTCCGCGCCCGCTCCGCCGCCCAGCTGCTCTGCCGGGGAAGGAGGGAGGGAGGGAGGCAGGGAGGGAGGGGAGACACGCGGCGCGGCGGCGGCGGGAGCGAATGAGCGCGCGCTGCCCCCCCCCGCCCCTCGCGCGTCACATCTCACCGTTAATCGGCGGAACTCCCCGCGCGCAGCCTGCTGGCCGATCGGGGCCGGGGGGGGGGGGGGCGCAGAGCCCCTTCCCTCCTGTGCTCTAGTAGCAGGGCAGCCCCTCCGCCTCCCTCCCGGGGAAAAGGGGCAGCAAGGAAACTGCGGCAGCCGGTAGAACAAAGGCGCGTGGGGGGGAGCTTCGTGTGAAAGAGCCGCAGGTGTTAAGGGCGGCCATGAACGGAAAGCGGCGAAAGGAGCGCATCAGATGCTGAACCCCCGAATTGAACGGAGTCACCCCGTTTTTTGCCTCTCTCTGAAAATGGCCGAACGGGGAACCTTCGTACTCAGCGAGCCTCCGACTTGGGGGTCCCGGAGCAGCTGCGAAATACCGGATTTTTCTCCGCTCGCAGCCCTCCCCCCATCTAACAACCCCCCCTCCTCCCTTCCTTGCAGAAAGAGCAGATTCCGGGTCCCCGGCAGACCCTGCAGGCCGACCAAGGCTGCACCCTGGATGAGGGGTGCGGGTCTCCCATCCCCCCCCCCGCACCCCGTAGAAGACTAGCCTTCTTCTCGGGTGGGGACAGCCCTGCCCTGAGAGGGACCCCCAGGTTTCCCCCAGCAGGCTATTCATTTAGCCTACGGCGTAAGACACATTTACATTCCCCCTCAATTAAAAGCAGGGTAAACTGACTCCGAAGACGACCTTGGATCTTGGCCATCTAACCACTGGATTGCAGCGTCCTTTACCTGGAAAAGGTGGAACCAGGATAGGTGGAGGCCCTCAGCCTATAAGGGACCAGGATGCGATCCACCGTTGGACGCCTGGCAGGCCAACCCGGTGAAGAGAGCCATGATAAGCCAGAACGGGCCCTTCCTGGCTAGGAGAAGGGAAGCCCCCCAACACTCCAAAGGGGCCTCCTCCCCCAGGAGGTGTGTGCTGAGCGGTGGGCCATCAGAGGGTCTCCCCTGGGAGGGGAAGAGGGAGTCCGGCCTCTGGTGCAGGGGGTTGTCTGCTTGGTTCAGGCGCTTCTAGGCTGCTTCGATCTGCAGGCAGCTAAAGGGCAAAAACCAGCCACAGACATGGAAAAAGAAACCTATAATTAACCCGCCTCCCAGTTATCCCCCTTGCCAATGATTTTGCCCTATTTCCAGTCCGGCTGCCGCCTCAGAGACCAGCGTGGGTCCCTCCATGGGTCCCCAGGCCTTGGCTGAGACCCTCTTCGGGCCTCAGTCGGCTGGCCTGCAAGGGGGGAGGCCCTGGGAAAAGACTACCCCCCAAGACCCCCAGCTTCTCCCAGTGACCCACTACACACTGGGGCCTGGGGAGGCACCTGCAACCAGGAGGCAGGGACCCCTCCCTCCCTGGGCCAGAATGTGCAGCAGGCTGCCTCCCAGCCTAGAGATGGTCGGTCTCCCCCTGGGTCCCTCCAGGCCTCTTGGAAGCCGTCGGGGAGGGGCCATCACTGAGCCTTGTCACATGAATCCCCCCCAGGTTGAGGATGCAGGGGGGGGGGAGAGGGGAGAAGCGCCTCCCTGCTTTCCTTCTCCAGGTAATGCATGCATTTATGTGCCTGGCTCACATCCCCCCCCAACCCCCCTTTTGCAAGCCCCAGATGTTCTCACCTGGTCTGGGGGAGGCCTGAAGCCCCCAGGCTCTTCGGCACTTGGGGGGGGGAGCAACTGCCAGCAGAGAATCATTCTTTTCCCTCTTCCCTCTTCAGGAGGGGGGTTGGTTCAAGACCTGCCAGACCCCCCCACAGGGCAGACCCAAGATTCGGGGTGGGGTGGGGGAGGGGTCCCAAAAGGCCTCAGTGTGCTCCTGCTGCAGCTGGGGGGGAGGGTCACCAGGATGCAGGGATCCCATCGGAATCTTCTCTGCCGATTGGGACAACCCCCTCCCTTTCCCCTCAGGTTTTCTGGCCCAGGAGAAGCCCAACTGTGCCCCCACAGGCCCCCCAAAGGATCAGCAGGGGAGATCCCTTTGTCTCCTGAAAAGCAACAGCTGCCTTCACCCAACGTGCCTAACATGATCCCTGAATTTTGGAAACCCTGCCCGATATTTGCTGCTTTCCGTCTGCCTGTCGAGTTTGCACCTGACTCTGATGCCTCGGCCACCCCGCCTGGGTTCGCAGAACAGGCTACGTACACAAACACACAACCCAGGGTTGCCCCTTTGCTCCGTGAGCTGCCCGTGTGGAGCTGGCTCCCAGGCTGCTTCCGAGGGGCTAAGGGTGCCCCCTCAAGGCCCCCCAGGCAAGGGCTGCAACTGCCCCTACCTGCCCCACATCTCTGGCCCCCTTTCCTCAAGGAGGGTTCTCTGAGGGGGCCTTTGCAGCCCCCGCCCTCTGGACCTGCTGGCCCCCCCTCTGCTCTCTTCTGGGTAGCTGGGGGTGAGGCTACTTTGGTGGCTGCATTCCTCAGCTGCCATCCTCTCGAGAGCCCCCTTCCTCCTGGGGCTGCTTCTTAGTTTTTGGCCTTTAGCCTTGTCACTTGCTCAGAGTCACTAAAATCACAAGGTGGGCGGCCGTAGAAACCCAAATAAACCTAATCAGGCTTTGGGGCCTTGTGCCCCTGCTGCTGCTCAGCCTTCCCCTCACCTGGGGAAGCACGTGGTGTGAACACGGCCAGTCGTGGCGGCTATCGAGTCCTCAGGGTCAGCAGGGCCTCAGCAGCTTTGCCTCCCGACATCCGCCTGGAGAGGATGGCAGAAATCTCGGCGCCAAGAAGACTCTGGCTGGCACCCAACAACTTGCTGAATTGCAAGCAGCTCAATCCAGCCGGGTCTGCTGCAGCGTTCTGTGAATCCAGCCCTGGAGCCACAAGGAGCCTCGGAAGTGGCCACGCCGGAGTGGGAGGTCGTGTCAGCCAGCCTGCAGCGAGGGAGAGAGCCGTTCGCTGGGCAAGTGCGACCAGAGAAGCCCTGGGCTCCGCCTCGGGCTGCCCTCGGGGGCCGGTTGCTTCCTGTCGAGGGCCACCAGGTCCCTTCTCTATAGGGGGCGAGTTTGCCAAGAGCCATGGGGAGAGTTTATAGGACTTTGCCCAGTAGTGGGATTCAATTTTTTTTAGTACTGGTTCTGAGCGTGTGGCTTGGTGGGCGTGGCTTGGTGGGCGTGGCAAGGGAACGATACTGCAACATCCCCCTTCCCTCCCCACCCCACTGACCTGCTTTCCAGCTCCCTTCTCCTGGGTAGGGCAACCAAAGGAGACCCAGCCGATCAGAGGAAGGGAAAGGATGATGGTCACCATTACCTTTAGGGCCCTCTCAGTGGTGGGATTCTACCAGTTGCCCTACCGGTTCGGTGATCGTGCACTCCGCACATGCACTTAATACACACGCGTGTGCAGCTTTCCAAGCACCAGCTGAGACCTGCAGCACCAACCAGCTGAGAGGAGAAAGAAGGGGAAAGCAAAGGGGCTGATGGACGGGCCGATCCTGCGCTTTTCTTTCTCCTCTCAGCTGATGGTCGGAGACTTTTTCTTTGCTACCATTTCGGTCGAACCAGGCCAAACCGGTTCTCTCGGGCACAAGGCCAGGTTATCCGAGGAACCACCTTCCCCCCCAACCAGTTCAGATAGGGTGGGCACCCTCCCAGTCCCTCCCCCTAAATATCGCCATCTGGCAGATGGTAGGAAGCCTGCCTTCTCTGTGCAGCCCCTGCCCCACAGAACCCGCTGCCCCACAAGGTTTGGCCGGCCTCAGGCCCTCCCAGCCTTCTCTAAAGCTTTGAAGACCTGGCTGGGATAAGGTTGGACAACTGCGCCTTAGAACCTTGGCTTGGTGCCAGGTGCTCACAGTTTTTAAATGTTTAATGTTTAAATTAAATTAAATTAAAGAGGGAGGCCAGCCCTTCAAGGCAGGGAAGGAAACAGATGCCACAAAACTGCTGGTGCTTGACTGCGCTTGGGAAGACGGACAGAATGCCCCTCCGGCCCACGGCTTCTCGCTCAGCCTGCTTCCTTTCCTCCTGTACTGTCTCCCGACGGTTCTGCTCAGAGTCCTGGTGCTCCTTCGCCAGCCACTGCCAAGGGAAGGGAAGGCAGGAGGAGGGCAGGAGGAGGCTGCCATCCTGGCATGCAACCCTCTGGCCTGAGGAGCCTTGTGGGCTGCAGCTGCAGAAAAGCCCAGGAAAGAAATGCCCAAAAAAGGCTGGAGCCTCAAGTACAGGTAGCCCTCAAGCTATGACCGATCACTTAACAACAGTTCAAAGTTACGACAGGCACCTGAAACGGTTCTTCTGACCTGCTTTCAAAGTTATGGCTGCTGCACTTTCCCTGCCGTTGTTGATCCTTGTGTCCCACCACAGGGATGCTTCAGGGCCCCCTGCCCCCCTCCATCTCCGCCCATCCTGCTGGGTCCGGGCAGGCCTCGGCCTCCTCCCAGGCCAGCCGGTCAGCCACACACAGAAGCTTAAAGGAGCTTCCAGTGCAGCTTTTATAAGGAGGGCCCAGACACACCTTGAAAGCGACCCTCCCAAGAAGTACCTCCTGCTAGAACTTCCCCTCCAGAAGTTGTGGGGGTTCCATCACTGGAGGCCTTTAAGAGGAGACTGGACGGCCCTTTGTCTGAAATGACAGAGGGTCTCCTGCTTGGGCAGGGGGTCAGACTAGAAGACCTCCAAGATCCCTTCCAGCTCCGGTATTCTGTGAGAAGAACAGCATGAGGCTGCAGCCTCAGGCTCCCCTGGCACCGGCCGGGCTCCCTGCGGAAAGCAGAAGAGGAAGCTGGGGCTGCTGGGCTCTGCAGTCCCTTATGGGGGGTGGGTAAGTGGGGCAGCTGCCTGAGGCTTGCAGGCTGTTTCTGCCCTCCTTAGGCTCCCTGAGGTGACTGAATGACCTTCTTGGGAGCAGGCCTTGCGCGGGGGAGTTCCAAGGGGCAGAGCACCACTTGGGAGACCCGGAGCGGTCCAGTCTGGGGCTGCACTAGGCCTCCATGGGCCTCCCCTGCCACTCAGTTGCCCCATGCTCCCCTGAACGACCCATACACTCATTTAGCAAAATTCATTGGGGAAGGCAGAGGTGGCGGGAGGAGGTCATTAGGATTGAAATGTCACTTAATGACCCTTGCGGCCTGTGACAGTAATGGGTAGGTTCCACTCCAGGTCGTAAGACAAGGATCTACCTGGAATCACCTGCCAGCTGATGTGAGGATCGCAAGGGCCTCTCAGTTTAAAGGAAGGAGGGGCAAGAGGTGGAAGCAAATCCTCTGTGAGCCAGCCCTGGGCGGCAGCCGCAGTAGCCAAAACAGCTAAGACGATCCTGGGTTTTACGAACAGAGGCACGGAATCAAAGTCATGTGAAGCGTTAGGACCACTTTAGAAAGCCTTAGTAAGGCCACATCTGGAATCCTGCATGCAGTTTTGGTTGCCCACATTGCAAAAAAGAAAAAAAAGATGTTGAGACTTTGGAAAAAGTGCAGAGAAGAGCAACTGAGAGGATGAAAGGCCAGGAGACAAAAACACAGGAAGGACGGTGGCAGGAACTGGGTTTGGCCAGTCTAGAGACAAAAGGGACTGGGGGGGACATGTTTTGAGTCTTCCAGTATTTGTGGGGGCTGCCACAGAGAAGAGGGGGGCCCACCTCTCTCCAAAGCCCCTGAAGGCAGGACAAGAAGCAGCGGGTGGAAGCCAGTCAAGGAGAGAAGCAACCTGGAATGAAGGAGGAATTTCCTGACATCAAGAACAAGTAACCAGTGGAACAGCTGGCCACCAGAAGTTGTGGGGGCTGCAACACTGGAGGTTTTTAAGAAAAGACTGGACATGATATATCCTTCTTGGGCAGGGGGTTGGACTAAAAGACCTCCAAGGTCCCTTCCAGCTCTACTCTGATTGAATAAGGAAGGAGGACAGAGGAGGAAACAACTCCAGCGGATTAAGATGAAACCAGAGGCAGGAGAGAGCTGATCAGGTGACTGCTGGAACTTGGAGAATGATATTGGAGAGGACCGGAGTGTCCCCAGGAAGGAAAAAAGATCCCGCAGAACAGAAAACTGTGGTGGATCCCTGAAGGTCACAGAGGAGGCTCCCAGGTCGTAAGATGAGATGGAGGAGAGTCCTGCAAGGCTGTAACTCATGACTGTGAGCCATTGGGAGAGATGGGGGGTGACTGGACCCCTCAGCTCAGGAAGGACGCTGCCCCCTCGGATGTGGGGGGAGGATCAGGACCCTTCCGCTTTCCTTCTGATGCGCTGCAAAGAATGGCTGACAACCCCATCACCTCCGACCTTGGAAGAAGGAAGGCCCCGCCCCCATCCAGCGTTCCAGCCCACAGAGGCGGCCAGAAACACTGCAAAAACATACGGACTGCACAACTCGATCAGGGCAAAGCAATAGGTGCAATCTACATAGACTTCTGTAAAGCCTTCGTTTGAGTAGTACATGACAAACTACTACTACAATTAAAATCTTATGGTATCTCTGGACACCTGCATAACAGGATAGAAGCATTCCTGTCAAACAGACACAAATGGTCAAAATTGGGAGTTTCTTACCAAATTCTGTACCTTTCAACAGTGGTGTCCCCCAAGGCAGTGTTCTAGAACCAACTCTCTTCAAACTACATAAATGACCTCTGTGATCATATCAAGAGCAACTGCATTCTCTTCGCTGATGATGTAAAGCTATTCAACACCACAGACAATACTGCTACCCTTCAAAATGACCTCGACTATGTATCAGAATGGTCAAATAAATGGCAACTTCAAATGTCAACAAATAAATGCTCTGTCCTACATATTGGCAAAAAAAATCAGAAAATAAAATACAGGCTGAATAGTCAAGACTTTGTTGATGATCCAAACTCTGTCAAGGATCTTGGAGTACTCATCTCAAATGACCTAAGTGCTAGAGCCCACTGTAACTACATAGGCAAAAAGGCATTAATAGTTCTTAACTTAATTTTTTCTGGTAATATTACACTAATAACTAGAGCATACAAAACATTTGCTAGACCAATACTTGATTACAGCTCATCACCCACATTACATATCTGATATTAACACAGCTGAGAAGGTCCAGAAATATTTCACAAGAAGAATTCTCCACTCCTGTACTCATTGCAGAATATCTTATGCCACCAGACTCGAAATTCTAGACCTAGAAAACCTAGAACTACGCTGCCTTCGGTCCGATTTAAGTATAGTATATAAAATCATACATTGCAATGTCCTTCCTGTCAATGAATACTTCAGCTTCAACCATGAAAGCTTCTGGATGTTGAGCCTATCTTTTTTTTTTTCCGGTTTCCAAGATGGCGGACGGCTGCTTTCGCCGGAGTTTCCTCCGACCCGGGTGGTCTTCGATACGAGCCCCCATGCCCCCTGGGCCCCCTCGCCAGTGGCAGAGGTGGGGGAAAACCAGGGGAGACCAGCGGTTTCCAGCAGGAGCTGGTTGGGGGCTTGTCGGAGCCATGGGGCCGGAGGGAACGATAGCGCTAGCGCGGCGGCCCCGGCGGCCTCGGAGCGGCCTCGGAGGCTTCGGTTTCGGCTTCGGAGGTTTCGGAGGCTTTGGAGGCCTCGACTCAGCTGCAGGGGTCCCGGAGCAGTTTGTGGGCGGCCTCGGTGGCCTCGGGAGTGATGGTGTCGGTGCGGAGCGGCCCTGGTGGACTCACGGTGACGGATCCAGCACGACCAACGCGGAGTTCCGTCGCCGCTCTCTCCGGCCTGGACGGCCTCAGCTATGGCCCCTCTTGTCCCCTGGGTCCCCCCGCCGGTGGCAGAGGCGGAGGAGGATCGGGGGAGACCAGTCGGGACATCTGAAAACTGGCCGGGGGTCGGCTGGAGCCGCGGGACCGGTGTGGAGGGCGGCGTGGTCGCGACGGCCCCGGCGGCTCCGGGCTGATTCTGGAGGCCTCGGAGGCCTTCTCCGGCGGTCGGCGGAGCGGGGCGGCTGCGGACGGGCGCTCGGCGGTGATGGACGGGTGCTCGGCGGCGGCGGCCCTTCCCGGCGGTCGGCAGAGCGGGGAGGCCGCAGACGGGTGTTCGGCGGCGGCGGCAGTGGCAGCTGCGGCCTCCGGACTTGCTGTGACGGCGCTCTCTGTGTCCAGTGTGCCGGTGGCCTTGGTGTGGGCTCGGCGGCCTTGTTCGGGCCGCGGTGGTCGTGGGAGGCCCCAGTTGGTTCTGGTACGGGCCTGCTGTGGTCAGGGCGGCCCTGGAGCGGACCTGGGGCACTCTTGATGGCCCCGAAGATGGCGTGGAGGCTGGGAGACCCACGGAGGGGCTCGGCTGAAGAGTGGTGGTGCCGATGCCCCCGTGGGCCGCTTGGACGGAGCTATGGTGTCCCTTCCTTTCTTGGGGCCCCCACCGGTGGCAGAGGTGGTGGGCCTGGGGGAGGGTCTGGCTCTGCCTGTGACTCTTTCCCCCCCGGGGGTCCCACCGGTGGCAGAGGTGGGACGACCGGGGCGAGGTGGCATATACCCCAGCCTGACTGGACTTCAACATCCGCGGCTAGAGGACGGCAGAGACCGCAGACGCTCCGGGACTGTAGAGATGAGGCGGCCGGGTCCACGGATGTACCCGAGGGCAGAGCTTTGGGCCCTGAGGGATGCCCCCCTCTCCCTTAGGTGGCCCTCGAAGCTCTCTAAGACCTTTTGTAATGATGGATCCTGGGATCCGGAGCGATGGTGGGACCGGGGAAACCGGGGAAAGTATTGTAATCCTGGGGTCATCAAATTTTTAATGGGGTTTTTTAAGGGGGAAAGGTCCAGGGCGGGTGGGGGAGACAGCCCGCATGGAGTTGGGGGCAGCCGGGCCGGCTTGCACGCCTGGGGGGCCTCGGGGGTTCCCGTGTCGGGGGGGCAGACAGAGGGTGGGCAGCCGGGGGCCAATTCTATTAGCACGGTGACTGGGAGAGGTAGGTATGCGGGGGGTAGAGGGCCATATCCGGTTAGGGGATCGCGCTCCCGATGTTTACAAGCGGTAGCGCGCTCCGACCCTCCTTACCCATCCTGTAGTCCTGGTTGTCCAGAATCTCAGGCCCTGAATACCCGGCTGCTGTTGTGCAATGCCAGGTCCGTGGTTAATAAGGCTCCCCTGATCTTTGAGTTGGCTCAGGAGGAGGCCGCGGACCTGGTAGGTGTCACCGAAACCTGGTTGGGCCCAGAGGGAGGTGTCCCTCTGGTTGAGATGTGCCCACCAGGTTTCCTTGCATTTCACCAGCCTAGGGCTCAGGGAAGGGGTGGCGGGGTGGCGGTGCTCATAAAGGAAGCCCTTTGTCCTAGGGAGGCCACTGTCCCTCAGACGGCTGGCTGTGAATCTCTTTTTGTGAAGTGGGGGCAAGGGGTTCAGATGGGCCTTTTGTTGACGTACCTGGCTCCCTGCCACGTCTCATCAGCCCTGCCCGGACTCCTAGAGGTGATAGCCGGGCTGGCGGTTGAGACCCCCAGGCTTTTAGTCATGGGGGATTTCAATCTGCCATCGCTCGGTGAAACCTCGGGGTTGGTCCGGGAGTTCTTGGCTTCCATGACGGCCATGGACCTGACCCAATTAGTTTCTGCTCCCACTCACATAGGAGGACACACGCTGGACCTGATTTTTGTCTCTGGGCAGTGGTTGAATGACTGTAAGTGCGGGGATTTAGTCATCACTCCCTTGTCATGGACAGATCATTCCCTCCTTAGACTGGACTTCTGCTCCGCCACCCCCCACCGCAGGGAGGCGGAGCCACTTAGATGGTTCCGCCCCAGGCGCCTAATGGACCCGGAGCGGTTCCAGAGGGAGCTTGGGCCATTTCCTGAGTCTCTGGCTCTCAGCTCGCCTGGAGACCTGGTGGCCACCTGGGATGGGCTGGCCGCCGGGGCTCTAGACCGAGTTGTGCCTCTGCGACCTCTGACCCGGCACAGATCCCATTTGGCTCCGTGGTTTACGGAGGAGCTACGGGAGATGAAGTGCCGGAAAAGACGTCTAGAGGGCATTTGGAGGGCGACTCGTTCTGAATCTGACCGAACACAGGTGAGATCTCATATTAAGACTTACCTTGTGGCAATAGGGGCGGCGAAATCTTCGTATTTCTCCGCCCTTATTGCGTCGGCAGGAAATCGGCCTGCCGCCCTGTTTAGAGTGACCCGCTCTCTACTCGAACCGAGAGCGCGGGATGACCTCTTGCAGGGTAGAGCAGAGGAGTTTTCTCGATTCCTGCATGATAAAATCGCTCAGATCCGGGAGGGGCTTAACTCCAATTGGATGGTCCCGGGGGAGGTGTCCGGGGCAGGTCTTGTGAATGTTATCTGGGGGGAGTTCGATCCTGTGACCACCGAGGGTGTGGACAGGTTGCTGGGGAGTCTGAATGCCACCACCTGTTTATTGGACCCGTGCCCTTCCTGGCTGGTTTCGGCTGCCAGGGAGACGACACGAGGCTGGCTCCAGGGGATTATCAACGCTTCTCTGAGAGAGGGGTCGCTCCCGACCGCCCTGAAGATGGCGGTGGTGCGGCCCCTCCTCAAGAAGCCTTCCCTGGATCCAGCTGTTTTAAATAACTTCCGTCCAGTCTCCAACCTGCCCTTTGTGGCGAAGGTTGTTGAGAGTGTGGTGGCACGTCAGCTTCCTCAGTACCTGGAGGAAACAACTTACCTCGATCCGTTCCAATCGGGCTTCAGGCCTGGGCATAGCACTGAGACGGCATTGGTCGTGTTGGTTGATGATCTCTGGAGGGCTCGTGACAGAGGGTTCTCCTCTGTCCTGGTCCTATTAGATCTCTCGGCGGCTTTCGATACTATCGACCATAGTATCCTGTTGCGACGGTTGGAGGGGTTGGGAATTGGGGGAACCGTCTTTCGATGGTTCTCCTCCTTCCTCTCCGACCGTTCGCAATTTGTGTTGGCGGGAGGGGAGAGGTCCACCTCTAGGCCCCTGGTTTGTGGGGTGCCTCAGGGGTCGGTTCTCTCCCCTCTTTTGTTCAACATCTATATGAAACCGCTGGGCGAGATCATCCGTGGTCTTGGGGTGAAGTGTCATCTCTATGCAGATGACACTCAGTTATACATCTCCACCCCGGACCACCCCAACGATGCTGTGGGGGCTATGTCCAGGTGCCTGGAGGCCGTGCGGGATTGGATGGGCGGGAACAGGCTCCGGCTCAACCCATCCAAGACCGAGTGGCTGTGGTTCCCGGCGCCCCGATATAGCCAGTTGACTCCGTCGCTGGCTATTGGGGGGGAAATTTTGCCCCCCACAGAGAGGGCTCGCAATCTGGGAGTCCTCCTGGATGTGCGGCTGTCGCTTGAACACCATGTCGCGGCCGTCTCCAGGGGGGCATTTCATCAGATCCGTCGGATCTACCGGTTGCGGCCCTTTCTGGATCGGGACGCCCTGCGCACGGTCACTCAGGCCCTTGTCACCTCTCGCCTGGACTATTGTAATGCCCTCTACATGGGGCTCCCTGCGGGGAGCACCCGGAGACTCCAACTGGTGCAGAATGCGGCCGCGCGGGTGATCATGGGGGCGTCACGTAGCGCCCACGTGACGCCTCTCCTGCGCGAGCTGCATTGGCTGCCAGTGGCTTTCCGGGTTCACTTTAAGGTTCTGGTTCTGACCTTTAGGGCGATCCATGGCATTGGACCAGGTTACCTACAGGACCGCATCCTACCGGTGATCTCCAGCAGGCCAGTGCGTGCACACAGGGAGGGCCTTCTCCGGGTTCCGTCGGCTGCCATGTGTCGCCTGGCGGTCCCAAGGGGTAGGGCCTTCTCTGTGGCGGCCCCTGCCCTCTGGAATACTCTGCCACCGGAACTGCGTACCGGCATGGACCTGAGGTCCTTCAGGCGCGCGCTGAAGACCTGGCTTTTCGAGCAGGCCGGCCTGGGCTGAGAGAGGGTTTTAATCTGTCTCCATTTGCTTTTTAGTAATTTTAATTTGGGGGTTTTAAGGGGGTGGGGTGGGCTTTTTTTTCGGCCAAATATTTAATTTAATCTTTTTTTTTACTTTTGTATTATTGTCGGGGTTTTAGATTGGCTGTAAACCGCCCTGAGTCCCTAGGGAGAAGGGCGGTATAAAAATTTTATAAAAATAAATAAAAATAAAAATAAATAAAATAAACCATAACAACACAAGAGCAAACAATAGATACAAACTCAAGGTTAAATGCACCAAATTTGATTGCAGGAAACACGACTTCAGCCACAGAGTGGTCAATGTCTGGAATACTCTACCTGACTCTGTGTTTCTTCCCCAAACCCCAAAAACTTTAACCTTAGACTGTCTACTATTGAGCTCACCCCTTTCCTAAGAGGTCTGTAGGGGGTGTGCATAAGCACACCAATCGTGCCTACTGTCCCTGTCCTATTGTTTATTTTCTTTTTTTTTTCTTTTTCTTATATGTATCCATGTATTCATAACTATGTTTTTACTTATACCTATTATCTTGTAAGCAATTGACTAAATAAATAAATAAATAAATAAATAAATAAATAAATAAATAAATAAGAAGGAAGGTGCAGGGTTGCCGCCTGCATAACGCATCTCACCAAGACAATTGCAGAAACGGGTTCAGCCAAAACTCTTTCTGCCTCCAGAAGGTGTGGGGGCTCTGTCCCTGGAGGTTTTCAAGAAGGGATTGACAGTTGTTCATCTGAAATGGTACATGGTCTCTTGTCTGAGCAGGGGTTGGACTAGAAGACCTCCAGGGTCCCTTCCAACTCTGTTATTCAGTCATTACTTTAGAGAGACTGGTGAGAGGAAGAAGAGGCGGGGAGGGGAGGAGGGAGGGAGGGAGGCCAAAGAAATAAAGGAGAAAACGTTAAAACAATAAATATGAACACTGCTATGGAAGGGTAGTTCTCCCTCTGCGGAAGTTTTTAAATAGAGGCTTTACTGCTCCATCCCTTCTTAAAGCCCCCCGTGTTGTGGGGGATCCATCATTGGAAGTTTTGAAGAAGAGACTGGACAACCATCTGTCTGAAATGGTGCAGGGTCTCCTGCTTGAACAGGGGGTTGGACTAGAAGACCTCCAGGGTCCCTTCCAACTCTGTTATTCTATTCAAAGCATGGCAAAGTAGATCAGGAATCTGGGGATCTGGTGGGGGGTTCAGTGAAAGAAATCAGACAAAAACAAAGAGAGCAGAGAGTGGCAGCCTGGCTGAGGTGGAGCCTCTAAGGCGCTCCAGAAACAGCCACACGGCCTATGCCCCTCACTGAAGCTCTTGTGCCTGCAACCTTTCACTAGGCCAAAGGGGGTCTCGTAGGACAAAACCTTTTGGACCGAGGTCCCCAAGTGAGCTGCCTTCAGAATGAGTCCAATATCCGGATCCATGATTTCTGTGCAATTGAAATATGGCAAATTTTATAAAACATTTTCTGACATAAATGCTGTGCCAACCTCAAAATGGATCAGGCCTGCCGCAGCCATTTTTCCGGTTCTCAGCTTGCCACGCAGTGCGGGGGGGG
This sequence comes from Bungarus multicinctus, assembly GCA_023653725.1. Taxonomy (NCBI): domain Eukaryota; kingdom Metazoa; phylum Chordata; class Lepidosauria; order Squamata; family Elapidae; genus Bungarus; species Bungarus multicinctus. The sequence goes on along the minus strand of CM042842.1, from coordinate 134,947,590 downwards.
GGGGAGGGGGAGTGGATCAGGAATGTCAGAACAGACGATGACAACAGACTGGCCCCCAGGAACCAAGGTCATCTCAACCGGTGCTGGCCAGAGACTAAGGGGAGACACCAGAACACCTAGTTGGACAAGGTGATCTGTGACAATAAGGGAGGGAATGATCTATTCTTGAATTGTACTGAAACTGTGGGAAATAGTTAGATCTAGTTTTGTTTCCAACAGTGCCGAAATGATGTACTCAATAAAACAGTTCTTTGAGAAAGTTGCAAATCTCAGAGTCTCCGAGTGCTGAATTCATTAGCCGGAACCTTGACATTAAACCAGATCTCACTTCTTAAGCTTTAACTAGTGAACAATCCATCTGGAGTCCTGAGCGCCAGCTGCCTACCGCAGCGGTAGGGAACCTTGGCTCTTTTATCACTGATGGACTTCAACTCCCAGAATTCCTGAGAGAGCCATAAAAGTTTCCCCATCCCTGGCCTAGTGGTTTTTCAGTTGTGAGGGAAATCAATTTTTGACTTGAATGGGACTATTTAATATACAAATGTAGGACATATAAAGAATATTGATCATTCAAGTCAAAAATTAGGACATTTGTATATTGAACAATCCCATTCAAATCAAAAATTGATTTCCCTCACAACTGAAAAACCAGTAGGCCAGGGATGGAGAACTTTTTATAGCTCATTCAGGAATTCTGGGAGTTGAAGTCCATAAGTGATAAAAGAGCCAAGGTTCCCTACCACTGGCCTACTGGATCGCCTTTAGTAGGACAGAAAAGACTCAGGGAAGGTCGTAGAGATGGAATGGCAGGGAGAGCCTGTGACCACGTCCAGCCCGGGTCTGGTGAAGGAAGCGCAGGAGCCCAGCCAGTGATGGCCCGGCTGAAAGCCCGAGCAGAGAGGACCGAGTGGCGAGTGGCGCGGGAGGAGACTATAGTGACCAGGGACCCTTACCGGGTGGAGGAGAACACCTAAGATGGCCAAAGATGGATTCCCCCTGACCTTCCCAAGGACTTTGTCCACCCTGATGCCGAGGTGAAGGCCAAGAAGACGGTAGAGTGGAACAAATACACTGAGTGGAGACACCTGACTGTCCACCCAGCCCATTGGTGGAGCAACTGAGGGAGAGGTTCCACCTGGATGTGCAGAGAGTAGAGCTACTACGAAGGATGGAGCCACTTACCAAAGCAGGAATCCAACCAATTTAGCTGCCTCTGGCCTGTCAGAACCCAAGACTGGCAGCAAGGGCAGCCAGCCTTCCCCCCCAGAGCCACCTCAGCAGGCCCTGCCCCCAGGCACAGCCCCACATGACACCACCTACATGCAAGCCCATTTGCAGGAGTGGCTGACTGACCACAGGTTCCACCAGGATGGCCTGGATCCCAGCCATGGCCCTGCCATTCTGGACCTAGATGGCTTCCTGGGCACTGGGGACCCCTGCTTCCACCTGCAGACCCCCCTGATAAAAGCCACATTCAACAGGAACCCGGAGAAGTTGTCATTCTTCCTGAACCAGGTGTAGACCCGCCTGGGTCAGTACGCCCCAGTCTACCCAGATGAGGTGACGTTCATGAATGCCGTGACGGCCAGCCTTGAAGGGGAAGTAGCAGAGTGGATGACAGTCTTCTGTGATGAAGAAGCGCCGGAATTAGGGAATATTTATGACTTCCTGGTGGGATTCTGAACCAGGTTCAAATATGACACCCAAACCCAGAAAACTGAATCAGAGGTACGAGCCCTCAGGCGAGGAGGCTGACTGGTGGCAGAGTACATCTTGGAGTTTCAGAGGGCCACTGGAAAGTTGAGGCACTGGCCAGAGTGGGAGCTACTCTACCTCTTCAAAGATGGCCTGAATTGGGAGCTGTTCCACACCTCCTGTCTTGGGGAATATCCAACCGGATCCACGACTGGTACCGGATGGCAATGATGATAGACCTCAACATGAGAAAATACAAGAAGCATGTCCCAGAGTCAAAGCCAATGAGGAGCCAAGAATGATGCCCGCTGGAATGAAGGTCAGTATTGCCCCGGTGGCCTCTTTCCCAGCTGCTCCAGCCTGTGGGGCCATAGGGCAGCCAAGTAATTGGCTACCTGCTCCCGCCAAACCGAAGAAGCTGCACTGAAAGGGGCAAGCCAGGTTGTTTCCTTCCCTAGTAGTGAGGGAGAGGGAACTCCGGATGAGGAGGACCAGCAGGCAGCCCCTTAGGAGAGCAAGGATGAGGGGGAAAGCAACCCAACGGTAAGTGGAACCATCCATCCCTTCTCTATCCCAGTGAAGATTGTAATGACTAAGTCGGGGGCCCAGGGAGGCACTCATAGTCTCAGACGGCACCCGGTGCTTAATGAGCATGCCGACTATGATGAAGCTTGGAATACGAGTGAGAAAGCTGCCCCAATCCATGAAGTTCAAGCAGGTGGGCGGTTCACCGATAGGGGGCTCCCCTGCGATGCACCTGAGGGAGCCCATTTGGCTAGAGGTAGCCCAACATCAAAACATATCCATTTTATGATAGTGCTGAAAATGATCGAAGCAGTGATCCTGGGGCGGTCCTGCTAGACAAATGGGACCGTACCATATGGTGGAAGAAAGGGGAGAGAAAGGTGAAGCTGGGAAAGAGGCTCCACACTCCAGTGGGCACCCTTGAGGGAGAAGCTGGACAATAGAGAACAAAGAATAGTGAGAGGCTGAGCATTTGAAGGCCATCTCGGAGCAGCTACCAGAGATCCCATTCATCCCGAAAGAGTATAGAGACCTGGGGGAGGTGTTCAGCAAGAAGGAATGCAACCTCTTACCTCCCCACCTGCCCTACTGACTGTACTATCGGAATTATGTCGGGGGCAAACTCCACAGGCTGAAAATGTACTTTATGACCCCAAAGGAGATGGAGGAATTAAGGAACTACATTGATAAAAACATAATCCGGGGCTTTATCTAGCAGGACAAATCCCATGTGATGGCCCTAGTGCTGTTTAAGGAGAAGGATGGGTTGATGAGGCTGTGCATGGATTTTAGGGGGATAAACAGATTGTATGTAGAGAACATGTATTCCCTCCCCCTGGTAAAGGACACGTTGGGCCATTTGGCCAAGAGGAAGATCTTCACCAAAATAGACCTGAGGGAGGAGTACTATAGGGTGAGGATTAAGAAGGATGATGAGTGGAAAGCTGCCTTCAAATGCCCATTAAGAAGTTCAAAGTAGTGCAGTTTGGGCCCTGCAGTATTCATGCAACTGATATTAATGAGGTGCTGCATGATCACCTATACAAGTGTACCTTGTACCTAGTGTATCTAGATGATATCCTTATCTTCACTGAAACGATGCAGGAGCATGTAAAATTAGTACTCCAGGTGCTCAAGAAACTTTTGGAGGTGAACTTGTATATGAATTCCACAAAAAGATTGTCTGGGCTACCGAGTGTCAAGTGACGGAGTAGAGATGGATCCGGGGGAAGTAAAAGCCGTACTAGAATAGCAAGCCCCTCGGACCCAAAAGCAGCTGCAGAGCTTCTTGGGGTTCATAAACTTTTACAGGCAGTTCATCCCCTCCTTCACTAAAATCACCCTGCCAATCACCAAACTATTATAAATGGGAAGGGGGGGTAGGAAAACCTTGGCCAAGCCAGCCGCTAACCTGGATGATGGAGTGCCAAGGGGTTTTTGAAAAGCTGAAGAGATTGTTTGCTGAGGAACCGGTCCTAAAACACCCAACTCCAAGGAGCCCTTTGTCTTCCAGGCAGAGGCCAGAAAGTGCAGGCAGATGAAAAGTGGTCACCTCAGCTCCATTTCACATAGAAGAGAAAGTGTATCTGTCCACAAAGTACCTGAAACTGAAGCTGCCCTGCTGAAAGTTGGGCCTGAAATTCATAGGACCCTTCTCCACAGTGAAAATCATAAACCCTGTTACAGTGGAGTTAAAACTGTCATGGCTACTGGAAAAAGTGCACCCAGTGTTCCATTGTAGTTTCCTTAAGACGATGGTGGGGTCAGAGCTGAGGCCAGTAGTGAGAATAGCCCCAGGTCCAATCGCAGTGGGACACACTATGGAGTTAAAAGAATTCTGGATTCCAGACTATTCAAGGGAAAACGCCGGTGGAAGGGATATGCCATGTCAGAAGCTAGATGGGTGAAAATGCAGAATATGAAGGCAGATCGATTGATCAGGAGGTTTCACCCTCAGAAACCCCAAGGTCCTTCCTAGGGAGAGAGGGGTCCTTGGCTTTCATTAATGGGTGTGCGTGCTTGATGTTTTCCAGGTGCTTCTCACTTTCTAGTCCAGGGGTGTCAGACTTGATTTCATTCAGGGTTGTGCTTGATCTCAGAAGGGGAGCAGGGGGCATGGCTAGCTCAATGTCACTCATGTCAGGGGGTGCCTGCGGTGGCCTGAGCAGGGCTGGGGGGATCCACTGCCTCCAGCTGAGGAAGACGAGACCAGCCAAACCCTTGTCCACCAGAGGAGCCTCGCCATGCCTTTCAGGCCAAGTGGAGGACCCACTGGATGGTGGTGCAGGTTGCCCAGAGCCCTGGGCAGCAGAGGGCAAGCATCCAGCCTGGCCCTCGAGCTCCCAGGGTACCAGGACCTCACAGCCCAGCCCAGGCCAGCCCCACTTCCCTGAGGGGGTACCTGGCTGCGCTTGCCTGCTCCTCGAGACTGCTGCTGCTGTACTCACTGCCCTTGGCCAGGTTGCTCATGGGAGGTCAAAGCCTGTGGGTCAGAGGGAGGCCCATTCCCTCTCCACGCAAGGAGATCTGCTTTTGTAATCAAAGCATGGGATGGGAGACCACCATGAGAGGAGGGTGTCAGGGTTCCAAAGAATGCATCCATAATAAACAAAGCTCGGAGGCAAGTACTCTCCTCACGGAATTGATTTATTGGACATATCATATTGGCAACAGCTGGTGAAAACCGACTCTGAATATTCCCGTGGTTTTCACTTAACTGAAAGTGAAAGTTTCCCCCTTTTCCCAAACAATCTCATGGTCCAATCAAGGTCCCATCTGGAGGTCAGGCAACATCGCTCCTCCACTGCCTGGCTACCTATGGGAATGTCCTTGGTTCCCAGGAGAAAGTATTTTGCTTTGACTACAAGCCCCCTCTATCTCTACTCCCCCCTTCCTATCCCTCAGTTCCCATGTGGCAAAATGGCCTCGCATGTCAGCTTCACGGTTGACAGAAGGGGCAAGGGGGTGGTGAAAGGGCAGCTAGTGGCCAAGTGCTTAGGCAGGACTTCCCTCAGACCCTCCCTCCCTCTCATAATCTCCTCCCTCCCTCCCTCCTTCCTTCCTTCCCTGCTTCTCATGCCCATCGCCTTCCTCCCTCCCTTTTTTGGAGTGCTTGTTTCTTTTTCTCACCTATTACCACTTCAGTGCCGTGTGCTCAGGGGCCTGGGGCCTGCACCCCCCCCTCAACCTGCCACCGATTGCATGACACCCTGTCTCCCCAGTTTCCCCCCCCCCCGAGCCCCGAGCTTCAAGAAGCTCCCCTCCCAGCTTCTCTTATCTCTCCCATTCTTTTCCTCCCCCATGTCACCGTGTGGGGCTGCAAAGGGGGAGGCAAGAGGCAACAACGAGGGGAGGGGTCAAAATGGGAAGCCTCTGCCCAACACGGCCGGCCTGTTGCCAGCAATGCCCAGAGCTTCTGTCAGCTTAGAAAAGTTACCTGTTGAGCAGCGACTTCCGTTTTGGTCCTCTCTGCCCTCCGTTGCCTCTATGCCTGATGCCAAAAGGGCGGTTCTGCTTCCACGCCCTCCCAAGGCTGGAAGCCCCCCCACATGCTCCCACAATGCCAGGAGCTGCACACCCCCACCGTTCACCTGCCGCTCCCCCCCAGCCCCAAAGCCCCTAGGATCGCCTATCCCCCATCTCAGGCTGGCTGAGAGAAGCACCATGGCTTCTGCCTGCCATCCAATTGGCCTCCCCACGTGAGGGCAGAGTGGCCCTGGCGAAAGGAAAGCATTGTGGGCCAGGAGGCCAGGCTGGTGAGTGGAGCATGGAGGTTCTGGTGCAGTGCTGGTCTACTCTACAACTTGGTGTGTCTATCCAGGCCGGAACATAGTCAGCCTTAAATCCAAGCCACGCAGTTGCCCTTGGGCCAGTGAGAGACCATCCCACCACCTCAGCTGCCCCCTGGGCATGCACACAGGAGGCAGTGAGAGCCAGCGTCCTGGGTGAAAGGGAAGCTCTCAGAACACAGCCTGTGGGCGAGAGGGACATCAGGCACCACCCAGGGAGCGGGCAGCACCTGGCTGGCTCTCGGGCGGTCCCATGGATCTAAGGCTGACCTCATTCTGGCCTAGGTGGCTGCCACCAGGTTGTAGATCAGCACCTGGCTGGCCTGGGCTGGCCTGAGACACCACAAGCCAGTCCTTCACTGTTTTGCTCCACAGGTCAGATCTAACCACATTGCGGGCCGTGAGTTTAACACCCCTGTTCCAGGGGGATCCAACTGTCAACTTTGAAACAGATCAGGCCTGCCACAGGCATTTTTCTGTTTCTCAGCTGGCCACACAGACAGCAGAACATCTAACTGGACAATGTGACCTGTGACAATAAGAGAGGCAGTTATCTATTCTTTAATTATACTGAAACTGTGGGAAATAGTTAGATCTGTTTGTGTTTTCATCCTGCCGAAATGATGCACTCAATAAAACAGTCTCAGAATGCTGAATTGGCTGGGTTCATTAGTCAGAATGTTGACACACTGTCATAAAAGAGCTTATGACATACTGTCACGCAACGTGTCACAAAAGGTCTCCTGTGCTGATGTTTGTGGTGTACAGCTGAACATGGGCTGTTTCCAGGCAGAGGCCTGTCTGAAGGTCTCCCCTGATTTCCAGCTCTGCCTTTGATGAAGGAATCCTGGGACATCGGAGTTGGAAGGGAGCCTGGAGGGAGCTTCTAGTCCAAGTGCCTGGTCAAGCAAGGCCTTCTGCCATTTCAGACAAATGGCTGTCCAGCCTCTTCTTCAAAACCTCCAGTGATGGAGCCTCCACAACTTCCAGAGATAAGCCATCCCACTGGTTGTTTGTTGTTACTGTCAGGAAATTCCTCCTTAGTTCCAGGTTGCTTCTCTCCTTGCTAAGTTTCCATCTGTTGCTTCTTGTCCTGCCTTGAGCAGCTTTGGGGAATAGCTTGGCCCCCTCTTCTCTGTGGCAGCCCCTCAAAGATTGCAACACTGGTATCATGTCACCTATAGTAGTTCTTAAACTAGCCATGCCCAATTCCTACAAGCATTTATTGAATAGTTTATCCTCCAGCCCCCTAATCATCTTTATTGCTCTTCTCTGCACTCTTTGTAGAGTTTCAACATCTTTTTTCTTTTGGGGCAACCAAAACTGGATGCAATGTTCCAAGTGTGGCCTTGCCAAGGTCTTACAAAGCAGTATTAACACTTCACATCATCTTTATTCAATCCCTCCCCTAATGCAGCCTAGGATTTCATGGAATCAGGTAGGGAATACCTCTGACAAGATATGGGGCAGGGGCTGGGATTGTCTAGTGGGGCAGGGATTGTGTAGTACCTCACAAAATCCATCCTTTTATTATCTAGATACTGATGTTCAGACAAATAAGCCAATCCATTTGGACTCTTGAGCACAGGAAAGAAGGGGAAATGCTATTTTAAAGAGTGTAATAGGAGACCTGGTGAGGTGGCTGGAACAGAGCCATTAAAAGACATAATTTCTTCAAAAAGAACAGAAGCAACAGACAGGGAGAAAGCTGTGCTGTGCATTGAACGTTTCCATTCCTGTTTAGAAATTAAAACTTATGATCTTGCCAATGTTTTGAAGAATGTCTGCATTATAATACCTAGACGAAAATACAAGCACTATTGCAACTGCGAACTAAGAAGGAAACATGGGTGGTGTCTTTTAAAATGTGACCCAAAAGGGCTCCTGGAGACCTCCCTTGTGTGCAGAGTCCTGCTCTGGAGGTCGCAGGTGCAAGATCTGGACGTTGAATTGCACTGTGGGGCTGAAGCAGTGGCCACCCCAATTTATTTATTTATTTATTTATAAAATTTCTATACCGCCCTTCTCCCTAGGGACTCAGGGCGGTGTACAGCCAATCTAGACCCCAACAGTAATACAAAAGTTAAAAGGAATTAAATTAAATATTGGCCGAATAAGAAAAACCCACCCAACACCCTTAAAACCCCAATTTAAAATTACAGAACAAATGGAGACAAATTAAAACCAATGTTCAAAGGCTTTCCTGATTGACTTACAGCCACGATTAGAATCCACAGGGGCGACTGCACCTTCCTGTCCTGGGTCTGGGGAAGGACTGGGGAGTCATGACTTCCATCAACTGTTGCTCAGGTCCCACACAGGAGGGGGCCACAATCTGGTTTGTGCTTGGCAGCACTTGCAGGAAGTTCTGGAAGGGGAGGGCAGCAGCCCTTTCCCCTTCTCCATGCAGGAGCACTCTAACATCTGTCCAGAGATTTGGGTGGGGAGGTAGGTAAACCAATCCAAGCAGAAGGTTTGGCCCTGGTGCCTCTGGGACCTGCACTGATCCTGAAAGAGTACTTGTATACCAGGCCAGCACTACCCGTCGCAGGAGGAACCACATTCGACCAACTGGGAGAGGATACTGGACAAGCTTAAAAGCACCCATTGGACCAGCTGGGAGATGCCATTGGATTACTTGTGAAGGGACCATTGAACCAGGTAAGAGATGCCATTGAACCAGGTGAGAGATGCCATTGGATCACTTGTAAAGGGACCATTGAACCGGGTAAGAGATGCCATTTGACCAGCTGAGAGATACCATTGGACCAGTTGGGAGAAAACTATTGAACCAGTTGAGAGAGAGCCACTGAACCAGGTAAGGGATGCCATTGGACCAGGTGAGCGATGCCATTGGACAAGATGGACGGTGACATTGGACCAGGTGAGAGATGCCATTGGATCACTTATGAAGGGACCATTGAACCAAGTAAGAAATGCCATTATACCAGCTGAGAGATACCATTGGACTAGTTGGGAGAAAACCATTGAACCAGTTGAGAGACAGCCACTGAACCAGGTAAGAGATGCCATTGAACCAGGTGAGAGATGCCATTGGATCACTTGTGAAGGGACCATTGAACCAAGTAAGAAATGCCATTATACCAGCTGAGAGATACCATTGGACTAGTTGGGAGAAAACCATTGAACCAGTTGAGAGACAGCCACTGAACCAGGTAAGAGATGCCATTGAACCAGGTGAGAGATGCCATTGGATTACTTGTAAAGGGACCAATGAACCAGGTAAGAGATGCCATTTGACCAGCTGAGAGATACCATTGGACCAGTTGGGAGAAAACCATTGAACCAGTTGAGAGACAGCCACTGAACCAGGTAAGAAATGCCATTGGACCAGGTGAGAGATGCCATTGAACTAGCTGAGAGATGCCATTGGACCAACTGAGAGTTCCCATGGACTAACTAAGAGATTCCTTTCCATCAGTTAGAAGAGGATCATTGAACCAGGTAAGAGATGCCATTGGACCAGATGATAGATGCAATTGGACCTGCTGAGAGATGCCATTCGACCAGCTGAGAGATGCCATTCAACCAGTTTGGAGGGGACCATTGAACCAGCTATAAGATGCAATTGGATTAACTGGGAAATTCCATTCGACCATCTGGGAGATTCCATGCAACCAGTTGAGAGATACCATTTGACCAGATTGGAAGGGACCATTGAACCAGGGAAGAGATGCCATTGGACCAGATAGGAGATGCTATTGGACCAGCTGACAGTTATCTTTGGACAATCTGAGAGATGCCACTGGACCAGCTGAGAGATGCCACATGACCAGTTGTGAGGGGAGCATTGAACCATCTGAGTGATGTCATTCGACCAGATGAGGGATGCCATTCGACTAGATTGGAGGGGACCATTGAACCAGGTAAGAGGTGACGATGGACCAGGTGAGAGATGCCACTGGACCAATGGGGAGATTCCATTTGGCCATCAGGGAGGTTCCGTCCAAGCAGTTGAGAGATACCATTAGATCAGCTGATGGATGCCATTGGAAGAGCTGAGAGATGCCATTGGACCAGCTGATAGATGCCATTGGAAGAGCTGAGGGATGCCATTGGACCAGTTGAGAAATGCCATTTGACCAGATTGGAGGGAACCATTGAACCAGGTAAGAGATGACATTGGACCAGGTGATAGATGCCATTGGACCAGATGAGGGATGGCATTGGACTAGCTGAGGGATGGCATTGGACCAACTGAGAGATGCCATTGGATCAGCTGAGAGATGCCATTAGACCAGCTGATAGATCTCATTGGATCAGCTGAGAGATGCCATTGGACCAACTGAGAGATGCCATTGGATCAGCTGAGAGATGCCATTAGACCAGCTGATAGATCTCATTGGATCAATTGAAAGATGCCATTGGATCAGCTGATAGATGCCATTGAAGTAGCTGAGGGATGTCTTTGGACCAGCTGATAGATCTCACTGGATCAGCTGAGAGATGCTACTGCACTAGCTTAGAGACCCTATTGGACAAGCTGAAAAACGCCATTGGATAACATGAGAGACGCCATTGAGTCAGCTGCGAGACACAATTGGATAAGTTGAGAGATTCCATTGGACCAGCTGAGAGATGCCATTGGATTAGCTGAGGGATGTCATTGGACCACTTGAGAGATGCCATTCAACCAGCTGAGGGACGCCATTGGACCAGCTGAGAGGTGCAGTTGGACCAGATGAGAGATCTAATTGAAACGCCATTGAATCAGCTGAGAGATGCCATTGCACCAGCTGACACATGAAATTGGATCAGTGGAGAGATGCCATTGGACCAGCTGATAGATCTCATTGGATCAGTTGAGAGATGCCATTGGACCAGCTGACACATGAAATTGGATCAGTGGAGAAATGCCATTGGATCAGCTGACAGATACCATTGCACCAACTGACATGTGCAATTGGACCAGCTGTGAGATGCGATTGGATTAGATGAGTGGTGCCATTGGACCAGTTGATAGATGCTATTGGACCAGCAGATAGATGCCATTGGACCAGCTGGTACAGGACTATTGGGCCAGGTGCGAGATGCCATTAAACCAATTGGGAGGGGACCATTGGACCATCTGAAAGATGCCATTGAACTAGCTGAGAGACGCCATTGAACGAGTTGATAGATGCCATTGGATCAGCTGAGAGATGCCATTGGACCAGATGAGGGATACCATTGGACCAGATGAGGGATGGCATTGGATCAGCTGAGAGAAGCCATTGGACCAGCTGTGAGATGTCATTGGATCCACTGAGACATGCTATTGCACCAGCTAAGAGGTGCAGTTGGACCAGCTGAGAGATGCCATTCAACCAGTTTGGAGGAGACCATTGAACCAGCTATAAGATGCAATTGGATTAACTGGGAGATTCCATTCGACCATCTGGGAGATTCCATGCAACCAGTTGAGAGATACCATTTGACCAGATTGGAGGGGACCATTGAACCAGGGAAGAGATGCCATTGGACCAGATAGGAGATGCTATTGGACTAGCTGACAGTTATCTTTGGACAAGCTGAGAGATGCCACTGGACCAGCTGAGAGATGCCATTCGACCAGCTGGGATAGAGCTATTGTTATCTTGACCCCCTCCAATCGGGCTTCAGGCCCGGGCACAGCACGGAGACGGCTTTGGTCGCGTTGGTGGATGATCTCTGGAGGGCTCGGGACAGAGGTTGTTCCTCTGTCCTGGTCCTGTTAGATCTCTTGGCGGCTTTTGATACTGTCGACCACAGTATCTTATTGCGACGGTTGGGGGGGTTGGGGGTTGGAGGCACCGTGTTGCGGTGGTTCTCCTCCTTCCTCTCCGACCGTTCGCAATTTGTGTTGACGGGGGGGGGGCAGAGATCGTCCCCAAAGCCCCTGCTTTGTGGGGTGCCTCAGGGGTCGGTGCTTTCGCCCCTGCTGTTCAACATTTATGTAAAGCCGCTGGGTGAGATCATCCGTGGCTTTGGGGTGGAGTTCCATCAGTACGCTGATGATACTCAGCTGTACATCTCCACCCCGGGCCACCCCAACGAAGCCGTCGAAGTGATGACCCGGTGCCTGGAGGCCGTGCGGAGTTGGATGGGTCGTAACAGGCTTCGTCTCAACCCGGCCAAAACCGAGTGGCTGTGGTTTCCTGCGCCCAGATACAGCCAGCTTATTCCTTCGCTGGCCGTGGGAGGAGAGGTATTGACCCCCGTGGAAAGGGCGCGCAACTTGGGTGTCCTCCTGGATGTGCGGCTGTCTTTGGAAGAACATATTGCAGCCGTTGCCAGGGGGGCTTTTTATCAGATTCGTCTGATCTACCAGTTGCGGCCCTTTCTGGATCTGGGCGCACTTCGCACAGTCACTTCCGCCCTCGTTATCTCCCGCTTGGATTATTGCAATGCTCTCTACATGGGGCTCCCCTTGAAGAGTCTCCGGAGGTTGCAGTTAGTTCAGAATGCAGCCGCGCGGGTGATCGTGGGCGCCCCTCGGGGCGCGCACGTAACACCACTTCTCCGCAGGCTGCACTGGCTTCCTGTGGCCTTCCGGATTCGATTCAAGGTGGTACTGATGGTATTTAAAGTGCTCCATGGCTCGGGACCTGGGTACTTACGGGACCGCCTGCTGCCACCAACAACCTCCCACCGCCCAGTACGCTCCCACAGGGTCGCCCTACTTGGGGTGCCGCCACCTGATCGCTGGCGGCTGGCGGCCCCGAGGGTGCGTGCTTTCTCTGTGGGAGCCCCCTCCCTGTGGAATGATCTCCCCCCAGAGATACGAGCCATGACAGATATCCTGACCTTCCGGCGCGCAGTTAAGACCCTATTTTTTAAACAGGCCGGCCTGGCCCAGTAAGGGTCTATGGGGTTTTAAGTTAATAGGGGTTTTAAATTTTAATCTTATTTTTAAACTTTATATTTCCCGGTTTTAAATGAATTATTGTCGTACGGGATGCAGCCAATTTGTATTTAATTTGGTTTTAAATTCTATTTAACTTTGTATTTTTATGTAATTATTAGGCTGTACACCGCCCCGAGTCCCTTTTGGGAGAGGGAGCAGTATAGAAATACGATTAAATAAATAAAATAAATAAATATTTATTTATTTATTTATTTATTTGATTTATATACCGCCCCCTCTCCCCGGAGGGACTCGGGGCGGTGAACAGCCAATAAAAACACATATACAATGTACAAAGTATGAGACAACATAAAATATTAAAATTTAAAAATTGAAATACAATATGGCTCTAATAAAATATAAACAAGTATTAAAAAGATTAAAACCCGATTAAAATTTAAAAACCCCTAGGCCAGTCCGGCCTGCCGAAATAAATGCGTTTTGAGCAACCGACGGAAGGCCATGAGATCAGGGGCGGCCCTTACCTCCGGGGGTAATCCATTCCAGAGAGGGGGTGCTCCCAATGAGAAGGCCCGCGCCCTCGGGGTCGCCAGCCGTCCAGCCGGCGGCACCCCGAGGAGGCCCACTCTATGGGAGCGTACCGGTCGGTGGGAAGCCGATGGTGGCAGGAGGCGGTCTCGCAAGTAACCTGGTCCCGAGCCATGGAGCGCTTTAAAGATAGTGACCAAGACCTTGAAGCGCACCCGGAGGGCCACCGGGAGCCAATGCAGCGCGCGTAGAAGTGGCATAACATGGGAGCCCCTAGGTGCCCCCATTACCACCCTCGCGGCTGCATTCTGCACCAACTGGAGCCTCCGGATGCTCTTCAAGGGCAGCCCCATGTAGAGAGCATTGGCATAGTCTAGGCGGGAGATCACCAGGGCGGAAGTGACCGTGCGAAGCGCATCCCGATCCAGAAAGGGCCGCAACTGGTAGATCCTACGGACCTGTCCAAAAGCCCCCCTGGCGACGGCCGCCACATGATCTTCCAATGACAGCCGTACATCCAGGAGGACACCCAAATTGCGGGCCCTCTCTGTGGGGGCAAGAATTTCCCCCCCCCCACAGCCAGCGATGGAACCAGCCGGCTGTATCGGGGTGCCGGGAAGCACAGCCACTCAGTCTTAGATGGGTTGAGCTGAAGCCTGTTCCGCCCCATCCAACACCGCACGGCCTCCAGGTATTGGGCCATCACTTCGACGGCTTCATCGGGGTGGCCCGGGGTAGAGATGTACAGCTGGGTGTCATCAGCGTACTGATGGAACTCTACCCCAAAGCCACGGATGATCTCACCTAGCGGCTTCATATATATGTTGAACAGGAGGGGCGAGAGCACCGACCCCTGAGGCACCCCGCAAACCAGGGGCCTCGGGGCCGACCTCTGCCCCCCTGCCAACACAAATTGCGAGCGGTCAGAGAGGAAGGAGGAGAACCACCGCATAACGGTGCCTCCCACCCCCAACCCCCCCAGCCGCTGCAATAGGATACTGTGGTCGACAGTATCAAAAGCCGCCGAAAGATCTAGGAGGACCAGGACAGAGGAATAACCCCTGTCACGGGCCCTCCAGAGATCATCCACCAATGCGACCAGCGCCGTCTCTGTGCTGTGCCCGGGCCTGAAGCCCGATTGGCGTGGATCCAAATAGACAGCTTCATCCAGGTGCTGGGGAAACTGTTGTGCCACCACACTCTCAACAACCTTCGCCATAAAACGAAGGTTGGAGACAGGACGATAATTAGATAACAAAGTTGGGTTATCCAATAAATATTGGATCAGCTGAGAGATGCCATTAATTAGATAACAAAGTTGGGTTATCCAATAAATATTGGATCAGCTGAGAGATGCCATTAAACCAATTGGTGGGGGAACCATTAGACCATCTGAAAGATGCCATTGAACTAGCTGAGAGACGCCATTGTACGAGTTGAGAGATGCCATTGGACCAGCTGATAGATGCCATTGGACCAGCTGATAGATGCCATCGGATCAGGTGAAAGATGCCATTGGACCAGGTGATAGATGCCATTGGACCAGCTGACAGATGGCATTCGACCAGTTGAGAGATGCCATTGGACCAGCTGAGAGTTGTCATTGAATCAGCTAAGAGAGATGTTATTGGATCAGCTGAGAGATGGCATTGAACCAGATGAGTGATGCCATTGGATCAGCCGAGAGATGCCATTGGACCAGGTGATAGATGCCATTGGACCAGCTGAGGGATGGCATTGGACCAGCTGAGGGATGGTTTGGGCCAATTGAGAGATGCCATTGGACCAGCTGACAGATGCCATTGAATCAGCTGAGAGATGTTATTGGACCAGCTGATAGATACCATTGGATCAGCTGAGAGATGCCACATGACCAGTTGTGAGGGGAACATTGAACCATCTGAGTGATATCATTCAACCAGATGAGGGATGCCATTCGACTAGATTGGAAGGGATCATTGAACCAGGTAAGAGATGACGTTGGACCAGGTGAGAGATGCCACTGGACCAACGAGGAGATTCCATTTGGCCATCAGGGAGGTTCCCTCCAACCAGTTGAGAGATGCCATTAGACCAGCTGATGGATGCCATTGGAAGAGCTGAGAGATTCCATTAGACCAGCTGATAGATGCCATTGGAAGAGCTGAGGGATGCCATTGGACCAGTTGAGAAATGCCATTTGACCAGATTGGAGGGAACCATTGAACCAGGTAACAGGTGACATTGCACCAAGTGATAGATGCCATTGGACCAGGTGATAGACGCCATTGGACCAGATGTTAGATGCCATTGGACCAGTTGAGGGATGGCATTGGACCAATTGAGAAATGTCATTGGACCAGCTGAGAGATGTCATTGGATCAGCTGAGAGATGCCGTTGGATCAGCTGAGAGATGCCATTGGACCAGCTGATAGATGTCATTGAATCAGCTGAGAGATGATATTGGACCAGCTGAGAGATGCCATCGGATCAGGTGATAGATGCCATTGGACCAGGTGATAGATGCCATCGGATCAGGTGATAGATGCCATTGGACCAGCTGAGGGATGGCATTGGACCAGCTGAGGGATGGCTTTGGGCCAGTTGAGAGATGCCATTGGACCAGCTGACAGATGCCATTGAATCAGCTGAGAAATGTTATTGGACCAGCTGATAGATACCATTGGATCAGCTGAGAGATGCCATTGGACCAGGTGAGAGATGCCACATGACCAGTTGAGAGGGGAGCATTGAACCATATGAGTGATGTCATTCGACCAGATGAGGGATGCCATTCGACTAGATTGGAGGGGACCATTGAACCAGGTAAGAGATGACGTTGGACCAGTTGAGGGATGCCATTGGACCAGGTGATAGATACCATTGGACCAGGTGATAGATGCCATTGGACCAGCTGAAAGATGGCATTGGACCAGCTGAGGGATGGCATTGGACCAGTTGAGAGATGCCATTGGACCAGCTGAGAGATGCCATTGAATCAGCTGATAGATGCCATTGGATGAGCTGAGAGATGCCATTGGATCAGTTGAGAGATGCCATTGGACCATATTTTGCAATTGATGGGATTCAGCCGGATTCGTATATTTAATTTGTTTTTAAACTGTATATATTCTGTGTTTTTTAGTAGGCTGTACACCGCCCCGAGTCCCTTTTTGGGAGAGGGAGCGGTATAGAAATTTGATTAAATAAATAAATAAATAAGATGAGAGATGCCATTGGACCAACTTATAAATGCCATTGGATCAGCTGAGAGACGCCATTGAATTAGATGAGAGATGCCATTGGATGAGCTGAGAGACGCCATTGGATCACTTGAGAGATGTCATTGAATCAGCTACGAGATCCCATTGGACCAGCTGATAGATGCCATTGAACAAGCTTAGGGATGTCATTGGATCAGCTGACAGATGCCATTTAACTAGCTGAGAAATGCCATTGGAGCAGCTGATAGATCTCATTGGATCAGCTGAGAGATGCCACTCACTAGCTTAAAGACGCCATTGGACCAGCTGAAAGATGCCATTGGGTCACCTGAGAGATGCCATTGAGTCAGCTGCAAGACACGATTGGATGAGATGAGACTCCATTGAACCAGTTGAGAGATCCCATTGGACCAGCTGATAGATGCCATTGGATGAGCTGATAGATGCCATTCGACTAGCTGAGGGATGTCATTGGACCAGTTGAGAGATGCAATTCAACCAGCTGAGAGACGCCATTGGACCAGCTGAGAGGTGCAATTGGAGCAACTGAGAGATCTAATTGAAATAGACGAGAGGTACCATTGAATCAGCTGAGAGATGTCATTGCACCAGCTGACACATGAAATTGGATCAGTGGGGAGATGCCATTGGACCAGCTTGCAGATGCCATTGGACCAGCTGATAGATCTCATTGGATCAGCTGAGAGATGCCATTGGACCAACTGAGAGATGCCATTGGATCAGCTGAGAGATGCCATTAGACCAGCTGATAGATCTCATTGGATCAATTGAAAGATGCCATTGGATCAGCTGAGAGATGCCATTGAAGTAGCTGAGGGATGTCTTTGGACCAGCTGATAGATCTCACTGGATCAGCTGAGAGATGCCACTGCACTAGCTTAGAGACCCTATTGGACAAGCTGAAAAACGCCATTGGATAACATGAGAGACGCCATTGAGTCAGCTGCGAGACACGATTGGATAAGTTGAGAGATTCCATTGGACCAGCTGAAAGATGCCATTGGATTAGCTGAGGGATGTCATTGGACCAGTTGAGAGATGCAATTCAACCAGCTGAGAGACGCCATTGGACCAGCTGAGAGGTGCAATTGGACCAGCTGAGAGATCTAATTGAAATAGACGAGAGGTACCATTGAATCAGCTGAGAGATGCCATTGCACCAGCTGACACATGAAATTGGATCAGTGGAGAGATGCCATTGCACCAGCTGATAGATCTCATTGGATCAGCTGATAGATCTCATTGGATCAGCTGAGAGATGCCATTGGATCAGCTGATAGATGCCATTGGATCAGCTGAGAGGTGCCATTGAACTAGCTGTGAGACGCCATTGGACAAGCTGATAGATGACAAGTAGCTGAGGGATGTCATTGAACCAGCTGATGTGCCATTGGATCAGCTGAGAGATGCCATTGGATCAGCTGAGAGATGCTACTGAACCAGTGGACAGATGCAATTGGACCAACTGAGAGGTTTCATTGGATCAGCTAGAGATGCCATTGGATCAGTTAATAGATGTCATTGGACCAACTGAGAGATTCCATTGGATCAGTTGAGAGACGCCCCTGAACCAGTGGAGAGATACCATTCAACCAGTTGAGAAATGCCATTCGACCAGCTGGGAGATGCCTTTGGAACAACTGAGAGATTCCATTGCACTAGCTGACACATGCAATTGGATCAGTGGAGAGATGCCATTGGACCAGTTTGCAGATGCCATTGGATCAGCTGAGAGATCCCATTGGACCAGCTGAGAGATGCCATTGGACCAGTTGAAAGAAGACATTGGACCAGCTGAGAGATGCCATTAGACCAGCTGAGGGATTCTATTGGACCAGCTGAGAGATGCTATTGGAGCAATTGGGAGATTCCATTTGGCCATCTGGGAGGTTCCGCCCAACCAGTTGAGAGATTCCATTTGAACAGATTGGAGGGGACAATTGAACAAGGTAAGAGATGCCATTGGACCAGCTGAGAGATGCCATTGGACTAGTTGAGAGATGGCATTGGATCAGCTGAGAGAAGCCATTGGACCAGCTGAGAGAAGCCATTGGAAAAGCTGAGAGGTGACATTGGATCACCTGAGAGACACCATTGAATCAGAGGCGAGGCGCCACTGGATCAGTTGAGATACGCCACTGAGCCAGTTGAGATGCCATTGGACCAGCTGAGAGATGCCATTGGACTAGTTGAGAGATGGCATTGGATCAGCTGAGAGAAGCCATTGGACCAGCTGAGAGAAGCCATTGGAAAAGCTGAGAGGTGACATTGGATCACCTGAGAGACACCATTGAATCAGAGGCGAGGCGCCACTGGATCAGTTGAGATACGCCACTGAGCCAGTTGAGATGCCATTGGACCAGCTGAGAGATGCCATTGGATCAGCTGAGAGATGCCATTGGACCAGCTGATAGATGGCATTGGATCAGCTGATAGGTGCCATTGGATCCGCTGAGAGATGCCATTGGATAGGGAGAGAGATGCCTTTGGATCAGGTGTGAGATGCCATTGGACCATCTGTGAGATGCCATTGGACCAGATGAGAGGTTCCACTGGATCAGCTGAGAGATGCCATTGGACCAGCTGATAGATGGCATTGGATCAGCTGAGAGAAGCCATTGGACCAGCTGAGGGATGCCATTCAACCAACTGAGGGATACCATTGGACCAGTTGAGGGATGCCATTGGACCACCTGTGAGATGTCATTGGATCCACTGAGACATACTATTGCACCAGCTAAGAGGTGCAGTTGGACCAGCTGAGAGATTGAACTGGACAAGCTGAGAGATGCCATTGAACCAACTGAAAGACGCCATTGGATCACCTGAGAGACACCCCTGAAACAGCTGTGAGACTCCTTTGGACCAGGAGAGAGATACCATTGCACCAGCTGAGAGACACCTTTGGACCAGCTGAGAGATGCCATTTGAACAGATTGGAGGGGACAATTGAACGAGGTAAGAGATGCCATTGCACCAGATGATAGATGCCATTGCACCACCTGAGAGATGCCATTGAACCAACTGAGAGATGCCATTGGACAAGCTGAGAGATTCCATTGGACCAGCAGAGAGACGCCATTGGACCAGCTCAGACATGCCATTGGGCCAGCTGAGAGATTCCATTTGAACCACTAAGAGATGGATTGGATCAGCTGAGAGATGCCATTGGACCAGCTGAGAGACACCATTGGACCAGTTGGGAGAAGACCATTGAACCATGTAAGAGATCCTATTGGACCAGCAGAGAGATACCATTGGACTAGTTGGGAGAAGACCATTCAACCAGGTAAGAGATGCCATTGGACCAGCTGAGAGACACCATTGGACCAGTTGGGAGAAGACCATTGAACCAAGTAAGAGATACCATTGGACCAGTTAGGAGAGGACCATTGAGTGAGGTAAGAGATGAGAGATACAATTGGACCAGTTAGGAGAGCACAATTGTACCAGGTAAGAGATGCTATTGGACCAGTTGGGAGATGCCATTCGACCATGTGGGAGAGGACCATTGAACCAGGTATGAGATTCCTTTCAACGAGCTGAGCGATTTCATTGGACCATTTGGGAGAGGGCCATTGAACCAGGTAAGAGATGCCATTGGACCAGTTGGGAGAAGACCATTCAACCAGGTAAGAGGTGCCATTGGACAAGCTGAGAGATACCATTGGACCAGTTGGGAGAAGACCACTGAACGGGGTAAGAGATGTCATTGGACCGGCTGAGAGATAATATTAGACTAGTTGGGAGAAGACCATTAAACAAGGTAAGAGATGCCATTGGACCAGCTGAGAGATACCATTGGACCAGTTGTTAGAGGACCATTGAACCAGGTAAGAGATGCCATTGGACCAGCTCCCATTGGGAGAAGACCATTGAATGAGGTAAGAGATGCCACTGGACCAGCTGAGAGACACCATTGGACCAGTTGGGAGAAGACCATTGAACCAGGTAAGAGATGCTATTGGACCTGCTGAGAGATACCATTGGACCAGTTGGGAGAGGACCATAGAACCAGGTAAGAGATGCTATTGGACCTGCTGAGAGATACCATTGGACCAGTTGGGAGAGGACCATTTAACCAGGTAAGAGATGCCATTGGACCAGCTGAGAGATACCATTGGACCAGTTGGGAGAAGACCACTGAATGAGGTAAGAGATGCCATTGGACCAGTTGGGAGAAGACCATTGAACCAGGTAAGAGATGCCATTGGACCAGATGAGAGATACCATTGGACCAGTTGGGAGAAGACCACTGAACGGGATAACAGATGTCATTGGACCAGCTGAGAGATAATATTAGACTAGTTGGGAGAAGATCATTGAACGAGGTAAGAGATGCCATTGGACCAGCTGAGAGATACCATTGGACCAATTGTTAGAGGCCCATTGAACCAGGTAAGAGATACCATTGGACCAATTGGGAGAAGACCATTGAACTAGGTAAGAGATGCCATTGGACCAGCTCCCATTGGGAGAAGACCATTGAATGAGGTAAGAAATGCCACTGGACCAGCTGAGAGACACCATTGGACAAGTTGGGAGAAGACCATTGAACGAGAAAAGAAATGCTATGGGACCAGTTGGGAGATGCCATTCGACCATTTGTGAGTGGGCCACTGAACCAAGTAAGAGATGCCATTGGAACAGCTGAGAGATACCATTGGACCAGCTCCCATTGGGAGAAACCATTGAATGAGGTAAGAGATGCCACTGGACCAGCTGAGAGACACCATTGGACAAGTTGGGAGAGGACCATTGAACGAGGTAAGAGATGCTATGAGACCAGTTGGGAGATGCCATTCGACCATTTGGGAGTGGGCCACTGAACCAAGTAAGAGATGCCATTGGACCAGCTGAGAGATACCATTAGACTAGTTGGGAGAAGACCATTGAACGAGATAAGAGATGCTATGGGACCAGTTGGGAGATGCCATTGGACCAGTTGGGAGAAGACCATTGAACCAGGTAAGAGATGTCATTGGACCAGCTGAGAGATACCATTGGACCAGTTAGGAAAAGACCATTGAACCAGGTAAGAGATGCCATTGGACAGGCTGAGAGATACCCTTGGACCAGTTGGGAGAAGACCACTGAACCAGGTAAGAGATACCATTGGACCAGTTGTTAGAGGACCATTGAACCAGTTAAGAGATACCATTGGACCAGTTGGGAGAAGACCAGGTTAGAAATGCTATTGGACCAGTTAGGAGATGCCATTCGACCATTTCGGAGTGGGCCATTGAACGAGGTAAGAGATGCCATTGTACCAGCTGAGAGATACCATTGGACCAGTTGGGAGAAGACCATTGAACGAGGTAAGAGATGCCATTGGACCAGTTGGGAGAAGACCATTCAACCAGGTAAGAGATGACATTGGACCAGCTGAGAGATACCATTGGACCAGTTGGCAGAGGACCATTTAACCAGGTAATAGATGCTATTAAACCAGCTGAGAGATACCATTGGACCAGTTGGGAGAAGACCATTGAACGAGGTAAGAGATGCCATTGGACCAGTTGGGAGAAGACCATTGAACGAGGTAAGAGATGCCATTGGACCAGCTTAGAGATACCATTAGACCAGTTGGGAGAAGACCATTGAACCAAGTAAGAGATACCATTGGACCAGTTAGGAGAGGACCATTGAATGAGGTAAGAGATGAGAGATACAATTGGACCAGTTAGGAGAGCACCATTGTACCAGGTAAGAGATGCTATTGGACCAGTTGGGAGATGCCATTCGACCATGTGGGAGAGGACCATTGAACCAGGTATGAGATGCCTTTCAACGAGCTGAGCGATTTCATTGGACCATTAGGGAGAGGGCCATTGAACCAGGTAAGAGATGCCATTGGACCAGTTGGGAGAAGACCATTCAACCAGGTAAGAGATGCCATTGGACAAACTGAGAGATACCATTGGACCAGTTAGGAGAAGACCACTGAACCAGGTAAGAGATGCTATTGGACCTGCTGAGAGATACTATCGGACCAGTTGGGAGAAGACCATTGAACCAGGTAAGAGATGCCATTGGACCAGTTGGGAGAAGACCGTTGAACCAGGTAAGAGATGCTATTGGACCTGCTGAGAGATACTATTGGACCAGTTACGAGAAGACCACTGAACCAGGTAAGAGGTGCTATTGGACCTGCTGAGAGATACTATTGGACCAGTTAGGAGAAGACCACTGAACCAGGTAAGAGATGCCATTGGACAAGCTGAGAGATACCATTAGACCAGTTAGGACAAGACCACTGAACCAGGTAAGAGGTGCTATTGGACCTGCTGAGAGATAATATTGGACCAGTTGGGAGAAGACCATTGAACCAGGTAAGAGATGCCATTGCACCAGCTGAGAGATACCATTGGACCAGTTGGGAGAAGACCACTGAAGGAGGTAAGAGATGTCATTGGACCAGCTGAGAGATACCATTGGACCAGTTGTTAGAGGACCATTGAACCAGGTAAGAGATGCCATTGGACCAGCTCCCATTGGGAGAAGACCATTGAATGAGGTAAGAGATGCTATTGTACCTGCTGAGAGATACCATTGTACCAGTTGGGAGAGAACCATTTAACCAGGTAAGAGATGCCATTGGACCAGCTGAGAGATACCATTGGACCAGTTGGGAGAAGATCACTGAACGAGGTAAGAGATGCCATTGGACCAGTTGGGAGAAGACCATTGAACCAGGTAAGAGATGCCATTGGACCAGCTGAGAGATACCATTGGACCAGTTGGGAGAAGACCACTGAACGGGGTAAGAGATGTCATTGGACCAGCTGAGAGATAATATTAGACTAGTTGGGAGAAGACCATTAAACGAGGTAAGAGATGCCATTGGACCAGCTGAGAGATACCATTGGACCAGTTGGGAGAAGACCATTGAACGAGGTAAGAGATGCCATTGGACCAGTTGGGAGAAGACCATTCAACCAGGTAAGAGATCACATTGGACCAGCTGAGAGATACCATTGGACCAGTTGGCAGAGGACCATTTAACCAGGTAATAGATGCTATTAAACCAGCTGAGAGATACCATTGGACCAGTTGGGAGAAGACCATTGAACGAGGTAAGAGATGCCATTGGACCAGTTGGGAGAAGACCATTGAACCAGGTAAGAGATACCATTGGACCAGTTGGGAGATGCCATTCGACCATTAGGGAGAGGACCATTTAATCAAGTAAGAGATGCCATTGGACCAGCTTAGAGGTACCATTAGACCAGTTGGGAAAAGACCATTGAACCAAGTAAGAGATACCATTGGACCAGTTAGGAGAGGACCATTGAATGAGGTAAGAGATGAGAGATACAATTGGACCAGTTAGGAGAGCACCATTGTACCAGGTAAGAGATGCTATTGGACCAGTTGGGAGATGCCATTCGACCATGTGGGAGAGGACCATTGAACCAGGTATGAGATGCCTTTCAACGAGCTGAGCGATTTCATTGGACCATTAGGGAGAGGGCCATTGAACCAGGTAAGAGGTGCCATTGGACCAGTTGGGAGAAGACCATTCAACCAGGTAAGAGATGCCATTGGACAAGCTGAGAGATACCATTGGACCAGTTAGGAGAAGACCACTGAACCAGGTAAGAGATGCTATTGGACCTGCTGAGAGATACTATCGGACCAGTTGGGAGAAGACCATTGAACCAGGTAAGAAATGCCATTGGACCAGTTGGGAGAAGACCGTTGAACCAGGTAAGAGATGCTATTGGACCTGCTGAGAGATACTATTGGACTAGTTAGGAGAAGACCACTGAACCAGGTAAGAGATGCCATTGGACAAGCTGAGAGATACCATTGGACCAGTTAGGACAAGACCACTGAACCAGGTAAGAGGTGCTATTGGACCTGCTGAGAGATAATATTGGACCAGTTAGGAGAAGACCATTGAACCAGGTAAGAGATGCCATTGCACCAGCTGAGAGATACTATTGGACCAGTTGGGAGAAGAGCACTGAAGGAGGTAAGAGATGTCATTGGACCAGCTGAGAGATACCATTGGACCAGTTGTTAGAGGACCATTGAACCAGGTAAGAGATGCCATTGGACCAGCTCCCATTGGGAGAAGACCATTGAATGAGGTAAGAGATGCTATTGGACCTGCTGAGAGATACCATTGTACCAGTTGGGAGAGGACCATTTAACCAGGTAAGAGATGCCATTGGACCAGCTTAGAGGTACCATTAGACCAGTTGGGAGAAGACCATTGAACCAAGTAAGAGATACCATTGGACCAGTTGGGAGAAGACCATTGAACCAGGTAAGAGATGCCATTGGACCAGCTGAGAGATACCATTGGACCAGTTGGGAGAAGACCACTGAACGGGGTAAGAGATGTCATTGGACCAGCTGAGAGATAATATTAGACTAGTTGGGAGAAGACCATTAAACGAGGTAAGAGATGCCATTGGACCAGCTGAGAGATACCATTGGACCAGTTGGAAGAGGACCATTGAATCAGGTAAGAGATACCACTGGACCAGTTGGGAGAAGACTATTAAACCATGTAAGAGATCCTATTGGACCAGGTAAGAGATACCATTGGACCAGTTGGGAGATGCTATTCGACCATTAGGGAAAGGACCATTTAATCAAGTAAGAGATGCCATTCGACCAGCTTAGAGATACCATTAGACCAGTTGGGAGAAGACCATTGAACCAAGTAAGAGATACCATTGGACCAGTTAGGAGAGGACCATTGAATGAGGTAAGAGATGCTATTGGACCACTTGGGAGATGCCATTCGACCATGTGGGAGAGGACCATTGAACCAGGTATGAGATGCCTTTCAACGAGCTGAGCGATTTCATTGGACCATTTGGGAGAGGGCCATTGAACCAGGTAAGAGATGCCATTGGACCAGTTGGGAGAAGACCATTCAACCAGGTAAGAGATGCCATTGGACAAGCTGAGAGATACCATTGGACCAGTTAGGAGAAGACCACTGAACCAGGTAAGATACTATTGGACCTGCTGAGAGATACTATCGGACCAGTTGGGAGAAGACCATTGAACCAGGTAAGAGATGCCATTGGACCAGTTGGGAGAAGACCATTGAACCAGGTAAGAGATGCTATTGGACCTGCTGAGAGATACTATTGGACCAGTTGGGAGAAGACCACTAAACGGGGTAAGAGATGTCATTGGACCAGCTGAGAGATAATATTAGACTAGTTGGGAGAAGACTATTAAACGAGGTAAGAGATGCCATTGGACCAGCTGAGAGATACCATTGGACCAGTTGGAAGAGGACCATTGAATCAGGTAAGAGATACCATTGGACCAGTAGGGAGAAGACTATTAAACCATGTAAGAGATCCTATTGGACCAGGTAAGAGATACCATTGGACCAGTTGGGAGATGCCATTCGACCATTAGGGAAAGGACCATTTAATCAAGTAAGAGATGCCATTGGACCAGCTTAGAGATACCATTAGACCAGTTGGGAGAAGACCATTGAACCAAGTAAGAGATACCATTGGACCAGTTAGGAGAGGAGCATTGAATGAGGTAAGAGATGCTATTGGACCACTTGGGAGATGCCATTCGACCATGTGGGAGAGGACCATTGAACCAGGTATGAGATGCCTTTCAACGAGCTGAGCGATTTCATTGGACCATTTGGGAGAGGGCCATTGAACCAGGTAAGAGATGCCATTGAACCAGTTGGGAGAAGACCATTCAACCAGGTAAGAGATGCCATTGGACAAGCTGAGAGATACCATTGGACCAGTTAGGAGAAGACCACTGAACCACGTAAGATGCTATTGGACCTGCTGAGAGATATTATCGGACCAGTTGGGAGAAGACCATTGAACCAGGTAAGAGATGCCATTGGACCAGTTGGGAGAAGACTGTTGAACCAGGTAAGAGATGCTATTGGACCTGCTGAGAGATACTATTGGACCAGTTAGGAGAAGACCACTGAACCAGGTAAGAGATGCCATTGGACCAGCTGAGAGATACCATTGGACCAGTTGGGAGAAGACCATTGAACCAGGTAAGAGGTGCTATTGGACCTGCTGAGAGATATTATTGGACCAGTTAGGAGAAGACCACTGAACCAGGTAAGAGATGCCATTGGACAAGCTGAGAGATACCATTGAACCAGTTGTTAGAGGACCATTGAACCAGGTAAGAGATGCCATTGGACCAGCTCCCATTGGGAGAAGACCATTGAATGAGGTAAGAGATGCTATTGGACCTGCTGAGAGATACCATTGTACCAGTTGGGAGAGGACCATAGAACCAGGTAAGAGATGCTATTGGACCTGCTGAGAGATACCATTGGACCAGTTGGGAGAAGACCATTGAACCAGGTAAGAGATGCCATTGGACCAGTTGGGAGAAGACCGTTGAACCAGGTAAGAGATGCTATTGGACCTGCTGAGAGATACTATTGGACCAGTTAGGAGAAGACCACTGAACCAGGTAAGAGGTGCTATTGGACCTGCTGAGAGATACTATTGGACCAGTTGGGAGAAGACCATTGAACCAGGTAAGAGATGCCATTGGACCAGCTGAGAGATACCATTGGACCAGTTGGGAGAAGACCACTGAAGGAGGTAAGAGATGTCATTGGACCAGCTGAGAGATACCATTGGACCAGTTGTTAGAGGACCATTGAACCAGGTAAGAGATGCCATTGGACCAGCTCCCATTGGGAGAAGGCCATTGAATGAGGTAAGAGATGCTATTGGACCTGCTGAGAGATACCATTGTACCAGTTAGGAGAGGACCATAGAACCAGGTAAGAGATGCTATTGGACCTGCTGAGAGATACCATTGGACCAGTTGGGAGAGGACCATTTAACCAGGTAAGAGATGCCATTGGACCAGCTGAGAGATACCATTGGACCAGTTGTGAGAAGACCACTGAACGAGGTAAGAGATGCCATTGGACCAGTTGGGAGAAGACCATTGAACCAGGTAAGAGATGCCATTGGACCAGCTGAGAGATACCATTGGACCAGTTGGGAGAAGACCACTGAACGGGGTAAGAGATGTCATTGGACCAGCTGAGAGATAATATTAGACTAGTTGGGAGAAGACCATTAAACGAGGTAAGAGATGCCATTGGACCAGCTGAGAGATACCATTGGACCAGTTGTTAGAGGACCATTGAACCAGGTAAGAGATGCCATTGGACCAGCTCCCATTGGGAGAAGACCATTGAATGAGGTAAGAGATGCCACTGGACCAGCTGAGAGACACCATTGGACCAGTTGGGAGAAGACCATTGAACTAGGTAAGAGATGCCATTGGACCAGCTCCCATTGGGAGAAGACCATTGAATGAGGTAAGAGATGCCACTGGACCAGCTGAGAGACACCATTGGACAAGTTGGGAGAGGACCATTGAACGAGAAAAGAAATTCTATGGGACCAGTTGGGAGATGCCATTCGACCATTTGTGAGTGGGCCACTGAACCAAGTAAGAGATGCCATTGGACCAGTTGGGAGAACACTATTAAACCATGTAAGAGATCCTATTGGACCAGGTAAGAGATACCATTGGACCAGTTAGGAGATGCCATTCAACCATTAGGGAGAGGACCATTTAATCAAGTAAGAGATGCCATTGGACCAGCTTAGAGATACCATTAGACCAGTTGGGAGAAGACCATTGAACCAAGTAAGAGATACCATTGGACCAGTTAGGAGAGGACCATTGAATGAGGTAAGAGATGAGAGATACAATTGGACCAGTTAGGAGAGCACCATTGTACCAGGTAAGAGATGCTATTGGACCTGCTGAGAGATACTATTGGACCAGTTAGGAGAAGACCACTGAACCAGGTAAGAGATGCCATTGGACAAGCTGAGAGATACCATTGGACCAGCTAGGACAAGACCACTGAACCAGGTAAGAGGTGCTATTGGACCTGCTGAGAGATAATATTGGACCAGTTGGGAGAAGACCATTGAACCAGGTAAGAGATGCCATTGGACCAGCTGAGAGATACCATTGGACCAGTTGGGAGAAGACCACTGAAGGAGGTAAGAGATGTCATTGGACCAGCTGAGAGATACCATTGGACCAGTTGTTAGAGGACCATTGAACCAGGTAAGAGATGCCATTGGACCAGCTCCCATTGGGAGAAGGCCATTGAATAAGGTAAGAGATGCTATTGGACCTGCTGAGAGATACCATTGTACCAGTTGGGAGAGGACCATAGAACCAGGTAAGAGATGCTATTGGATCTGCTGAGAGATACCATTGGACCAGTTGGGAGAGGACCATTTAACCAGGTAAGAGATGCCATTGGACCAGCTGAGAGATACCATTGGACCAGTTGTGAGAAGACCACTGAACGAGGTAAGAGATGCCATTGGACCAGTTGGGAGATGCCATTCGACCATGTGGGAGAGGACCATTGAACCAGGTATGAGATGCCTTTCAACGAGCTGAGCGATTTCATTGGACCATTAGGGAGAGGGCCATTGAACCAGGTAAGAGGTGCCATTGGACCAGTTGGGAGAAGACCATTCAACCAGGTAAGAGATGCCATTGGACAAGCTGAGAGATACCATTGGACCAGTTAGGAGAAGACCACTGAACCAGGTAAGAGATGCTATTGGACCTGCTGAGAGATACTATCGGACCAGTTGGGAGAAGACCATTGAACCAGGTAAGAAATGCCATTGGACCAGTTGGGAGAAGACCGTTGAACCAGGTAAGAGATGCTATTGGACCTGCTGAGAGATACTATTGGACCAGTTAGGAGAAGACCACTGAACCAGGTAAGAGATGCCATTGGACAAGCTGAGAGATACCATTGGACCAGTTAGGACAAGACCACTGAACCAGGTAAGAGGTGCTATTGGACCTGCTGAGAGATAATATTGGACCAGTTGGGAGAAGACCATTGAACCAGGTAAGAGATGCCATTGCACCAGCTGAGAGATACTATTGGACCAGTTGGGAGAAGAGCACTGAAGGAGGTAAGAGATGTCATTGGACCAGCTGAGAGATACCATTGGACCAGTTGTTAGAGGACCATTGAACCAGGTAAGAGATGCCATTGGACCAGCTCCCATTGGGAGAAGACCATTGAATGAGGTAAGAGATGCTATTGGACCTGCTGAGAGATACCATTGTACCAGTTGGGAGAGGACCATTTAACCAGGTAAGAGATGCCATTGGACCAGCTTAGAGGTACCATTAGACCAGTTGGGAGAAGACCATTGAACCAAGTAAGAGATACCATTGGACCAGTTGGGAGAAGACCATTGAACCAGGTAAGAGATGCCATTGGACCAGCTGAGAGATACCATTGGACCAGTTGGGAGAAGACCACTGAACGGGGTAAGAGATGTCATTGGACCAGCTGAGAGATAATATTAGACTAGTTGGGAGAAGACCATTAAACGAGGTAAGAGATGCCATTGGACCAGCTGAGAGATACCATTGGACCAGTTGGAAGAGGACCATTGAATCAGGTAAGAGATACCACTGGACCAGTTGGGAGAAGACTATTAAACCATGTAAGAGATCCTATTGGACCAGGTAAGAGATACCATTGGACCAGTTGGGAGATGCTATTCGACCATTAGGGAAAGGACCATTTAATCAAGTAAGAGATGCCATTCGACCAGCTTAGAGATACCATTAGACCAGTTGGGAGAAGACCATTGAACCAAGTAAGAGATACCATTGGACCAGTTAGGAGAGGACCATTGAATGAGGTAAGAGATGCTATTGGACCACTTGGGAGATGCCATTCGACCATGTGGGAGAGGACCATTGAACCAGGTATGAGATGCCTTTCAACGAGCTGAGCGATTTCATTGGACCATTTGGGAGAGGGCCATTGAACCAGGTAAGAGATGCCATTGGACCAGTTGGGAGAAGACCATTCAACCAGGTAAGAGATGCCATTGGACAAGCTGAGAGATACCATTGGACCAGTTAGGAGAAGACCACTGAACCAGGTAAGATGCTATTGGACCTGCTGAGAGATACTATCGGACCAGTTGGGAGAAGACCATTGAACCAGGTAAGAGATGCCATTGGACCAGTTGGGAGAAGACCATTGAACCAGGTAAGAGATGCTATTGGACCTGCTGAGAGATACTATTGGACCAGTTGGGAGAAGACCACTAAACGGGGTAAGAGATGTCATTGGACCAGCTGAGAGATAATATTAGACTAGTTGGGAGAAGACTATTAAACGAGGTAAGAGATGCCATTGGACCAGCTGAGAGATACCATTGGACCAGTTGGAAGAGGACCATTGAATCAGGTAAGAGATACCATTGGACCAGTTGGGAGAAGACTATTAAACCATGTAAGAGATCCTATTGGACCAGGTAAGAGATACCATTGGACCAGTTGGGAGATGCCATTCGACCATTAGGGAAAGGACCATTTAATCAAGTAAGAGATGCCATTGGACCAGCTTAGAGATACCATTAGACCAGTTGGGAGAAGACCATTGAACCAAGTAAGAGATACCATTGGACCAGTTAGGAGAGGAGCATTGAATGAGGTAAGAGATGCTATTGGACCACTTGGGAGATGCCATTCGACCATGTGGGAGAGGACCATTGAACCAGGTATGAGATGCCTTTCAACGAGCTGAGCGATTTCATTGGACCATTTGGGAGAGGGCCATTGAACCAGGTAAGAGATGCCATTGGACCAGTTGGGAGAAGACCATTCAACCAGGTAAGAGATGCCATTGGACAAGCTGAGAGATACTATTGGACCAGTTAGGAGAAGACCACTGAACCAGGTAAGAGATGCCATTGGACCAGCTGAGAGATACCATTGGACCAGTTGGGAGAAGACCATTGAACCAGGTAAGAGGTGCTATTGGACCTGCTGAGAGATATTATTGGACCAGTTAGGAGAAGAACCACTGAACCAGGTAAGAGATGCCATTGGAAAGCTGAGAGATACATTGAACCAGTTGTTAGAGGACCATTGAACCAGGTAAGAGATGCCAGTGGAACCAGCTCCCATTGGGAGAAGACCATTGCATGAGGTAAGAGCATGCTATTCCACCCCACCCACCCCCCCCCCCCCCCCCCCCACCCCCCCCATGCTGAGAGATACCATTGTACCAGTTGGGAGAGGACCATAGAACCAGGTAAGAGATGCTATTGGACCTGTTGAGAGATACCATTGGACCAGTTGGGAGAAGACATTGAACCCGTAAGAGATGCCATGGACATTTGGGAGCAAAGCCGAGAACCAGGTAGAGATGCTCTTGGACTGCTCGAGAGATACCTATTGGACCCGTTTAGGATGAAGACAACTGAACCAGTAAGAGGTGCTATTGGACCTGCTGCATAGTACTATTTGAGCCAGTTGGGAGAAGACCATTGGAACCAGGTAAGCTGCCAATTGGACCACTGAGGAGCATACCATGGACCAGACTTGGGAGGACGACCACTGAAGGAGGTATAGAGATAGTATTGGAAGACCACTGAGACCACCATGGGAGAGCCAGGTAGAGGCTATTGGCCATGCCAAAGGTAGAGATATGCTTGGAACGCTCTCCATTGGACCATGAGACGGTAAGAGATCATTGGAATAGGAACATGTAGGAGGACCAGAGAGATGGACCTGAAGGGGTAAAGATGTCTGATACCATTGACCAGGTTGTTAGAGGACCATTAACCAGGTAAGCCATACCAGCTCCCATTGGTGAATGAGGTAAGGATGATATCCTTCTGCGACCATTGTTACCGGAGAGGACCAGAGAACCAGGTAAGAGATGCATTGGACTAGTTTAACATGGCCCAGTTTGGGAGAGGACCATTTACCAAGAGATGAGATGCCATGAGAGATGTACCATGACCACTGAACGAGGTCAGCGATGCCATTGGACATTGAAGGAGAAGACCATGACGAGGGGAAGAGATTGCATTGGACCAGGTAAGACCATGAACCCGGTGGATTGCCATTGGACCAGCTGAGAGATACCATTGGACCCGTTGGGAGAACCATGAAAATGTGTCAAGTTGGGAGAGAATAATAGTAAGACCATTGACACCAGGTAAGAGAAGCCATTGGACCAGCTGAGAGATACATGGGACCAGTTGGGAGAGGATCCACTGAAGCAAGGTAAGAGATTGTATTTGGACTGCAGAGCAGATACCATTGGACCAGTGGGAGGGAAACATTGAACACAGGTAAGAGATGCATTGGACCAGCTGACTCCATTTGGAGAAGACCACTGAACGAGGTAAGAGATTGCCATGGACCAGTTGGAGAGACAGACCACTGAACAGGTAAGGGCTAGGGACCTGCGAGAGATTACTATGGGACCAGTGCGGAGAGATAACATTGGACCAGTAAGAGTGCCAATGGGACCAGCTGAGAAGACCATTGACCATTAACCCGGTAAGAGATGTCATTGGACCAGCTGAGAGATACCATGGACCAGTTGTTAGAGGACCATTGAACCAGGTAAGAGATGCCATTGGACCAGCTCCCATTGGGAGAAGACCATTGAATGAGGTAACAGATGCTATTGGACCTGCTGAGAGATACCATTGTACCAGTTGGGAGAGGACCATAGAACCAGGTAAGAGATGCTATTGGACCTGCTGAGAGATACCATTGGACCAGTTGGGAGAGGACCATTTAACCAGGTAAGAGATGCCATTGGACCAGCTGAGAGATACCATTGGACCAGTTGGGAGAAGACCACTGAACGACGTAAGAGATGCCATTTGACCAGTTGGGAAAAGACCATTGAACCAGGTAAGAGATGCCATTGGACCAGCTGAGAGATACCATTGGACCAGTTGGGAGAAGACCACTGAACGGGGTAAGAGATGTCATTGGACCAGCTGAGAGATAATATTAGACTAGTTGGGAGAAGACCATTAAACGAGGTAAGAGATGCCATTGGACCAGCTGAGAGATACCATTGGACCAGTTGTTAGAGGACCATTGAACCAGGTAAGAGATGCCATTGGACCAGCTCCCATT
This sequence comes from Bungarus multicinctus, assembly GCA_023653725.1. Classification (NCBI taxonomy): domain Eukaryota; kingdom Metazoa; phylum Chordata; class Lepidosauria; order Squamata; family Elapidae; genus Bungarus; species Bungarus multicinctus. The sequence goes on along the minus strand of CM042842.1, from coordinate 134,914,020 downwards.
GGGAGAAGACCATTGAATGAGGTAAGAGATGCCACTGGACCAGCTGAGAGACACCATTGGACCAGTTGGGAGAAGACCATTGAACTAGGTAAGAGATGCCATTGGACCAGCTCCCATTGGGAGAAGACCATTGAATGAGGTAAGAGATGCCACTGGACCAGCTGAGAGACACCATTGGACAAGTTGGGAGAGGACCATTGAACGAGAAAAGAAATTCTATGGGACCAGTTGGGAGATGCCATTCGACCATTTGTGAGTGGGCCACTGAACCAAGTAAGAGATGCCATTGGAACAGCTGAGAGATACCTTTGGACCAGTTGGAAGAGGACCATTGAATCAGGTAAGAGATACCATTGGACCAGTTGGGAGAAGACTATTAAACCATGTAAGAGATCCTATTGGACCAGGTAAGAGATACCATTGGACCAGTTAGGAGATGCCATTCAACCATTAGGGAGAGGACCATTTAATCAAGTAAGAGATGCCATTGGACCAGTTAGGAGAGGACCATTGAATGAGGTAAGAGATGAGAGATACAATTGGACCAGTTAGGAGAGCACCATTGTACCAGGTAAGAGATGCTATTGGACCACTTGGGAGATGCCATTCGAACATGTGGGAGAGGACAATTGAACCAGGTATAAGATGCCTTTCAACGAGCTGAGCGATTTCATTGGACCATTTGGGAGAGGGCCATTGAACGAGGTAAGAGATGCCATTGGACCAGCTGAGAGATACCATTGGACCAGTTGTTAGAGGACCATTGAACGAGGTAAGAGATGCCATTGGACTAGCTCCCATTGGGAGAATACCATTGAATAAGGTAAGAGATGCCACTGGACCAGCTGAGAGACACCATTGGACAAGTTGGGAGAAGACCATTGAACAAGGTAAGAGATGCTATGAGACCAGTTGGGAGATGCCATTCGACCATTTGGGAGTGGGCCACTGAACCAAGTAAGAGATGCCATTGGACCAGCTGAGAGATACCATTAGACTAGTTGGGAGAAGACCATTGAACAAGATAAGAGATGCTATGGGACCAGTTGGGAGATGCCATTCGACCATTTGGGAGTGGTCCACTGAACCAAGTAAGAGATGCCATTGGAACAGTTGAGAGATACCATTGGACCAGTTGGGAGAAGACCATTGAACCAGGAAAGAGATGTCATTGGACCAGCTGAGAGATACCATTGGACCAGTTAGGAGAAGACCATTGAACCAGGTAAGAGATGCCATTGGACAGGCTGAGAGATACCCTTGGACCAGTTGGGAGAAGACCATTGAACCATGTAAGAGATACCATTGGACCAGTTGTTAGAGGACCATTGAACCAGGTAAGAGATACCATTGGACCAGTTGGGAGAAGACCATTTAACCAGGTAAGAAATGCTATTGGACCAGTTGGGAGATGCCATTCGACCATTTCGGAGTGGGCCATTGAACGAGGTAAGAGATGCCATTGTACCAGCTGAGAGATACCATTGGACCAGTTGGGAGAAGACCATTGAATGAGGTAAGAGATGCCATTGGACCAGTTGGAAGAAGACCATTGAACCAGGTAAGAGATACCATTGGACCAGTTGGGAGATGCCATTCGACCATTAGGGAGAGGACCATTTAATCAAGTAAGAGATGCCATTGGACCAGCTTAGAGATACCATTAGACCAGTTGGGAGAAGACCATTGAACCTTGTAAGAGATGCCATAGGACCAGCTGAGAGATACCATTGGACCAGTTGGGAGAAGAACATTGAACCAGGTAAGAGATGCTATTGGACTGGTTGGGAGATGCCATTGGACCATTAGGGAGAGGATCATTTAACCAGGTAAGATATGCCATTGGACCAGCTTAGAGATGCCATTGGACCAGTTGTGAGAGGATCATTTAAGAAGGTAAGGGATGCCATTGGACTAGTTGGGAGAAGACCATTGAACCAGGTAAGAGATACCATTGGGCCAGAGATAACATTTATTCTCTCTGTACCCCATCAGTTTCGGGGTGATGGGCGGACAACAGACACACCTGAACCTGCAGTTCCACAAGTAGAATCTGCCAAAAGCATGCCATAAATTGACCCCCCTCCAGTCTGATACTGTTCGGTCCAGTATTCTGTGCAATTAGAATACTTATGAGATATATAACTGGGCTGTCATCCTTGCTCTAGGGAGACCCGAACATGGAATAAAGTGGGCCATTTTGATCAGCATGTCTACCATCACCAAAATGGTTTGACACCCTTCGATGGAGGCATCTCAGTTATGAAGCCCAATGAGACTGCCCCCCAGGGTTTTTCTGGCATGTGTAGTGGCTGCAAGAGACCAGGGCGCACACCCATGGTTTTATTTATTTATTTATTTTTATTTGTCAATTACTTACAAGATAATAGGTATCAGTAAAAACGTAGTTATGAATACATGGATACATATAAGAAAAATAAAAAAAGTAAAGAAACAATAGGACAGGGACAATAGGCAGGTTGGTGTGCTTATGCATGCCCCCTACAGACCTCTTAGGAAAGGGGTGAGATCAATAGTAGACAGTCTAAGGTTAAAGTTTTGGGATTTGGGGAAGAAACCACAGAGTCAGGTAGAGTATTCCAGACATTGACCACTTTGTGGCTGAAGTCGTATTTCCTGCAATCAAGTTTGGTGCGGTTTACCTTGAGTTTGTATCTATTGTGTGCTCTTGTGTTGTTATGGTTGAAGCTGAAGTATTCATTGACAGGTAGGACATTGCAATGTATGATTTTATATACTATACTTAGATAGGACCGAAGGCGGCGTAATTCTACGTTTTCTAGGTCTAGAATTTCGAGTCTGGTGGCATAAGGTATTCTGCAACGAGTAGAGGAATGGAGAACTCTTCTTGTGAAATATTTCTGGACTTTCCCAACTGTGTTAATATCAGATACATAATGTTGGTTCTAGACTGATGAGCTTTATTCGAGTATTGGTCTAGCAAATGTTATTGTATGCTCTAATTATTAGCATAACATTAACAGAGAAAAAGCTACGTAAGATTAGGTTAACAACTTTTAACACCTTGTTGGCTATGTAGTTACAGTGGGCTCTAGCATTTATATCATTAGAGATGAGTACTCCAAGGTCCTTCACAGAATTTGGATCATCAACAAGGGCTTGACTATTTAGCTTGTATTTTATTTTCTGATTTTTTTTGCCAATATGTAAGACAGAGCATTTATTTATTGAGATCTGAAGTTGCCATTTGTTTGACCATTCTGATACATAGTCAAGGTCTTTTTGAAGGGTAGCGGTATTTTCTGTGGTGTTGAATAGCTTTACATCATCAGCGAAGAGAACGCAGTTGCTCTTGATATGATCACAGAGGTCATTTATGTAGAGTATGAAAAGAGTTGGTCCTAGAACACTGCCTTGGGGGACATCACTGTTGACAGGTACAGAATTTGATAGGACGCTCCCAATTTTGACCATTTATTGTCTGTTTGATAGGAATGCTTCTATCCAGTTATGCAGGTGTCCAGAGATACCATAAGATTTTAATTTTAGGAGTAGTTTGTCATGTACCACTGAATCACAGGCTTTACAGAAATCTATGTAGATTGCGTCTATTGTTTTGCCCTGATCAACTTGTGTAATCCATATGTTTTTGCAGTGTAAGAGTTGCAGATTACAGGGTAGTTTTTTGGTGAAACCAAATTGTTTATTAGAGAGTAGGTTGTTTGTTTCTAAGTGGAGGATGATGGATTGGTTAATAATTGATTCCATGACTTTACAGGTGACACAGCATAAAGAGATTGGTCTGTAATTTTCAACAAGGCTGGAGTCTCCCTTTTTGAAGATGGGGATGACCGTGGCTTGTCACCATAGATTTGGCAAGGAGCTGGTCCTGAAAAATATTTCAAAAATTATGTTTAGAGGTTTTGCTATGGCAGTGGATAGCTTTTTTAAGAAGTAGGCACATATTCCATCCGATCCAATAGATAGAGATGGTTTTAGATTGCGTAGTGCTTTTTCAACATTGTCTTTTGTAAAATCTATATTTATTAGATCGTTGCAGTTGTCTGTGGTTCGACTAGAAAATACTGGGCATGATCCATTGCTGTTTACAAATACTGAGCCAAAGAATGTGTTAAAGAGGTTGGCTTTAATAGTGTTGTCGTTGCAGTCTTTGCCATTACGTCCTTTCAGGGGTGGGATGGACCTTGAGTCTTTTAGTTTGTTGTTTACAAAATTGTAGAAAGTGTGGGTAGAATTGGTGCATAATAGGTTTTCCTCTTGTTTAATGTGATAATTGGTGCATTCAGTTTTTATCTGGTGGCATAAACTTTTGTATTGGCTTTTGAAGTTGGCAACATGACCAGATTTGTTTTTCTGCCAAAGTGATTTCTTTTTGGATTGAAGTGTATTTTGGTGTACTTGGCCTGTTGACAGATCCCACACAACATGTCATATCTCAACACCTCATGCTGGAGTTGCAGCCACCAAAACATTCTAGAGATGAGGTGCAGCATTGGAAGACCCCAAAATGGCCTACTGCCGGGCTGTCATGGACTTGGCATAGAATAACACCGTGAAGAGGACCTCCAGACATGTAGAGGTGATAACGGAACTGCAGCAGGTCCCCTGTACATGCCTAAGGAATGTCCCATCTCCCATCCCCATCCAGTTCTCAACAATGAGCCGCTACGAATGGATCCTACCGCTGCGCCTCCTGAATCCTGACTTGAAGGTCCACAGGATCCTCAGTGCCGCAAACCGCTCCAACAAGATCACAATCCGAGGCAAGATTTTGTCCTCCCTTTGAGCATACTTGGGCTTCTGGGACAGTGGGGCAGCTGCTGATTCCACCCACTTGGAACATAAGCCATATGCAAATCAAATCGGGCAAAAAACAGCGACCATCGCATGTGGTGCTGGCTCAGTGTCTGGGATGTAGATAAGTGTTCCAAGTTGCGATGGTCCGAACCTCAACCTGGTAGCGAGCCCCCTCCAGATGGTGCCACCATGTCTCTAAAGCAACTTTAACCACCAATAGCTCCTTGTCCCATATTGTATAATTGCTCTCTGGAGCCAACAGCTTCTGGGAATAATAGGCGCACGGGAACAAGGTGCCTGCAGGAACATAGGTCTGGAGGAGCACTGCCCCAATGGCCACATTGGAGGCATCAGTTTCCACCACGAATGGCGGGAACAGATCAAGGGGTTTGAGGATGGGCTCGGAAGCAAAGGCGGCCTTCGGGCATTGAAGGCTTCCTGCTCCTCAGCATCCCAATGGAACGTCTCCCCTTTCTTGAGCAGATTAGAAAGGGGAGCAGTCAAGGCAGCAAAGGGGGGAATAAATGTGTGGTAATCGTTCACAAACCCCAACAGCCGCTGCGCATCTTTGACCCGCTGTGGAGGTTCCCATGCCTGTAACGACTGGACTTTTTCTGGGTCCATTTCCACACGAGCAGGTGAAATATGATGACCCAAGCAGTCGATCGTGGTTTGTGCAAACTTGCAGTTCTCGTGCTTAGCAAACAGGTGGTTGTCCCGCAAGCATTGCAACACCAGCTGCCCATGTTGCCAGTGTTCCTGCAGGGATGCCGAGTTGATCCAAATGTCTCCAGGTAAATGATCACGAACTGATCTAATAAGTCATGAAAGATGTTGTGCATAAAATGCATAAACATGGCTGACCTGCAGCCTAGCCAAGAGGTGACATTGAGGCCCAGAATAATAGAATTAGAAGGGACCTTCAAGGTCTTCTAGTCCAACCCACTGCTCTATCAGAAGACCCTATACTGTTTTAGACTGGTGGTTTTCCAGTCTCTTCTTCAAAACCTCCATGGATGGAGCAACTTCTGTTCCACTGGTTAATGTTCTGTCAGGAATTTTTCCCTAAGTTTTAGGTTGCTTTTTTCTTTGTTCAGTTCCCCTCCATTTTTTCTTGTCCTGCCTTCTGATACTTTGGAGAACAGGTTGACCCTCTTCTTCTCCTAACAGCCCCTAGATCCTGGAATGCTGCTATCATGTCCCCCTAGTCCTTCTTTTCATTAAACTAGACATACTGTACCTAGTTCCTGCAACTGTTCTCCATTAGGTTTTAGCTTCCAGCCACCAATCATCATCGTTGCTCTTCTCACACTCTCTCCGGAGTCTCAATAAGACTCTGTTTTATATTGTGGTTACCAAAACTGGATGCAATATTCTAAATGGGGCCTTACTGAGGCATTTTAAGGCTGTCAGGGTAAGGATGATTTAATAGCTGACCAGCTGCCGTAATGTTGTAATACTGTAATGCTGAAATGATGATCAGATGCAGTAGGATCCTACCTGTTCTACTATTGGTTCAGTGATTGCACATGTGTGTGCACCTTACACACCCATACCTAACGCGCAGCTTTCCCCACTCCAGCTGAGCAATCAGCTGAGAGGATAAAGAAAAATGCAGGGGCGGGTCAGAGGCCGATCCTGTGTTTTGTATTCTTTCTCCTCTCAGCTGATCATCCGAGCTTTTTTTCTGCCTCTCAGCTGATCGTGGGAGGCTTTTCTTTACCACCAGTTCTGCTGAACTCGTAGGAATATTTGCTACCAGTTCAGCTGAACCCGGCCGAACCGGTTGCATACCACCACTGATGATAATGCAATGGTAGTAATGAGTCAGCAGTCATTTAAGTGCTACCACTTTAAGCGGCTGTATTATAAGAGAGGCCCTGTTGGGGCTTATCTGTCTCTCTGTGTGTGCTTCCTGCTGTAAATGCTGATTGTTGTTTGTTCAAGGCCTGTCTCAAAGTACTTGTATGTATATCTGCTTTTGTAGGGATAAAACCACTGTATTTAAATACAGACCTCTGTGTACTCTATTTGCTCCTGGGTTGTCTCACCTAGTCACACTATGCACAATCTGCCAAAAACCGTATTAACACTTCATGTTAATGTCTGTTCCTCCATTAATGCAGCCTAGGATTGCATTGGCCTTTTTGGAGGCAGCAGCACATGGCTGGCTCCTGTTTAAGTGATTGTCCACTAGGACTCCAAGGTCCCTCTCACAGTTACTGCTATTGAGCCAGGTTTCACCTAATCTGTATCTGTCCGTTTGGCTCTTCTTGTTCAGTATAAAACCTTGCTTTTCTCTCCACTGAATTCATTTTGCTAGATAGTGCCCAGTGTTCAAGTCTGTCGAGATCCTTCTGCATCTTCTGGGATGTTGCCTATTCCTGGCAGCTTGTGTCATCTGCAAATTTGTCTGAAATGGTATAAGGTTCCCTGCTTGAGCAGCTTTTGGTCATCTGCAGTCATGAAATCAGGATTAGAGACAGGAGCTGGCATCGTTTTTCCGGTGCTGCTGTGACCCTGAGGGAAAACTTCCTGTTCGAATTAAGGATCAGCCAATCTCTCTGAACGCGCCAGGAGCTCTTGAAGGCAAAAAGAAAACCAAACACCTCATTTGACTGAATATTGATTATCACCATCTTTACTTGCCTTCTCTTTCCCTTCCCTTTCCCTCCCCTCCCCTCTCCTTGGTTTGTCTTCCAAAGATCCCTTTATGGCAGGTAAGCCTTTTTACTGCCAATAAGCCAAGGTTAGCAAGGGATGCCAAAAGTGACCCACAGGGACGGTCAACACAAAAGGCGGGGAAAGGAGGCCGTGTGGCAACCACTCAGAGATGGTGACCCAGTGCTAAGAGAGCAAGAGAGGGCAGGATCCCTCAGCCAGCAGCTCTGTGTCCCAGGAAGAGTTGAAGGGCAGGACTCGGGCTGATGCGATCAATGGAAATGAGTTCCAGGGATCTCCAGGGCAAGGGAGAGATCAAGGCTGGCCTTGCCAGCATCTCTCGGGGCATCGGAGTCTGTGGAGGAGTGGCAGAGAAGGAGAGGAGGGCCGAGTTGCCCTTCCCTTTGGAAACTGGCAAAGGGAGCCTCAGCCACTTTGGCCTCGGTTCTGGGCAAAGCTCCCAGACGTGGGTCAACCGGCACCTGGGGGGCCACCTGCGGGGGGGGGGGGGGGGGGCTTCCCTCTCGTCCCAGAGAGCAGGACAGGGAACGAAGGGCCAAAGGGCCAGGGAGGCAACCTCTGGCTGAGCTTCAGAAGGAGAAGGAGAAGTTGGACTGGGGGGATGCGATTTCCTGGGAAGGGCTGGGAATAGGCTTAGGGGGAGACTGGACGTCTCCTTAGGCTTCCTGCACTGCCTGGGGATGTTTCTCTGTGGCTCTGGGGCAGGGATGAGGGCTCTAAGACAGACGAGTCAAAGGGGACACCCCACAACGATTGGGGTGGCATGCCAGCCTTCACCAAGGCCATACACTGAGTGCCCCTCTTCAGGGAGAGGAGACAGGCCACCTTTTCCCCGTGTGTGTGTCTTTCCAGATCCTGGACTGGAGGGGGCTTTGCTCTCCCTGCTTGCCAAGCCAGAGTTTCTGCTGGAGACACTGGGCCCTGTTTACCTTTCCTGATTCACCTTGATGCCACCTGCCTGACTATCCAAAGACCTCTGCACCCATCTAAGCTGTTCTGCCTCCGCAGGACCCCCAGCCTCGTCCAACAGGAAGGTGGGTGAGGAGGAGGTTGGTGGAAGGAGAGGGCCTCTCCCCGTGAGCCCCACTCTCCTTCCTGTCCTTTTCCTGAGTTCCTCTGGGAGCCGAGGGCGGGGGGGATTGCCTCCCCAGGAGCAGAGCTGCAGGGCAGGGGGGGTGGGGGGTGGGCTGAATCCCAGGGCTTCAGGAAGGGCAGGTTTCCAGGGGGGGTGGAGGCTTGGCTGCTGGGCAAGACGGGCGATCGAGTCGTTCTGCCACCTGCCAGGGGCTCCTTGGCCCATGTCATCGCACGGCAACCCTGATCTGGGGGGGAGGGAGGGGTCCACCTGTTGGGGCTGATGGGGTGACCCCCCCAGGGGACCCAGAGGTTACTCTGGTGTTTCGTGTGGTTTTCCGTCCAGCTGCCTGGGGGGCTGCCTGATTCCCCGGCCCACTTCCCTGGGCAGATGCTGGGGCCACCCAGCCCACCTGCTGCTTTGGGCCCTGAAGAGCTGCGGGGGAGGGAAGGGGGTGGCCTAAGGCTGGCAGCGGAGGCAAGCACCCCCCTCGGCCCAGGGATGGGTGGCCTTCTTCGGGGGCACAAAGCGGGGACCCTGTTTGCTGGCTGGCCCTGAGGTGCAGAGGGGGCTGGAAGGGGGGACCAGGCGGAATCCAGCCACCCAAGATGGGACGGAGAGCCCCAAATGCAGGGACTCTTCGGTTAAGCGCAGTTTCTCTTGAGCTTCTTCCCCAGGTCAGGACAGGGTCCCTGACTTACGACCACAATTGAGCCCAACATTTCCGTTGTTAAGCGAGACGTTTGTTCAGTGAATTTTGCCCCATTTCACGAACTTTCTTGCCACCACTGCTAAGTGAAGCACCGCAGTTGTTCAGTTAGTAACACAGTTAAGTGGATCAGAAGGTCGCAAAAGGCGATCACGTGACCCCGGGACACAGCAGCCATCGTAAATATGAGCCACGTGCCAAGCGCCTGAATTTTGGTCACGTGACCATCGTGTGAAAAACGGTCATAAGCCACTTTTATCAGTACCGCTGTAATTTTGGTCATTAAATGAACAGTTGTTGGTTGTAGGCTCCCTATAACACAATTTGTGGAGCCATTTAACGTAAAGTTTTCTAGTTTGCACGGCTGAACTTTTAATTTAAAAGGGGGCTTTTTGTGGCCTTTCTGAGCTGCAGGTCCTTCCATGCAAGGCCCAGACTGGAGAAGGCGGCCCCCGCAAAGACCGGCAGGAACCCCCTGAAGTGTGACGGACAGGACTCCATTCCCCCCCCCCCCCCCCGAGGGAGCAGTTACAGCCGAATATACAGAAAACGTGCAAGAAATAAAACAAAACCAAATATTTATTTCAAAAAAAAACAACACCAGGGATACGATGCAGGTTGCCCGATTTACAGCAGTCCAATGCTCTGAGCGAACCCCAGCAGGCCCTCCCCCAAAATGAGGAGAGGGGGAGGGGAAGGAGGGAGAGATGGCACTGAAGCCCCCAAATCAGCCCCCAAATCACCAAGGGAAAAGGCAACCCGGAATTTAGCCTGGCATCAGTTTGCTCAATTTCTGCAGGGAGAAGCGATCAAAGCTTCTTGGCCGCCTGCGCAAAAGGACATTAAAGCCTCCTCCACACGATACAGGGGGCTGGACTAGACGACCTCCAAGGTCCCTTCCAACTCTCTCATTCTGTTTAAGCCAGATGGGAAGCAGCTCTTGGAAAGGCAGAGCCTGCATTGGATTCCAGGACAAGAGGGAGCAAAGTGGGGAGCAGACGGGAACCCCCCCTTTCAAGAGCACATAGTTAGTTTCCTCCTCTCCCTACCAGAGGCTTCCGGAGCGAGCGAGGGAGGCCAGGGAGGGGCTCGTGGCCGGAGCTTCCCATGCCGTTCAGTGGATCCCCCCCCCCAAATGCAGCCCCTCCCGGAGGCTGTGGGGGCCCGAGGGGCCAGGGCAGCATTTGGCCCACCAAGCAGGGAGGCAGCCCCATCAGCTGGCCAGCCAGGCAGGGGTCGAAGCTGCACAGCGATGCCCCCATGTCCAGAGGCATTTCGAAGCGGGGGGGTGGTCCAGGTGGGATGTGTCTCACTGCTCGGGGCACTTCAGGACGTCCTGCTTGAAGTACCCCACTCGGGTCACCTGGTAGCGGGAGCTCATTTGCCAGCAGAAGGGCTGGCGGCAGAAGTGGAACCTCCCTGGAAGAGGAGGAAGGGCTGGTGAAGGCCAGCGGCCACAGGGAGGTCATCGCCTCGTCTCCAGGGAGGCCAGGCAGAAGAGAGGCGTGGGGTTCAGGGGCAGCACCCCCGTCACTGCGGAGGCCCTGGGATTCCCTCCTGGGAGGGAGGAAGAAACCTAAACCCACCCAACCCCTCACCGTGTCCCCCGAGGCTGCCTTATTCCCTTGGGGGGAGAGAAAGGCCCTTGGGGGCCCCCAGCTTCCCCAGGGCCAGGCGTGGGCCGGCAGACTCCTCCCCATTTGCTTTGCATCCCAGAAGGGAGTCAGGGATGGAGGGGGCGCAGAAAGAGCCCCCAGGTCGCAACCACCAAGAGTAGGAGAGGAAGGGGAGTTCCCTGTGCCCCCCTCCCCCCTTTCTCTCCCAGGAGAGCCCCCACCTAAGAGGGTGTGCCCCAGAGCCAAACCAGCAGCCCTGGCTGACAGCCCACAAGTTAAAAGCTCTGGGTATGTGCGTGTGCGTGTGTGTGTGTGTGTGTGTGTGTGTGTGTCAGTGCCCCCTACACGAGGGGGTGGTTTCCCCCTCCCCTCCTCCCCGCTTAGGCAGAACCATCCAGCGAGCCAGCCAGGGTCAGGGATGTTCTTGCCGCTGCTGCCCTCTAGTGGCCGTCTCCCTTCTGCAGCCCCACTTCCCCACTGCTGCTTGCTGGGGTGGTGTGTGTGTGTGTGTGTGTGTGTGTGTGGCTGCCCCCTGCACAGGAGCTGTGAGGAGGGGGCTGCCTGGCCCCACCTGAGGCTGCTCCCCCTCCCGAGTCCCTCCCGCCCCCCTTACCTTTGTACTGGAAGACCAAGTTAGCATCAATGGGGACCCCAGGGAAGAGGCTGTCAATGTAGCGAGGATATCCCTTGTCCACCTGCTCCTTTTTCACATCCAGCCTGGGGGGGGGCGGAGGAAAAGTTAGCAAGGTCCCTAAAGATGCCCTCTAGATGCCTCTGAGGGGGCCTCTTCCTGTATCCAGACTGAGAATCTGCTTCCCTTCTCCCTGGGGCTCCAGGCTGTCTAGGGGAAACGCAGCCCCCCCTCAGCCCAGGCAGGTCAGGCAAAGCAGCCGGAGGAGGGCTCAGGCCAAGGGGGGGCTGGCTGGGGCTCCTGGAGGCTGAGTGGCTCCCAAAGGAAGGGGGTTGGGCAGGGCCACCCAGCGCAGGCTACGCACCTCCAGAACTGATCTCCGCTGAAGAGCAGGACCCTTCCCTGCGTCCGTATCAGGCTCCCCACAATCTTGCGCACATCTCTCCCGATGCCAAGCTTGTCAAGGCTCCGAGGGCCGGCCAGGCGTGACCCCTGGGACACCCAGAAGTGCTGGCCTGCAGAGGAAGGGGTGGGTGGGTGAGCAGGGGCCCCTCCTGAGCAGGGAGAGAGGCAGGCAGCCTCCCTGTAAGGGTCCTTTGGGTGGGGAGGGGGCCTCACCCGAGAAGAAGAAGCGCTTCTTGGTCAGAGGGTCCTGGAAAGCCGCGTCAATCACATCTGGGAGGGCCGGCCAGGTGCTCTGGATGCGCAGGGGGCCCTCCAGGGGGCCGGCCCCGGTGCCCGACATTCGCCAGTATTGCCTGAGCAGGAAAGGCAGCTCAGCCTGGCCTCGGTTTCCCCGAGCCCTCCCGGGCCCTTCGTGGGCACAGAGAGACCCCGCCCCCAGCTCTGCCCAGCCCCTCCTGCCTCGTCTCTCACCCGCCCTTGAAGAAGTGGAGCATCTTCTGGATCTCGCCCACTCCGTCGAAGCCCTCCAGGCGGCAGGCGCTGCTCCGGCCGTCCCCAGCGGGGCTCTCGGTCACGGAAGAGTCGTCGTCGTCCACGGTGGGGGCCTGGGAAGGGGGGCTGGGCGGCGTGGGCTGAGGGCCTGATCCTCGACCTAGTGGGGGGGCAGCACAAGCATCAGAGGCACGGGTGGGGGGAGGTCAGAAGAGCCCCCCCCCCCCCCGGTGCAGAAGCAGCTCAAGAGTGGTGCCGAGGGGGGGCACTCCTTTGATTGTGGGGATTGCGGTGCTTTGCAGGGGTGGGCTGGAGGACCTCCAGGGGTCCTTCCACATCATGCTAAAGGAATTTGGGCCTCCTGTTATTCCTGGGAACGGCTTCCAGACCAAGGTCACTCAGGATACGGTGTCTGAATAGCCCGCCCAGCCCTGAGCCCCCCCAATTCCCTCGGGAGCTCCCCAGGCAGGGCCAGAGGGCCGCCTCTTCCAGGGACCCCCCCACCGCTCACCATAGAGATGCTGGATTCCGGCCACGTCGTCTGAATGCAGCTGGAAGTCGGCCAGGTAGGTGTACATGGGGTACATGAGGGCTTCCTGGATGCTGGAGTGATCCAGGCCCAGCGAGTGGCCGAACTCGTGTGCCGCCACCAGGAAGAGGCTGTAACCTGAGAGTGCAGAGCGGCAGCAGAAGCTGGACCGGGGCCCTCAATCCCTGTGGCCTCTTGTCTCCCCTCCGCCCTTCTCCCACTGAGGAAGGCAGCCATTCCCCTCTCCCTGCCGGACGGTCCTCCCGACACACTTGGGGTCAGCCCTGCCCGGAAGGCTCTCTGGGGCCAGCCAGGTGTGTGCCAAAGGCACGTGGAGATGGAACCTGTTTATCTGCTACTTATCTACTACTTTGCCTGCTTTTGGACTGGAGCTGGGCAAGGAACTGAGTCCCCTCCCCACCAGGAGGGCAGGGAGGCGAGTTTCCCCTTACCTTGGTCAGGGCAAAGGCCCCACTTCTTGTCCGCATCGTAGTCGCTGGTGGTGGCGCACCAGAGCTTCCCATCGGTGCGTCCCTGGGAGGTGCAGCTGCTGTACGTCTGGTCCAGGAACTTGAAGGGGAAGGAGCAGGGCTCGCCTTGGGAGTTCCCTCCAATCACGGCTGTGTCTGGGGTGGGGGGAGAGGGGAGACAGGAGAGAAGGTCTTCCAGTATTTGAGGGGCTGCCACAAAGAGGAGGAGGGGGTCAAGCTATTCTCCAAGGCACCCGAAGGTCAGACAAGGAACAATGGATGGAAACTGATCAAGGAAAGATTCAACCTGGAAATAAGGAGAAACTTTCTGACAGTGAGGACAATCAACCCCTGGAACAGAAGTTGCCTTCGGAAGTTGTGGGAGCTTCATCGCTGGAGGCTTCTAAGAAGAGACTGGACTGCCATCTCTCAGAAATGGTGCAGGGTCTCCCGCTTGGGCGGGGGGTTGGACTAGATGACCTACAACTCTGATTGTCTGTTATCTGTTAAAGGTCAGCCTTGGCCCCCAGATCCAGAAGTCTGGGCAGGCCGAAGGCCTCAACAGCCGAGCAGAACTGCCTGAAGCGGAACGGGAAACGGTCAGGGCTGGTCTGGGGGCTCTGCAGCTGCAGCCCCCCACCCCAGTAATGCCAGGACGGAAGGTGTCCCTGGGCATAGGCAGGGGGCTTTCCCCCCACCGCACCTCCTCCTGACCACCACCTGCCCCCACCCCACCTACCTCTATTCGGGCAGAAGCCGTATTTCTTGTCCTGGTCAAAGTTGGCGGTGGTGGCGCACCAGCGGTAGCCGTCTGTGCGCCCATCGGTGGTGCAGCCCTGGTAGGATTTGCCCTCGAAGACGAAGGGGAAGACGCACTTCTCTCCATCGCTGTTCCCGTCGTAGGTGAAGAGGACTAGCAAAGCCACCAGGAAAAAGGAACTCACCCAGAAATCCCAGGGGTGGGACCAAACTTCCCTCCTTCGCCTCCCTTGGGAGGCAGCTCAGGTCTCTTCACTATTTATTGCATTACATTCATACGCCACCCATGTTGCCGGAGGGGACTCTGCGTGGCTTAAGGCTAAAGAAGAGGCAGGGGGTCTCAAATGCATGGAAAGGGACATCTGCACCCCCCCTCCTGTTAGAGTCTGAGGGGGCCTGCTTCCACTTTTCGCTTCTCCCCCTGGGAGCGGCTGGGCAGCTCAGCTTTCCAAAGCCAGCTGCCCACTTCCGGCTGCCCCCTATCTCCCCACACACCGTGGGGGCAATCAGGGTATCAGTCCTGATCAATCCAATCACAGCAGATTCCAGCCACTTGTCTGAAATGGTCCCGGGCAGGGGCCCCCAACACCAGGCCACGGCATGCCGGAAACCAGGACGTGCAAACCAGCGAATCCCCTTCCAGCAGCACTCGAAACCAGGCCCACTCCGGCCACTGAAAAACCTCTCTGCGTGGAACTGCTCCCTGGGGCCCAAAGGTTGGAGGCCGCTGGTCTAGGGCCTGCTGCTTGAGCAGGGGGCTGGACTAGAAGACCTCCAAGGTCCCTCCCAGCTCTGTCCTGTCCTGTCCTGTGTTCTATTCCGTCCTGCCCCGTTCCCTTCCGTTCCCCCCTCCCACTTTCCTAGCATTGGCTGCTCACGTTCGCTGGGGCAGAAGCCGTATTTCTTGTCCCGGTCAAAGTTGGAAGTGGTGGCGCACCAGGGCAGCCCGTCATCTCGTCCATCGGTGGTGCAGGAGGTGTAGCTTCTGCCCTCAAAGGTGAAGGGGAAGCGGCAGGAAGAGCCGTTGGCGTTGCCAAAGTAGGTCTTCACCACTGCTCGGAGAAGAGGGGAAGCGGCCGTCAGGCGGCAAGGCTCGGGGGGGGGGGGGGGGCGGGGGCGGGGGGGGGCAGAGAAGCACCAGCCAGTCAGAGGGCCCACTCACCGATGCCCGTGCCCAGCGTCCAGAGCTCGTCGTCGTCGAAATGGGCGTCCCCGCTGAACCGGTCTTTGCCCGGAGGGAAGGCGTGGGCCAGGAGGTTGTCCTTGCCATCAAAAGGGTAGCCGTCCCCGTGCTCTGGGAGGGGGAGGGGGAGGAGAGAGGCCGTAGTCCCGGCGGGGATTCTGCCGAACTCGGTGCCTCCAGACAGACAGGCAGGCAGACGGGGGGAGGGGGGATCCCAGCTGCCCCCAACCCTCTTCTCTGCCCCCCAAACTCACCTCCGGTTCCAAACTGGATGAGGATGTCCACCTCCCCCTCCTGCCGACGGGTGAAGGTGAGGGGCGTCACCTGGCTCCACACCTGGAAGGCTCTGGCGAAGGCGTCTTCGATGATGGAGCCGTCCAGGTCAGGGGAATAGTTGACCACCCTGCCAAGGAGCAGAGGAGGAGGAGGAGGCTCGGAGGCTGCCAGTCTGCCAGGCGCCCCCGAGAAAGCCCTGCCTCCAGTCCCCCTCCTCACGCACACGCACGCACGGGAAAACACGGGTCTGCCTCTGAGGGGAGGGCAGCCTTCCCCAATCTGTTGGGGGGAGCGGAACTCTTGGGGTCCCCTCCACTTGCAGTTTGCCGCGGAGGGGAGGGGGCTGTGAGCCCGCCGACGGCGCCCGCTCGCTCACCGGTAGGTGAGGTCTGTGTGGTCCCACTTGAGGTCGCCCTGGAAGGTCTGGAAGCCACCCACATCCGGCACTCCGCAACGGGGCGCCCGCATGGCCGCGCGGGTGGAGGCGTCCAGCTCCCCTGTTTCCGGCAAGCCCAGCCGCTTCTGCATGGCCTTGAGGGGGGTCTCCAACTTCACCTGTCCCCCGGGGTTGATCGCCGTCAAGTACCCGTAACGCTGGAGGTAGCGCTGCGGAGCGAGAGAAAAGGATGTTAGTGGAGGGCTCCGGGCCGAGGAAGGCAGCCGGCGGTGGTGTGGCAAGCGGCGGACGGGCCGCGGGGGGCGGGGCAGGACCGGCTTGTTGACCTCCGTCACCCGGGGTCCACAGTCGGTCACTGGCACCCAATGAAGAGCCGGGTGGGGTCACAGGCAGGGTTGGGGGTCTCACAACGGCGCCCGCACTTGCGCCACCTGACCTGGGCCGGGCGAGCGCAGTGCAGCGCCAGTTAAAAGCGCACGGGGCCTGCGGGGGACTGGAGGCAGCCGGGCGCCCCGGAGGGATCGCGCCGGCCCGCTCGCTCTCGCGAAGTACGAAAGACGGCGGGGGCGGGGGCGGCTCTGTCCAGCGCAGGGCCCGCGGGAGCGCGCAGCTTAGGGACTCACGACGGCAAGCTCCCGGTCCGTCAAGCCGCTGACCGCGTCCCCCGGGAAGTGGACGACCAGGGGACCCTTCCCTTCCACGGGGGCGGCCCTGGTGCAGGGCAGCGGCAGGAGCGCCAGGAGGAGGAGGAGGAGGGCCGGGGCGGCGGAGACCCTCATGACTGCGGAGGCGAGGCGGGCAGGGGTCTCGGGCGCAGCGCGTCTCTCCTGCTCGGGGCTGCGAGTAGCGTCAAGCTCAGCCGAGCACAGCCGTCTGCAGCCCGACCGCCGGCGGGGCCCTTTATGGTCCGCGGGGAGAGGGAAGGGGGGAAAGGCTGAGTCAGCCGCGGTCCCTCCCCCCGCCGTGGACGAGGGGGAGAATCGGCGGGGCGCTGCCGCTTCCGGGACCTGTCTCAACAGGAAATGTGAAACATAGCCGGGACTGGCGACGGGTTCGAAGAGGGCAGCCGTCCACCTCGACGGGGCTCGCAAGCCGCTGCCATCGCTGGGGTCGCATCTGGCTTCCCTTCCCCCCCACTCCCCTGGCTCCTGGCCCTCTGTGGGGTGGCATCGGCGGCGCTGCCCCACTGCCCACTCGCTCCCTCTGACAGGGCAGGCTGGGATGGAGACCCTCAGGGCGAGGGGTGGGCTAGGAAAGGGTGGCCTTGGACTGCTGCCTGCCTCAGCCTCCAACCCAGGCCCACTGCCTGGGCGTTCTCCTGGCACAGGGCCTCCAGCCCAGGCCCATTGTCTGGCCAAGCACCAGACACAGGCCCAGGCCCTGGGGGAGCGCTCAGAGGCAGCCCCGGCTCTGTCTTAGGGTACGCGGAGGAGGCTGGGACACTCCCTTTCCTTTCCCTCGTGCCTCCCCCCAAGAACAGGGTGGGTGCCCTCTGCCAGGCAAAGGGCCCCGGGCACTGAGGCAGGGGCTGGCCTGTGAGGAGGACCCTGGGCGGTTTTGCCCAGACAGGCAGACCCGGAAGTTATCGGAGATCCTGGGTGGATTGGGACTGCGGTGCTTTCGCCCTGCAGGCTGCCCTCCCTCCCTCCCAGCCAGCTCTCCCAAAGTCCCAGGAGGAGGAGGGCAGGGCAGGGCAGGGTGGGGAGACCTGAGCCCCCAACACACCTCTCCCCTCGCCCTGCTGGCTGAGGCCTTTGGGCCCATTGGGGAAAGCCTGTGAATGTGGCCCTCAAGGTGGAGGGGGGGCAGGAGGGGGGGAAGCCCAGCAGCCTGTGGTTTCATCCTGCTGAGCTGGAGGCGCTGAGCACAGCACGGCCTGTCCGGCTGCAGGGGAGGAGCCGCTCATGGGGCAATTCTGACACCTCTCGGGGCTCCTTGTCTCCCCTCCAAGAGGAGGCAAAGGGCCGCTCCCCACTCTGGGCAGGTCGGGGGTGGGGGGGGCTTGGCGTGGCAAGTCCAAAGGCCTCCCTGTGTTGAAATGCTTTGTCAAAGAGAGCACCTGGGGGGGCACGTCACACACACCCCCATCCAGAAGGAGACTCTGGTTGTCTGCCCAGGGGAAGCTTATTCTGCAGGAGCCCTGGAGAGCTGAAATCCCCCAGGATCATCCTGTGACTCAAGAGGGGCAGGGAAGCCACCCACGGCCCACCCTTCAGTCCCCCAGGAGGCCTCAGTGACCCACCTGGAGTTTCCCTCTTCTGCTCCCAGATGGGGGGGGGGAGGCTCCTTTGTCTCCCTGCTCCCTTCCATGGTGTCTCATGGGGAAATCCCCAGGTGGAAGGGGGGGGGAGTTTTCATGCCAGCCGATGCCCAGCCTCTTGGGGCTTGGCATGAAGCAGGAAGCAGGGTTTGCCCCTTGCCTGCTGCATGAAGAGCCTGGGGCCCTGCATTTATTTGGGCCAGCGGCCTGTGAACGCAGCCCTGGTGACTTGTTCAGACAAGCTTTTCAAGGAGAGTATGCTGGGAGACTCTGGTTGGGTGTCGTTTAACGCCAGATCCAGGTCAATCAAGCACTGGTTAGCCCAGTTACAGAGCTGGGAGGTCTTCTAATCCAACTTCCACCATTTCAGACCAGCTCTTTTTAAAAATCTCTAGTCTTGGAGCACCCACAACTTCTGGTAGCAAGCCGTTCCGCTGGTTAACTGTTCTCACTGCTGGAAAGTTTCTCCTCAATTCCAGATTCCTTGATGACTTTCCATCCGTCCTTTCTTCTTCTGCCTTCAGGGCCTTTGGGAAATAAGTTGGTCTTCTTTGGGGCAGCACCTCCAATACTGGGAGACTGCCATCATGTGATCCCTAGTCTTTCTCTTCACTACCCAATCCCAGCAACCGCTCTTTGTATGTTTTAGCCCCCAGCCCCCTAATCCTCTCTGTTGCTTTTCTCTATGCTCTTCCCAAAGTGGGCTTGGCAAAAAACAGGACACCCAAATGAGAACACAGACTAATCCTATTTATTTATTTAAAACATTTAGGTAATATTTGCACCATATCCAAGGGGGATGTCAGATCCATGTATCTGCCATTCTTCAAGGGAAGAAGAAGGGAGGGGGGAAGTTGGTACAAGTAATCCTTTTGGATGTAACCTGAATATAGTAAATCCTATATTGATCCGGTATAACTTGCACATGATATACAACAGGAGGAACCATAAAAATTCCAGCCCTGGAAGAAACTCCTGGGAACTCAGCTAAGATACTTCCCAGAGAAGGGGAGGAGGGAATTAACATGTTGGTTCTTTGTTTGACTAAATCCACATCTGAATGAGGGGAGGGGTTCTAACTTCCTTTATCTATGACTCTATGCCTGTAAATATCTTAAGACTCTGCTTTGCTAGTGTTAAGATAAAACCCCTTTCAATAAAGGATTCCTTTTGAACCACCTGGTTTTCAGAAGTCCATTCTTTCCTATTGAAGGGGGAAAGGCCAATGTTTACAAGGATGCCTGCATGCACTCAACCCCTGTCCTGCCAGGCCTAGGCCTCCATTGGGGGGGGGGGGGGAAATCCCATGGGGGGGGGGCTTCTTTGAGCCCTTGGATCTGCTTTCCTGTTTTTTCTCTTCTGTCTCTCTCTTCTCTTCCCATATTTGGCCCTTTGCAGAGGGGTGATTCGGCTTCCCATGGAGCCTGCTTCTCGTGGGCCATTTTGCTGACCACCCCTTTCCTCTGTGGGGCAACAGCTGGGACTTTCACAGGGGGGGGAGACACTGCCAGTTGGATGTTGAGACACAGGATGAGCTCATTGTCCTCTGGGCCCCGACAGCCATGCTCACCTGGCCGGCCTTGGGAAGGCTGGGACATAACGGCAGTCCAGGGGGGGCTAGCCTGGTGGGGGCCGGAGAGAAGTTCTGGGAGGGGGTGGGAAACCCCAGGGGACCCAAGAGGGACGCGGCCTCATCCCACCCCCCCAAGGCCTGGGGTGAGTCGGAGGCTCTGGATGGAGAAAAGGGAAGAGCCCCGTGGGAAGTAAGCCTCACCAGCCTCTGAGTCACGGCGGGGCCTTTGACACACCCGTGGTCATAGGGGATTCCCCCCCCCCCCTTCTGGGTGCAGGAGAGGACAGGCCTACTCAGGCTTGCAGGGGCCGGACTCGGCCGTTGGGAGCAGCCTGGGGACCCCGGATGGCCTCCCCTCTCCAGGCCCATCACAGCGCTGCTGCGGGTGCTCTCACAAAATGGCGGCAGGGGGGCTGCCTGTGTATGAAGCTGTTGTTGTTGGGGTCCTTCTCCCTCCACTCCCCCCACCCCACAAAGGACCCCCCCATCAGACACCCCCTCCTGAGCTCCTCTGTGCTGGGCTTATTCTGTGCAAAACGCCAAGGCTACAAAGGAGAGGAAAAAGTCCTCAACTTACGACCACAACGGAGCCCCAAAATTCTGTGGTGAAGCGAGATGTTTGTGAACTGAATTTGGCCCCATTTTACGATCTTCCTTGCCACCGTTGTTAAGTGAATCGCCGCTGTTGGTAAGCCACACGGTTGTTCAGTGAACCTGGCTCCCCCGTTGGCTTTGCTGGTCCGAAGGTCGCAAAAGGGGATCATGTGGCTCCCCGTGGGACACTGAGACCGTCATAAATGTGAGTCAGTGGCCAAGCGTCTGGATTTTGATCCCGTGACCAGGGGGAGACTGCAACGGTCGTCAGTGTGAACACTGGTCATCAGCCCCTTCTTTCAGTCCCATTGCGACTTTGAACAGTCACTAAATGAAATGTTGTAAGTCGAGGACTGCCTGGATAGGGAGGGAGGTTCCCCATGCAGGGCAGTTTGCTCAGCGACCGTTCAAACTGCAACTGCACCAGAAAATGGGGCTTATGGACAGTCCTCACCCGTAACGAGCGTCACAGCATCTCCAGGTCACCTGATCAAAACTTGGCTAACCGCCCGCATTGACGTCGCTCAGAGGGTTGGATTTGCCCTCTGGGATCTTCCCAGCCGCCTTCCAAGAAACAAAATCAAGGGGGGGAGGGGAGCCAGATTCGCTTAACGACTGAGTGATCTGCTTAACAAACATGGCAAAAGAGGTTGCAAAGTCAGGCGCGACTCACTCGCCCTGCTTAGCAATGGAAACCCTGATCCCACATTGGGGTTGTAACCTGAGGACCCCTGTAGGTCTCTGCCGCACTGCCTGAAAGGGAAAACAGCCATTACCAGAGGTAACCCAAACCCCCAAAAAGGCTACGGCTGGGCCTCAACAAACCCAATTTTAGGAGAAGGACGAAAATATTCCATTTATAAAGCTGGTTGCTTTCCAGGGGGGTGGGGGCACCTTTAAATCACACGGGGGGCTCCCTGGCCCAGTCCGTCTGGTTTCCTCGGCCACCTTCTTGGAAGCAGTGGCCCTTGTCGTCTTCTCCCTGGGGCTGACCCAAAGTTACCCACTTGGCTCTTGTATGGCAGGCAAGACTAGAACTCGCAGCCTCCTAATTCTGGAGCCTTAATCGTAGATCGGACCGGCTGTCCTAAAGAAACATGGGGTGTGTATTGGGGGGGGGGGGAATTTGGTTTCCAGAAAGCCAGAATCTGGGATTGTGGGGATCGGTGCCAGCAGATGGGCTCTTTTGCCCCTCGGTGCCCAAATCGCCCCCCAGCTGAGACTCCCAGCCGCTCCCAGCCCTGGTCGGCCTGATACAATCCATGATGAATGACCTCCACCCCCAGGCCCTTCGGTCCGGTAAGCGCAACCGCCTTGCAACCAAGGAGCATGCTGCCCCTGTTTCTCTTCCCCCTTTGTTAGTTTCCGCACCCCTGCCGCCACTCCAAGAACACCTGCAAAGTCAAATGGATCAGCCAAAGCAAAACCAGGACAAGAAAAACAGCTGAGTGGAAAGGAGCCGCTCGGGCCAAAAGGGGGGCCACCCTGGGCGCTCAGCTATGCAAACCTGGGCGAGGAAAGTCGTCGTAAATTGCTAAAGAAAACCTTTTGCTTTGGGGGGGGGACTTTGCCAGGCCCAGCCAGTGGGGGGGGCACATTGGTGGGCAGCTCCTTCTCAACCTACGGAAAATAACAGGAGGGGGCTCCTTGGACAAGTTAAGTCTTTGCAGGATTTACAGGCCAAACCAATCAACCCTGACCTGGGGGCCAGTGATCGCCTTCTTCGCCCAGGGGAGAAAGGCCTGGTTCCCAGGGTTTCACTTAATCTAGCCCAGAAATCTCCAACCTTGGCAACTTTTAAGACTTTGAACTTCAACTCGCAGAAGCCACAAGTCTTAAAGTTGCCAAGTTTGAGGACACCTGGACTTGTATGTGTGTGTTTGTGTGTGTGTGCACAATTATGAAGTTCACACCTCCTTCCAGAACAAAGTCCCACCCCAAGGAGGTCCATCCATCTGCAGGGCTCCATCAGTGGGCAAGGAGGACCTCCAGAAGCTTGGGGCTGTCCTGGGGCAGACAAGCTGGCGCGGCCCAAGACCCTGGAGCCCCAGGCCCAAGGCTGGGCCTGAAGAGCAGCGGGTCACACCGCCTGTCTCCCCCGCCCCGCCCCCCTTTCTGCTGGGTGCTCTCCCTGAAGAAGAACGCAGAAGCTCCAGGTTGGCCCTGCCGGCCTCAGGCCCCACCTTTCCCCTGGTTACCTGCCCCACTGCAAGGGACACCCGGGGAGCAAACGGACGGGGCCTCCTCATCCTTTCCCAGAGCCGGGCTGAGGGCTTGGGGAGATTTTAAAAAAGGGACCGCCAGGCCCGGTTTTCTTCCCCCGCCTGCTTGGGAGCCCGGCGGCCTTTCAGCACTGGCGGCTGTGAGCCTTCAAACGTGCCACGCGCGTGGGTCGGGGAGGCCCACCCGGTCTCCCACGCGTGCAAGAGCTGGTGGGCCCAGGCAAGGAGGCCAGGGAGGGGCCCTCTCCAGCGCGGAGGCTCGGCCCTTCCCTTTGGCCGAAGCGTCCTTTATTTGGCCGCCGCACGGAGCGGAGCTTCGCAGCCAAGACGCGCCCGCCACTGCGGCCGGCGGGGGAGCAAAGCGGGGCAGTGTCGCCCTTCCCGAGCACCCGGGGAGCCGCTCCTTCCCGCCGCGACCCATCCTGCGCGTTTTGCCGGGAGGCATAGTCGTGCGTGGCGGGCTGAGATGGAGGAACTGGCGGCTTGGCCCGTCGCGCGAATGGCAGCCGCAGCGGCCCAGGACGCGGGTCCTTCGGCCGCTTTTCGTGGCCGCGGGGCACCTGGCGAGTGGGGCGGCCCTCCACCGCCACCCGCGGGTGGGAGGTCAGGGCGCAGGTGGGAGAGAAGCCGGGGCCGAACCGGCGCTTCCCATTCGCAGCCGGGCTTCCCTCCGATCCCATCCGCAGAAAGCATCGGGCGCCAAAGGAGGTCGAGAGAAGCCCACCAGGCAGGCGAGGGGGGGGGCGGCCAGAGGGGGGTGCTGGGTGCACATAAACGTTCTTGTCCCACAGTGGCTGGCAGGTTGTTCCGACGGGAGAGGCGGAAGGGAAAGAGAGCCGGTTCCTGTATCGACTCTGCCTGGTTCCTCCAGCACTGGAAAAGGGGCCCCAGGCTTTTTCACAAAACCGCCACAGCCTCTCTGCGGTCACATGACGGAAGTCCAGAGGCTGGGCAGCTGGTTCGTATTTATGACGGTCACAGTGATCACACACTTCTGACAAGCAAAGTCAATCAGGAAGCCGGGTTCATTTAACAACCAGGTTACTAACGTTAACACCAGTAGTGCTACACTTAACAAGGCAAGGAAGGTCGTAAAATGGGGCAAAACTCGCTGAATGATTGGCTTAGCAACCAAAATGTTGGGCTCCATTGTGGTTGTAAGTCAAGGAATAACCATGCATTGAGCAACAAAGGAAGTTCTTCTGGCTTCAGGAAGGTCTCATAAAAAGCAGCTTTTTAAAGCCTTTCAGAATTTGTTTCCTTGTTGTAGTGCAATTATTATATTGTTTTAATAGGAGTGCTGGCTGGAGATGGTTGATGCTCTTAGCGTGGAAAGAACCTGAAGCTTTCCAGAGGGAAAATGATGTTTGTGTCAGTATTAAACTGCAATTTGAAATGTGGATGCTAATAAATATAAAGTTAATTTTTCATCCAAAGCTAAATGCTACATCAATAAACAGACCACAAAATTTGTTGCACAGTAAACATTTATATTTTAAGTTAGTAATTAATGCTAAGGTCTCCATTATACTGTTATTTATGGCATGTACTTGCTAAAGAGAAAAACAAAAGACTAGACAAAACAAACTGCAAAAATTCAAGTTATTTGATTTCCAAGTTCCTTTTTTTTGCATCTTCAGTAATTTGCAGCGTATATACTTGACATGCTGCGTGGTGCACAGTATGTACGG
Organism: Bungarus multicinctus; assembly: GCA_023653725.1. Lineage (NCBI taxonomy): Eukaryota > Metazoa > Chordata > Lepidosauria > Squamata > Elapidae > Bungarus > Bungarus multicinctus. The sequence goes on along the minus strand of CM042842.1, from coordinate 134,889,656 downwards.
GGACTATTTCTGCTTAAATTTAAGCTGTTCATCATATCTGACTTTTCGGATTCCATGAACTGGCACTCCAGGTGGAAGCTGTGGGGTGCGTAGGATAAAAGTCTGGGGTGGCCTCCCTGCCCAACAGGCCTGGCAGCCTGACACTCCTTCTCTGGGACTGCACCAGAAGGAACACCGGCCCTCTCACCGGTCAGGTTCTGAGATGGCTTCACCCCGGATCTGCTTCCGGAATGGGGCAGCAGGGAGCAACTGCACCCCAGAACTGGCAGTCACCCCCAGCATCACAGACTGACCCAGCCCAGTTTGTCTCCCCCCCCCTCCACTCAGCACCTGCCCTCCGCTTCAAGGTGGGGCAGGTATTCACCTCCAGGTGGTAGGGGGGGCACAGCCAGTGCCGGGATCTCTCCCAGCAGCAGCCCAGAGCTCCGTGGTCAGCTGGCTCCAGGGGTTCCTGGCAAGGCTGCAGAGGACACCTCAACCCAGCTGGGGGCTTCCTGGCTCCATCCGGGCCTTGCGGTTCTGCCTTGTTTTGCACAGAACCTGAGTGATGAATCAGCCCCTCTGAGGCTGCAGGAGGCCAGAAACCGCAGAGGGGGCCTCAAAGGGGAGGGGAGACGGCCAGGACGCTCTCGGGGGCAAGGGAGGCCAAGACCAGCCCTGAACTCCTGGCGCCCCTTCCTCACCTCTGTGCCTGCTGGGCCTGGAGCTGCCCAGGCACAAGATCCTGCAAAGGAGGGGATCGAAACTGAGGCAGCTCCACTCAGATTAGGGACCTGCCCAGAGAAAAGCAAGGGGGGGGGGGACTTCGTAACCTGGATTTTATGCCAACAACATGCTTTCCGTCTCCCCAGGACTTTGGGCAAGGCAGCCCTTCCTTCAGTGGCCTACACATCTAAGCCAGCCCCTTTGGGAGCGGATGCCACACATGGCCTTCCACTGTTCCCAGGAGACATGGGCTCCCCACCAAAGGGAAGCAAAGATCCCATGCCATGGGAAGGGTCCCCAAACCCTTCTTTGCAGTCCTTGGACCTCCAGCCACCCCACTCGTTGTGGAACAACATGGTTATGTTCTGCTCTATTGTTAGTTCGAGTCCCAGCAGAAATAAAGGTTGCAAGAAATGCACAATCAAGAAAAACTCTCCAGCTCCCCCCCCCCCCCAAAGTCCCAAAGCAAACGAAAAGGCCTCCCTCCCCCTGCTTTGTGCAGACAGAGTTTATTGTGTTCCCAAAATATTCAAAACGCAGCCACAGGCTGAAGGACGGCCCCTCCCTGTCCTAAACAAACCACTCAGACCCAGGAAGGGGGAGGGGTCCCTGGAGGGAGGGGGAGACACCCAGTTAGCCTCCTCTGCTCTCCTTAAAAGCTGCAGAGCCCCTCTTCCGTTTGGGGCAGCAGTGGCTTCAGGGAGAAAGGGGGCTTGCGGGACCCCTCCCCTCAGCGGTCGCCCTACCCCCCCCCCGCCCCCTTGAGGCAAAATCACTTGCAGCCCCCCTCCGCCCAATCCTTGGAGGAGAGGCTGGAGAAAGTATGAAGCAAGGGGCCGGGGAGGCCGGACTGTTCCTGGCAGTTTTGTGCAACCTCGGATGAGGCAAGGCTCAGGCTGAGCCAGCCCCAACCGGCACGGGAGGGACCCTCGCCGGGGGCTCCTAATGAGGCAACCGCTCCGAAGGGTTGGGGGAAGCGGAAGCTGCGGCCGGATTGGGGAGGGGGCTGAAGGACAAAGCTCGGCACACCCTCCGCACACGCACCCAGCGCCTGGGAAAGGAAGGGGCTGCAGGCGGCGCTCCGCTGGCTGGGAGGAGGGGGATCGCCCCGAAGCTCCTTGGCGGTTTTGGTGCGTCTCCCCCGAGTGGTTTCCGCCTGCAGGAAGCGTCCCCCCCCCCCGAACCCGGTCTTCCCGCAGAGGAGCCGAGAAAGAACCCGAACTGAGTGGGGGGAGGACGGGGGATGCAGCGGAGCCCCTCACGCAACAGGCCGCCCCTCCCTCCTCCAAGGGGGCGCCCGGGGGGTCCCAGCAGCCACAAGAGGCTGGGGGGGGGGGAGAGAAGCCGCCCTGGCAGCCCAGCTCTCCTCCCCCCCCCGCAGCCCCCGCCGGAGGCGACCCCCTGCAGCTCAGTCGGGGCCTGGGACCTCCGCGGGGCCCCGGGGCGGCCCTTCCTCCTCCGCCCATCCCTCGGCCCGGAGGCTCCTCTCCCCTCTCCCGCAACGGGACCGACGAACCACGGATGGCCCAACCAGGTGTTTTTTTTTCCTCAAAGAAGTCACGATTGTTGGCCTCCCCATCACGCAAACCGCGGTTTGCAAAACACACCGGCGGCAGAAGGCCCGCCCTCGAGCCGGCTTCGTCCTCCTGGCGGCAAAATCGCCCAGCCGGCCTTTAACCAGAGCTACGCACAAGCCACAGTTTACCGCGAGGTCCGGCACCGATTCCAGCCCCGCCCCTCTCGCGCGCAAGCGCGGCAAAGGCCGACCGCGGAGGCCGACGAAAAATAGATCCGAGAGTAGCAGCGCGAGGCCTTCGCGTTGGCCACAAAAGTAGTCCCGGCCGCAGCGGCGCCCTCGACGGTGGAGGTCCCGAGCGCAAAATCCTCCGCCGGGAGAGAGAAGCGGCCATGGCGTCTTCGCGGATGCCGGAACAGAAACCGGAGCCACCGACGGAGCCCCCGGAGCCCCGCGGCGGAGAGGCCGGCGGGGAGGCAGAGGGTGCGAAGGGGAGGCGGGTGTCCGCGTCGGCTCCCAGCCGGCGGAAGGGCGAAGGGCCCTCGGCAAGATGGCGGAGGGGCGAGCGGGGCGCAGGCAGCGCCAGGGGCAGCCCGGCACGGCCAGGCCCCGCCGAGGCTGGGAGGGAGGGAGGAGCGCGGGGGTCCCAGACCCCTCCCCCCGCCTGCCCTCGCGCGGCCCCCCCCGGAGCCCGACTGACCCCCCCCGCCTCTGCTCTCCCAGGCCCCGCCCCGCAGAGCGGCGGAGGAGACGCCGAGCCCGGGAGGAGGGGGGAGCCGGAGGAGGAGAAGGAGGATGGAGGTCCGCCGCCGCCCCCCGAGGAGCCCCCCCCGGGTGAGCCTCCCCCCTTTCCCCCCCCCGGCGGGTGTGGTGGGGGTCTCGGGCGAGTGACGGCCTCTCCCTCCCTCTCTCCCCCCGGCAGGCGGGGGCGGCTGGCGAGCCTCGGCCGAGGCGCTGGTGGAGGTGGTGGTGGTGCAGCGCTTCCAGTGTCGGCGGTGTCCCTTCCGCAGCGCCGCCCGCCAGACGCTCCTGCGCCACGTGCAGCGGAGGCACCTGCAGCCAGGTAGGGGGGGGGCGTCGGGGGGGGCGGGCAGGGAGGGAGACCGAGGCGAGGCCCCACCGGCGGCTGAGCTGCTCTTTTGGCTGCAGGCGGCACCACCGCCCCGAAGAGGGGCCGCCCACGCAAGGGGGCTGCGGTGCCAGAGGCCAAGCCCCCGCAGGATGAGGAGGCGGAGGAGCCGCAGGAGGAGGACGACATAGTGGACGCCGGAGCCATCGATGACCCCGAAGGTGAGGGGGCGCTGGGAGGCCACGGGGGGCTCCCCTGCTTTCTGCTGCTGATGTTCCACGCCCCCCTCTGCTCCCTGCAGTGGACAGCGACTACAACCCGGTGGAGGATGAGCCCCGAGGACGCCCACCCAGGACCAGCCGCCCGCTGCCCCCCTCCCCCAAGCAGGGACTGCGCCGGCGGCCTGGGAGGCCCCGCAAGTTCCCCCGCCTGGAAGGGCCCCCCCGGACGGAGGGTAAGGAGGGGAGGGGCAAAAGGGCTCCAGGGGCAGTTTCGGGGCTTCTGGCCCGTCTCCCTTGGGCCCCCCAGGGCCACCCTCTGGGCTGAAGGCTGTGCAGGGAGGAGAGCCACGGAGGACCTCCCCTCGGGAGGGGGGACCGCCTGCTGCTGGCAAAGGATTGGACCCTTTTGCGGGATCCCCTTGCGCAGTTCCTGCTGTGGCCAGGTGGACGCAGCCAGTGAGGCTTCACCGGTCATTCCTTGGCCTTAGGTCACTCCTTCACTTTGGAGGCAGCGTTAGATGTTGCTAGTCAGGATGGAGGTTCTCCGGCCCCAGCAGCCCCTTTGCTTTCCATGCTGTCCGCGGAGGTCCCATTGGGCGACGGGGCAGCTCCCCTGCCTAGGACAGGATCCGCGGAGGGCCTCACAAGCGGACCTTTCCTGCAGGCCTTCGCGGCTGCTGCTGCTTGGAGATCCGGGGCTCCACAGGGCTCCCATTGCTGGATTCCTCCCTCGGCAGGTGCTGAAGCAGAGCCGGCCGTCTCCTTGCCGTGTGTCCCGCAGGGGGAGCCGCAGAGCTCCGAGCCGGCCGGCTCCTCGGCCTCCCTCCCTGATGGCGCTGCTCGCCTGGCGGAAACGGCAGTGAGCCAGTCGGATTCGGAGAACAGGGACCCGTCCTCCCACGGCCAGCCTGAAGCGCCTCCTCGCCGACGAGGCCGGCCCTCCCACCGGTTCCTGGGCAAGAAATACCGCAAGTACATGGGGCGAAGGTGAGAGGTGGGCCGCGCTCCCGGAGGAGGCCTCTGGCTGGGCCCCCCAGGTGACAAACCCCCTGTGCCTCCCCACAGGTACTGCTACAAGTCTGCCAAGCCCTTGATGCGGCCCTACCTGTGCCGCATCTGTGGCTCCCGCTTCCTGACCCACGAGGACCTGCGCTTCCATGTGAATTCCCACGAGGCCGGGGACCCCCAGCTCTTCCGCTGCCTGCAGTGCAGCTACCGCTCCCGGCGTTGGTCCTCTCTGAAGGTGAGTTCCCCCGCACTCCCCGATTTGGCTCCCCTCCCGGCAGGGAAGCCTCCATTGCCAGGAGCCGCCAGCCTGCCTCCCTCGCCTCCTGCAGGAGCACATGTTCAACCACGTGGGCCGGAAACCGTACCAGTGCGAGGAGTGCGACTACACCAGCGTGTACAAGAAGGACGTCATCCGCCACTCTGCAGTGCACAACCGGGACAAGTAAGTCCCAAGGGGGGGGGGGCTGCCCGGACCCCCTCATGGGCCCTGAAGACGCTGTGCAGGGGCCCCCTTCCTTCCGTGCCCCTGGTTTCCTTACGGAGCCCTTTCCTTCTCTGCTCTGTTTCAGGAAGAAGCGAGTCGACCCGGTAAGCACGGAGGGTCTCCTGGCCTGGCATCTCCCCGCCTGCTCCCCTGCCTTGGGGAGGGGGGCCCCAGCTTGGCTCTTGTTTCTGGCCGGGCTGGGAGCAGGGCAGGGTCCCCTGCGGAGCAGCTCTTCCCTGCTCAGTTGGGTGCTGACCCGGCGGAGCCTCTCCCCCCTCCAGGCACCCAAGCGGAGCTCCTTCCCCTGCCCAGTCTGCGGCCGAGTCTACCCCATGCAGAAGCGGCTCACCCAGCACATGAAGACGCACAGTTCCGAGAAGCCCCACATGTGCGACAAGGTGGGTGGGTGGGGGCTGCTGGGGTGGGCGCTTGGCGGCCCAAAGCCCGGCCCTGCAGGTGACCCCGCCTGGCCCCTCCCCCCTCCCTCTCTCGCAGTGCGGGAAGTCCTTCAAGAAGCGCTACACCTTCAAGATGCACCTGCTGACCCACATCCAGGCGGTGGCCAACCACAGGTGAGTGGGGCAGGCGGGCCCCTCGGGACCCTTCCGGCTGCGGCTCTTCCGGCTGCCGGTCACGGGGCTCCCCTCCTCTGGGCAGGTTCAAGTGCGAGTTCTGCGACCACATCTGCGAGGACAAGAAGCTCCTGCTCAACCACCAGCTGCTGCACATCAACGACCGGCCCTTCCGCTGCAGCCTCTGCCCCTACGCCACCGTCCGAGAGGACTTCCTGCTCTCCCACACCGCCGTCAAGCACACAGGTGCGGGCAGGGGGGGCAGGTGAAGGCTTCCTGCCGTTGATTTGTGGCCCTCTGCAGTGGGGGCCTTGGGGGGGCAACGGCTTTTTACTAGCATCCCCCTCCCCCAAACAGTCCCCAGCTCCTCCTGGCTCTGCCCGCCTGGTTTCCTGGCCTCCTGCAGTGCCCAGTAGGAGGCTGAGCTGCAACTTTGGTGGCACCCATAATAATAACGATAATAAACTTAGGTGCCCTCGGAGTGCCAGCATCCTGGCTGCTTCCAGCGGCTCAGAGAGGAAGCTAAAGTCGCCCAGGGGCAGAGGGGATTGTCCAGGCAAAGGGGCAGCTCTTCACGGCTCTTTGAAATATCTGCAGGGCAGAAGGCCTTGGCCTTCCCAAGGGGGCCCCAGCGCCCTGGTCCCTCAGCCCCAGCCCTCTGAAGGGGGGAGAACGGGGGCTGCGCAGCGAGTTCAGCCGTCTTGTAGCCCAAACCCCGGGGGGCTTGGCTGCCTCGGTGCCATCCGTGTGCCTTTGAGAGCGGGCACAGCTGCGTCTTGGGGCACCCATTGTGACGTTTTGGTTGTGCCGCCTCCTTGTGTGGATTGGGGGGCTGGTGGGGGGCTTGAGCCGAGGCTGGAGGAGCCGTCGTCCTCCTGCCCAGGAGCGGAGCGGAGGGACTTGTGCTCAGCCTCCGGCGGCCTCTGCAGGCGGGAAGCCCTTCGGCTGCGACCTCTGCCACTTCTCCACCAAGCACAAGAAGAACCTGCGCCTGCACGTCCAGTGCCGCCACCCGGAGAAGTTTGAGGAGTGGGTGCAGCTCCACCCGGAGGAGGGTCCCTGCCGCCGCCGCCCCTTCTTCACCCTCCAGCAGATCGAGGAGCTGAAGCAGCAGCACAGCCAGGGAAACGCAGCCCCCAAGGCCCCCAGCCCGCCTGTGAGTGGTCAGAGCCCCCCCGCGGGAGCCCCCCCCGCGGCTGCTGCAGAGATGACCGGCTGGCTCTTCCCCGCAGGTGCTGGGACCCCCTGACCCTCCCCAGGAGCCCTTGCAGGGTGCCATCCTTCTCTTCGAGCCAGGTGAGGGGGGGCAGCGGGCAGGGCTGTCCAGAGGGTCTCGGAGCCTTCGGACCTTCTCCCGTTCTCTGATCCGGGTGCCAGGATGCGAAGGGTTACCCCAGAGGCCACTTCAGCCCCCAGAATCCTCCAGCCAGCATAGCCCCCTCTGCCTCTGGGGTCGAAGTCTGCAAGTGGGGCCCTTTGGAGGCCTCTGGGGCAAAGCCTGGCGAGTGGGCCAGATTAAAACCAGGCGTTTCCTTCCTCGCCCAAATGAAAAGGTGGGGAGGCAGAGGGAGCCCTTGCAACGAGCCCACTCTTGACCTACAGGCGGCCGGGGGGGGGGCGCTGGCGGGAGGCAGCCTGAAGCCAGAGAGACCCTCCCCTCTTGGAGAGGGAGGGGGGGAAGATGGCGTCCGTGGTTCCCGTGCACTGAGAGATCCCCCATCTTTGCAAAGTAGCTCAGAAGTTGGGCTGGGGGGTACAAGGCTTAACTTCGATCTCTCCCCCCCCCAACCTCCCCCCCCCCAGAGGTGGAGGGCTCGGCAGAGGTGAGCACGCAAACCGCCCTGGACCTCCTGCTGAACATGAGCGGCCAGCGGGAGCTGCCAGCCAGGGCCCTGGAGGTGAGGCTGGGGCTTCCCAGCTCCTGCGGGGGGAGGGGGGTGGGCCAAAAGCCTGGAGTCTGACCTGGCCCTGCTCCTCCCGTAGGTGGCCCTGGTGAAGGCGCCCTTGGAGTCCCAGGACCAGCAAGAGGCGGAGGAGCTGCAGGGCACGGAGAAGAGGGAGCCCCTCGTCCAGCGCCCCACGGGCCCCTCCGAGGTCCAGCACATCACCCTCCCCTTCTGCAGCACCCCCAAGTACAGCGTGGTCTCCCCCAGGGGGGAGGTGGTCAGCACTCTGTACAGGTGAGCCCTCCTCTGGGGAGGGGCCCCAGCCTCAGATGGGGGGGAGGGGAGGTCAGAGACGGGGCCTCCCTGAATTCCTTCAGCCCCTCAGCTGAGCCGCCTCCCCCTCCTCTCGGCAGCCAGGAGGAGGTGCAGGTATCCGAAGGCGCAGCTGCCCAGGCCGTCACCCCGGAATCCCTGGAGGAGGCTCCCGCAGTGCTAGAGGAACCCCAGCAGCCCCCACCGCCTTCCGGGGAGGTGAGCAGGGGAGCCCCAGGGGGCCCGGAGGGGAGGGAGGAGCCTCGGCTGGGGGGCGGCTGGGGCCCCTCCTCCTTCATCTGATGGATCTGCCCCCCCACAGGCCAATGGGGAACCCCTGCCGAGCGCCCAGTGGCCAGTGGTGCGCTGCCTGGCCTGGCAGGCCCAGGAGCAGCCGGAGGCCGGCGGGGTCTCCCTGGTCCCAGCAGAGCAGCCCCCCCCGGGCAGGAGACCCCCGCCGGGCCCAGCCCCCCCGGCCAAGAAGTTCTCCTGCAAGATCTGCAGCGCCTCCTTTGCGGGCCGGGCGGAGATGGAGAGCCACAAGAGGGCCCACGCCAGGCCCAGCGGCTTCAAGTGCCCCGACTGCCCCTTCACGGCCCCCGCCTGGCCAGAGGTCCGGGTAGGTGCTCCGGGGGAGGGGCGGAGAAGGTGGCTCTGGGGTGGCGGGGGGGGGTCTTCCTCACCGCCCATCTCCCCCTGCCCCCCAGAGCCACCTGGAGCAGCACGCCAGCCTCCGGCCCCACAAGTGCCAGCACTGCAGCTTTGCCTCCAAGAACAAGAAGGACCTGCGCAGGCACTCGCTGACCCACACCAACGAGAAGCCCTTCGCCTGCCCCATCTGCGGCCAGAGGTCAGCCTGCGGGGGAGGGACGTCCTCGGGGGGGGGGCAGGGTCCGGCCCTGGCAGCCGAGTGAGGGCAGCTCTCCCCCCCCCGGCCTGCAGGTTCAACCGGAAGGGCCACCTCAAGTTCCACATGCAGAGGCTGCACAGCTCCGAGGGGAGGACGGCCTCCGAGGCCCCCCCCAGCGCCCCCCAGGCCCTCATCCTGAACAGCCACGAGGAGACCCTGGCCACGCTGCAGAGTAAGCGGGAGGGAGGGAGGGAGGACTGGCATTCCACCCCGGGGGCCACAGATGGGTGCCAGGCGCTTTGGCCCCTGGCTGGTACCCTGGACCTCCTCCCTCCCTCCCTCCCGCAGCGGCCCTGCAGTCCGGCCCGGAGCGGCTCCAGCAGGCCCTGGAGCAGGAGCACATGATCGTCACCCAGGAGCAGGAGGGGGACCCCACCGAGGTGAGGGCCCAGCGAGGCCGAAGTGGGCAGGGGGAGCTTTACCTGGGGGAGGGGGCAGGGAAGCCAGGAGAATTGGTGGACGGGAGGCTGCAGTGACCCAACCTGAGCTCAGATGGGGGGGGCTCCCTCCTGCTGCTGCCTGCCTGTGTGGGAGCCTCCAGCCTGGGCCTGTCGGAGGAATCGGCAGTCATTTCAGCCTCCCCCATTTGCCCCCCCCCCCCGCCTCTCCCTGCTGGGGGGGGGGGGCTGGGCTGGGCCAAAGGCTGGGCGCTTGCTCGCTTGCAGGAGGAGGCTACCTACATCCAGGAGATCGTGGCCACGGCAGACGGGCAGATGGTGCAGCACCTGGTGACCACCGAGAACCAGGTGAGCCCCCGGCCGGCCCACCCAGGAGGGGGCAGCTCTGGCTGCCAGCCCCCCCCATAATCTCTGCCCCGCCTTCCTTCCGAAGGTGCAGTACATCATCACCCAGGAGGGTGTCCAGCAGCTGCTGCCCCACGAGTACCTGGTGCTGCCTGAGGGCCACCACATCCAGGTGAGGCTGCCACTCCTACAAGCGGGGGGGGGGTCCCTCGTGCGCCCCCGTGTTGCTCACTCCCGGCTGCTGTTGCAGGTGCAGGAGGGCGAGTTCACCCACATCCAGTACGAGCAAGGCGGCCCCTTCGTGCAGGAACCCCAGGTGTGAGGGGCAGCTGTGGGGGGGGCCAGGCTGAGCTCCGGAATGGGCTCCCAGGACTGGGGGAGGGCGGGGGGGTGTGTTCTGACGGACGCCTTCTGCCTCACAGATCCAGTACGTCCCAGTGTCCCCTGGGCAGCAGCTTGTCACACAAGCCCAGCTGGAGGCCGCAGCACACTCGGCCGTGGCGGTTATCGGGGGGGGCGGGAGCAGCAAGGAGACCCCCATGGAGCCAGAGTTGCTGCCCGTCGCCTTGGGCAAAGGGAAAAGCCCCGGTTGCCTCTTCTGCACAGGTGCCGTCTGGGGGCATTTGGGTGGCAGGCTGCCTGGGGGGGCAGGAGGGGGCTGAATCCTCTGAGGAGGAGGGGGGGTCTCCTTAGGCTGGACCAGGGCCCCCTTGCTCTGCACATGAGTCTCCTGCCCTCCGTTACAGGGGTGGAATTGGGACCCCACTTCCCTCCACTCACTGCCCCCCTCCCTCTGCAGCAGTGGCGGACGTGGCCGTGGCCCACGCTCCCTTCGGCACGGAGTCTGGGCCGGAGCAGCTGCAGCCGGGCGTCCACTACGACATCATCACCCTCGCAGAGTGACCACTTTGGCCGCCCGACCTTCCCTCTGGATTGAGCCTCCCGCACCAGCCGCTGCTCCGACTCGTCCGCCCCGCAGGTCACCTGGCAGGCCAGGTTGGGGGGGGGGGGTCTTCCCAGGGACCCCCTGGAAGTGGGACACCCAGCCCAAGGCCGGAGTCAGCAGCCTCGCCCGGGACACCTGGAGGACGCTCTGCTGAATAAACGGGGCCCGCCGGGCCTGGACGTGCGGTTGCGGGTCTGTGTGGTGGATGGCTTGGGAGAGGGGGGCCCTTTGCACACACACCCAAACCCAGCCTCTCCACCCCCTTCCTGGCCACCCAGGCGCTGCTGCTGCTGCTGCCTCTCCATTCGGCAGAGGTCGTGCCGGATTAGGCCTGCTAATCCGGGCATTGAAGGAGGCGGCGCTCCGGCCTGATCCGTGGCGTTCGACAGGGCAAAAGGCCGCCTCGTCCGAAGGGCACCTTCAGCCTTCAGGCGGGGCTGGGCAGGTGGCAGAGGATCCACCCCACCCCGCCCTGCCGTCTGTGCCTCCCTTGCCTGGCTCGGCCCTCCCAGCTGTGTCCAGCAGCGCATTAGCCGAGGCCAAGCAGGGATTACAGCTGTGAGCTGACCAAGCCCCACCCTTCCTCCGAGGGACAAGGTCGCACTCCAGAGGAGACAGGCGGGCCTTGTCCCCATCAGGGCTGCAGCCGGACAGGGACAGCCGGACCATGGCCGGGATCCTCCCCACTGCTGGAGCCAGGAGGCGGCTGGTCCCCGGGAAGGCTTTGCGGAGGGGCCCTTGGCTCTTCCGGCTGGAGAGGAGTCAGTGGGCTCCCTTGGGCTGAGGGGGAGGGGCATGGCAACTGCAGGCGCCTCTGAGGGGCTCCATGGCTGCCAAGCTGCTGCCCACCAGGACAGCCCCTAAAGCTTGCAGGCCGTCAGCCGCCTGGCCCCCTTGGGGGCAGAGGCAGATGGCTCAGTGCCCTGGGGAGGCCTTGAACCCCGGGCCATAGGTTGGCTCTGCCCACCTGAGGAGCCCCAGTGAGGGTGGGCGCCTGGTGCCTCCCGATAGCCGCCATAATTGGCAGCAAAATACTCTCCCTGCCCCCCAAGAGAGAGAGAGAGCCTGGCAGTCATGGGAGACCTCGGAGGGTGGACTGGACCATTTGGAGGTTCTTGGGGAGGGGGGGGTCTGCGCTGCCTGCCTCCCCTCCCTTGGTGGGCTCAGCCCTCAGAGGCTGACTTTGCTCTGGTGGAGATTCTCCCTGGGGACATACTGAGAATGGCCCCTTCCCCACCCTGGCCCTCCTGAAGCCTGCCTGCCCTGAGAGGGGGGGTCACAGTGCTTCACCTGCCACCCCAAGGAGGAGGCGCTCCATCGCCCAGCAGGGTCTTTGCAGCTGCACTGGAAGAGGTGGGCCCTGCACTTCTCGCTCCCCCCTTCTAGCTAACTCACAGGTGTGTTTTGCACACTCGAGGGCGGTGCAGGCGGTTGCTGAGTGCCCTTCTGCCCAGATGGATGAGCTGCTGGGCCTGCTTAGTGCAACCGATAGAAACATGGCTGAAACAGGCGCCCGCTGGCTTTCCTGGAGCCTCCATGCCAAAAAGGCCGCTGGGGTCGAAAATCACCCTGCAAGGGAGGTGGCTGCATTCACAGACCCGCAGAGGGAGAGGGAAAGGCGTGTGTGCATGCGAGAGGACTGTGGAGATGGGCAATTGGCGCCCGTCCTCGGGAAGTGCTGGCCGTGGGGCCTGGCACAGGAGCCAGGGCCTTCCCTGCAGTCTGTCCTGGGCAGAACCTCGCCCTTTGCACAGCAGCAGGTCATGGTCAGCGTGCCAAAGCCCCTGGGTTCGCCATCTGGAGGCAGGACACGCAGTAAACAAAATTCCCCAACTCAGGAAGGGGGGATACCCAGGGCGAACCAGGGGCTGCACCTGCTGGACTCTGGTCTCCGTGCTGTCCGGTAATGCACCACCCTCACCCCGTGCTACTTGTTGCCCCAGAGAAGAACCGCTGCTAGAGGGGACCTGTCTGCCAATGTGCACTGCTGGGAAGGCTCTTCCGAATTGGCCAGTTGGGGGGGGACGGGGGAGTTGCACCTCCTGGGGGCTGGCCAAGAGCTGCCACCTCAGGCTCAAAATGCCAAGAAGAGCATCCAGTGCAGCCTCGCCTGACAAAATTCAGGAGAAAACCACCTTTCATCTCTGGCCAGTAAAGCCACCTCTGCTGAGTCCTGCTGACTGCTGTGGGGTCCACTGCTGCTTGGCCCCCCCCAAACCTTCCTGGTGGTCTCCCACCCAGCTCTTTATGAGATCTGATCCTGGCCAGCTTCGTGAACGTCCTGCAAAGTTGGGCCAGATGTGCCTTAAGCACAAGAACAGCTGCTTCCATCTGGCTCTTGCTCCTCCCCTGCTTTGGCCAGAAGCCCTGAGCCTCCCAACTGATGGTCGCAGAAAGCGGGGAGGTCCTGGCTGGCTGGCCTGCCTTTCCGAGGTGGCGGGCGATGGGGTGACCTGGCTGAATGCAGAAATGGCTTTGGCTGCCCTGCGCAAAGGCCTCTGGAGAGGCAGGATCCAATTCCCTTCCAGCTTCAACTCCTTCCATCCTCTGGAGCAGGGGTCTCCAACCATGGCCGCTTTAAGACTTGTGGACTTCAACTCCCAGAATTTTCTGGTTAGCTTTGCTTTGGTGGCTGGAGGATTCTGGGAGTTGAAGTCCAAAAGTTGCCTAGGTTGGAGGCTTCTGCTTTAGCCAATGTAAAGGCCGACTGCCATCCAGTGGTTTTAATCTCGTAGGGACCGGACAGTCCTTGGTCCGTCCCCAGCTGGTCCTTCCGTCCCTCCACTTGCCTCTTTGCTCCCACCCTCCCCAACATCGGCCTCCACCAGTTCGCTGCCTCTGTGCCTTTGCCCAATATGTCCAAAATAGGATATCTTGGGCCTGCTCATTTATGTCTTGAGTGACCCTGAGGTCCTCCCCATCCACTGTCAATGCCAAACTCCAAGGGCCCAAGACTCCTCCTTGTCCATAAAAGGAAAGGGGGGAAACTTGCCTGCCAGGTCCTGATGTTGGCCGAGGTGCATCCTAACATCTGAAGATCCTTTCCAGGCCTTCATGGCTGCTCTACCCAGTGCTGCTCTGTGGTGTTTTCCTTGATTGCTGGTTCCTTGAGGGCTGATGGATAATCAGAAAAGAGCTGGAAGGGACCTTGGAGGTCTTCTAGTCCGGCCCCCTGCTCAAGCAGGAGACCAGAGACCATTTCAGACGCGTGGCTGCCCAGTCTCTTCTTGAAGACTTCCAGGGATGAAGCCCCCACAACTTCTGATGAAGGCAATTTCTGTTCCACGGGTTTAATTGTCCTCCCTGCTAGGAACTTTCTCCTGAATTCCAGATTCCTTGATTAGTTTCCATCCATCGTTTCTTGTTTGCTTTCTGGTGCTTTGGAGAATAGCTGGACTCCTTCCTCCTCTCTGTGGGGGCCCCTCCAATCCTGGAAGGCTGCTCTCCTGTCCCCCCCCAGGTCCTTCTTTCCTCTAGTCTGGCCAAACCCAAATCCGGCAACTGTTCTTCGTATGTTTTAGCGTCCAGGCCTTTAATCCTCTTAGTGGCTTTTCTTTGCACTTTTCCCAACATCGTTTTTTTGGTCATGTAACCGGAGGCCAGATTCCAGGTGTGGCCTTGCAGAGGCTTTGCAAATACTTCACGTGAACAGCACCTGACAACCCCAACAGGGAGGAGCCCCACCACTCTGCTCTCCTCACTCTCCGTTCTGGTGGTTCTACTACTTGGACATCTGTAGTTTGAACTTCCTTACATTGAATTTCCGTCCCATCTTCTCGCTCTGCTCGTTGGCCTTCCCTGCTGGGGCTCTGCACGTTTGGGTGTCCGAGGACTCTTTCTCATGGGCAGAGATCGTATGGAGGGTCCGTCCTCCAGCCTCAAAACTCCGCTTCTCCTCTTCCAACCCAGCTTTCTATCTCCTCCTTTTCTGCAGGGAGTCCTTGACTTACAACAGTTCACTTAGTGACCAAAGTTACAATGGCACTGAAAAAAAATGACTTAGGACTGTTTTTCATACCGTTGCACCATCTCCACGTTCACAGGATCCAAATTCAGGCCCTTGGCAGCTGACTCACATTTATGACGGTTGCAATGTCCCCAGATCACGTGATCACCTTTGTGACCTCCTTACAAGCAAAGTCCATGAGGGAAGCCGGATTCGCTTAAGGACCGTGTGACCAACTGATGAAGTGCAGCCACAACTGTGGCACAAAGACTGGTCAAAGGTAAAATTCACTTAACAAAGGTTGCAGTTAGCAACAAATACATTGGCCTCAATTGCAGCTGAAAGGCAAGGATTAGCTGTGTTAGAATACAAGACTCTCCTTCTTGTGCAGGGAGTTGGACTAGATGACCTGCGAGGTCCCTTCCAACTCTCACTCATATATTCATCTCAGAGGCTGAATAAATAAGGAGAGAATTCAGGTGGTTGTCGAATCAGAAGAGTTCATTCAGGGACTGACAAATGTTTTTCATATTCTTGGTCAGAATTTGAATGCTTGGCTCACATTTACGACGGCCGCTGTATCCCGAGGTGACGTGGTCCCATCTTGCAACCTCCTGACAAGCGAGGCCAATGGGGAAGTCGCTTAATGACCGTGTCTCTACCTGAACTGCAATGATTCACTTAAGAACTATGGCAAGAAACGTCACAAAGTGGGGCAGAACCCCCTAGCAACCTTCTCAATTAGCAACAAGAGTGTTGGGCTTGATTGTGGTCATAAGCTGAGGACCAGCTGAGGGCCTCTACTGAGCCTGGGGCCGGTCAGTTTCTCCTGCTTGGCCCGAGGCCCACGAGGAGTTCGGCCCCCCCAGTCAGCGAGGCTCCTTTCATGGCCCAGGAAGCTGCTCTCTGGTGCTCCCCATTAGCCGGCTGGGCTGGGCATTAAGGCCGCTTCCTCTCCCGCCTTTTCTAAAGCCAGCTGGAACATCTGGCCTCCCCTCCCCTCTAATCCGGGGGGTGGGGGGATCCTAAGCTGGCTGCCAAGGGAAGGATATTGCTTTGGTTTTGGAAGGCAGGCCGGCCTTTCCCCGTCTGGGTCCATAGAGCCCCCCCCCCCCCCCGCCACCAAGAGGCTCTGGGGAGGGAAGAGAAATGAAAGCATCGCATTTGGGCAGAATCTGGACCACGCGGTGCCGTCTCTCCCTGCAGCCTCCCTTCAGGTTGGCAAAGGCCGGAGAGCTGATCTCAACACAAGAGGTACAGCCAGTCCTCAATTTATGATCACGATTGAGCCTGTTCATCCAGCTTTGCCCCCATTTGATGACCTTTCGGACCACCGTCGTTAAGTGAATCACTGCAGTTCAGTTAGTAACACGGTTGTTGAGTGAATCCGGCTTCCCCCCCCCCCCCCCACGGACTTTGCTCATCAGAAGGTCGCAAATGGTGAACATGCGGCCCCGGGACACTGAGGCCGTCATAACTAGGAGTCAGTCCGAAATTCGATCGTGGGGATGCTGCAACACTTACACCAGAACTGGCTGCAAGTCCCTTTTTCTTCAGCTGCTGGGACTTTGAACAGTCACTGCCTGGACGGTTGTCAGCCGAGGAGACTATGCTGTGCTCGCAAGCAGGGAGGGCCTCCCATGGCAGGAGCCCCCAGCACCTTCAAATCATTACCTGGGGAAAGTGTCCTCAGCAGCTGCTGGGGTTTGGCTCCCCAGCAGGGCTCCCTTCCTGCCACGCCTCCCTTGAGGAAGGGGGGCCGCTGGGAACAGAGGCAGCCAAGGATCCCGATTGGCCAGTCCTGATCCTGTCCTTTAAGGGGAACTGGGTGACCTCTAATCCCACCCCCCCTCCACGCACCCCCCATAAGACTTGCTCCTATAAAAGCCGAAGGTTCCTCTACCAGCAGCCCGTCTTGTGCTGCCCCCCATGGCCTCTGCAACGCCCCCAAAGCTCGCTCTGGAGCTCAGGGACCTGGAGGGCTTCTGGAGCCCCTTGAGGGTGGGCCCGGCCACCCTGCTGCCCCCGCTGCCCTGCCTGTATCCTGCCCTGCCTTGCTACGGCTGGTACCCACCAGCCATGGGCGCCATCACCCAGCCGGTGAGTCCAGGGGAAGGGAGGGTCCAGCAGCCTCTGCCAGACAGGCAGCTTCGGTCTCTCCGGGAGGGGCAGAGGGTCAAGGGGGCTTCTCTCCCCATCGCGGAGGGCAGATGAAGGTCCCGGAGAACCTACAGCAGAGTTTAAAGTCTGCTGAGACTCTCCGTCCTCCAGGTCCTGGTTGTCCCAAAGGGGCTTTTTCCCCCCAAAAGGCTCCTGGACTTTCTGTGTTTTTCTTTTTAAGACCTTTCGCTTCTCGTCTAAGAAGCTTCTTCAGCTCTGACCCGATGGTGGGGAAGGGAAGGACTACAGGATCCAAGAGCATTACTCAGGTGACCCTGAGGACACAGCTAAACCCCCCAGTGGCCTCAAGGACTCTCTGAAATGATGCAAAGGACCAGCTTTTCTGCAAGGAGCATAAATCCTTCTGTTCCCCACCATCCAGTCAGAACTGAAGAACCTCCTTGGTAGAGAAGGGAAACGTCTTCAGAAAAAAAAAACCGAAAGTCCAGTTGCCTCTTGGAAAAAAGCCCCTTTGGGACTAAACAGAGTTCAACGGAGGATCCAAAGAAGCGCCGGAGAGACGCCTGATAGTGGGAGAAGGGCTGCACCAGCTTCCCCGGGCATCTTCCTCGGGGTTTCGGCGCCTCCCCGACCGCCAACACCGGCCCTGTCCAGGGATCCGCCGGCTGCTCTTTGCAGCGATCCCAACCAGTCTAGTGGGAGCGGCGGGGGACTGCGCGGCTCTCCTGGGATCGCACTGGATCGCGCCGGGCTTTGGCGCGGCGGCTCGTTTGTCCGCGGGGCTCCCCTTCTGCAGGGCCGTCCCGGTGGGCTCTTCCGCGCGAGAGCCGCTCGAACGGGTTTGGGGTCCCCGAGCGCGGAGCGGCGGAAGGGATGTGCGGGTCGAGGGGGCAGCGCCGCCTTCCTTCGGAAGCCGGAGCGGCGAGGAGCCTCCAGGGAAGCGCCCAACGGGATCGGCCGTCGCCTGGGACTGCAGCCGCGCGTCCCTCCGGACTCCCGGGCGGCGTCTGTTCTGCGGCCGGCCGGGTTCGGGAGCGCAGCCGTTGGCCGGGATGCCGGCTCCGCCCGGGGAGCTTCTAAGCGGGTCTCCCGCTTCTGCCGCTGGTCTCTTTTCTTACGGGGCTCCCAAGCGGCGGGGAGGGTCCCGCGAGGGCCTCCTGCGAAGTCTCCGGCCTCATAACCGAGCGACGGTTCTGGACCCGCAGAAGGGCTTCGCAAGGGTGGGGGGCCCGGCCTTTTGCCCCCCTCCGACCCTGCAGGGCCCCGTCGGGAGAGCCGGGACCCAGTTCCTGCGTGGGCATTTCACGTGGGAAAGCGGAAAGGCTGCTGAGCAAATCTAGGCTAAGTGGCCAACAAGACAAATAACAGAATCGGTAGAGTTTTGAAAGCGAGAGATATAAAATGGCTAAAACCAACCTAAAACAATCGGTTCTTTGACTCCTTTGGAATGATACAGAAGTAGTTGGGCAAACAAGTTCAATTTTCCTCCTCATTAGTGCCAGTTATTCCCCAGTAATGTAATAAAGCTCTTTATTAATATATGAATTAACTCGAACAGTTTTTAGATTAAAGGGACTATTTTACATATAATCAAATAATGTTAGGAAGTATTTTAAAGCAGAAACTGGCATGCATAAATCTTGACTGGTTACGAAGAATGAAATGAGTCTTTTTGTTAAAAAAATGTAATCTGTCAGATTGTGAGCAGTAGCAACAGCTTGTGCAAATCTTATGTCAGAATCTTCAAAGGGCTCTAATATCCAAAAGATATAATATTCTGTTAGAAGTTGTTGGAGTGGGATCAACATCTCTCAGAGAAATATGGGAATCAGATTAAAGATATAATTTCTCTGACATGCTTCGGAATTGTGATCAATATCAGACAAGATCAGGGAAAATTACTTAAAAGTGATTGAGAGGTGGTAGCATACCCCCATGACACGTAACTAAAGTTACTGAGGAAGGGCCATAGGAATATACTGAACATATTATACTGCAGTTGTAAGTGGAGTATTTCATACAGTTTTGGTCACCACAATATAAAAAAGAGGTTGAGACTCTGGAAAGAGTGCAGAGAACAGAATAACAGAGTTGGTCCAGCAAATTGCACAACTCACTGGACCAACACACCTGTTGATAGATGCCTTTGCTTTCATCATATTTCTATCATTACAGAACACCAGAGTTGGAAGGGACCTTAGAGGTCTTCTAGTCCAACCCCTGCTCAAGCAGGAAACCTATTTCATTCCAGACCAGTGGAGGTCCATTCTCTTCTTAAAGGCCTCCAGTGATGATGAAGCAGCCACAACCTCTGGAGGCAAACGGTTATACTGACAAATCGTTCTCACTGTTAGGAAGTTTCTCCTTAGTTTTAGTTGCTTCTTCTCTCCTTGTTTACTTTCCATCAAAAAACGGTATTTGGAAATGAGAATTTAGAAAGGTTTTGCTTATCTAGCTCGCATTCCACAAACTTTTTGTTCTCCTCCTTAAATAGTTTAAGTCCGATAAATACATAGGATGAACTGTTGCAGGACTTGGGTATGATCAGTCCAGAGGAAAGAAGGACTACAGGAGACATGGTAGTGATAGCAGTCTTCCAATATCTGAGGGGCTGCCACAGAGAAGACGGAGGTCAACCTCTTCTCCAAAGCACCAGAAGGCAGAACAAGAAACAATGGATGGAAACTGAACATAGAGAGAGGCAACCTCAAACTAAGGAGAAATTTATTGACTGAGAACAATCAGAGGAACAATCTGCCTCCAGAAGTTGTGGCTGCTCCATCACTGGAGGTTTTGAAGAAGAGATTGGACCGCCATTTGTCTGGAACGGCCCAGGGTCTCCGGCTTGAGCAGTGGATTACGCTAGTCCAGGGGTCTCCAGCCTTTTGGACCTCAGGGACCACCAAACTCATCATTTTAAATCCCGCAGACCAGAGACCCCGGGAAAATCCCCAAAAAAGTCTGCAGAAAAATACCCCACCCCATTTTCCTTCCGATCGATCGTTCTTTATTTGGAATTGCAGGATACTGTCTCCAGCTCCGTTCTCAGGGGGAGAGAAAGACTTTTGGCTTCATGCAAGGAAAGCAGCAGAAGCAGCAGAAGTCTTTCTTTCTCTCCCCCAAACTCCACCAGAAATGAGTCTTTGCCAGGTGCAGCCTCTTGGAGCAGGAGGCCTTGCAGGGCCCCAAAGACTCATTTCTGGTGAGTTTGGGGGAGAGAAAGGAAGACTTTGGCTGCTTTCCTTGCATGCAGCCAAAAGCAGAAGGAGAAAGAAGCGGAAAGAAGTGGCCCAGTGCCCAGGCCAAGTGCATGGGGCGAGTGGGGCAAGTCCCCCCCCCGCCCTTTCCCCCCTCCCCTCACTACCTCATGTTGTTCGCAATACAAGCGATGCAAGCCTTGTGTTCCTGCGGGCCAGGTGGGCAATGCAGCCTTGTGTCCTGTGCAGCCTGGATTAATCGCTTTGGGGGGAACATTTCTCTGCGGACCACCAAAATTTTCTCACAGACCACCAGTGGTCCCCAGTCTGCCAGTTGGCGACCACTGGATTAGATGACCTCCAAGGTCCTTTCCAACTTTGTTATTCTGTAATGAAAGAAATGTGATGGAAGCAAGGGCACCCATAGCAGGTATGTTGGTCCAGTGAGATGTGCAAGGATTCCCATTAGAAATGATTAGTGATGTTGTCTTGTGGGTTTGAGGTTTTGTCACAGCCCCCACCCTCTGGAATCTCCAAGGGTCCTGGAAGCCTCTTAAGACCCAGCTGTGTTATGTCAGGAATGTAGTTTTACTTAGTTGTGTTTTTAATTTAGGCGATGGACATGTAGTAAGCTGCCAAGAGCCTTTTTAGTGTTGTGTGGCTTTAATAAATTCAATTAACAAATCATGGAAAAATGGATGTATTGGGAAAAGTTACATAACCAAGATGGGAGTTTGGGAGATGTATTAGAGAAATGATTTTTGATTCAGTTTTGGAAAAAAGTAATCCTTTTGGTGAAGCATAATAGACCTAATTCCTCTTTTTGTTTACACCAGTAACATACAATTGCTAATGAAATCTTGACTGGTTTTAAGATCTTTTAAATAAGTACCATATATTAGCATCGGACACGACTTTTCAACTAACAACAACAAAAAATTGGCATTTAAATCAAAAATGTTTTTTAAATGAATCAAGAGGTTCGGGGGGTCTATCCAGAAGTTGTTATTATTATATATACAAAAATGTGAAATTGCAGCTGCCAGATCTTTAGATGATTTTCACTCTCATATGCGTTGAGTTTTCACCAAGAGCTCAAGAACCCAGGATTCATCATGTAGCCCTATTGGCCCTAAGTAGCAATCCAAGCAGGGTGGGTGCTTTTTTGGGGGAACTGACAGATAGAAATTTTCTCACTGCGCAGATTTTTTTAAGCATCATCCAAAAAATTCTTGGTATGACACTCAGTGTGCCGATAACCACTGGGACACCCCAGCCAGTTTCTGCCACAATCTACCTCAATTCTTCACCTTCTATTCTCCTGGTATTGTCACCACATCAGTTGTCGCCATTCCTTCTTTCCACGCACAGGTTTATCCGGGGTGTCCAGACTTTATTCAGTTTGTTATTCAGAATCCACAACAGTTTAACCTGCTCATTTTAAGCTACTTTTGCATGGTGGTTTTTTGATATGTTTTCTATGTCCCCACCATCTGTTCATGTGATATGTTTTATGGCTCTTCCAGTAAATCCTTCTTTTGCAATCTTACCAGCTGAGTAACTGATCTCCCGAAGAGTCTGGGGACCTCCTGACCTCATCTAGCCCGCTGCAGGGAGCAGTTAAACCATCATACACAGCCACACCAAGAGAGGAAGGGCTCCTTCTCCTTTTCTTGGCAAAAGGCTCCTCAGGGCTGGGTGGAGCAAAAGCAGTGAAGAGGCCTTTAACAGATAAACAGAGTGGGAAGGGACCTTGTAGGTCATCTAGTCCAACCCCCTGCCCAAGCAGCATTTCTGACAGGTGGCAGCCCAATTTCTTCTTGATGGCGCTCCCACAACTTCCGAGGGCAACTTCTGTTCCATGGGTTGATAGTTCTCCCCGGATTAGGGCCAGGGAGGTTGCCCCGTGACGCCCAGGCTCACCCTCCTCTGCCTTGTGTCTTGCAGGTGCCAGCCCCCTGTGGCGAGCTGCCTGGAGGGGTGCCCCTCCTGTGGCCGATGCCCCCGCTGGGCAGCCCCCTCCTCTGGGCAGGCCCCCCCGAGGATCCACGCTGGGGCAAGACGGCCATCTGGAGGGAGAGCACGGGGGCCCTCCGGGCTTGGCTGGGCCAGCATCTCCAGAACCCCTACCCCAGCAAGGGGGAGAAGGTCCTGCTGGCCGTGCTGAGTCAACAGAGCCTCAGCCAGGTCTCCACCTGGTTCGCCAACGCCCGTCGGCGCCTCAAGAAGGAGAAGCGGCTCCACAGCGGCCCTCGGCTGCTCACGGCTTCAGGCGAGGAAGAGGAGGAGGAGGAGGGCAGGAAGGGCCACATAGGAAGCCAGTGGGCAGACTCAGGCAGGAGCTCCAGGGCTGCAGACGCCTGGCAAGGACCCAGACAAGACCCAGGTCTCCGGACCTCCATTGACCAGGCTGACCGGGAGAGGGCCCCTCCCAAGGCCCAGCTGTGGAGCGAGCCAGCCCCTTGCCTGCTGCCTGGGAAGCCTCCCCAGTGGGTGTGGGGCCTCCGTCCCCTGAGGACTCTCTCCTTCGGCCTCAGGGAGGGGAGGAGAGAAGGGCCACCCATGGGCCCTGGGCTCTGGGGCCTTCCTGAGGAGTCAAGCGGGGCTGAAAGGGGCATCGCCCTGCCCTCTCCTGGCTGGTGCGCCCTGGAGGTGGACTCCAATCCCCAGGAGGCTCAGCTAGCCATGCAGACATGTGGCTCCGCACACCCGGCGTGCCCCAGGCGGGGGAAGGCCAGGGCCAAGGAGGCTGCAGGGGCCCTTCTTCATGTGGGCACAGAGGGCGGCTTCAGGGTGGGCCAAGCTGCCAGGCAGAGCAACCCTCTCGGCAGTGGATGCCACTGGAGTGAGCTGGGCACAGGGCCCCGTCCTCTCTCCCAGCCAGCAGGGCGAGGGGCAGACCCCTTCTGCAGATTGGGAGAGGGTCCGCCTGGCACGGGGAGGGCTCCAGGGCTTCCCACTGACTTCTCTTGGGGGATGCGGCAGGAAGTCACAAATCGCAGTCGTGTGTGGTCCTTGCTTAAAGACCGGCGTTGCTCTTCCCAGCCACATCACTTGAAGATGGAAATTCCACTCTCCGACCACCATCATTAAGTGGGGATTGATTCCCTGTATGACTCCCCAGGTCAGGACTCGACTTACGACCACAATTGAGCTGTCAACTCATAAAACATTCCTAGGCCTGTTTTAGTAGTTGCCATAAAGAAAAAAGGGATGGGGGGGTGGAGGAAGGAAATCTGGAAGAGCAGTTTGGAAGCGAAAGTCCATTCCAACTCTTCTCTTTAAAAGAGTGTAACTAAACTACCAGAGTTTTGGCCCGCAATATATTTAATTGGAGAACGTGAATGATGACCCCCAGCTTGTGAAGGTGCTCAGTGGGAGAATCTGGTTGATGAGACCCCCAGGGGGGAAACAGGGTCCCAGGGGGCTGTGAATGATGTAGGCCAGAGTTGGCTTCATGCAGGGCAGGGCCAGGAGGTCGCCTCTAATGAATCCTTGGAAGTTTTTGGAAGTTTGGCTCGTGAATCATGATTTCATTGGGGCAATTGCTTGAATCCTGACAGCAAGCCAACTCTGACATGAGCCCAACATTTCTGTTGCTAAGCAAGACGGCTGTTGAGTGAGTTTTGTCCCATTTTATGACCTTCCTTCTCACAGCCGTTTTGAATCCCTGCAGTTGTTCAATAACAGGGTCCTTGAGTGAATCTGGCTTCCCCACTGCTTGTCAAAAGCTCCCAAAAGAGGGGGGGAGTCATGTGACCCCAGGGCTCCGCAACTGTCATAAATACGAGCCAGTCGCCAAGGATCTGGATTTTGATCATGTGACCCTGGCGGGGCTGCCACAGCAGTAAGCGTGAAAAAGAGCCACAAGTCCCTTCTTCTAGTGTCACTGTAACTTCACATGGTCACTAACCAAATCGTGGTGAGTTGAGGACTACCTGTGGATAATCTGGTCAGCAAGAGGTCAGGGTTTTGTGGGGAGAGAATGTCAGTTCTGAGTAAGAAGGATCTCCAACCAAATGGAGTCGATTCAAATCTAAATCAAGTGAGTTTCCTGTTATTTCTTCTGAGGCTGCTCAGGTATCGCCAAGCAAGAACGTAGCAATTTATTTAGAGAACCCACCAAATTTTATAGGGTTCCCCTCAATATTGTACAAAACTCTAAAATACCTCCCAATATAATATTTATGTACAGTTTCTATGTTTTTCTTGTTTTAACCCTACATCGCTCAGAGTTGCTCTGCGAGGGAAACAGTCAGTTTCTAAATTTGATATATAATTAAATAAATAAAAACACGAGGGCTTTTCTTTAAAGTCTGTGTGCGTGTATTAATCAAAATTATTTTTTTATTAATTAAAAAAGGTCTTTCTCGGTGAAATTGCACGCACATTTTTAGATGTTAGTAGCTTCCCTTTATTCTCCCACTTTGGGTGAGGGTCTTTAAAGAAATTGGAGAAACTGCATCATAACCCTTAGGAATTAATGAACTAATTCAAGGTTGATTTTATTGTTCATTGCCTGCCCCCCCCCCAATTTATAAACTGATGCATTGTAAGGAACTGTATCAATTGTTTTATTGCCAGAGGTACCATACCAAAACGTCAAAAAACGTAATACTCTAGGTGCAATCAAACATGAGAATGATCTCACGCGTGAATCGTCATGTCAGATGTGAGAGAGTGAGAGAACAATTAATGTAATAGGAAGCATTCTCATTCCACCCACCGCCTGTTTCTCCAAACCTTCAATTGATCGGTGCCCACAGAGTTACTCACAGCAAGTGACAGGGCAAAGCCCCCTGATATTGTTGGGGGGAGGGAACACGGTTTCCCTTCCTCTGATTCCAGGTGTCCCAAGGCAGCCCCCCACCGTAGCGGGTCTCTGAGCGATGCAACAGCCTCCCTTGTGGATATTTGGAGGGACCCAAGCCCAGTTTTGCCCCTCCCCCCACATCAGGGCCACAGTCGTAGCCCACCCTCCTCCGGCCATCCCTGAGGGCTCCCAAGGGCCAGGATGCCCCTCGCCCAAGGCAGCTTCCCAGATCAGTCTCAGCTCATGCCCCCCATTGGCCCCTCCTTCAGCTGCTCCCCCCAGAGGGCAGCGCCCAGAAGGACCTCCAGCCAGAGGAAGGCAGGAGGTTAGTGGGCCGGAAGAGTAGGGGAGCATGGGCTCCCTTGTCTCTGAGATGCCCCCCTGCATTGTGTGGGGATGTCCTGGATGTCCTCAAGGGTCCCTTCTGACCCTGGGATTTGGCGGCTTGAGCAGCCTTGGCAGTGTTGGAGGCCCTGATTGCTTTCCTGAAGGGGACCCCCGGGGGGAGGGGGGATGCTGGGACATGGGATTCCAGGGGTGCCCCGAGTCCTCAGCCAGAAAAGAAGGGGAGCACCCACTTCCCTGAAAGGAGCCCGACAAACTCAAGAGGGGGGAGGGGTGTTCCAGGAAAGATGCAAAGCCTTGAGCTGAATCGCCAGGGTACTTTTGGATGGCCTCGGGCACCCCCACTTGAGGCCCTTCCTTCAGCAACGGGGGGGGGGGGGCAGGAGGGCCCTGGCACACCTCTGCTGTATCAAGGACTTGCCCATTGCCGGCATCCAGCCTGGCACGACCTCTGGGGAGTGGAGGCAGGGTCGGGGTGCGAATGCTGCCCAGGAGCTGGGAAGGGCGGCCAGGCGGAGCCTCTTCCAGGTTCCTGCCCAGACCTGCCTGCCACCTGCAGCCCCATCGGGGTGAGGAAGCAACAGGCTCCCGCTGGGCTGCTCCTCGGGCCTCTTCTCCTTCCCCAGAGGGATCCCCTGGGGCATCAGCCTCCCGTCTGCCAGCTCCAGCGTTTCCCAAAGTCTCCGGCCTAAAGCGCCCTCCTACTGAAAGGCAGGGGGAGGACGGCCTCTGCGATACGGGCTGTGGTTGTCAGGTACAGTGCCACTAGGTATGGAGGTTCAGTTTCTGGGGCAAGGAATGGTTCCCTTGGGGCTGCTTCAGAGGCTCTTCTTGGCCTGCAGGCTCCCTGCGCCGTTTTCCATCTGAGCCCCAAACGGGTTGGCTGTTCCGGCTGACAAAGGCATCCACAAGCAAGAGAGGAGGAGGAGGAGGAGGAGGAGGCTGTTCGCCAGGGCACTGTCTCTGCCACCTGGATGGCCTCCTTCAGGAAGAGGGAAGCCGCCTGCCCTGAAGTGGGGCCCAGGGGGGTCTGGCAGGCCCTGGAGGGGCCCTGGGGCAGAGCAGGGGGTCTGTGTGAAGGGCAAGGGGCGTGGGGGGGCGGCCTCCCAAGGCAGCTCAGGCGGGCAAGTGGAAGATGTCCTGGCAGAGGCACTGGCAGAGGCTGTAGAAGACGCAGAGCAGCAGGGTGGAGGGCACCAGGCTGACCAGGCCCAGGCCCAGGTGGGGGCGCTCCACCAGCAGCAGGTAGATGCCCAGCGGCAGGGAGCTGAAGTAGACCAGGCCCAGCAGGCCCAGCAGGCACCGGGGGACGGCGCGCTGGGTGCCGCAGGCGCGGCAGAGGGGCAGCGGGCCGTGGCAGGGCAAGGAGGCCAAGCTGGGTGGCCGGTAGAAGCGCATGACGTCCACCAGGTCCAGCGCCTCGGGGGCGGCCGCCTCCTCCGGCACCTCCAGCAGGGTGATGACCAGGCAGTCCGAGGAGCGGTGCTTGCCGTCCGCGAAGGGCTCCAGCACGCCGGGGCAGAGCAGCACCTCCGGGGACGGCGGGGGCTTGCAGAGCAGCGCCAAGACGCGCCCGTTGTCCGGCAGCCGCGTCACGTCCTCGCCCGGCACGGGCGTCTCCTGCCGGCAGAAGGGGCAGCAGAGGCGGCCGGGGGAGCCGCCCGCCTCCACCATCCGGCGCAGGCAGCGGGCGCACACCTGGTGGCGGCAGCCGAGCACCTTGGGCCGCCGGCCGCGCCCGTCAAAGCTCTCGCAGCAGATGCCGCACTCCGTCTCGGGGGCCGCCCGGCCGAGGGGCTGGTCCCGCTCCCGCTGGGCCCTCGGGAGGGCCATGGCGGCCCCGGAGGGAGGGAGGGGGGCGGGCGGCGCCTGCAGAGGACAGAAAAGGGGCGTCAGGGGCGCTGCGGAAACACCCGGCGGTTCTTGTTGCTCAGGAAACAGCCCGGCGACGGTGCGATGCCTCTACGGCGCCCGATCACGCCGGGCATCCTGCACGCTCCTCCCGCGCCCGCACAGCAACCGGTCCTTAGCGGTGCCCCAGTCCCGGACGCGGCGCCCCCACTGGCTGCTGCTTCCCCGGAGCAGGAAGCCTCAGGGCCCCCGGCCGGAGAGCCCCCTCCCTGAAGCTGGCCCGGGCACAGCCTGGCCCGCCCCGGAGCCCCACGTCCCCACGTCCCGCATTGCAGGAAAGGAGGGGCGCTCTGGTGCTCCGCGGGCAACCTGGGCATCCTCCCCGCTGCCTGCAGCAGCTCAGCCCCGCACCCTCTTCCTCGCCCAGGGAGACCCTTCCACACCCCGTGGCTTAGCCCTGAGGCACAACCCGCGGGCGGCGGGGGGAGCGAACGGACTGCTGAAACCCACGTGGGAGGAGCCTCGCCCTGAAAGACCGCAGAGCCCCCGCCTTCCCTTCCTCCCTCGGGCCGCAGGGACCCCCGGGGCTGGGTCTGCTCGCTGCCTGCTTACCTCGCCGCAGGCGCGAAGAGAACCGGCCGCCCGGCCGTCTCGCAGGGACTGCCGCAGCGCCAGCTGGGCGCTCCCGGGCCACGGGCATCCTCCTCCCCGTTGCCAGGGCGACGCAGGCCGAGCCGGGTGTGGGCGACGCTCGCTCGGGACCGAGCCCCCCTCCCCCCTGAGGCCGATCGGCTGCCCGACAACAGCCGCCGGTGCCCAGCGACCCCGGCCCGCTCCCTTCCTTGCTCCCGGAGGCGGGAAAGGGGGGAGGGGTTCAGGCACGGTGGGCAGGAGGGACCTCCGCCTGCTACGTGTGTTCTGTATTCTGTGCCCCCCCCCCCCCCAAGGGAGTGCAGCGGCTTCATTTGCGTGGAAATAAACGTGTGGGGCTCTAATGGACAAAATCCGTGTCACTCGCTTCAGACACTCGGCGAGAAGGATTGACAAGGCAGCTGCGTCACCAACGCTGCCTCCCCCCCTCCCCCCGCAGCCCCTTTTCTGCCGTTCATAGGGCAACATTTAGCCCCGACCCGCTTCTCCACCTGTTGCTGCCCTTCAACGGAAGACAGGATTTCAGAGCGGGGTCTTTGAAGCCCCCGGAATGAAGAAGCAGGCAGGAGACCCAGCGCCGACCCAGCGGCCAAAGAGGGAAGGAAGGTGGCACAAGAACCGCAGACCAACTCCTCAAGGCAGCTCTGGCACCCAGCAGAGCAGCCGCCTGGCAGGAATCCGGGCCTGGGGAGATGGAACAAGCCATGCTGACCCCCCCTCCCGTTTACAGCCAAGATCCGCTCTTCGCCCCTGGGCAGAGATGGGGGGGGCACTCCTGCCATCTGATGAGGGAGGGGCAGGTTTTGCAACCGGGCAGCTGGGCAGAGGCAGAATGTCCAGCTCCCCTCTTTCAAGACGGAAAGGAGGGGAGATCATTACCCTTGAGGGTTTGCGTAGCATGGACTGCATCCTACGGGGGAAGCTCAGAGGTGAAAAGGTCCAGCAGCTTCATGAGGATGGAGGTGTCCCAGCCGCTCCCCAGTCAGCTCATCCCAAAGGTGGAAAAGCCAAGGAAAGTGGGGCAGCCCCCCATTGGCATTCGGGAGGAGGCCCCGCCAGCCAGACCCCACTGGACGGCCAGAGCCTGCCTGGAGGGATCTCCCCCTCCCCTTGGATCCCAAAGTGGGATCAGGCGCCCACCAGGGAGGATTCTGGCCTTGAACGAGGGTTGGATGGTGGCTTAATTCACCCACTGACAGACATTTAGCCCTCTGCCAATACTTGAGGGGCTGCCCCAGAGACGACGGGGTGTGTATGTGTGTATGTCAAGCTATTCTCCAAGGCACCTTTGAAGGCCAGAGAAGGAAGAATGGATGGAAAGTGACCAAGGAGAGATGCAACCTAGACAAATAAGGAGGAACTTTCTGACAAGGAGAACCATCAACCCATGGAAGAGAAGTTGCCTTCGGAAGTTGTGGGAGCTTCATCGCTGGAGGCTTTCGAGAAGAGACTGGACAACCATCTCTGTCAGAAACGGTGTAGGGTCTCCTGTGTGGTCAGGAGGGGGGGTTGGACTGGATGACCTCCAAGGTCCCTTCCAACTGTTAATCTATGCTAAATAATTTTGGCAACCTGTGAACGTCCTGTCCTCCCTGGATAACCAAATGAAATTTCCACTGGCTTCAGGGCCTCCTCCACAGGCTTGAAAGAGGACATTGTGGGCCAGCAACTGAGCTCGATGGGCCACAGGTCCTCCCCCCCCCCAGGCCTTTGCAGTCAGATGCCGCTTGCATTTCAAAGCCCTTCGTGTCCTTCCAGACCCTCCGCCTGCATGGCCTCTGCCCGTCCTTTGGCAGCTGTGCTCAACTGGCGCTCGAAAGGCCGCTGGTGGGATGACCCCAACCGCTAGGGACCCACCAGGGTGGAGTGGTGTGGGGCTCAGGGCCGGGAATGCAGCCACACAGCCCACCCAAGGGGGACTCACCACACCCCCTGGCACTGAAGAGGGGAGTCTCTTGGAAGACCCCCGCCAGCTTCCGGGGAGGGGCTGCCTTCCACCCCGAGGCCTGAGCCCAAAGCCCCTCCAAGGTCCAACCAGGCCATCCTGCTGTGACCGGCCAACTCAGCCCAGAGGACCCTGCAAAATGCAGGAGGCTGGGGGGGGGGGGGGTCATCCTTGACTTATGACCGTTCATTTAGCGACTGTCCAAAGTGAACAGCAGCACTGGGGATAAAAAAGATATAAAATAGGGCAGGACTCACTTAGGAGCCGTCCTGCTTGGTCTCATTGTGGTCGTAACTCCAGGACCGCCTGTCTCTGCCTTGGGGGGTTCTGGGACCTCCCCTTGGATCCCGGGCGAGGGGGGCAGCCACGGGGAGTCCGTGGAGAGGCTATTCGCTCCCCCACCCAGGAAGACCTGACCTCCTGCTGCTCCCCCCTGGGCTCCCCCCGCACGGCACTGTGGCTGTGGTGGAGGCAGGAGGGGCCGTGGCTGCCAAGGAGGGAGCGCTGGGGGTTCTAGAAGGAAACGGGGGTGGGGGGGGGACACCTGCCATCCAAGCGGCACGTCAGGCCGGAAGGTGCCACGTCGTCAGGCGCCAACCGCTAAGGAAAGCCAGCAGCCCAGGGCAGGTGATAATGCTGGTTTTAATGTTCCTAAGAACTAGAAACAAAATCCAAAATAGACATTTTTCCTTTGCTCTTCCATCCATAAAAGTCATAAAATGGTTAGCATAGTTAAATTAAACCCTTTTAAAAAAAGAACAGAAACAAAATCCTCCCAGGAAGCCGGGAGCCTCAGGTGGAAACAAGACAACTACCAAAAGGGCCGCCCAGGCCTGCCGCTCGCGCACACGCAAGTCCTCGGCTCTGCGACGGACAGCAAAATGCGCCGGGGGGGCACAGGCCCCAGGGACCCTGGGGACGGGGGAGGACGGGGGGGGAGGCCACGAGGGCAGTCACCAGCACAGAGACACAGATTTACACGAGCGACGGTGCTCCGGCACCCCCACCCCCGCCTGCTCTCCCCCCTTCTGCTGTTGGGGGGGCTTCCCCAGGCTCTCCCGCCCCCCCCGGCCCGGCTGGGGAAGGCTCGGCCAGGCAGCAGGCGCCTCTCCGCTGGGCCCAGCCCAGGGCCACCTGCAGCTGCCCCAGGGGGACCACCGGCTCTGGGCCCCTCCCGGCCGGCCCCCCACTGCTCCCCTCCTCCGGCCGTCCCTCCCGGCCTCTCCGCTGGCCCCTCAGTTGGGGGTGGGCTCCCGGCTGGTGCTCTGCTCCCGGACGGGCTCCGGATCATTGTCCGGGGCGGGAGAGGCGGCCGGGGGGGCGGGCTGGGCGCGTCCTGAGTGCTTGTAGGCGCAGAGCAGCTCCTGCAGGCGCTCCTGTGTGGGCTCCCACTTGGAGAAGCCGGCGTTGTTCTGCAGGAAGAGCACCGTGGTGTTGTGCACCGCCTTGTAGTACATCTCCTCCCTGCAACGGCAGAAGGGTGGGGCTCAGAGGCCCCCAGCACCCAAGGCAGTGCTGGCTCTCCACGGGGCAGGCCGGGCTGAGTGGAGTGCCACCTGGATCCCGAAGGCCGCCCGGCCGGAGAGCGCTGGGCCAGAGGCCTGGGAGTGTCCGCTGGGCAGTCCACCCAAGGCAGGCAGGCCCAGCAAGGGGGGGGAGGGTTCCTGGGCGCCTCCCGCCTGGTTTCGTGCCACCGCCAGGGCAGCCTTCTTTGGGGGGCTGCCCAGGGACCCTTGAGACAGGCTACGGTTCCAGGGGGAAGTGTGGGGAGCGGGAGCAGGGGATGACCCTGCCTGGAGGCTCTCAGCAAGCCTGGGGGTGGTTCGGTGGAAAGGAGGCAGCTGCTCCCCAGAAGGGGCTGGGAGAGAATGGAGGAGGGGAGGGCAGCTGCTCTGGTGGAAACTGGGAGGCCCAGAAGCCGGCTGGGTGACTGTGGGCGGGTCCCTCTCCCAGCCCACCTGGCAGGGCTGTTGTGGGGGGGGGAGGGGGGGCGGGCAGCAGGGCTGGGGGTTTCCGCTGGGCTCCCTGCTTACTTCTTGCACAGGTGCTGGGAGCCGCTGCGGTACTCGTGGTCGAAGGCCGGCAGGACGAGCTGCTGCCGCTTGAAGGGACTCTGCTCCATGCGGGTCAGGGCCGTTGGGGGGGGGTCCCGCCACTCCGGGATGAAGACGATGAAGGACAAGGGCTCGCCGGAGGCCTCCAACAGTTTCTGGGGCAGAGGGGGAGGCAGCAAGGCTCAGCCCCTCCCCCGCCCCCCGGCCTGCCCCCCCGCCCCCCACAGGCCTTACCTCGAAGTGGGTCACCATGGCGTCCATCAGCTCCTCGCAGAAGGGAGGGTTGGCCTGGAAGGAGCCGCTGATGGGGAAGAAGTCCAGGCAAGGCCTGCGGGGGAGGCAGAGGCGGCGGTAGCCCAGGCCGGCTGGGACCCTCCCCGGCCCAGCCCAGAAACGACGCCCAGCAGGCCCTGCCCCGCCCACCCTCCCTCCCTGCCTGGCCTGGCGCTCACCCTCTGGAGCCGAAGTAGCCGTCGGTGTCCGGGAAGGCTGAGCAGTATTGCTTGAAGTAGCAGTTCAAGGGGGAGGCGAAGCACTCGAAGCTCACCCCAAAGAGCTTGTGGAGGCCTTCGAAGACGTGCACCGGGAGCGCCCCCTGCAGGCCGGTGCCCTCGTAGAGCCCGAGGCCGAACATCATCTGAGGAGGAGACGGACAGGAGCCCTCTGGGAAGCCGGGCAGGGCCAGGCCGGCTCTCTTGGGCCCTCCCCCGCCCAAGCCCCACCGGGCCGTACCTGGTACCTGCGCAGAAGGCACCAAACCCTCGGCAGGAAGTGCTCAAAGGCGGAGTCGTCGATGCAGCTGTAGCGGTAGAGCAGCCACTGCAAGGGGGGAGAGGGGGCTCCGTGAGGCAGCCGAAGGGGAGGGGCCTCCCTCCCGCCCCCAAGCCCCCCCACCCCCGAAAGCGGCGCACCAGCTTGCTGAAGTAGCTGCGGCTGACTTTCAGCACCTCGCCCTTGTAGCGCACGCAGACCAGGCTGCTCTCCACGTGCATCTCCGCGCTGGGCAACGGCGGCGACGGGACGGCCAGCCGCACCGGGTAGCAGTACACCAGCCGGTCCTGAACGTCGTGAGGCTCCACCTCGGCTGGGGATGATGGGAGGTTAGCCCTGATCGCCTGGGCCTCCTTCCCCCCAGGGACCCCGGCCTCCTCCCTGGCAGCTACCGGAGAGGCTGTGTTCCTTGAGCAGGGCCAGGTGCTTCTCGCGGATGCGCTTGACGTACTCCAGGGAGATGTGGTAGATCTTGCTGCAGATGCCCTCCACCGAGTCCTTGGCGGCGGCCGCGACGTGGGGGCCGCACTGCTTGCGCAGGTGCTCCAGGCGGTCCTGCGCAGGGGAGGAAGGAGCGGAGGCCCTGAGCAACTCCTGCTGTGGGGCTGCTCCCCCAACCAGGCTCGACCGCTGAGGAGGATGCCAGCCTCTCACCCAGGGGAGCCCAGACCCGATGGGACTCAGGCAAAACCTTAACCAGAAGCCCAGGAGGGAAACGCTGCGGAAGGGATGCTTGCCAACAGCAGCTCCCCAGATATCCGACAGGAGTCTAACTGCTACTCTTGCTGGCCCAGAAGGGGCAGCAGGGAAAGAAGGCCAGGCCTCTCCTACGGCCTTTGCCCAAGGCCTACATTCTCTTGGCAGGGAGGGAGTCACAGCTTGACAATGAATCCGCACTTCTTGTTAAAGTCTGTACTGAAGATATTCTGGCACATTTTATCTTGCTAGTCACGGCCGACTTCAGGAGCCGGTGCCACCTCTGTTTGCTAAGCCCAAGAGCCGCTGCTGTCTAGAAATGGTTCCCTGGCCAGAATGACAGCATGCTGCAGCAGCAGCAGGCGCTGTGTGGCGAAACGTGGGACGCCGTTACTTCCCCCGACGCTTTTATGCTCTACCTCCTCGTCTACTCGCATTTGAACTGCTAGGTGGGCAGGAGCTGCAGCAAGTGACGGGCACTCACTCCGCCTGGAGGCACTCGGGTCTCCAACGGCTGAGCTGGAGACCTTTCACGGCCTCAGCGTCACCACCTCATCTGCCTAGCTCCACATACTCAGAGGACCTACGTCAAATACAGCCCGGGACCATCTGCCCCTAAAGGCGGGGCTCCAAAGCAGCCCAGCCCCCGCCTCAACCTCTCCGCCTGCCTGCCTGGAGAAAGAGGCCAACCCACCATGTAGTCCTCCTTGGAGGCCGAGCGATCCCGCCGCAGCCAGCTGAAGGTGTCTTCTACGTTCCACTTCACCACCTTCCGGCTGTCTGGAGAGGCGCTCCTGCACACCGAGAGAAAGACCTGCGGTCAGGCTCCCCAACCCAAGGACAGGTGGCGATTCTCCCCAGCAGATTCCTTTGTTGCTCCGTCCCTACAGACTGGAGCAGACGACTACCCAAGGGAACTGACAGGGAGGAGCCGTCTTCACCCTCCTTCTCCCACACAGACTATCTGGGCTGAGATGTCTCTTGCTTCTTTGGAAAGCAGCCGCCGTCCCTCTCCTGGGACTCCAGACCACACTCCAACACGCCTGCTGACGCTGGGCCCACACTCTGAAGGTCAAGCAGCCGATTTGAGCGGCGTCTGGAGAAGCTGGCCATCTTTTCCCTGTGCCCACTTCCCTCCCCTCTTGGACTGCCTTCTGGGAAGAGCAGGGTCCAGTCTCCTAAAACAGCTAGATTTGCTCCTACCTGGATTCAATGAGCCGCTTTGCAGCTTCCGCATATTTAAAAAGCAGCCGCTTGGCTTCTTCTCGGAACTTGATTCGGGACAATCTGTGGGAGAGGCAGAAGAAGAAGGGGAGGGCTGAAGGCTGGGCTCTGGGGCAGCCCCTCCCACCAGTCGCCTCTTTCTCGCCATACCTGATGGGAATGTCATTCATGATTTCTCGGAACATGGAGGGAGACACGACGGGCTCGCAGTTGCTGGGCAGCAGAGGGTCTGAGCCCTTGTCCACCACCTTCCGCTCCAGCATCCAGCGGTTGAAGGACTCTCGGGGGGGGTCGATTCCTGAGGGAAGTGCCAGAGAGGGGCAGCCGGGCTCAGCCCCCAGGGACCCCTCCCAAGGCCCACCAGGCGGTTCAGGGGAGGGGGAGCCGTTACCCTCCCGCTGCTGGCAGAGCTCCCGGTAATGCTGCCGCAGCTTCAGCATCAGCTGGGACCGGAGCAGCTCCACCTCCGGGTGAGGGCTCAGCACTTCCGACGGGGCCCGCTGCTTAATTACGGCATTGGTCTGAATGTCCAGGTCCCAGTAGACTCTGCCGGAGGAGAGAAGCCCGGTGAGGCAGCCGGGCCTTCAAGCGGCTTGCTCCATCTGCCAGGACTTTGCAAGCGCAGGGGAAACAAGCCGTGTTCTACGAAGCGCCCCATGCCAATTCTGAAGTTCCCGGGCTGTGGGAGTTTACAGGAAGGGTGCCCACCACCCCGGGCTGGGCAGGGAGGCCCCCTGGAACGCTGCCTGTTCCTTCATGGTGAATGGATCCTTATTAAACTCCAGGCTTTCCTTTGTGCTCTGGAGTCCTCCCTACTTCCTGATGACTGCACAGTCCCTGCCGTTTTGTTGGCAACGTTCTCCAGAAGGGGCTGCCCTTGGCCGCTGCTTCCTCAGGCTGCGAGAGAGGCCCAAGTCACCCCACTGGCACCTGGTCTACGGCGGGACCAGAGCTTAGAGGCACCCGGTTTCTAGCCAGGTGCCTTCACCGCTATCCCAGCTGGCTGCTAGCAAAAGCATTTCTCCCAAGGCCCATCTATTGCGGCAGAAATGCCGCCCATCAGAGGCCGGGATGCCTAGCTGAGCTCAAGCATTAAACCAGACTCCAGGTTTGCAATTGACAGCTGGAAAAACAGGGGAACTTTTGAACTGAAGAGAAGGCAAAACACGATTGTTTCTGCAGAAAGGAACACAGGGCTCGAAAGAAGAAGAAGAAGAAGGTTTTTGTGGCTGCCAGGGACGGCCCTTCGGAAGGCTCCTCACAGGCATTTGGCCCAAACGGTTCGGTCAGACCCCCCCCCCACTGGTTGATCTGTTTAGGGGGTGTTTAATTGTAATTTTATTTGGAAAGTGACAACTACAACAATAAATAAACTAACATAAACCCAAAAAAGAAGAAGGAAGAAAGACTAATATAGATTGTAAGAAAAAACAGACTGTGTAGAAAAGTAAAACAGAAAATAGACAAAGGTAGGAAAAAAGAATATAATAAAGAAAAAATATACAAAAAGAAAAAATAGAAAAAAGAATAAAAAGATAAATGACCCTTCATCACGAGAAACGCAAATATTTTAGTATTTTAGTAACGTCTCTTAAAATACAATAATCCTTTTGTTCATTAATTTAGTTGCTGCTTTTAATGACTAGAATGATTTTTAAATCTCAAGCATATATTGTTCTGTAAATTGGGGCGTCCAATCTTGGCAACTTTGAGGCCCGTGGACTTCAGCTCCCAGAATCCCCCAGCCAGCATAGCCGGGTCTTAAAGTTGCCATGGCTGGGCAGCCCTGGGGTGCATTTTGGTTTTAATCCTCCGCTCACTGCCTAGAAACCCCGCTGAGCACCCTGCCAATGGCTTAAGTGGAAAGTAAATTTCAGGTGCAAAAGATTGCACGCGAGGAAGACTTCTGTCCTCTGAGTATCAACCATCCTCTCTGCCATGCAAATTTTCAGTCAAACTTACGCCAGAAAATAGCTAGAAAGAAAAGGCCGCACAGCGAGCAGGACAGGATGAGCGAGGGGGAAAAGCGGCCAATTTCCTAAGGGCCAAGCGAAGGCTCGTTTGATGCTGATGACCACCTTCGTCTCCTCCTGCCCAGAAGCTGGCCGAGATACACATCCCGACGCCTGACTCACTCGGTCGGTCGCAAGAGAGCCGCCTGCCTCTCTTCGGGAGAGACGCCCCACGCCTTCAACAGCGGCGTCCCGGGAGTGCTGGAAATGTTCGGGGCTGGCTGAGCTGCGGGGTTTCCCGGCACCTCCACCTGGAAGGGAGCGAGGCCACGTTAGCCTGGGGGAGGAACTGCAGCGCGCTGGGGACAGGCTCCTCCTCGCACTCCCTCCCTCCCTCGCCACACCCGCCAACTGCGGAGGCCGAGAGACGCTCGCCCACTCCTGGGAACACCTGAACCTTTCAGGTAGGGAGAAGCCACGGAGCCAGGCGACGGAGGCTCCCAGGAGGGCTAGGCCAGGGAGGTCACGGGCAGGCGCCAGCCTAGGGCCCCATCCGCTCCCCTCTCCCACCAGGCAACGCCAGCCCTCTGAGGCAGGCCACCAAGAAGGCTGACTTTTACCGGGAAGGTTGGAGGAGCAGAACCAGGGGAGGAAAAGCAGAAAGCAGGGAAACCTCTGGACAGGCTGCGCTTGGGGACAAGATCACCCAGAGACACTCTGAAGGACAAGCGAGGCTCTGCGGTGGCTTCGGTCCTTTTGGGACTGTGGCATCACATGGGTGTGTCTCCCTGCCCTTTGGTGTCCTGATCCGCAGGGCCTCATGGCAGCTGACAGGACGCAATTAAAGTGCCTGGTTTCTGGGCAGGTGTTTCACCTGTATGCATTTTAATCGTGCATTTTATACTTCAAACTTTATGTCGTATAGTAGGCCTTATTTTAATTGTGACACTTCCAACATAAACCCAACTAGCAGGATCTAGCAGCTGGGAACTGCTTTGGATTCAGGCTTCTCTGACCTGGCGGGTTTCCCTGCTCTTCTTCTTCTTCAGGTCATTTTCGCAGCCGGATCTTCTCCCCCAGCCTCCCCTGCTTCCCCCAGCCTTCAACTCCTCCTGGCTCTGCCCTCCTGAGCCCCTGTCCCGGGCCAGAGGAGGGGGCTCCCTACCTTGGGCTTTTTCGCAAGGTTGCCACTGGCCTGGCCCTCCTCAGACAGCTTCCGTTTCCACAACCTGCTTTCCGCAGCAGCCGCTTCGCCGGCTGCCCCATCGGCAGGCACAGGGGCGGCATTCAGACCCAGAGGGTCCGACTAGGAAGCCCAAAGAAAGAACCGTTAGCAGCGCTTTGGGGCTCCCCATCCCGCCCCAAGGAGCTGGCCCGGCAGCCAAGGGATGCTCCGGGAGGCCAGCCGCACTCACAATGACGTCATGCTGCCCCAGCAGTGGCATCTCCCAGAGGGACTGGTTGGTGAAGCGGTTGAAGTAGTACGGCCGGTTCTCACGCTTGCTCCAGCACTTCTCCCAGCCTGCCTGCACCAGCTCATCTGTGGGGGAGGCCAGAGCACCCAGAGTCACCGAGGGCGGGGGGGAGGGGTATGGGGGGGTGTAGGCGGGCATTGGGGCCACCCGTGTCAGCAGTTCCCCACAGCCGCCTCCGCGCAGTACCTGGCAAATCCTGCACCAGACGGGCGGGTTTGGGGGAGCTCGGCTGGTTCTGGTGGGAGGTGCCAGGAGAGTGGCTCATGAGGGCAGCCTCCTCCCTGGAGCTGCCGTGGTTTTCATTGGCCATGTTGCAGCAGCATCAGCACTGGAGAAAGACACGGAAACGGCATCAACTACGCCTCCTGCCCACAGCCAAACCCGGCGCGAGGCGAGCAACGCTGGCAGGGCCCCGCTTGGCACCGTTGGGCGACCTGCTCAAACCTGCCAGCCGCAGGAGCCTCCGGGGAATGCTAGCCGCCCTTGTCCAATCAAGAGAATCCTGGCACGGAGGGCCGATCCCCAACACAGACCCAGCCTTCCCCAGAAGCCCCCCGGCAGCTTCAGGGGCTCTGAACCAACCCAGCGCTCGCTCGGGGCCCTGCGTAGGATGCGATTATTGTCGGATTCCATTAGCGCCAGGAAAGCCTGCCAAGCCCTGGTTGGTCTATCTCCCCGCTTAAGCCTGGCTCCCTGCCCTTCTCCGTTCTGGCGGCTAAGCCCTGCTCAGCTCTGGTCCTCTCTGGAGGCAGCTATGGAGGGTAGGACCCACAGACCTTGAGGGGGGGCGTTCGAAGCCGCTGCCCTCCTGGGGGAGCAGAAGGGGAGCAGGGGAGAGCCGCAGAGTGGCAGCTGACCAAATAGAGCAGTGACAGGGAACTTGGTGCTTGGCCCGAAGGGCTCAGGGGAGACCCCAGGGCAGCTCCTCAACATGCGAAAGGGCGTCATGGGGGGATTTATTTAAGAGCCCTGCGGGGGGACACAGTGGTCCAAATGCTGAAGGTTTGACTGGCCTTGGTGGGGACGGACACACACACGTGTTGACATTTGTACACTGCTGAGAGCAACGGGAGCTGCAGGTCCGTCTAAGCGCCTTTTGCGGTCCTGCAGCTGCAGCTGGGGCAGCCGAGGGCCAACCGGCTGCCAGGGCTGGGCATTCAAGAGCCGGGGCTGAAAGGCCAGGCAGGGCAGGCCGAGACTCTGGCCACCGCCAGCAGTTCGAGCCCCACCGGCTCCAGGCCGACTCAGCCTCCCGTCCCCCTGGCCCAGAGGGCCATTGCTGTTGACGCCCCGGGCAGGGGGTGGGCTAGATGACCTCCGAGGCGCCTTCCAGCCTCATGGGGGGGGGGGGGGGGAAGAGGCGAAACGCCGATGCTCCTTTTGGGGCCGGAGCCCCTCGCGCCGCCGCTCGCCTCTTCCGCCCGCAGGGATCCCCTACTCGGCGGCGGCGGAGGAAACGGCGCCGCTCCCGCCCGGCACACGTGGCCGCCTCGCCCTGCGCGCCCGTCCCGCCGCTCAGGAGGCTCCGGCGGGGCTGAGCCAAGCGGAGGCGCCTTCCTGCCTCCCTTCCGGGGCGGCCGCTCGGCTCTGCGCAGAAGCGCCCACAGCAGCAGGAGCGGCTGGCCGGCCGGGAGGCTTCCAAGGGCCGCCCTGCCCGGCCGACCAGGACCAGGACCAGGACCAGGAGGGCGGCTGCCAAGGGCTCCGGGGAGGCCAGCTGGGCGGGCGAGGCGGCGACGGGCCGAGGGGGGGGGGGGGCGGCGGGGACGCGCGCGGCGGCGGCTGGCGAGGCGGGGGCGCGCCCAAGATGGCGGCGGGGGAGGCGGCGCCTCCTCATCCTCTCGCCCGCGGTTCGTCAGCTCGGAGCTTTCTGAGCCCCGTCGCCGCGCCTTTTGCTCGCCAGGGAAGGCCTCCGGGCTCGGCGTGCCGCCCCTCACCTGCGGCCGGGGCCTGGGGTCGCTGGGGGTCGCTCAGCTTCCCACCGCCATCGCACCGCTGCCTCACCCTGGCAGCCGCCGCCGCCATCTTGTATTCGGGACCCGCGGCGACCCGCGCGCAGGCGCCGGACACGCCCTGCGGAACGCTCTGCGCACGCGTCGCCCCGCCGAGCGCCTCCGGCCGCGCAGGCGCAGTTTGCCTCTGGCCGATTGGCCCGCTTGTTAGCATAGCGGGGGTGGGGAGGCCGGAGAAGCTCGCGCGGGCCCGATCGGGCGCTGCCATCTTGGTGAGGCCTCCTGGTGTTGGATCCGCCAACGGCTCGCGCTCTCCGGGTCTTCTCGTCGGGACGGAGCGCTTTCCGCGGCCACCTGGATTGGGGGAGAAGCGGAGTGGGGGCGCCGGGGGTCCTCCTATTCGGGAGTGATAGGGATCCATGGGGTCTCGCTTTTTTCATTTGAAATCGAGGAACTCCAGGACGGGTCTCCAACCTTGGCCGCTTTAAGACTGGGGGACTTTAACTCCCAGAATTCCACAGCCAGCTTTGCTGGATGAGGAATTCTGGGAGTTGAAGTCCACCAGTTTTAAAGGGGCCAAGGTTCGAGAACCCTGCTCCAGGAGGTCTGGGGTCCTGCTTACATAAATAAAAGTAATATAAATAAAAGATAAAAGTTCACGGAATCCTTTATGGTTTATTCTATAAAGTATTCTATTTATCTCCCCGGTCGTAGGAAAGAGAACATTGAGTAGCACTGGATGTCCTTGCTATGAGAGACAGTGGCTAGAATTAGTTGGATTAGCATGCAATTTTGGGCCTCATAGGGCAGAGGAGGTTTGGGTTGTAGACTAAAAAGCACCGTCTTCTGTACAAGACACAGAGTACTATGTCCACTACTTCATATATTGTTCTAATCCATAAGATTTAATTCATCACCGGAAGCTTTCAAGAAGAGCCATCTGTCAGAAATGGTATAAGGGTTGAACGGGGTTGGACTAGATGACCCACAAGGTCCCTTTGTTAGAAATAAGAAAATTCAAAAATAAAATGTAGATGAAGAGAATAGTATA
This sequence comes from Bungarus multicinctus, assembly GCA_023653725.1. Lineage (NCBI taxonomy): Eukaryota > Metazoa > Chordata > Lepidosauria > Squamata > Elapidae > Bungarus > Bungarus multicinctus. The sequence goes on along the minus strand of CM042842.1, from coordinate 134,849,240 downwards.
TTATAGCATTAAGACAGTTCTCTACAGACATTCTCCTGTATCAAGTAATGCCACCCCTATTTCCTCCAGGATTAGGAAGACAATAGGAGAAGAGATAAACCATTGCCCTAATCTTTAATCAACTGAAGTTTGATTTTGTTTTTCAAAGCATCTGCTTAAGTTTACCAGACTTTTACTTTGCATAGGTGAATATGTTAGAGGTGCATGTTGTTCTAAGATGTGCTGAATGTAACATTAATATGTAACAAGTGTAGTGTTAGGAATAGATATTTCTTTGTTCTCAGACCGCTCGAAAGAGGCCATGCTGAAGGGAAATTCTTTAATGCCAAGTAAGATAAGAAAAAGCCATGTTGGCAAAATATGTGATGGGAGGTCATTGGGAGGCGTTGAAGGAGATGATGTGGTCTCCATAAGGCGTCTCTGATTAGCTGTGCTCGGTCACTGGGTTGAAGTAGGAGGGGTGTGGGGGGGGGCGTCAGGATGGAAGAACTATAAAATATAATGTATTGAAATCTTTAGGTGCGGGTCTTGGCTCAAACTTCATGTTGAAGTCAGCTGAGATCCCCTGCTCTTTGCAAACAGCTTAACAAAATAAAATCTCTGTGTTTTCACCGATCCAAGTTTTTGTCATTTGGATTCATTTCCAACAATTGGTGGAGAATGCGGGCAACTGCTCTCTTCTGATGCCCTGGACGGTACAGTTGGTGTAGAAGGCATGCCTCATTGATTTCAATGGTCCACAGTCAGCTTTGCTGTTCAGAACCATGGAATGAGACACAGATCCGTGTTTAAAATAGAGGTCGAAAATGGAAAGAGAAGGAAGGGGACCAGGTTTATGGGATTGCTGGAAACAACTGGGCAACTCTGTGCACAGACCAAGATAAGAAAAGTGAACTTAAGTATTGCCTTGGCAGTTAAGAGGGTTGGGTAGGACTGTGAGAATCTGAGACTTGTGTGAGAGGTGTATGGATGAGACGACCTTAGCAGTCCTTGGGCTGTGGTAAAGGTCGAACCAATAGAGGAGTGGTTATCCGCGTTTCCATACCCTTGCGAAAGGATTGGCCGGAGACCTACGTCCGAAAGGTGTTATAATAAAAGTTTCTGTAGATCTTGATCTTTAAAAAGCTAGCGTGTGCTGGGAGATCCAGGCTCTCCAGGGCAGAGACAGACCTTTAGTGGGTCTAGGGGGTGTCTTTGCTCTGGCCAGGTGCCAACTATGTGTGTATGAAGATCTCTGGAATAAGTTGGTAAGGATTGCTCCAGTCTGGTAACTAACCATGGCAATTCCAGTGGGTCCCAAGATAAATGTGTGAAAGAGAAGTGTAGTTCAAACTTGCTCTTGAGAGCCCTGGCAAACAGTGTGTGAAAAAGCCAGCTTCTGCTGGGAGATTCAAGCTAGAAAGGGAACATGCCCAGGGCAGGGGCACATAATAAAAATTTATGTTTTTAATTATTTAATTTTTTATATTTTTAATCCCTTCTAAGTATTTAATGCTTAAGGAGATAGAACAATGAGTGTAACTGCGAGTAAAAGTAAGTAGTTTAAAACAATTAGGAAGAATCCCAAATTGTAAATAGACCTGAGTAGTCCTGTAGGGAAAAATACTTAGAGGTTGGGAAAAACAAAACATAATTATGACATGCTTGGCCAGCCAGAGAATTAAGTTGGCTTTCTGGACTGGACTTAGAGCTGTGGGAAGCAGGTAGGTAGCGGTTAGGGCCCACAATCAGATTTGTGATTGGACCCACTCCTTGAATTGTCCACTGCTCTGAGGACAAACTACAGGTTGCCCAAAGGAAAAAAAAAAGTAGAGATTTGAAGGGACAAAACTTCCCCAGGTCTGGAAATGTGTGTGAGAATTTGTCTGTATGTAATCATTTCCAAACCTGAAAGATGAGACCCTCTAATAACAGTACACAAAATTATTTAGACAATGGAGCTCATTGGCTCCTAGAAAAGAATTGTAAGTAATGCTTGGTTTTTTTGGAGAAAGAATGAAATGAAATTTTTGTGTGAGAAATTGTTTATGCAAGCAGTCTGATTACAGTACAAGTGTGCCGGTATGTTGATGGTAAAAAGTTGGTGTAAATGTCTGTGTGTTGATCCCCATCTCAGATTAAAAGGAGAGTAAGAAATAGTGTGTACAAGGAAATGAGAAAGATTTACTGAAGAGAGAGAATTACTTTGATTGAAAGAGCAGGAGAAGCAGGAGAAAGCGGGGGGCGGGTGAGACTTTTTGCTCACGTTAGCCATTTTTTTCATGCTGTGAGGTTTTGCCTAAGAAAGGCGGGGCTGGAAAATAGCTTTTTATAGGTTACACAGCTTTTCATATTTCATATCACGATTTTTCTCAGCGCTTCTGCAAGCAGGAGAACCTTGGATGGCTGGGCTGAGGTTGGCGGTTTGCCTAGAACGTTATCTTACTGGCTTAGCTTCCAGTTTAGCACAAGTTAGCTCAGCTAAGAAAATCAGTTCAAGCCAGGCGCACTCTGTATATGCTCTTAATCCATATTTTGCTCAAAGCAGAAAATTGACACTGAAGTTTGACACAAATATATTTTAGAGCATTGACTCAAAATACCTCATTTAGATGGTTTTATCTAAGTTGTTCTTCTTACAGCCCTCTTTTATGTCTTTATATCTGTGTGCCTTATGGATGCTTAAAAGTCAAGATGCTTCATCCTATGGCATTCATTGTGTGTTAACTTGTTAGCAACACAAGTTGTTGCTCTTTTAGGAATTGTTATAGAGATGAGTTAGGAATTACAATAGGTAGAAAGAGAGTGTCATCACTTAAGACTTTCAAGAAGAGATTGGACTGCCATTTGTCAGAAATGTTATAGGGTCTCCCATTTGGGAGGAGTGGTTGGACTAGATGACCTACAAGATCCTTCCAACTCTGATTATCAGTTATCTACTTAAGTTGTTGTTAAATGAGCTAGCTGTCAAGGATAAAAGAACATTATTGTGTTGGGGTAGTTGTGTGAAAGTAATAGAAGGAAATTTACACATATTTGTGCTGACTTGGAAGCCATGATGGCAATGGTAGGAGAAGGAGTTAGAGAAAGTGGGGGCAATAGAAATAAGGGAATGAGAGGGTGGAACCAAGTGATAAGGGGAAGAGGACATGTTGATATGGACAGGGAGGACAGAGTGAGGAGATGTTTTGGGTGTGGCCAACCTGGACATTTCAAGAAAGACTGCCCGATCCTAAGAAGGGAAACTCAAGTGTATACTATGATGGCATAAGATAAAAGTCAATACTAGGGGTATAAGGGGCGATGTAAGAAAGAGGAAGTTGTGTTTTTAATTGACACTGGGGCAACGAGAACTTTAATATCAGAGATAACTTTAACTGCAGAGATGAAATTAAGTAGACAAAGTATTAGAATATCTAGAGTAAGATTTGAAATACCCAATTAATCCCTCTCTAACTGGGAATAAATTACTGGGAAGAGATTCCCTAGCAGATCTTCAGCTGAAATTTGAATTTGAGCCAGTAGAGATGATTCCTATGAGGGTTTTGAACCCCACTTAAAATAACACTCAAAGATCCCAATGAAGTGGTTAGACAAAAGCAGTACTCAATTTCTATGAAAGGGAAGAAGGGGTTGCAACCAGTAATTGATGGTTTGCTAAAAGATGGCTTAATGGAACCTTCAATGTCCCCTTATAATACTCCTATTTTAACAGTAAAGAAACCTGATGGTTCCTTTAGGATGGTTCACGATTTGAGACTTCTGAACAGGATTGTAAAAACTAGGCATCCTGTGGTCCCTAATGTCTATACATTAATGGGGCGAATACCAATAAAGCACAAATGGTTTAGTGTTGTAGATTTGAAGGATGCATTTTGGGCCTGTCCCTTAGATGTAGAATCAAGGCCCATGTTTGCATTTGAGTGGGAGAACCCATATACTGGAAGGAAGCAACAATATCAGTGGATAGTATTACCTCAAGGATTAACAGAATCTCCAAATTTATTTGGACAGGTATTAGAACAAGTCCTGGAAGAACTAGATCTACCCAGGGGAACACATTTAATACAATATGTGGATGACTTACTAGTTTCAGGGAAAAAGAAATCTGAAACTACAAATGCCACTAATGTATTATTAAATTTCTTGCCCCAAAAAGGCCTATGAGTATCCAAAACCAAATTACAATATGTTGAAAGAGAGATAAAATACCTAGGACACTTAATCAGTGAAGGGAGTAGGAAGATTATTCCAGATAGAATATAAGGGGTGGCATCCCAACCCTTCCCTAAAAACAAGCAGGAACTGAGAAAATTCTTGGGTTTGGTTGGATACTGCAGACTGTGGATTAATGAATATGCGTGTTATAAGCATATTAAAATGAAACAACAGACTTTTGATAATCTGATTTATAGGATGCTTTATTTGGGAAAATACTGCAGTGTGGACTCCTCCCCAGGAAAAAAAAACATTTTCTAAGAGGAAGGAGACACCTTCCATTTAGTGAATACAGCTTATATAGGTTTATCAAATCACATGGTTACATAACACTTCCTTTTTCCATATATGGATGTTATACAACCTTCCATGGAAAACTTCCAACATATTCATATTTCCTGTTTATCAAATTCCAGAAAATTATAAGAAAACATTAATATTCCTTAATGTGACATTTATAATGTCAGAACGCCCTAGCACAAATGTCCTCTAACCTATGCCAAATAAATTGTCTCACAAAAACACATTTCACAACTGTTCTGAGCTTTTAAAAGTTCAAACTGCGAACACAAAATGGCTTCAGTTTGGTTCTTTATATTCTCAAGTATAATAACCAAATTTCACTTATAACAATCCTCCCTTTATTTTTTTTACCTATTTATACTTGAGAATGATCATCAAGATCCCTTAACAGAAGCCTAACTTCCTGCTGACTAAATGTTTTACATTTTGTTTCAGGTTTCTTAGCCTTACAACAGCAGAAACACAACTTACCTATCATTACAGTCTGTAAAAGAAGCATCACTAAACACTAATGTTGTCCTGTATATTTCTTCACATGTTCATCTTTAGTATGGGCAGTTGCCATAACAGTCATTAAACGACCAATCGCACACCCATTATATTAATTGGTATCAATGCTCCACAAAATATTAACCAACCTCTAGGTAAATACAACACATGTGTCATTCCACCTACGTCTTCAACCGCCATTCAATAAAAAACTTATTTAGTAGGTAAATAAGTATAAATTGTTTTGTCATCTGGATGTTTATACTTAATACAATCATAAGCTGAAAAATTGTCAGCTTTCCCGATAAGTCCATTTGTTGGCCTCACAGGAAATCCAAACAAAGTATCATCTTTACAAATTATACAAAATATATCATCAGGGTAAACTCTGCCATCAAAAAATCCTTCTGACCCTGGAACCTCTATAAAACAAGTAGACATGATGTCTGTAACTGTAGTCTCTCCTTTCACACAAAAAGAACTATTCAAAACTACTCATTAATTCCAGAACAACATTTTCATTTCTCGCATTAGGCTCTGTTCTTTCAGTATCTTACACTTCTATGTAAAATTCTTGGTACCTCAAAACATCTAATTGTACATTTACTTTTCCAGTTAAATGGAAGTTGTGCAATAGCTAAACTGTTATACAAAAACATCAACATCATTAGAGTACTTCTTAATTCAATAAATGGCATAAATAACATATCTTCCAGAGCTCTAAGTCTCATATAGGAAGGAGAATAATTGCCATACAGATCAAAACAATGATCATATAGTTGTTCCATCCTCTTAGACAAGTCCTCATGTCATATGTGCGGTTACATGCTAGATATTTCCTCAAATATAAACCATCGTCTAAGGCAGATCTTATACAGATTCCAACCTCAGCCAGAGGTTTCATCAACGTCAGTGATATCTGCCCTTCATATTCAGTACTGTCGGGTTCAGTTTGGAAACATAACCGTTGCCACGTTAATTAATAACCAGGCAATACCTCAGAAGCCTCCATAGCTACCCCACATAAGGCAATAATCACTATCCACATCATATTCACAAGTGGACTAGGCCTCCACCCACCTTAACGTACGTAGTTTTACACTTCGAAACTTACAACCGGTTGTTAGGGTCTTACATCCACTTCTTTATCTTCTTCCGCACTCAGAGGATACAATACCTGTGTACAACAGTCTATTATTTCATGTCTTAAAATAATCAACAATACAAAGGAAAAATGTATTACATTCAACCAAATAATCAATTCTTCCACCCAAAGTTCCACAAACCTAAGCTAGACTAGACATGTAATTATCTATCCCCACTATCTAAAAGAAATAGAAAATAAAACGTCCAGTCTTTCCGAAGCTTGCTTCCACTGGAAACAGGAACCGGATCCACAAATCCCTGTAGACTACAAATGATGTGTCCAGACTCACTCACATGTCCGTACAGCAGACTCAGTAGTCAACAGTACTTGTAATGGTCCTTCCCAGATAGGCCTCAGCTTCCCAAAAGCTCTCCACTGCTTTATCAAGACCCAGTCTCCACTCTTAAAATCATGCACTCGGAAATCAAATGGTGGTGTTTGCGCCAAAAGTCCTCTAGACCTTAAAAGAGAAAAACACTGGGACAGTCCCTGTATATATTTTCTAAACAAAATAAAATACCTTCAAGTACAATTCTAGACATACCCACACTTCCAGTATAAGGTATTCCAAACATCATTTCATACAGTGAAATTTCAACATCTTTTCTCAAACAAATACACACTCACAATAGAGCTAGAGGTAAACATTTCATCCAGGGTAATTAAACTGCTAGCGTGAATTTCTTCAATGTATTGTTTTATAGTTCCCTTCTTCACCCCACCTCAGGAAAAAACCCTATTGCCAATCCATTTCCAATTCTTTCCTATACCCCTTTTACCACATGAAAAGTAAAATGTGTACCTCTATCATTATAAATGCACTATCAATGCATATCTATATATATATATCTGTTCCAATATTAACTTCACAGTCATTTGTGCATTCGCTCTCGCACACAGAACAGCTTCCAGCCATTCAGTCAAATGATCAACAATCACCAACAGATATATCAAAGTACCCACTGCTGACATTACAGTACAAGCAACTCACATTCTTTAAAATGGCTAAATAGCCAAATTTCTTCCTCCCATCAGGATTATATGCATTCACACAATATATATATATATGTTCTACTCACTTGCATAACTATTGTTTACATATTTCTACAAACATATTTTCTCTTCACAAAAGCCACAAAATACTTGTGTTCCCTAATGAGTACCTTCATGTACCTTCTCTATTATGTCTCTCATAACAGGCTTATTAACTATATGTAATCTCTATACTCCATATCTCTAATGTCATCTGTTTCTCTTCTTCATCAAGGAAACCTGGTTTTACATCCCATTCCAAAACAGGAACTAAAACCATCATCGGTATTTCTCTCATACATGCATCTATATATACATTCATAAGCCTCATCTGCTAATCTATTTCTCAAAATCTCTTTGGAAAACTTCTCTTAGCCAATTATTCTATAACTTCAGCTACTGCTTACCCACTTCATTTTCCAGAAGCTTCAAAACTTGTACCAAAGCAAACACTTCACACACCTAAGCAAAATACTCAACAGATAAGCATTCTTTACTTCAAGAAGATCCATCAATAAACGAATTAATACCTCCCTCTATTGGGCTATCTTCCAAATCCTGTCTCATTTTTGTCAGTAAATCTAGAACTTCAATACAATCATGCATAGTTCTATATCTTCCATTCCTGTCTCTCTCTCAAAAGGAATTCAACTAAATTTAAATTTAAATAAAATTGCTTTAAAAATCTAACATATGTAAGCCACACATGCCTCCTGTATTAAAACACTAAAACTACTAAAGCACTTCCAAAAATAAGCTTCCTACTTCCTCCCACAAATATAGCCATAGCAGCTATATACACAAAGGCCAACCACGCACTATTAAATCCATCAATTGTCAACCAAAACCAAAACTATTTATTTATTTATTATTTATTTATTTACAAGATTTATATACCGGCCCCCTCTCCCTGCGGGACTTGGGACGGTGTACAGCCATTAAAAAATACAATAACACAATAATTAAAAGCAATTAAAAAGATTAAATATCGTGACTGAATAATAAAAACGAGACAAGGGTTTAAAAATAAGGACTAAAACCAATTAAAACCGAATTTAAAATCCCATAAAACCCTAGGCCAGACTGGCTTGATAAAATAAATAAGTTTTCAACATGCGCCGGAAGGCCAAAAGGTCAGGGATGATCCTCATCTCCAGGGGTAATTCATTCCAGAGGGAGGGTGCCCCCGAAGAGAAGGCCCGCACCCTCGGGGTCGCCAGCCGTCCAGTCGGCGGCACCCCGAGGAGACCCACTCTATGGGAGCGCATTGGCTGATGGGAGATCGATGATGGCAGTAGGCGGTCCCGTAAATACCCAGGTCCCAAACCATGGAGCGCTTTAAAGATGGTAACTAACACCTTGAAATGCACCCGAAAGACCACCGGGAGCCAATGCAGCTCGCGCAGGAGTGGCATAACATGAGAGCTCCGAGAAGCCCCAAAACCACCCGCGCAGCCGCATTCTGCACCAGTTGGAGCCTTTGGGTGCTCTTCAAGGGGAGCCCCATGTAAAGACCATTGGCATAGTCTAGGCGGGAGATAACGAGGGCGAATGTGACCGTGCGAAGCGCATCCCAATCCAGAAAGGGCCGCAACTGGTAAATCCTATGGACCTGATAAAAAGCCCCCCTGGTGACGGCCGCTATATGTTCTTCTAACGACAGCCGTACGTCCAGGAGGACACCCAGATTGCGCGCCCTCTCCGTGGGGGCAAGAATTTCCCCTCCCACAGCCAGTGATGGAACTAGCTGGCTGTATTGGGATGCCGGAAAGCACAGCCATTCGGTCTTGGATTGAGCTGAAGCCTGTTCTGCCCCATCCAACCCCACACAGCCTCCAGGCACCGGGTCATCACTTCAACGGCTTCATTGGGGTGGCCTGGGGTAGAAATGTACAGCTGAGTATCATCAGCGTACTGATGAAACTCTACCCCAAAGCCATGGATGATCTCACCCATAAATGTTGAACAGCAGGGGCAAGAGCACCGACCCCTGAGGAACCCCTCAGGAACCCCCTGAGATCGGGGTCGATCTCTGCCCCCCTGCCAACACAAATTGCGAACGGTCAGAGAGGAAGGAGGAGAACCACCGCAAAACAGTGCCCCCCACTCCCAACACCCCCAGCCGCCACAATAAGATACTGTGGTTGACAGTATCGAAAGCCACTGAGAGATCTAATAGGACCAAGACAGAGGAATAACCTCTGTCACGGGCCCTCCAGAGATCATCCACCAATGCAACCAACGCTGTCTCCATGCTGTATCCGGGCCTGAAGCCTGATTGGCATGGATCCAAATAGACAGCTTCATCCAGGTGCTGGGGAAGCTGTCATGCCACCACACTCTCAACAGCTTTCGCCACAAAGCGAAGGTTGGAGACCGGACGATAATTAGAAAACAAAGTTGGGTCCAGGGACGGTTTCTTGAGGAGAGGTTTCACTACCACCTCTTTCAAGGCAGCAGGCAGAAACCTCTCACTCAAGGAAGCGTTAATAATACCCTGGAACCAACCTCGTGTCACCTCCCGAGTGGCTAATACCAGCCAGGAGGGACATGGATCCAGTAAATATGTGGTAGCATTAAGCCCACCCAGCATCCTGTCCATGTCCTCGGGGGTCACAGGGTCAAACTTTCCCCAGATGACCTCCCCCAATTCTGCCCCCGACCCCCCATCCAGAGTTACCCAGTCAGAGTCCAACCCATCGCGGATCTGAGTGATTTTGTTCAGCAGGAAATTCGAAAAATCCTCAGCCCGTCCCTGCAGAGGATCCTCCTGCGCTCCCACTTCTAAAAGGGAGCGGGTCACCCTAAAAAGGGCGGCTGGACGATTTCCTGTGGACGCGATAAGGGCAGAAAAGCAAGAATGCTTTGCCGCCCCTATCACCACTAAATAGGTCCTAATATAGGACTGCAATAGTGTTTGGTCAGATCCGGAGTGGGTGGCCCTCCAACCACTCTCTAGGCATCTTTTCTGGCGCTTCATCTCCCTCAGCTCCTCAGAGAACCATGGAGCCGAGCGAGAGCGGCATCGGGTCAGAGGCCGCAAGGGCACAACTCAGTCAAGGGCCCCAGCCACCACCCTATCCCAGGTGGCCACCAGGTCCTCAACCGAGTCATGTGTTCGAACACCAGGAAATGGCCCAAGCTCCATCAGGAACCTATCCTGGTCCATCAGGCGCCTGGGGCGGAACCATCGTATCGGCTCCGCCTCCCTGTGACGAGGGGGTGCGGCCTGGAAGTCCAGTCTAAGGAGCGAATGATCTGAACATGACAGGGGCTCAATAACAACGTCCCCTATACCTAGATCATCCTGCCACTGTCCAGAGACAAAAACCAAATCCAAGATGTGACCCTCAGTGTGAGTAGGGTCCCTAATTAGTTGGGTCAGGCCCAAGGCTGTCATGGAAGCCAAGAACTCCTGAGCAATCCCCGAGGTCCCGCCAGCCGAAGGCAGGTTGAAATCCCCCATGACCATCAGCCCGGGGGTCTCAACCGCCAGGCTGGCTATGATCTCGAGGAGCTCAGGCAGGGCCGATGCCACATAGCAGGGAGCCAGGTATGTGATCAATAGGCCCATCTGAACCCCGGAGCCACACTTCACAAAAAGGGATTCACATCCGGTCATCTGAGGGACAGTGGATTCCCTAGGAACTAGATCCTCCCGAATAATCACCGCAACCCCCCACCCCTCCCCTGGGCCCTCGGCTGATGAAAAACCCGAAACCCGGCCGGGCACATCTCCACCAGGGGAACACCCCCCTCCTTTCCCAGCCAGGTCTTGGTAATGCCTGTCAGGTCCGCTCCCCCCTCCTCAATTAAATCACAAATGAGGGGGGCTTTATTAACTATGGATCTGGCCTAGCACAGCATCAGCCGAAGGCCCGGGGCTGGATCATTCGAACAGCCCAGGGAATGGGACATAACCCGTAGACAGCAGGGGCGAGCTCCCACAACATGATAAGGCCCCCTGTCAACGCCATACCTGCCTCTCCTGCCGATCGTGCCAATAGCCATCCCCTCCTCCTCCCGGAAAGAAACCCCCATCCTCGATCCAACCACCTCCGATCCCAAGATCTCCCGGTCGCGCGTGACCCTCGGTCTGGCCCCTGTCTCAGGCGGGTTGTCCTCCAACCCCCACCTGGTAACCTTCCCTAAACCCGATAAAAATTTGGATACAAACTGGTACAAATGGGCACCACGCCCAGAGCATTTCCTATGGCCATGCCACCTCTCGGGATCCCAGGATCTGTCCTTAAGGTAGGCCTTTGGAAGTCCGGAGGGCCACACCAGGGAAAGGGGGACATTCCCCAAGGCCCATAGGTCCGCAGATGAATATCTCAGTGGCCCGGCTGACCGCGGTTCCAATGTCCGGTGCTGGCAATGGAAAGGCCCAGCAGGTTGGGCCCGGTCCATACGATCGTTGCGTCCCATCGGCCATGACCTCCTCCAGCCCCACCGCCAACACCATCGTCATCGAGGCTGGGACCAAAACTATATGTTTCTGCTTCCCAGCTCACACCTGAGCTAGAACAAACACCTTCAGCTATACCTCTTCCACCGCTACAAACAAATGGAAAGGTTTCCTTAAACTCAGACAAGAACTCTCTTAGTTCTCAGCATAGATTATCTAACTATCCTCTCAATCCTCTCTCTGGATTGATTCTCTATACCTAATCAAATGTCCTAAATCAGACTCCACAGATTACAATTCCTTCCTTAAAACTCTTAGGCCCTATTGTCCTAAGAACTCTAACAAAGCATTTACACATTTTGCTCAAGATCTCTCTTCTTCTCACCTAAGACCAACAGATCATTTACAAACTGTAACACCTTTATACCCACAGGCAGTTCAAAACCCCCAAGGACCTGCTCTAAGCTTTGTCCAAACAAACTAGGGCTTTCTAAGAACCCCTCTCGGTAAAACACACCATCGATACTGTCAAGTTCAATGTGTATCTGGATCAACCCTCACTACTGGGCAAGTCCCCCAAAAAATCTTTCAAATCTATCACACTAAAAATGCCTGTATTCATATGGAATTCCCGCTAACACCGTAAAGGGTTCTAGCATAATAATCACCAAGGGATTATATGAAACCAACCACTAGACATCAAAAACCATCAGGTTTCTCTACAGACAATATGAATATATTGTACGGTAACATCGCAGGCGCAATTAGCCCATCCCCTAACAGGGATTCTATCACTAGCTTCAAGCCACATCTCCCTTCCAGGGAAATATCACATTGCTTCTGCCTCACTGGCTCAATATCACCTCCACAAGTGTAATAGTCAAAACACCTCTATTTCCTTTTGCTTCCCACACTATAGGATCTATAAATATCTCCTGTTCATCAGTCAATAACTGAACAGTACATTTATCTTCAGAAAAGATAAACACAACCTAATAAGGACAAAGCATCCCATCCTAAAAGGTCCATACCTGCTTCAGGTATACACATAACATCCAATGTTATCTCAGAGTGTCCTCCTTTTAGAGACACATCTTCAACACTAGCAACGTCAAAAGGCTCTCCCTTAACACTAGATACATCCTACCTGGCCAAAAAAAAATTCTGGCTATGTATCTATCAGGAAAACACAACTGTTTCCTCAAGTCCCACCTTTACATCTGATGAGACGCAAGTGTTAAAAGCCTTTGACCTCCCTAATCTCCAATTAGGGTATACAGCCTCTGCTGCATTTCTCCGCTTGTCTGGGCAATTTTCTAAAAAAAAAATATCATAAGCAAAACACTGCTTACTTTTTTCAGCAGCTATTTCTGTTCCAGGAAAGAAATTCTATTCTCTCCCCTTCTCCGGATGATTCCATCTACTTCCAGTAGATAAATATGAATATGAAACCCCAATCTTGTGATATTATTAACTATTACAAGTCCAAATCCATCTGACTTATGTCTGCTCTCTCTCTCTAGCTTCATAACAGCTTCGAACACAGAAAACATATTTAACTGACAAGATTCCATTTCATCACAACTAAAAAAAAACCTTTCCGTGGCTTCTGTCACAAACTACAATTTCATTAACGCTTAGTATTTTGGTGTCTCTCTAAAGAAAAAACAGAACACTTATTCAAACTAACTCTAATTCTATTCAAGAATTCAGCTGACGATTCATCTCTAAACTGACCCATTTATGAAAAAACTCTAACCAGATTCCGTCTTCTTGGCACATCAGTTGTTAATACCTTATACTAAACTGCCCTGACTATTCCAGCCAGTATATCACCAGGTATTTCCTGCAATAGACTATACTAGTAGAGTATAGTATCTATATCCCTTCTGAAGGAAACAAATAATCCAAAATATGCTACAACTCCACAAAAGTATAAATGCTTAAAACAGGAACAAACTCCTTACTGGAACACTTTCCAATCTCAGCACTGACAACTTATAATTCCTCAAAACAGAGGAAGTAAATAACACATCTGTAACACTATTAGGCATTTCATACTACAAATAAAATTTCTTTGCTGTAAATTATATAACTATTCCAAACATAAAATCTTCACAACTCTCTCTCACAAAGTTAGCTCACATATGCCTTAAGAAAACCTCTTACTAAGAAGGGAAAAGATCCTTCCACATACTATCACAAATCAACATAAATCATCTGGGCATCTAACCTCTTTAACTCTTCAACACAGCATTAACAGAGACAATACAAAGATTCAACAGTTAAGTGTTTAACACAGCTTTTAAGGCATTCAAACCAATACACATTTCAATACACACTCTAAAGTTTGAACTGTTTCAAACATATTTCAGCCATTCCAGCCATACAAAGTACAATCTGTATCAAGGGAATAATACTTAAATGCACTCGCGTAAAAGGCCCTGTGTCTACACCGACCACCTGGACCAGCATTTTGCATGGGACTCACTGAAGTTAACCTTGCAGAAACAATAAACTAATAACTGATGAGATTTGCCCCCATAGGTTCCGAATTCGAGTGAAAGGAGCTAAAAAGAGGTGGCGAGTCCATATCCAATGGAGAAGTAAAACCCGGAACTGGGACCAGGAGTGGAAACCCATATATGTGGTGTTAAAAATGAAAAATAATAATCGTATTAAAAATAGGGAATGGGAAAAAGTCCTTTTAAAGTCAACTTCTCTTTTAAGAAATTTTCATGCTGATATTTGTTATATATACAGTGGGGACTTTGAGAAACTGGTAAAGAATATTTTGAAGGAAGAGTGATATTGTAAGATGACTCAGATTTTAATGTTTTGGAGAACTATTGGAGTTTTGAAGGGTTTACAACAAGAATGTGAAGAATGCATACCAACACAAAAGGTAAAATCACAAAAACATTGAAAATATCACACAGCCTGTGGATGCGAGAGGCAGAGTGTCTCATATAGTTATAATGGAACACCGCACCCTAAATGTACAGAAGAAAAGGAAATATTCTGTTATGACCTTCGTAAGGATCCTAGACAATGGGCTTTGCAAATAAGAAGAGGGGGAAGAAGATATCAACAATGGTTAGGGCAGAAACATGATTTAGGATCCTCTTTCTTTGTAATTTTTGATATATACAAAGCAGCCAATCTTTAATAGTTTTCACAGATTGGTTTTGGATTATTTGCTAGCTAAGGAGAGAGATGTATGTGGTAAATTTAACCAGCTGTTGCTTAGAAATTGATGGTACTGGAGAAGTAATTAGACAAATCACAGACAGAATGAGGAAAATAGCTCATGTTCCGGTACAGGAATGGACGGGGCTATTAGGTAATGAAGGATTTTTTTGGGGGGGGGATTTTTAATATACCTCTGATAAGAAATGTAGTACAGAGCACTATTGAAGGTATGATAACTGTCACACAAAATAAAGATGAACATATGATGATGGTGGTGAATGATGCTAATGAACACGCTGTTCTTATGAAATTTGAAAATGTTGAAGAAATTAGAGAAAGCTTAAAAGAATTCCAGAAGTAATGTTTTATTTTATGAAATGTATGAAAAATAGAAAGGGTGGAATTGTTAGAAATAAGAAAATTCAAAAATAAAATGTAGATGAAGAGAATAGTATATTATAGCATTAAGACAGTTCTCTACAGACATCCTCCTGTATCAAGTAATGCCACCCCTATTTCCTCCAGGATTAGGAGGACAATAGGAGAGGACATAAACCATTGCCCTAATCTTTAATCAACTGAAGTTTGATTTTGTTTTTCAAAGCATCTGCTTAAGTTTACCAGACTTTTACTTTGCATAGGTGAATATGTTAGAGGTGCATGTTGTTCTAAGATGTGCTGAATGTAACATTAATATGTAACAAGTGTGGTGTTAGGAATAGATATTTCTTTGTTCGTTAGAAAGAGGCCCTGCTGAAGGGACATTCTTTAATGCCAAGTAAGATAAGAAAAAGCCATGTTGGCAAAATATGTGATGGGTGGTCATTGGGAGGTGTTGAAGGAGATGATGTAGTCTCCATAAGGCGTCTCTGATTAGCTGTGCTCGGTCACTGGGTTGATGTAGGAGGGGTGTGGGGGGGGGGGGCATTGGGATGGAAGAACTATAAAATGTAATGTATTGAAATCTTTAGGTGCGGGTCTTGGCTCAAACTTCATGTTGAAGTCAGCTGAGACCCCCCCGCTCTTTGCAAACAGCTTAACAAAATAAAATCTCTGTGTTTTCACCGATCCAAGTTTTTGCCATTTGGATTCATTTTCAACACCTTCCAACTCTCTTATTCTAAAAAACGTTCTAGTGGCGCTTTGCCAAGCCTTGGAAAATCCACCCTTGAAGTAATGCAGCCAGTTTTGGATGCCATGATACAAAAAAAGTTGTTGAGGGTCTGGGAAGAGCAACAAAAATGACGGAGCTGGAGGATGAAAGATGGGAATGGGTCTGTCTAGTCTAGGGAAAAGGAAGGGTGACATCATGGTATGTATGTATGTATGTATTTATTTATTTATTAATTATTAGTTTTCTATACCGCCCCTCTCCCTGCAGGGACTCAGGGCAGTGTACAGCCAAAGTTAAAAAAAAATACAAATACAATATTTAAAAAACAATTAAAAAAGATTAAATATGGTGGCTCAAAGATAAAACTCAATCAAGAATATAAAAGATTAAAACCCATTAAAACCAATTTAAGACCCTATAAAAACCCTAGGCGAGACCGGCTTGATGAAATACGTATGTTTTCAACGCGTGCCGGAAGGCCAAAAGGTCAGGGATGGTCCTCATCTCCGGGGGCAATTCGTTCCAGAGGGAGGGTGCCCCCAAGGAGAAGGCCCGCACCCTCGGGGTCACCAGACATCCAGCCGGCGGCACCCCGAGGAGGCCCACCCTGTGGGAGCATACTGGGTGACGGGAGATTGATGACGGCAGTAGGCGGTCCTGTAAGTACCTGGGTCCCAAGCCATGGAGCGCTTTAAAGATGGTCACCAAAACCTTGAATCGCACCTGGAAGGCTACCGGGAGCCAATGCAGCTCGCGCAGGAGTGTGAGGGGCTGCCACAAAGAAGAGGCCGGGGGTCAAACTATTCTCCAAAGCACCTGAGGGCAAGATGAAGCAATGGATGGAAACTAATCAAGGAGAGAACCAACCTGGGACTAAGGAGGAATTTCCTGACAGACCAATCAACCAAGGGGAACCGAAGTTGCCTTTAGAAGTTGTGGGTGCTCCATCACTGGAGGCTTTTAAGAAGAGACTGAACAACCATTTGTCTGAAAGGGAATAGGCTCCCCTGCTTGAGCAGGAGTTGGACTAGAAGACCTCCCAGGTCCCTTCCAACTCTGTTTTCCTGTGCTCTAATAGAAGCTGAGGGCACATTCAAGGAGGTGGAATTGCCCATCCAAACGATCTGTACAACATTCCAGAGCAAAGTCTATGGAAATGCTCAAAACATCCAGGCTGAGGTTTTGCCAAAAAGCGGCTGGACTTTCTTGGGGTTTTTTTTCTTTGAAAATATTTTTACTTCTCATCTAAGAATCTCCCTCAGTTGCAACTTAGAATTGAAGAAGCTTCTTGGAGTGAAATCTTTTCAAAGAAAGAAACCCCAAGAAAGTCCAGCTGCCTTTTTGGAAAACTACCTTTGGGACTCGAGTGTTCAGCTACTTGTAAGAAGTATGCACTGACTCCCAGAATTCTCCTGCCAGCACTTGGGATTTCTGGCAGTTGAAGCCAACACAATCTGGAATGGTGGAAGTTTAGAATTGCCGCTCCAGACCTGAGTACCAGGGTTCCCTGAAGCAGAAACACAAGCTTTTTCAGACAGTTTTCTGTTGCTAGCATTCGAGCCTCTTGATCGGGGCTTCTGGGATTTCTTTTAGCAGGCTCCTTACCCTGAAAAAGTTTTAAAACTTCCAAGTGGAAATTGTCCTAAGGCACTGTGGCCAAGAGCATCACCAGACAGCGCTTACAGAATGTGAAGGATGTGTGTTTGTGTTTTATTTTTATACTTACATAATGTACACTGAAGATGGTGTTTAATTTCGTTGTATGCGGTGCAATGATAATAGACTAAACTAAACGTACGTTTCAATTAGTTTGACATAGCATGGAGTATGTGAACATAGCAATGAAGAAGGGGGCAGAGGTCAAACTATTCCCCAAAGCGCCTGGGGGCAAGAGGAAGCAATGGATGGAAACTAATCAAGTGTTTATTAACCTGGGCTTAGAGCCAAGTGTACTGTCTGAATAGTCCGCGCTGGGTTTTCTCTGCATGCTGAAGTGGATCGCTTATGCCAGTGGTCTCCAAACTTGGCCACTTTTAAGACTTGTGGACTTCAAGAAATGCTGGCTGGAAAATTCTGGGAATTTAAGTCCACAAGTCTTAAAGTGGCCAAGTTTGGAGATCCCTGGCTTACACCTTTACTGTATTACACAGGCCCAGCAACTCAGGTTGAGCCCTGGTTAATTAGGGCCTGGTTAATTAGGGCATGTTTACCAATGTGAGGAAGCCCTAGAGGAGGTCAATCCCTCTTGGGTTGCCAGGTATAGAAACGGGAGCCTCCTGTGGCTCTGAAGGGGGGAGGGGTCTCTCTGCTACCTTCATTGAAGGCTCTGCGGATTCAGAACTGGATTCAATGGCCAAGCCAGGCTGAAACCTCTTCGGCAGAGAAGGGCCCTTCCTGGAGATGCCCTTTGGTCGTGCGCTTGGGGTGGGGGGCTTGGCCAGAAGGTTCCCTGCAAGGGTCTGAAGGGGGCGGGAGCAGTTACAGGTAGTCCTCAGCATATGGCGACAATTGAGCCCAAAGTTTTTGTTACTGAGACATTTATTAAGTGAGTTTTGCCCCATTTTACGACTTTTCTCGCCAGAGTTGTGAAGCACTGCAGTTCTTAAGCTAGTAACACGACTGTTCAGCGAATCTGGCTTCCCCAAGGATTTTACTTGTCAGAAGGTCACAAAAGTGGATCCTGTGACCAGAGGCATCGATCCTCACAGAGAGAAACCAGTGGTCAAGCGTCTGAATTTTGGCCATGTGACGCTAGGGATGCTGCAACAGTCGTAAGTATGAAAAAACCGGCATCCCTTTCCTCAGTGTTGCTGTAATTTCAAACGGCCACTGAACGGATTGTCGTAAGCCGAGGAGGACTGACTGTGCTGGGAACACACAGCGGCCAGAATCAACACCCCGCTGGGCTCAGCTTTACGCTTCTTTAAAATAAGTTCTGCAGTTCAAGGAGTTAGGCGGCCGACCTGCAAGGGGACTTTGTGAAGGGAGGGAGTCTCTGGGCGCTGAAGAACAAATGCAGGAAAAGGTGGTTTGTTTGTTACCGGAACCTTCCTTGCCTGGACTTATTTTATGGATCTCGGGGTGAGACAGATCAAAACAGACCTACATGAAACGATCCCACAGGGGAACAAAGAAAACCCCACAGGTGTTCCAGTCAGTAAATTCCAAAGTCCTGAGTAAACATTACAAATGCAACTTGTTGATGCAAAAAAACTTGTATCAGTTAATTTTACTGCTTTGGGACATTTTATAAAAAACTTAATGCAGGTAACCCTTAATCCAGTAGATTTAAGGAATCTCTCAGGAATGTTTTAATTTGGAACAACTGGTAGATAGAAGGGGAACTTACCAAATTTGCAGATGATACTAAGCTGGCAGGAATAGCTAACACCCAAGAAGACAGGCTCAAAATCCAGATGGACCTTGACAGACTAGAACACTGGGCCGTATTTAACAAAACGAAATTCAATGTAGAGAAAAGTAAAGTCCTACACTTAGGCAAGAAAACCCAAAGGACACATATAGATTGGGTGAAACCAGGACTCAATAGCAGTAACTGGGAGAGGGATCTTGGAGTCTTAGTGGACAACCAGCTAAATAGGAGCCAGCCATGTGCAGCAGCAGCAGCCAAAAAAGCTAATGCAATCCTAAATTGTATTAACAGAGGGATACAATCAAGATCAAGGGAGGTACTAATACCACTCTATAAAGCCTTAGTAAGGCCACACCTAGAGTACTGCATCCGTAAAAACCCCACAAATATAAAAGTTAAAAAATAATTAAATATTAGAATTAGCTGCAATTAGAAAAACCCCCCCCCACCCTTAAAACCCAATTTAAATTAAAATGGAGATCAAAATTTAAAATCATTCTTTCAGCCCAGGCCGGCCTGCTCAAAGAGCCAGGTCTTTAACGCGCGCCTGAAGGCCCTCAGGTCCGTGCCGGTACGAAGTTCCGGTGGCAGAGTATTCCAGAGGGCGGGGGCACCCACAGAGAAGGCCCTACCCCTTGGCGCCGCCAGACGACACATAGCGGCCGACGGCACCCGGAGCAGTCCCTCCCTGTGGGAACGCACCGGCCTGTTGGAGAACGTTGGTAGAATGCAATCCTGAAGGTAACCTGGTCCCATGCCATGGGTCGCCTTAAAGGTCAAAACTAGAACCTTAAAGCGAACCCGGAGAGCCATCGGCAACCAATGCAGCTCGCGCAGGAGAGGCGTCACATGGGCGCTACGCGACGCCCCCATAATCACCCTCGCGGCTGCATTTTGCACCAACTGGAGTCTCCGGATGCTCCCCGCAGGGAGCCCCATGTAGAGGGCATTACAATAGTCCAGGCGAGAGGTGACAAGGGCCTGAGTGACCGTGCGCAGGGCGTCCCGATCCAGGAAGGGCCGCAACCGGTAGATCCGACGGATCTGATGAAACGCCCCCCTGGAGACGGCCGCGATGTGATGGTCAAACGACAGCCGTACATCCAGGAGGACTCCCAGGTTGCGAGCCCTCTCTGTGGGGGGCAGAACCTCCCCCCCAATAGCCAGCGTAGGTGTCAGCCGGCTATATCGGGGCGCCGGAAACCACAGCCACTCGGTCTTGGATGGGTTGAGCCGAAGCCTGTTCCCGCCCATCCAGTCCCGCACGGCCTCCAGGCACCTAGACATAGTCCCCACAGCATCGTTGGGGTGGTCCGGAGTGGAGATGTACAGCTGGGTGTCATCTGCATACAGATGACATCTCACTCCAAGACCACGGATGATCTCGCCCAACGGCTTCATGTAAATGTTGAACAGGAGGGGAGAAAGGACCGACCCCTGAGGCACCCCACAAACCAGGGGCCTAGAGGTGGACCTCTCCCCCCCCGCCAACACAAATTGCGAACGGTCAGAGAGGAAGGAGGAGAACCATCGGAGGACGGTTCCACCAATCCCCAACCCCTCCAACCGTCGCAATAAGATACTATGGTCGATAGTATCAAAAGCCGCCGAGAGATCTAATAGGACCAGGACAGAGGAGAACCCTCTGTCACGAGCCCTCCAGAGATCATCAACCAACGCGACCAATGCCGTCTCAGTGCTATGTCCAGGCCTGAAGCCCGATTGGAACGGATCGAGGTAAGTTGCTTCCTCCAGGTACTGGGGGAGCTGACGTGCCACCACACTCTCAACAACCTTCGCCACGAAGGGAAGGTTGGAGACTGGACGATAGTTATTTAAAATAGCTGGGTCCAGGGAAGGCTTCTTGAGGAGGGGGCGCACCACCGCCGCCTTCAGGGCGGTAGGGAGCACCCCCTCTCTCAAAGAAGCGTTGACAATCCCCTGGAGCCAGCCTCGTGTCGTCTCCCTGGCAGCCGAAACCAACCAGGAAGGACACGGGTCCAATAAACAGGTGGTGGCATTCAGACCCCCCAGCAACCTGTCCACACCCTCAGCGGTCACAGGATCGAACTCCCCCCAGATAACACTCTCAAGACCTGCCCCGGACACCTCCCCCGGGACCACCCAATTGGAGTCGAGCCCTTCCCGAATCTGAGCGATTTTATCATGCAGAAATCGGGAAAACTCCTCTGCTCTACCCTGCAAGAGGTCATCCCGCGCTCTCGGCTCAAGTAGAGAGCGGGTCACTCTAAACAGGGCGGCAGGCCGATTTTCTGCTGATGCAATAAGAGCGGAGAAATACGAAGATTTCGCCGCCCCTATCGCCACAAGGTAAGTCTTAATATGAGATCTCACCTGTTTTGGTCACCACACTATAAAAAAAAGATGTTGAGACTCCAGAAAGTGCAGAGAAGAGCAACCAGGATGATGAGGGGACTGGAGGCTAAAAAATACGATGAACGGTTGCAGGAACTGGGCTTGGCCAGTCTAGTAAAGAGAAGGAGCAGGGGAGACATGATAGCAGTCGTCCAATATTTGAGGGGCTGCCCCAGAGAGGAGGAAGGGGGTCAAGGTATTCTCCAAGGCACCTTTGAAGGTCAGACAAGGAATAATGGATGGAAACTAATCCAAGGAGAGATTCAACCTGAAAATAAGGAGACATTTTCTGACAGTGAGAGCAATCAACCCATGGAACAGAAGTTGCCTTCCGAGGTTGTGGGAGCTTCATCCCTGGAGACTTTCGAGAAGAGACTGGACTGCCATCTGTCAGAAATGGTGTAGGGTCTCCTGCGTGGGTGGGGGGGCTGGACTAGATGACCTACAAGGTCCCTTCCAACTCTGTTCATCTGTTAATTTAAAATGGAATCCTCCAGGTGGAGGGTGTCCTGGATGACCTCAAGGGTCCCTTCTCCTTTGAGGCTAGAGCATCTTCTGATGCACATATTGTTGCTCTGTATCCTGTGCAGAGAACCAGGATGGATGCTGCAGCCAAATTCTCCTCGTTGCCCAAGTGTCCCCGTGTGGGGCTGATGTCCAGAGACAGGCCAGCTGTTCTTCTCAGGAGGAAGGGAGAAGTTGGGAGGAGGGGTAAAACTGCCCCTCCCCCTCCCAAATGCAGCAAGGTCCCCCTGAGACTCCGGTCCCTGAGGAGCTCCAGTGACAACAGCTGTGTGTGTTGCAGGCACCCTGGGCAAACCCATTCCAATTTGGATATTGCTGGTGTGTGACACAACAGCCGCACAAGAGGATTCCCAGTGGGTGGGTAACTGGGTGAAGCCCCCAGAGGCCGCTGGTTGTGCCTACGGCTTTGCCTTTGAAGGGAGGAGAGTGTCAGGAGCCTGGCCCATGCCTCTCCTCCCCTTGAGGGGCCTGCTGGAGCCTCTGTACTGGAGGGGCTGCCCTGTGGTCGGAGGATAAGCAAGCCGCAAGCCCCTTCGGAGCCTTCCCGAGGGCTAGGAGCCCCGGCAGGGCCCGACCTGTGCAGGCAAGAGAGGCTCTTGCTAGCCCTGGTGCCTCTCCGTCTGGGATCTTCCCTCTTGCTCCACCTCCAGGGAGGCTGAAGTGATGGTGCCAGGGATTAGGAGGTGCCCTCTGGCTGGGGAGCTCTCCCTTGTGCCAGCGCTGGGATTGCCCGCATGGCTTGCAACCCAGAGCCGGGCTCTTAGAAGGAGTCTGGAGTGGGGAGGGGGCTGGGTGCTTCTTTCCCAGGAGGAATTCATCCAAGCCCTGGAGGCTCAAGGGGCACCCCGGAAGAAAAGCTCTTTGGGGTGAGGAGCAAGTCAAGGAGCTTGCAAGGGGGGCTGAGCAGGTCTGCAGGGGGAGGCCACAGCCTGCAGGGAACCGGAGGCCTCCTGCTTGAACAGGGGCTGGACTAGAAGACCTCCCAGGTCCCTTCCGTTATTCTGTTTTATTCTTATTCCTGGAGGACTGCCAGGCCGTGCATGGGGTTTATTGGCCCCGTTTGGCAGGCTCTGAGGGGCTCCCACCAGCAGGCGGCCATTTTGGAGTCCAGCAGTGGGTGGCGGGTGGTTGGGGGTGCTGCCATCCACGGCAACCTGGAATCCGAGCAGTGGTGCAATTCTCCCCCCCTCCAGCCCTCCTGCATTTGGCTCTGCCCGCCACAGGTGCAGCCACTTCCCTGCAGGCAAGGCCCCGGGTGTGTCTGTGTGTCCATGGGGACAGACATGCAGCGGCTTCCACGAGGCGAGACCTCTGGGGTGGCCAGCAGCCCTGCTTCCTCCGAAGCTGCTGAGGTCAGCTTGGCTCTGCAGAAGGTCCTGCTGCTTCCTCCTCGGAGCCAGTCGCCACTCAGCCCCGAAGAAGCCCAGCCTGCCTTCTGCCCACAGCCCTGCCTGCAGTCTCCGTTTCCCAGCGGGGTCGAATATTCACAGGGAAGCTATTTTAACCAAAAGGTGGGATAGGTGTGTCGTAAGAGCAACCGTGTAGCCCAGTGTGGTTATGCTGGGATGGCCACAGATTACAGGGAAGCTTCCTAAAATAAAAGCACCCCATGGAGGAGGGGGAGCAGCAGCTGCAGCCTCTGGACGCCCAAAGTGGCTCCCCAGGCAGAGAGCCGAGAGCCGCGAAGGGTCCCGGAAAAAGGCTGGCACGGCAGACGGATGGCTCTCTGGCAGGACCCGGCTGGCCAGGCCTGGCATCCTGGAGGTGCAGGGTGGGGACCTGCAGGGAAAACGCTGGAAAGCGAGGCTGGTCCAGGGAGGCTGTCTGTGGCCTGCAACGTTTACTGACCGTCCAAAGTCACCACAGCACTGAAAAAGGGACTCGGGACTGTTTTCTGCACACCCCTCGCAGCAGCCTCCCCAGGGCCCCACGGCCAGATTTAGGCGCCTGGCAGCTGACTCGTATTGATGACGGTCACAGTGTCCCAGGATCAATGGGGAAATCCAGGTTCACCTAACAACCATGTTAGTCACTTAATAACTGCAAGGATTCACTTAGCAATGGTGGCAAGAAAGAGGGCACGGGGGGCAAAACTTGCTTTAAAAATGTCTCACTTAGCAATACAAATCTGTGGTCGTAAGTCAAGGACTGGCTGTAGCTCCCACTGTAGGTTGCTGGGGATGCGGGTGAAGGGAGTCCTTCTTCCTGCTCTTCCTTCCCAGCAGCCTCGCATCCGAAGGTGAAGGGACGGCCCCCCCTGAAGTCTGGGGGCTCCTTAGACCCAGCTTGGTTGCTGTCACTGAATGGTCCCTTCCTCCACTCTGAAAACCAACCAGCTCTCCGCTAGGCAGGTGCAGGATTTCGAATATCTTGCAGAGCCCCTTCTCCCTC
Source organism: Bungarus multicinctus (assembly GCA_023653725.1). NCBI lineage: Eukaryota > Metazoa > Chordata > Lepidosauria > Squamata > Elapidae > Bungarus > Bungarus multicinctus. The sequence goes on along the minus strand of CM042842.1, from coordinate 134,824,693 downwards.
CCCCCCACAGCCTGTTTCCCTGGAGGTTTCGTGATTTAGTGCTGAGGGGGGCAGGAGAGTCTCTGGGTCGCCCGCATCCTGTGGCTGCTGAGTGTCCTTGGGACGAAGAGGAAACCACCCGGCTCAGAACTGCTGACTGGCAGAACTGGGAAGAGGAAGTTGGTGAGGGAGAAAGCAGATGGAGATCCTCCTTCAGCCATGCAGCCCCCCCCCCCCCCAGTTGCAGAGGATAAAATGGGGGGAGGGCTGCCCATGCTTTGGGCCTAGAGAAAGGGAGAGACATGAAGGCGTGGGAGGGGGAGAATCCATCCCCCCTCCCTTGATGTGTCTTTCAAAGGACTGGGATGGGAGGGGGGGCTTTGACTAGGCTTTCATCCTCCCCACATCACATAGAGTTCTTGGCTCAGGCTACAACCCTCCCCCCCACCCCCCCAGGAAGCTCGATCCAAGCAGCTGACAAAACACAGAGGTTTCTAGCAATAGCCTCCTAGCAGGTGGGGAGGGTGGGACACCGGCCTGGTTTTCTTGCACAAAGCTCCCCCTCCTTGCAGGAAATTGGCTCTCTGGAGACAGGATATGGAGCCCGTTTCCTGGGGAGATCAAGCTCCTGCCAAGCCTGCAGCCAAGGTGGTGCAGGGCCCCTTGAAAGGGGTGGAAGCCCCCCCCCCCCCATGGACAGTTGGGCTCTCCTGAGGCTGGAGGGGTGCAGCTCCTCTGCTCCTTGGTGAACAGGCCTTGGGCAATGAGCCTGGGCCTTGCACGTGGTTGTGGCACAGCCCAATCGAGGCTGCTCCCTCTCTCTGCAAAGGCCTGCAGCTCCCTTCTCCGGAGGGCAGCCGGCGCAGGGCAAGGCAATCCTGCCAGGTCGCCCCGTCTCGGCCCGCAGTGCGCAGGAGGCATCCCGCTTGGCCGCCCAGGTGGAGATGCTCTGGTCTGCCCCTCCTCCCTCCCTTCCCAGCCACAGGACGGGGCGGAATCCATCCCACCGCAATCCCCTCGCCCCCCTCGGGGCAGAGGCCGGGACCCCCCTTTGGGGTGCGAGAGGCCAGGGCTGCGCAGGCGCCCCTTCCATGCCGGTTCCTGGGCTCCGGGCGCTCCCCTTTGCCACGAGCGTGGCGGCTTATCTCCTGCCTGCCTGCCCGACACACCGCCGTAGCTGCCCCCCGCGCTTTCCCCGTGCCAAGGTGGCCCCTGTTGCGGAGAGACGCCGCGGCTGCCCGCCCTTGCCGAAGTCGCCGAGCCCCGGCATCCCGACTTGCGGCGACGAAACGGCCCGGGCGCCGCCGGACTCCCCCTCCCCTCCCCTCCCCCGGGCTGGGGCGGGCTCCGGAAAGCCGCCGGGAGGGAGTATTAAGGCGGCTGGCAGAGCGCGAGGGGCCGGAGAAGAGAAAGCGGGAATGCCGGCAAGTGGGGCGGACAGGAGGCGAAGGCGCCTCTGGAGGACGGGGTGGGGGGGCCTTTTCCTCGCATCCCCCGCCTCAATTCCTGAGACCAGCCCTGGCCGGGAGAAGCGTCCGGCGCTCGGGCTGCGGAACTCGGCATCTGCCCCTTGGGCGCAGCGCTGCTGGAGCGGCCACCGGCTCCCGCGCCGGTCCTTCGCGCAAAGCGCATTTTTCGGGGCGGGGAGGCGGAGGGGAAGTCGCCTTCCACACTTGGGACCCCACAGGAGAAACTTCTCCGATGCTATCCGAGAGCGGCCGCAAAACCGCGGCTGCTGGCAGGGACGCTTAAGCGGGCAGGCGGGCTCCGAACTCCGAGAAGCGGCTGCCTGGGACCCGCCCGGCACCGCATTGACGCCCGAGCCCTGCCGTTCCCCTTTCCCGGCAGACGGGACCAGCACCCAGGCTGCGCGCTGCTGACCTCACTTCGGGCCGGGCAGCGCCTGGATGGGCGCGCCTAGTGAGCGGCTCCTCCCGGGTGTCAGCGGCCTTTCGGGGAGGAGAGTCGGGCTGGCTGGGGGCTTGCTTGGCTGCCAGGGCGGTGCTAGCCGGAGTGCGGCCAACGCCGGGATCCCGGCTCGCTGCTTTCTCTGGGATCCAGGGCGGATGAAGGGCTCGAAAGACGCGCTGGGAAGTCTTTGGGAGAAGCCCCTGGTCTCTCGGCCATCTCTCCGTTCCCTGGATCATCCCGGAGAACCGGGCTGGGATACTTGGCTGCCCCCCCCCCCCGCCCCCGCTTGGTCTTTGCCCACGGACTCCCTTAAGGCGGTGGAAAGAAACTAGTGGCCGGGGCCCGGATCTCCCCAGAGCCCTAGCAGAGAGACACCCACCTGTGGCCTCACCTGCCCGGGGCTCCCTTTAAAGTCCCGTGATGCTGCCATTTTTCTCCGTCTGCCTATCATCTGTCTGTCTGTCTATCTGGTCATCTGTCATCTCTCTTTCATCCCTGTCATTCATTCATTCAGCTTATTATGCTGCCCAGCTCACCTGGAGATGGCCTTCCCTTGCGGGCCTGAGAAAGCTGCCCGCCCAGGTGCCTAAGGGGTGCTTGGCAGAAACTCTCAGGACTGGGCCAACTGGAGGGGAGCCCCCTGCGCACACTCCCCTCCAGAGGCTGACCTCTTGCCCCTTGCAGGAAAGAGCTGCCATGCCTCTGCACTGCCTCCTGTTGCTGCTGGCCTGGCTGGGCGCAGCCTCCGTGGCTGCCCAACCCCCTGCCTGCAAGATGAGGATCACGGACAAGGGCCTGGCGCTGGGTAAGTGGCGGGGGAGGGGCCGGAGAGCAAGGGGGGCTGGAGAGGGGGACAGTCCAGCCTTTGGGAGGCATCCCCTTCTGGCTCCAGCAGGGGAACCCCCATTCCCGCCCCCCCTTGCCGATGTGGCTGGCATTGGCCTTTCCCTGCCCAGGGAAGAGTGGCATCCCGACTTCCCCACAGCCGCCGGGCTGGTCTTTTGGGCTCGGGGCTCCTTGCCGGCAGAGACGCTGGGGGTGATGCCTCTGGGGGTCTCTTGCAGTGAAGCAGGAGGGGCTGCGCTTCGTGGAGCAGGAGCTGGAAAGCATCTCGATCCCCGACCTGCATGGCAAGCACGCCAAGTTCCACTACAACATCAGCAAGTGAGTTGGCTGGGCCGGCCGCTACAGGCCTCAGGCGCCTCCCAACAGCCCCCCCCCCCTCCGCCCGCCTGGCCTGCAGCTGTCCAGGGTCTGGTTGATCCCTGAGTCATCATGTATGAGCCAAGTGTGGGAAAGGCCTTGGGAGACAGAGGGACGAGCTGCAGCGGGGAGATGGTCAGAGAAGAGCCCGCAGGAGGAAGGGGGCCCTCATCAAGGAGAGATTCAACCTGGAAATAAGGAGATAGGGAGAGCAGTCAACCCATGGAACAGAAGTTGCCCTCGGAGGTTGTGGGAGCTTCATCCCTGGAGGCTTCCAAGAAGAGGCTGTCCTGCCATCTCTGTCAGAAATGGTGTAGGGTCTCCCACTTGGGCGGGGGGTTGGACTAGATGAGCTCCAAGGTCCCTTCCAGCTCTGTTATCCTGTTCTGGCGAGGAGGGAGAAGCCCCCTTCCCTACCTGCAAGTTTCTGTTAGTGCTACCTCGCCCTCAAGTTCAGAGGGGGGACTTTGGGTCTGCTTCTTGGCCGCACCATCTGCCAGGGCTGGCATCCCTCTTTGCAAGCCTTCTACAGGCGGTCCCTGACTTACAAGGTTCATTGAGTGACTCTTCTAAGTTACAAGGGCACTGAACAAAAGTGACTTATGACTGTTTCTCACACTTACGACCCTTGCAACTCCCCAAGGTCACCAGGTTTACATTCGGATGCTTGGCAATTGACTCGTATTTATCATGGTTTGTCCCTTGCAGCCTTCTGACAAGGACAGTCCATGAGGAAGCCAGATTCGCTTAACAACTGTCTTATTAACACCGACAACAATTCACTTAACAACTGTGGCAAGGAAGGTTGAAAAATGGGGCAAAATTCACTTAACCAGTGTCTCGCTTAGCAACAGTAATTTTGGGCTCAAGTGGGGCTGTAAGTCAAGGACTCGCTCTCCTCTCTTCCGAGAGAGGTAGAAGAAGATCCTCCTCTGAATTTTAGGAAGGGCCTCCCATCCCCGAGGGACACATCTGTCCCCCGAGCGCCTAGTGGTTGCAACACCAGCCGCAGGTAGATATGCACAGGGGAGCCGCGATACATTTATTTATTTATTTATTTATTTATTTATTTATTTATTTATTATAACATTTATATACCGCCCTTCTCCCGAGGGACTCAGGGCGGTGTACAGCCGAATCAACCCCAATCAATACAAAAGTTAAAATACAATTAAATAATAGGCTGTTTAGCTAAAAACAACCCTCCCCTTAAGAATGTTAAAACCCAAATTAAAACCAAATTAAAGGAGACAATTAAAACCTATGTCAGCCCAGGCCAGCCTGCTCGAAGAGCCAGGTTTTTAGCGCACGCCTGAAGGCCCTCAGGTCCGCGCTGGTGCATATCTCAGGTGGCAGAGTATTCCAGAGGGCAGGGGCCCCCACAGAGAAGGCCCTACTCCTGGGGGCCGCCAGACGACACATAGAAGCCGACGGCACCCAGAGAAAGTCCTCCCTGTGGGAACGCACCGGTCTGTTAGAGATCACCGGCAGAATGCGGTCCTGCAGGTAATCTGGCCCAATGCCATGGATCGCCTTAAAGGTCAAAACTAGAACCTTAAAGCGAACCCGGAAAGCCACCGGCAACCAATGCAGCTTGCACAGGAGAGGCGTCACATGGGAGCTACGCGACACCCCCATAATCACCCGCGCGGCCGCATTTTGCACCAGTTGGAGTCTCCGGGTGCTCCCCACAGGGAACCCCATGTAGAGAGCATTACAGTAATCCAGGCGAGAGGTGACAAGGGCATGAGCAACTGTGCGCAGGGCGTCCCGATCCAGGAAGGGCCGCAACCGGTAAATCAGGCGAACCTGATAAAACGCCCCCTGGAGACGGCCGCAATATGATGTTCTAAGGACAGCTGTGCATCCAGGAGGACGCCCAGATTGCGAGCCCTCTCTGGGGGGGTCAAAGTCTCTCCCCCAATAGTCAGTGAAGGTGTCAGCTGGCTATATCGGGGTGCCGGGAACCACAGCCACTCGGTCTTGGATGGATACATTCTGCCCCTTGGGGGAAACCGAGGCAACCACTGGGGCGGAATTCGCCACTGCAGCCCAGCAACCCCCTCCTGTCTCCCACGTCCCCTTGCAGGGACCACATCCTCACACACCGGGGTGTATGTGTGTTAAGCATACTGGTGGGCAAATCCTTTTTGTGACCGGACTGGTTGTGGTGAGATGATCAATATGGGATAAGGCGTTAATGCAGGCATAGCGGTGTGTGTGTGTGTGTGTGTGTGTGTGTGTGTAATTATTTATTTATATTTATTTAGTTTAGTTTTTCAAGCATGTATGAGAAAACAAGTATAAGTATTGACATAACATATAAACATATAAGTATAAACAGATTTAAGTATATACAGTACATAATAATTGAGTACGAATAAATGGGAACAGCGGGACAGGGACGGTAGGCACGCTGGTGCACTTATGCATTTATTTATTAAACTTTTATACCGCCCCCTCTCCCAAGTAGGGACTCGGGGTGGTGATCCTTCCCCCTTACAGGCCTCTTAGGAACAGAGTGAGGTCCACAGTAGACAGTTTAAGGTTAAAGTTTTGGGGGTTTGAGGATCTCACAACAGTGTTCTGACCCAGGCCCTTTTCCAACATATCAAACACAATCCAAAAGAAACGGAAACCTTGTGATGCTTTTACAAAATAATTAGCTGTGATAAGCACAAGTCTTGCCAAACTGTGCGAGACTTGCCAAAAGATAACAGACAAGAAATAATTTGCAATACAAGAATCTTCAAATACAAACTCAGGATACTAGAATCTCCATGAGGCTGGAGTTTCAAAACATGTTTGTCTTCTGCAAAGTACATTCGTTTCACAGCTGGCTTTTATCTTCTTGAAGGAGGGGCCATTGCCTTGCAGCCTTACTCCCGAGTTGCCCATGCTGCTGCAGCTGCTCTTGCCTGCGAGCAGCCCTGCGTGCACATGCACTTGGCACAGGCTCCTCGGGAACCTCCTCATTGCTGCTGCCAGCCCCACAATCTCTGAAGGCAGCAGTCCTGGCCCTTCATCTGAGTCCTCGCTCTCCTCAGCCGTCTGCACCTGCTGCCGGCTAACCACAACAGGTAGTGAGTTCCAGGCATTGACTCTGTTGCTGAAGTCATATTTTCTGCAATAGAGTTTGGATGGTTTATTTTCGTGTCTGTATCTATTGTTTGCCCGTGTGTAACTGTGGTTGAAGCTGAAGTAGTCATTGACAGGTAGGCTGTTGTAGCAGACAATTTTGTGTACTAAGCGTAGGCGGCGTAGTTCTAGGTTTTCCAGGTCCAAAATTTCAAGCCTGGTGGCATAAGGTATTCTATTGCGAGCAGAGGAGTGGAGTCCTCTTCTCGTGAAATACCTCTGGACTCGTTCGATTGTATTCATTGTCTCTCCTCCATCCTAAAATAAGGAGGCTTCCCCCAGGAATATAGCAGGGACTGATCAAAACTGGATTGATTGCACAATCTCTTTCAAGGAGGCAGAGACGTGCCAGAGATTGAAAGGGATTTTATCTCAACACTAGCAAAGCAGAGTCTAAGATACCCCAGGCATACAGTCATAGATAAAGGAAGTTAGAACCCCTCCCCTCATTCAGATGTGGATTTAGTCAAACAAAGAACCAACATGTTAATTCCCTCCTCCCCTTCTCTGGGAAGGTATCTTAGCGGAGTTCCCAGGAGTTTCTTCCAGGGCTGGAATTTTTATGGTTCCTTCTCATCTTATTATCTCTTCAAGAGGTGACAAGTTTCTGGCCATCTGACTCCACTCCTCCAATTGTATATCATATGCAAGTTATACAGGATCAATATAGGATTTAATACCTGCAGGACCGCATCCTACCAGTGATCTCCAGCAGGCCGGTGCGCTCACACAGGGAGGGCCTTCTCCGGGTCCCGTCGGCCACCATGTGTCGCCTGGCGGCCCCGAGGGGAAGGGCCTTCTCTGTGGCGGCCCCTGCCCTCTGGAATACTCTGCCGCCGGAACTACGTACCGGCACGGACCTGAGGGCCTTCAGGCGCGCGCTGAAGACCTGGCTTTTTGAGCAGGCCGGCCTGGGCTGAGGTGGTTTTAACTTGTCTCCATTTGCTCCGTAATTTTAAATTGGGGTTTTAAGGGTGTGGGGTGGGTTTTTCTTATTCGGCCAATATTTAATTTAATCTTCTTTTAACTTTTGTATTACTGTTGGGGTTTGGATTGGCTGTACACCGCCCTGAGTCCCTAGGGAGAAGGGCGGTATAGAAATTTTATAAATAAATAAAATAAATAAATAATAAAATATATTCAGGTTACATCCAAAAGGATTACTTGTACCAACTTCCCCCCTCCCTTCTTCCCTTGAAGAATGGCAGATATATGGATCTGACATCCTGCCCTCCTCAAACATTTGATAAATCCACCTGGAAAATATAAGACATGTGTTACATTTACAACTTAGGATGGTTTGTGAGGGTATTTCAGGTGGAACCTCCGTAGTAATGTGGGTGCTTTTACATGTCGTTTGGCTACCCACTCATTTTCTGAGGAAGGAAGGTGTTTCCAAGCTACTAAATATTGTGTGGAACCACAGTGAGTGTGCAAATCAAGGATATCTTTCATTTCAAAATGTTGTTCCCCATGTACCATAATGGGAGTTAGAGGTGTGGGAAGGGGGAGTGTCTAAGGTTTGAAGTGATCTCTGGTTTGAGCAAGCTACAGTGAAATACTGCATGAATCTGCCTAAGTGTTTTGGGGAGTCGAAGCTCTACCGTCACGGGGTTAATAATTCTGGAGGTGGGAAATGGCCCAACGAATTTTGGCCCCAGTTTCTTAGAGGGTTGCAATGATTTTAGGAATTTTGTGGACAAATATATGCGGTCCCCAACTTTGAATGGTTTAGGATCGTAGCATTTTTTGTCCGCTTGAGCTTTAAAAGCTGCTCTAGTCTCTTGTAGGGCTAGTCTGACTACTGGCCAAGTGGCTTGCAAATTATTAATCCACTCCTTAAGGGAGGGGATTTCAGGTTCCTTGGTGGGTAGTTCCAGCATGGGGTTGAATTCTTGGACTGTGGCTACCTGGAATGGGGTGAACCCAGTGCTGCTGTGGACCAAGTTGTTGTATGCTACTTCTGCAAAAGGAAGGAAGTCAGTTTAATTTCCTGTTGGTAATTAATAAAGCATTTAAATATTGTTCTAATACGCTGTTCGATCTCTCAGCCCCGCAGTTAGTCTGGGGGTGATTGGACAACGACAACCCCTGGATGGAGTCTAATAGGTTTAAAAATGCCCGCCAAAATATGGATGTGAATTGTACACCCCTATCTGAGATAATCCTTTGGGGAGCTCCATGAAGGCGATAAATGTATATTAAAAACATCTTTGCCAAGGCCTTGGCAGTTCGGATCTTTTGGCATGGAATAAAGTGAACCTGTTTGGAAAAAAGATCACTTACAACCCAAATGTCAGTATTCCCAGCACTTTCAGGGAGCTCCACTATGAAGTCCATAGAGATCTCTTTCCAGGGTGCAGAAGGGTCTGCTACTGTCTGTAAAAGTCCAGGAGATTTTCCTTGTCTTCTCTTTGCAGCAGCACAGGTGGGGCAGCTCACAACATAGTTTTCAATGTCCTTTTTGAGGGACAGCCACCAAAATTGTCTTTTGATGAGGTGCAGGGTTTTTACAAACCCAAAGTGTCCCGCTATTTTTGAGTCGTGGCAGCATTTCATGAGGTCCATCCTCTGGCTTTCTGGGACATAAAGTTTGTTTTCTACCCAGGCTAGATCACCTTTGAGTAAGCAAGTGTCTTTGTTAGCCTGGAACCAGTCGTCCTTAAGTTGTGCTTCCTTAAATATTGAAGTCGTTGTGTTTTCAGTCATTCTTTCTTCTCTTGTGCCCGGGTGATTACTTTGGCTGCAAGTTGGGTTGGTTGGATCATGGGTTTCATAACTTCAATCTTTTTGCTGTTGTATTGGGGTTTCCTGGACAGGGCATCTGCCAAAAAAATTTTCCTCCCTGGGAAATATTTGAGAGTGAAGTTAAATGGTTTAAAATATTGAGCCCACCTTGCTTGTTTTTCTGAGAGTTTCTGTGGAGTTTTCAGGGCTTCTAGATTTTTACGATCAGTCCAGACTTCAAAGGGGATTTGGTTCCCTTCCAAGAAATGTCTCCATGTGAGGAGCGCCCTTCGTACAGCATATGCCTCTTTCTCCCATATGGCCCACCTTTCTTCGGTGTCTATCAGTTTCTTGAAAGTATAAGCACATGGTTGTAACTGTCCACGTCCATTCTTTTGGAATAGAACTGCTCCAACTGCTACATCGCTAGCGTCTGCTTGGATGACAAATGGTCGTTCAAGATCTGGGTATTTCAGGATTGGTTCTGCTGAGAACAGTTGTTTAAGTTTTTCGAATGCCGCTTGGCATTCCATTGTCCAGATAAGGGGTTGCCTGAGTTTGGGTTTCTCCCCCCTTTCATTTTTAACAAGTTCGTGATGGGGAGGGCGATATTTGCAAAAGATGAAATAAACTGGTGGTAAAAGTTTGCAAAACCCAGAAAGCTCTGCAGTTGTTTGCGAGTCTCCCAATCTCTTACAGCTTTTACTTTTTGTGGGTCCATCTCTATTCCCTTGTGGGATATTCTATATCCCAGGTAGTCAATGTTTTCTTGATGGAATTCACATTTAGAGAGTTTTGCGTATAGTTTTGCGTTTAGGAGCTTTGTGAGAACTGCATGGAATAATTTGGTGTGTTCTTCTTTTGTTTCGGTGTAGATTAAAATATTGAAATAAACGAGAATCCCTTTGTACAAAAATTCATGGAGGGTCTCATTAATTAATTGCATGAACATGGCAGGGGCTCCTTGTAATCCAAAAGGGAGCACTTTAAATTGGTAGCATCCCAGTGAGGTGTTAAAAGCCGTCTTCAACTCTTGCCCTTCCCTTATTCTGATGCGGTAGTATGCCTCTTGTAGGTCTAACTTTGAAAAAAAATTTCCTTTAGAGAGGTGGGCTAAGATGTCCTTCATGAGGGGGAGTGGGTACATATTCTCCACATTGATGGCATTAAGGTTTTAGTAATTAACAAAAAGACGCAAAGAGCCCTCTTTCTTTTTGCGGAATAATACTGGGGCTGCTATTTTTGGTCGGGTAGGTTCGATGAAACCCCTGTTTAGATTTTTATTGATAAATGCCCTGAGTTCTTTTAATTCTCTGGGGGACATGCAGTACATTTTTGGTTTTGGAAGTTTAGCTCCTGGTAGGTTTTCAATGGTGCAGTCTGTGGTGTGATGAGGTGGGAGTTCATCAGAAGCCTTCTCGCTAAATATTTGGGCTAAATCTTAGTATTCGTTGGGGATGTTGGCTGGTTCTCTGCTCTCGATTCCCTTTCTTTTCCTTTCCTCTGGGCAATTTGCAAATGCTACATGTTTCTGGAAATGTACGGCTCCTCTCTTCCAGTTTATTTTGGGATTCCATTTCCGTAGCCTCGTGAGTCCTAGTACTAGTGGCCCTTCCATTCCTGGTGCTACAATGAATTTGAGTATCTCACTATGGTTCCCTAGTCTTATTTTCAATGGTTCTGTGGCAAAACGGGCTGGCTCCTCCCCCTCCCCGCTATAGTTCCATCTAATTGGCAAAAAGCGATAGGATTTTCCATTTTCTTTATTTGGATTCCCAATTTCTCTGCTAGGGAGGGGTTGATTAGGCATTGGGTGCATCCCGAATCTGTCAACGCTGCAACTGCCTCTCCTTCCCTCGGCTGGGAATAAACAGTCTTAGGGGTAGAATGATTGGTTCAAATGGGTCACTTACCAGCAGGTTATCTTCTGGATCGCTTTCGGACTGGCTCAAGTCTCCTCGGGGTGTTGGGGATTCTTCCTCTGGGTTTGGGGGGGATCGGAATCCCACAGCTACTCGGCCTCTCAGGCCAGTCTCCTTTCCTCGAGGGCTGGATGTTCTGGGTTTCCCCCCTGATGGGTGGTCTAGCTTTCTGGCAGGGGTCTTCGAACAGCATTCTGCTGTGCGGTGTCCCTCCTTACCACACTTAAAGCAACCAGACATTCTTGCAGTCATGGTGGTTTGGGTTTTGAAAAGTTCCTGCTTTCCTTGGGATGGGGACCTTCTCCAGATTTTGCCAGTGTGGTACTGGTTACAGGCCATGTCTATCTCCACCTCCTCTGCCATCAGCTACCATTCATGCAGGAGGTTAGGGGCCCCACAGGCCAGGCAGGCAGCGTATAGGTCGTCATTGAGTCCATCTTTGAACCAACAGACTAGGATATCCTCTGGCCAGTCATGAAATTCCTTGGTGTATTCAGCTACTGGGCGACGGCCTTGCTTTACTAATCTAATGTGGTCATGGGCTTTTCTATTGGTGGGGGGGTCTTCAATGTGGCGTAGGGCTCTCATGAATCGATTGAGATTCCTCAGCTCTGGGGCGTTGACATTGTGGAGAGTCACCATCCATCTGGCTGCTACCCCTTCTAGGGCCAGGGTGACGACTCGCACTTGGGCCCCCTGGGTTGGGAAATTCCGCCTGTATTCTTGCATGTAGGTGAGGACTTGTGCCAGGAAAAATCCCAGTTTCTGGGGGTCCTCATCAAATTTTACTCCCAAGGGTGGGACCTTTCTCTGCAGTTGTGTTGTGGCGGGTTAATCCCCTGCTCTGGGACAGCAAGGGGTCGGGTACCTGCTATGGCTGCTGGACCTTTGGCTTGTTCCTCTGCCCGGTCATTCTCAGCTGGATCAGGGTGATGGCTCGGGTTCTCCCAATTTCTGGTTCCTTCGCTCTCCTACGTTGGTGACCTGGTTCATCCCTCACATTGAGGTTTTCCATGGTTTCCCTCACAAGGCAATTTATGTACCGTTTCAGTCGGTCATCTGCCGGTGGTTCCTCGACCCATTCTTCCTGATCTGATAGGGCCTCCAGTTCCAATTTCCATCCGGGTTTATGGTTATCCTGGGTGTGGGTTACTCCCTTGGTTCTTCCGTCCCAGCTGTCTCTCTTTCCTACGCCAACAGACCATTAGGCCTTCGTGGAATTTTTGCCGGCAGCTTCACTGTCTTTGATGGGGTGTACCGAGTCAGTATCTGGCTGCGTAGATGTCGAAGTTTCTCCCCAGCATTCGGCTTCCCCTTGCTCCTTGCTATATTTAGACATTTTTGCAGGGTCTCCTCGGTAGAGTGAAGTTTTTTTTTTTAAAATCCTTTCCGGGATTGACCTCTATTGCAGACTCGGCAATTTGACTTTTCCCCTTCACTCGAAAAGAATGGACTTCTGAAACCCAGGTGGTTCAAAAGGAATCCTTTATTGAAAGGGGTTTTATCTCAACACTAGCAAAGCGGAGTCTAAGATATTTACAGGCATAGAGTCATAGATAAAGGAAGTTAGAACCCCTCCCCTTATTCAGATGTGGATTTAGTCAAACAAAGAACCAACATGTTAATTCCCTCCTCCCCTTCTCTGGGAAGTATCTTAGCTGAGTTCCCAGGAGTTTCTTCCAGGGCTGGAATTTTTATGGTTCTTCCTGTTGTATATCATGTGCAAGTTATACCGGATCAATATAGGATTTACCGTATTTATTCGAGTATAACGCGCACAATTTTATACCGATTTTAAACTGAAAATTAGGGGGTGCGCGTTATAAACGAGGGGTGGGGTGGGGTGGCAATGGCGGCTGGTCCAATGAGGGCGCAGGCGAATTGTGAGTTCGCACTGCGGCGACCAGCGCGCACTATAAGCTACGAGGGAGACCCCCGCGCTTCTCCCACTCAGCTCCCCCGGGTCATTTGCCGCGGGCGGGGGGGGTCTCGGGGAGTGTCTCGTTTCCCCCCGCAGGCGGAGAGCGACGGCCCAGCGTCGCCCCTTGGGACTGGGGAGGAACCATGCCTCCTCCCGGGGTCCGCGCCCCTGCTCCGCCGGCGGCTCTCGCTGGCCCGTGGGGACGCGCGCCCAGCAACAACAGCAGCAGCCGGGGGGCATCGGTGCCCGGGGAGGACGGTTTCTGCGTGGCTCCCTCGCCCCCCGGGACCCTCCTCAGCCCTCGGGAAGCAGGCGAGGGGCTGGCGCCCCGACCCTTCCGCCGGTTGGGCAGGTTACAGCCGCCTCGCCCGGCAGTCGCCGCCTCTTTGGCCTTCCCGGCGGCCAGAGCCCGTCCCGAGAGCCCGCGGAGTCTCGCCGTGGGTGAAGGGCATCTCCTCCCGTGACAGCCAGGCCGAGCTCGCCCGGCAAGGCCGCTCCGCTCCAGACGCCGGGGCCACCTTAAGCACCGTCCGGGGGCCGCGCGCAGTCACCCCGTGTGGCGGGCAGCCCCGGAACGTGTGCGGCGGGCGCTGGCGGAGACGGCTGTGCTGCCGGGCGCCCCTTCCCGGCAACCTCGGGCGGTAGCCACGGCCGGCCCGTCGCAGGGACCTCCGGGGCCCGGACGGAGCATTGGGCGAATGACTTGGGGCAGCGGCGTAGGCGTTTGTCTGTGGCGGGTAGCTTGCAATGGGGACTAGCCCGGGGGCTTCGGGGCCTGGCGACTCTTTTGGGCTGGTGCAGGCTGTGGAGGACGGATTGCTTCCAGCAGGCGCGCCCTGGTTGCCAAGCCCCTCTTAGCGTTGCAAGGGCTCCGTGGGGGAGATGGAAGTGGGGAGGGCGAGATCGTTCTGGACAGGTGGAGACTTCGCGCCCACCAAAAAAGCTTCCTACATGCTCTTGAAGCCCCAAATAACCCAGACAATCACAGTCCGCAAACGCCAACCGTTTCCCGCCACCGACTTCCAAAACTATCGCGACGGGGCAGAAAACCCTCGCGGCCACGCTCGCTCTTTCTCCAGTCGCAGGGAAAGCGCGCACTATAAGCTACGAGGGGACGTTTTGTTTTTCGGGACTGCAGCCGCGCACTATACGCTACGAGGGGACGTTTTGTTTTTCTTCACCCTCGCGTATAGTGCGCGGCTGCAGCCCCGAAAAACAAAACGTCCCCTCGTAGCGTATAGTGCGCGGCTTGATGTGAAACAAAATTTTATACCGATTTTTATGTATATCATGTGCAAGTTATACCGGTATCAATATAGGATTACTATATTCAGGTTACATCATAAAGCATTACTTGTACCAACTTCCTCCCTCCCTTCTTCTTCCATTGAAGAATGGCAGATACATGGATCTGACTGTTTACCCTCCTGGCTCTGTGCCAGCTTATGCAAGGAAAAACACAGATTCTCGCACAGGATTGAAAGAATTAGCCTGTCCCTGCTTGGTGCTGGCTACCAGTCCAGCCCAAGATTACCACAATCACGTTGGTGTCTGTGGAAGCGGCCAATCAGAAGAGTCTTCCGGGGTCTCCAAACCCTTCGGGTTTGAAACCCCCCACCCAGACTCCCCACGTCCCCCTCCTTCCTGTTTTGCTTCTCCCTCTTTGCAGTGGGCACCACAAATGCCCCTAACTCAGTGCACAGTTTGTGCCACACCCTGGCCCACACAGGCAGAGGCAGGGCAGGGGCTGGCACCGAGGAGGGGTTGGTGGCAGCGGAAGAGGAGGGAGGTGGGAGGTGGGGTAGGGGGCAGTGGCCTGGCCTGTGAAGATCCCCCCACACCCACATCTGACCGTCTCTCCCGGCAGCGTGAAGGTAAGTCACCTGCAGCTGAATTTCTCCGAGCTCCACTTCCAGCCGGAGCACTTCCTGGCCTTCTGCATCAACAACGGCTCCATCGGGGTGAGATTCCATCGGCAGCTGCTCTACTGGTTCATGTGAGTGGCTGCTTCCTTCATTGGAATCCAGCGGTTTGTGTGTTTATGGGAAGCGTTCCTATGCCCCCCCCCCTGCACAGCCAGCTCAGTGTGAGATTCCCATCCCCTAATCAACCGGTTCTCTGCCCTCATGGTTTCTGACACCAACAACCAGGTCACCAAACGGCTCAGGAAGTTAACAACCGCTTCTCCTGAACCGTTGTGAACCGGCTGAATCCCACCACTGCAACGGCTCATTTAGTGACCATTCAGAGTTAACAGCGTCCCTGAAAAACAATGACTTGTGACCGTTTTTCACACTTATGACCATTGCAGCACCCCCGGGATCACTGAGATCCAAACCTAGAAACTTGGCCACTGACTCGTATTTATGACCGTCACACTGTTCCGGAGTCACGGGATCCCCTTTGGCCACCGTCTGACCAGCAAAGTCAATGGAGGAATCCAGATTTGCTTAACGACCATGCTACTAACTTCACTACAGCAGTGATTCACTTAACAATAGTGGCAAGAAAGGTCATAAAATGAGGCAAAGCTCACTTGGCAAATGGTTCCCTTTGCAACATAAATTTTGGACTCGATTGTGGTCGTAAGTTGAGGACTCCCTGTAAGAATCTCTGGGTAACCAAAACCAAACAACCCCCCCCCCCGCCCCAGACCCTATTAAAACAATAACAACCAACCACATTGAAAACAAAACCCGGGTGGCAAATCAGACTTCCAATTATAGCCTATCCCTGCCCCCCCTCCACCAGCAGTCCTGCGCTTTGAACCCAGGGCTCTCGGCCTTGATGTGGCCACCTGGCACCTTCCGTACAGTCTGCACAGGGAGGGGGGTCTTGGGGATGAACAAGTGTCGGAAGACCCCTCCCGGCTTATTCAACTGCTTGCTTCCCAGCCGTGACGTCGGCTCCATCAAGGCATGGGCCGAAGGGGTCAACATTCACACCCTGCTGAAGCTCTCCAGGGACCAGGGGGGGCGCCTGAAGATCGCCAACATGAGCTGCAACGCCTCCATCGCCCACATGCACACTGGCTTCAGCGGCACCCTGCGGTAACCACCCTGCCCTGGCTGGGAGGGGCAGGCCCTGGCTCCTCCCTCTCCTGGGGGCCTGGGAGGAGCTTCATGAAGGGAGGGGGAGGCTGTTTTCTCAAGGGGATCCCCCCTGCCTGAGAAGGAACCCGGGGTGAGGGGTGGGAGGCCAGGACCCAGGCCTGCCAAGGGGTAGCCAGCCGTGGGTGCAGAGGAAGCTGCCTTCTCCTGCCCAGGAAGCAAACTTTAAAGTCCTGATTGGCAGAAGAAGCGGGGGGTGGGGACACTCCTGGCTCCCCCCCTGAGGTGGGATCTTTAGCCTTGACCAGCCTTTCCTGACTCTTTCCAGAAAGATCTATCAATTAGTGGCCAGACTGACCACCAGAGGAATACGCTATGTGCTCAGTCAACAGGTGAGCACCAAGCCACAGGTGAGCCCTGCTGGGCAACGACCAAGGGAACAACGCACAGGTGGTATGGCAGGTGTGCCTGTCTCCCCTGTGTAGGGCAGGGAAGCCCCGATTTTGCTTAATTTCCCCCCTTCCGCTCCTCTGTTCTCTCCGTGGTTCCACTGGGCTTCCAACTGCAGAGGGAACTTTGCTGCTTGGAGTCTCCTTAGGGAATAGACTATCGGGGCACCTGGCAGTTGTAGGAGTTTGGGCCAGCCTAGGTAAAGAACCCACTTGGACGCCCCATATGGCACTTCATAGAATCATAGAGTTGGAAGGGGCCTTGGAGGTCCAACCCCCCCTCATACCTTCCTGGACAAACGGTTGCCCAATCTTGCCTGGAAACCCCCTCCCCCCGCGATGGAGCCACCAGCACTCCGGGAGGGAGGCGGTTCCTCCCCTCTTCCCAGCAGCTCTGACTTCTCTCTGCCTTTCAGATCTGCCCAGCTCTCAACCACGCTGTGCTGGTGCGGCTCAACACCCTGCTGGACACGGTGCCCGGTGCGTGGTGGGCAACATACCCTCTCCCTGCCAAAGAAGGCGGAGGGAGAACTCTGCACACGGGGCGTGCCTGGTGCCACGGGGCTCCTCCTCACTCCTTTCTCCTTCATCTCCAGTACGCAATCCTGTGGACAAATACGTGGGCAGCGACTACTCCCTACTCAGTGACCCCCATGTCACCGCGGAAAGCATAGACCTGGATTTCAAGGTACCCACGCGGAGGGTGTTCCCTTATGGCAAGGGCAGGACTGGGCCCCGCCAATGGTGGGTGGGCGGGCATTCAGTTGAGTGGCAGGCACTCGTGTGTGCGTGTGACGCTCTGTCGTGTGCGGATGAGTGCTCTCCACTTGTGTAAATGGAGTTGTGCGTGGGAGTGAGTGTGTACATCTCCCACTCGCACAAAACCATTTCCTCTCCCCGCCCCCCAACTGCTGGTCCGTATAGCTGGACAGTTGGGGGACCCCTGCCTTTAGTGGAGATGGCATCCGAGAGAAACGGAGACGGGCGGATTAAATCATCCTCCGTGGCAGCCACGTTGCAGGACAAAACACAGCCCCACTCTGGCTACCTAAGTCAGTGGTGGGATTCCAAAATGCTTACTACTGGTTCTGTGGCTGTGGCTTGGTGGGCATGGATGGTGGGTGTGGTGTGGCTTGGTGGGCGTGGCTTGGTGGTTTGGTGAACATGTCGGGAAGGTTACTGCAAAATCCCCCTTCCCTTCCCTCCCCACCCCACTAACCTGCTTTCCAGCTCTGTTCTCCTATGGAGGGCAAAGGAGACCCAGCCGATCAGCTGGGACTCGATGGGAGGCAGAGAAGAGATGGGGTTGGTGGGGCCAGTTGGAGGCGGGATTGGCCGGTTCTCCAAACGACTCAAAATTTCCACTACTAGTTCTCCAGAACCGGTCAGAACCAGCTGAATCCCACCTTCCTTCCCTTAGATTAGGGCTCTCCAGCCTGGGCCCCTTTAAGTCTTGTGCACTTCAACTCAAAGCTGGCTGAGGAATTCTGGGAGTTGAAGTCCCAGGTCTTAAAGTGGCCCAGGTTGGAGGCCTTTTGTTTTGAATTGTTAGTGCCACCCTAAACCCCGTTGACCCGTGCAGCGAGCGCGAGGCGGCCTGTCCCTGCCTCCTGAATCCCAGAGCTGTTTTCCCCAATGGCGACTGGATTTCCTGGTCTTCCTTGAGAAAGTCTGGCTTCTCCCCCCAGAAGCTTCCTCTGCGGTCCCTCAGTGAGAACTGAAGAAGCTTCTCGGAGGGGAAGGGAAGCGATTTCAGAGAGAAAACCAACCAAGGAGGAGGCGCAGTTGGGAAAAGCCCCTTTGGGGCCACCAGGGCCTGCAGGGCGGAGCAGCTCTGTTTCACACAATCGTAAGGCTGGAAGGGACCACGAAGGTCTTCTAGCCCAACCCTCTGCCCAAGGCCGAGATCTTTGTGGGGCACCTGGGCCTGGAAATACAGGATGTCCTCAACTTACGATCACAATTGAGCCCAAAGTTTCTACTGCTAAGTGAGACAGTCGCCAAGTGAATGTTGACCCCTTTGGCGACTTCCCTTGCCAGAGTTGCTAAGTGAATCTCCGCAGTTAGTAACATGGCTGTTGAGTGAAACTGGCTTCCCCCATGGATTTGAAGGCTGCAAAGAAAGGATCAGGTGACCCCAGGTCACTGAAACAGGCATAGGTACCTGCCAGTTGCCAAGCATTTGAATTTGGGTCAGCTGATCATCGGGGCTGCTGCCAAGGTGGAAAGGGTGGAAAGGCGGTCCTCAGGGCCTTCGTAACGTTGAACGGTCACTATGTCGTAAGTCAGGGACTACCTGTGCAGCAACCATCCACCTCCCGTGACCCCCAACCGCTTGCATTTGCAGTGTTTGTGGCCTGGCTCTGTCCCGGTGGGTGGCAATGCGGGGACGGGGTCCGTGGCCTCAAGGGCCTGCCCCAGGCCCCCTCCCCTCTGTGACGGGGCTCCTCCTGCTCGCAGGGCATGTTCTTCCCTCTGCAAAACGAGAACGAGACGCTGCCCAACGGGGCCCCGGAGCCCCTCCTGAGGGAGACGGAGCGCATGGTCTACATGGGCCTCTCCGAGTACTTCTTCGACTCCGCCCTCTTCTCCTACTACCAGGCGGGGTCCCTGAGCATGGAGTTTGCAGGGGACAAGGTAGGTGGGGGTCTCTCCGAGGGGCCGTGCCCAAGAGGGAACGAGGGCTGGCAGGGGGGCAGGAAGCTGCTGCCTTGCCCATCGCCTGCCCATCATGCGCCCCCCCTCTGTGTCCCCCTTGTTACAGGTGCCCAAAGATTTGGAAGTTTTGCTGAGAGCCTCTTTCTTCGGAGCCATCATACTGTTGGTAAGGGGTTGGGGGGGTTGGGGGCTGAGCTTGGAAGGGGGTTCTGCAGGAAGGACCCCCATTATCCCCGTAGGAATAATCTCCCTTCAAAATGAGATGGGTGCCAAATACATTTCATAATTACCAGTACAATATCTGGCTGACTCTGCAACAGTCCATAATAATTAACAGATTAACATGATGGGACCTTGGAGGTCATCTAGTCCAACCCCCCACCCAAGCAGGAGATCCTACACCATTTCTGACAGTTGGCAGTCAGCCTCTTCTTGAAAGCCTCCAGGGATGAAGCTCCCTCAGCTTCTGAAGGCAACTTCTGTTCCATGGGTTGATGGTTCTCACTGTCAGGAAATTTCTCCTTATTTCCAGGTTGAATTTCTCCTTGTTCAATTTCCATCCATTGTTCCTTGTCTGGCCTTCAAAGGTGTTTTGGATAATAGCTTCACTCCCTCTTCTTTGGGGCAGCCCCTCAAATATTGGAAGGCTGCTCTCCTGTCTCCCCTGGTCCTTCCCTAGACTAGCCAGGCCCAGTTCCTGCAATCATTCTTCATATGTTTTAGCCTCTGGTCCCCTCATCATCCTGGTTGCTCTTCTCTGCACTTTGACTGTCATAAACATTTTTCTCCTGCTAAATCTTGCCAGTTTTGCATCTTACAGCCCCCACTTCTCTTCATCCGCTTCCCCTTTATGGTTCTTCTGAGGCAACCCCCCCTCCCCCCCTCCAATCAAAGCCAGAAGTTTCATTTTCAATTCCTTATTAGCAGTGAGCTGAAATAAGCTTATCCAAAGTCACAAGGCACTTTCTGGTTCCTTTTTGGCAAGACTTCTTCCCCAGGGAAACCCCGCAGGGTCTCCAGCTTGTCTCCCAGTTTCCTTCTTGGCTGAGCCTCTGTCCTCCCGCCCCAGGACCCCGATGTGATGGATGCGCCCCTGACCTTAAAGCTGCAGGTGACCAAAGCTCCTCGCTGCACCATCCGGCCCTCCGGCACCTTCATCTCCGTCTCTGCCCTGCTCAACATCTTCTTGGCCCCCCCGGACCAGCCCCTAATTCTGCTTTCCAGCCTGGCTATGGTGAGCCCACCCCCCCAACCCCTGCGTCCCCCTCCCCTGGGGAGCAGTTTCCATCCTCCTGATCACCTCTGATGCTGAGCAGGGGCTTCCTTCCGGGTTGCTTCCTTCCGTGTTGCTTCCTTCCGTGTTGCTTCCTTCCGTGTTGCTTCTGGGATCCAGAAGATCTGGGGGGGGTGGGGAGTGGGGGCGGAGCCAAGGGAGGGGTCTGCAAGCCGTGCTCCCCCATTGTGAACTTCCCCCCCCTGCAGGAATCCCGCTTAAGTGCCAAGGTGGTGCTTCACAATAAGGCTATCCAGGTGCATCTGGATCTCCGAAGGTAGAGCTGGCAGTCTCTGGGGTGCCTGGGTGGGTGTGGGGGGGGGATGACTAGGGGCCCCAATTTGGCAGAGCTTCTGCCACTCACCCTCCTTCTCCCCCCCCCCCCCCCCAAAAAAAAAAAAAATTCAGGTTCCGGATTTACTCCAACCAGTCCGCCTTTGAATCGTTGGCGGTAAGTCTAATTTTGGACTCAGGCTACGGAGGGGCAGAGTCAGGAGCCAAGCCTGGCCTGACTGCTGGGGGAGGGGGGGGGCTCCCGGGGCTTATTCCATCTCCCCACCCCAAGCCAAAAGCTCCTGCAAAGGGGGCTAGGCTGGACCGTCCCAACCGGCAGTGGGGTCCTACCTTAGTCGCTACCGGATGGGTGGGGGATCGAGGGTGCACATGCAAACAAGCCAATCAGCGGAGTGGATGAAGAAATGGAAAGTTAGAAGCGACCCCCCCGCGCCCCCCTCCCACATGGGCTTTTCATCTTTCACCTTCCCAGCTCTCCCCTTTTCCCCTCCTCTCAGCTGATTGGAGGCTTTTTTTCCTTTTTTCCTACCCTACTCCCCTACAGCTCCTCCCACTGCAAGCCCCCCTGCAAACCCTGCTGCAAATGACCATCGTGCCCTTCATCAATGGTACGCAGGGGGAGGGGGGCGCATGTGTGGAGGTTCGGGGGGGGGCAGGGAGCTGGATCCTTTGCCTTTGGGTGGGTGGGAGGCTGCAGAAGAGGGTGAAGCTTCCGCAACGGGCAAGGCCACAAAGCCCCTCCCTCTTCCTTGCAGAGAGGACCAAGAGAGGGGTCCAGATCCCCCTCCCCGAAGGCATGGACTTCACCCAGGAGACCATCAGGAGCCACCTGGTAAGCAGGACCCCTCCCGCCGTGGCTGCCTGCAGGCAGGGCCCATGGACGCTCCGCTCCACAAGCCCACCCACCCTCCGCCTTGCCTCCCCAGGGCTACCTCACCATCGGGGCCGACCTGCATTTCACCAAAGGGCTGCGAGAGGTCATCCAGAAGCTCCGGGCGACCCCGGGCCCTTCTCTGGCCTCCAGGGCTGTCTAGGGGCCCTGGATCTCGTCCACCATCTGGACCCAACTTTACCTGCCTGCTCCAGTCAGGAGGAGCCGTCTGCCTGGCCGGACGCCAGGATCCCCGTGAGGGCTGAATAAAGAGCTACGCTGCCCAATGTCTGCCTCCTGTCTTACGCGAGGGGTTGCATGTGGGGGGCTCTTCTCCAGTCCTTACAATGGCCCTGCAGGTAGGCCGGCCCAGCCCCATGCTGGAACCCACCAGAAATGGAACCGGAGGCCTCCTGGCTGCCTTGGCCTGCAGCTCCATGGACTCAGATGCTCCTTTTGGCCAACTGCGTTCTCCCTTCCCGGGCTCGGTGCTGCCCCCTCCCCAGCAAAGGGGAGCACCCCCCACATCTGTCCCACTGTAGGCCACTCCCTCCGGCCGGGTGGAGCCAAAGTCTTGGCTGGGGAAGAGGCTGGGTGCAACATCTGCACCACCTCTGCACTTCAAGCAAAAAGGCCTGGGGCCTTTCTGGACTAATGAGCCACTGGGGGGGGGGGGGGGGCTGCTGAGGGGGGCAAAGCTCACCCCCCCCCGAGTTGGTTGCCCTCGGACTGGACCAGGCTCCACCCTCACACAAGCTCTTCACCAGACTAATTTGGGGGTTCACCTGACAGCCGGGACCCCAAAATCCCACTCCTTGCCCAGCCCTAAAGGGAACACGGAACCATTGCTAAAAAAAACCCTCCAGGAGCCCCAGCTGCGGATTCTGGGATGGTCAAAGAGGCGGCTGCCCAACCCCCTCCCCCTCCCCTCCGCCTTAATGTGGGGAGAGGCAGACGGCAGGTGGGTGGGGCAGTCAGAGCGGAGGCTCCCCGAAGCAGCAGGCACCCCTTAAGGGAGGGGCAGGCTGATCCAGAACCTGGTGCTGCAGCTGGCGAGCGCAGGGGCCGGAGGTTGGCACTGCTGCTGCTGCCCACTGGACACGCCCAGCTCTGCAGCTCCTGGAGAAACCGCCCCTCGGCTGCTGTCCCTCCCCACAAGCAGCTTCTGGGGGCAGGGCTGGAAGTGGGAAGGACAGAAAGAATGGGAAGGGCTGAGGGTAATTGCAGAAGGGACCCTGGTGGTCTTCTAGTCCAACCCCCTGGTCAAGCAGGAGATCCGAGACCAGGAACATCCAACCTTGGAACCTGCAGACTGCAATTCCCAGAATTCTCCAACCAGCATAGCTGGGAGTTGAAGTCCACAGGTCTTAAAGTTCTCAAAGCTGGACACCTTTACCCTAGACCAGGGGTCTCCAACCTTGACCCCTTTAAGACCTGTGGACTTCAACTCCCAGAGTTCCTCAGCCTGCTTGGAGTCCTGCTGTTGGAGAGCCCTGCCCTAGATCCCATTCGGGCCAAATGGCTGCCCAGTTTCTTCCTCAAAGCCTGCAGTGATGGGAGCACCTGCTCTGCTTCCGGAAGACCCCGAGCCCCCAGACCCAGCTCTGCCACCAAGGCAGCCTCCTCTTCCCCACAGATCACCCCACTCCTTTTCCAGTAGAAAAATAAGAGTTTAATCGCTTGCTTGGACCAGGAAAGAGAACCTGGCTGCTCTTGACCCCCAGTCGAGTTCCTCCTCCAAGAGCCGCCAGGACGAAGGCTGAGAAACGGCTCCCCCCCCCAAGGGCAGCGAGGGGACCTGCTTCCTCCCTGAGGACAGTGCAAATGTGCAGAGAAGGGCGAGGGGAGACGGGGTCGTGCCGGAGGACCTGCCCAGGGCCCGAGACCCTCCAGGCTCCCACCAAAGGCCGGTCAGGAGCCGCTCTCTGCAGCCATGTGGCAGCGGGAGGGGGCCGGTCTCCCCAGGAAAGATGCTGTTGCCAGGCTTAGAAGGGCTGCTGTTTGAGGAACCGCTGCACCATGTTGAAGGCCGCCCGTGGCTGGTCAGTGGGCACCATGTGGCCGGCACCCTGTGGAAGGGAGAGAGGAAGCGATGGGAGGGTCACGGCTGACTCTCCAGGCACAGCAGAAGCAGACAGTGGGGAGGGAAAGTATTGGAAGGCCTGGGGAAGGGAATTGAGGAATGCCAAGAATAGTCCCAACACCCCAAGGTCAAACGCTGGGAAAAGACTTCGAGGCGCCCAGATTGTTCCCCAAACAAAATAAAGGCAGTTGATTGGTGGACAATGGGCCGTGGGGAGGACCAGGGAGAAACGGGGAGTTTTCCTACGCTTGGTTCTCATGCAAAAACCTTAGAACTGGCTTTGCTACTCCCGTGCCTGTGTGGACTTATCAGTGAAGAGATGCTCTGGGTAGGATCACTTCCCAGGAGTTTCTTTTGCTGCATTTAACAACGCTTGACAGGTGAGCCTCCCCGAGACCCTGGGAGGGGAGGGCGAGCTTGGCTCCCGCAAGACCCCTCCCCACTCTACCTTGATGGTGAGGAAGGCAATGTTGGTGAACTCCTTCACGAAGCCCCCGATCTGATCCTGGCCGTCCTCATCTGTGAAGATCCAGGATCTCCGGGTCACCTCCACCTGCCAGCAAGAGGACCCCGGGGGGGGGGGGGGCAGCTGTGAGGGTCTCTGAGCCCCCAGAGGGGAAGCACAGAGGAGAGGCAGGTAGCCCCCAGCCCGGCCCAATGGGGAGGGTCCCAGGGGGAGTTAGGCAGGAGGCTGTGCCCCCCCGAAGCCCTGAGCCCCATCGCCTCCCCCACTGTCCCCCAACCCAGAGGGGGAGGGGCTGCAGTGGCTCTGTGCCCAGGCAGCCCCCGACTGGCCACGATTCAGTCACCCGACTGAAGTTACAGCAGAATTGACCAATGGGATTGAGGGCCGGTCCTCAGCCCTTGTGGCCTCCCCATGACCACGGGATCAAAATCTGGACGCAAAACTGTTTATGTTTATAACGGCTGCAGTGTCCAGGGCTCACGCAAGCCCCTTTTGCGACCACCTGACAATCGGAGCCCACGGGGAAGCCACTTCACGGCCATTAACAAGAAAGGCGCAAAATGGGCCAAACCTCACTTAACAACTGTCTTGCTTTGCGACAGAAATTTGGGGCTCAACAGTGGTTGTTAAGTCGAGGTGGAGCGAGGGGCTCCTTCCAAAGAGACAGTCTGGGTGGGACCCTGCCCAGGGCACAGCAGAGGGCAGGCCAGCAGGTTTGGCCCCTTCCCCACACAGCCGGGAACCAGGTGTGGAAGGGAGAGTGGGTGTCCACTCCTAAAATATTTCTATGGTCTTTTTAGAGTGGCCAACAGAAAGGAAGTGGGAGCAGTGCGGCAGCTTGCAAACCGAAAGTGCATTCCACAAATGTTTTCAAAGATAGTAACTAGGTGACGGACGTTTCTGATTCTAACTGGAGGGCATGATTGATGATGCTCTGGGCTATGGAGGTGTCCCATTGGAGAATATGAATTATGAAACACCCAGAGGGGTGGGGAGAAACCAGGGTCAATGGTGATGGTGAATTATGTGTCTCAGGGTCGGCTTCACCCAGGCAGTGCTGGCATTTTAACTCCCAATAAATCCTTTGGAAGTTTTGGCTCATGATTTAATTGGGGGCAACTGCCGGAATCCTGACAGGGGACTTTCCCGTCAAGAGCCCCCCCCAGCTCAGCCCACCTTCTGCTGCAGGGACTCCACGAACCATTCGTCCCCCAGGAAATTGCAGGCCATGTCCACATCCCCGTTGTACAGCAAGATGCGGTATTTCTGCAGAGATCACGTGGAGAATTAGGCCACACGGCAATTTTGGTCACCACAAATCACAAAAAAGAGGTTGGGATTTTGGAAAAAGGGCACAGAGGAGCAACTATGATGATTAAACATACAAAGAACGGCTGCAGGATTGGGGTTTGGCCAGTCTAGGGAAAAGAAGGCCCAGGGAGACAGGAGAGCAGCCTTCCAGGATTGGAGGGGTTGCTAAAAAGGAGGGGGTCTACCTATTCTCCAAAGCCCCAGAGTGCAGGAAAAGAAGCAACGGATGGAAGCTAATCAAGGAGGGAAGCAACCTGAAACGAAGGAGAAACTTCCTAACAGGGAGGACAATTCACCCATGGAACTGCTTGCTACCAGATATTGTAGGAGCTCCATCTTTGGAGTTCTTCAAGAAGAGACTGGACAGTCACTTGTCTGAAATGGGATAGAGTCTCCTGCTTGAGCAGGGGGGCTGGACTAGAAGACCTCCAAGGTCCCTTCCAACCCGAGTCTATTCTAGAAGCCAGCCAGGCTTAGCAGGGCCCAGAGGAAGGGCCAGCCTGGTTTTTCCCTCTGCTGGTAGGGGAGGGGGTCAGGACAGCAACCCCGCTGCCAACCCCAGCAACTCACCCCAGTGCTGAGCAGCTTCAGGTACTGGTCATTCATCTCGGAGTAGAGGCGCTTGTAGCCCCGGCTGACAGTAAAGCTGGAAAAAGGGGCCCTGATTAATGGGTGGTCTACAAAGCCCCCCTCCCCCGGATGCCTCCAGAGCCGCGCCCCCTCACCTGCAGATCTCCCAGGCTGGGGCATCGTCCTGAATGTGCAGCGCCTGGCGCACGCTGGGGTCGTTCAGGTAGCGGGTGAGGCCGGTGGTGTTGATGCAGGGGGGGTCCAGCCGCACCTCCTTGGTCACCCCCAGGTTCAGCAGATTCTGAGGGATTCCAAGCACAGCGGCTGCTCCAGGAGGCTTCCAGCCAACGAACAAGGGGCCTCTCCATTCATTCACTCACTTACTCATTCATTCATTCACTTTATTCACTCACTCACTCACCATTCAGTCAGTCAGTCAGTCAGTCCATTCATTTATTCATTCATTCACTTTATTTATTCATTCATTTATTCATTCATTCACTTTATTTATTCATTCATTTATTCATTCCTTCACTTTATTTATTCATTCATACACTCACCATTCATTCATTCATTCTTTCCTCCCTCCCTCAGCTGCCTTCAAAGGACAGAGGCAAGCTGCTGAGATGCCCAAAGAGCCTTCGCTTCTCCCTCCTCCCCTCTTCTTCCTCCCCCCCACTCCCCCCCCCGGGTTCTGAGGAACTGACTTAAATCCACGGCTGCCGGAGTTTAGGGGGGGTGTCAAGGGGGGGCCACAGAAGCGCACGAAACCTTCGCTCTGCTTTCTCAGGCCGTGTCAGTCGGGCGTTTCTAGCAAGGCGGCTCGTGTCCCCAAGAGAATCTCCCGCCCTGAACGAGACCCCTCCTGGGAGTCCCCAGGGACCCCCCAACCCATCTTCCCCAGCAGGGCTCGTGCCCAGGCCAGCCTGGCCTGTCCTCGCACCCCAAGCGGCTGCTTCTGCTCACCTCCCTCCAAAGGCTGCGCAGGGGGTGCCAGAAGAAGCGGTTGCCCAGGTCGTGAGTCACGATGGTCCCATCCAGGTAGCTGCAAAGTGGACAAGGGCCGCTCAAGCCTTCCCAGCCTCCCTCACCCTGCCTCCTCCACCTTGGCAGAGACCTGCCCGACACTGCCAGGGGCCAAGGAACCGGGGGTGGGGAGAGGAAAGGGGGGGGCGGCCTGCAAACCGCCAGGCGCTCACCTGAATTTCCCCGGCACCCCCCCAGCGCAGGGGGCATAGAGGTTGTAGATATTGAGGCCGGATTCGTCCACAATGTGGATCATCTCCGCCATCTGCGGGGAGCAAGAGAGCCGGATGACCTCAAGGGCTCCCCCCACCCCCCCCCCATGACTTCCCCTCCCCCTCCTGCTAGGGTTCTCCCCACTCACAGCAGCCGTGCAGTTCAGATTTGGGTTTTTGTGGAAGTTGCACTTCCCTCCAGAACAGCAGAAGCGCTGCAGATCGCCCCAGAGCCTGTGGAGGAGAAGTGGGGAGGGTCTCAGCTACTTCTGGGGCCACAGTGCCAGCCCCTCCCCCGCCAGGACACGCACCACCCGGCAGAGACTCACTGGTTCCCCAGGAGGCCGTGGTAGTAGGCGAAGTAGACCAGGGAGTTGTCGTTGGTCTCGTAGGAGGAGAGCCCGTTGCCCACCGAGAGGCCCTGAAAGACACGTCCGGTGACCTCCAGAAGCCCCCCGCCCCCATTTCCCTCCTGCCCCCCCAATGCCCAAGACGAGAGGAGCTGACTTGCTCTTGGGGTCAGGCCCCCCCTGGATGGCAGGGAAGTGGAGGAGCTGCCCCACCGCCTGGTTTTGCTTCCCCAAAGGAGCAGCTCAAGGGAGGAAGAGATTTCTGCTGGGCGGAAATCCGGTTTTGCCACTCTGCGTCTCTGCAGAGCTGCCCAGGGCCAGGAGCAATTCCCCTGGGCAGCCCTGCGGCCATCCCTGCCCACTTAATGCCAGGCTCCCGGGAGTCTTCCCCAGGGCCCTGGTGACACACCCACCTTCAAGTTGAGGCTGGCGTCCTGCATGACCCACTGTGCCAGGGTGGGGATGTAGATCCCGCCATAGCTTTCTCCGGCCAGGTAGAGATCTTTGGGCAGGTGCTCCGGAAAGAG
This sequence comes from Bungarus multicinctus, assembly GCA_023653725.1. Taxonomy (NCBI): domain Eukaryota; kingdom Metazoa; phylum Chordata; class Lepidosauria; order Squamata; family Elapidae; genus Bungarus; species Bungarus multicinctus. Next base: position 134,796,752 of record CM042842.1, on the reverse strand, counting down.
GCTGAAGAATTCCTTCAAGGCCAGGTAGTTGACGCGGGCCACCTGCGGGGGCAGAGAGGGCTCGTGCCAGGCACCAGCTGGCAGGGCAGGGCAAAGAGGGCAGGGGACAAGAGTCAGCACCCACCTCTGTGTCGTTGGTGTGGTAGTCTTGGCTATCCGAGTAGGAGTAGCCGACGCCGACCGGGGACTCCAGGTAGAGGATGTGAGCGAGCTGGAGGGAGACAAGGCAGGGGGGGGGTCAGGCTCCGTGGGGAGGGGGTGTTATCTTGCCCTGCCTCTCATGCCCTCTGGGTGCGGGTGGGCAGGAGATGCTCCAGCCAAGCCTTCAGGGCTGGGAGGGGGGGGGGAGAGGGCTCACCTTATTCCAGGCATAGTCATTGTACGTCAAGGTGGCTCCATCTGGCTGGACCTAAAGGGGAACAAGAGACCCTCCTCAGGGGAGAGCCCCAGGATGCCCACGGCCTGTGCCCGAGGGCCAGGCTCTCTGCCCCTGGGCAGCCTGGGAGGCCCAAGAGCCCCTCCTAAGGGAGGCAACCGTTGCAGGGGGGAGTGTGACCTCATAAATGCCAGGGACACAAGGGAGCCGGGGCCTCGAGACACCAAGTTGCTCCACGGCTACCGCCCGCCTCCCTCCACGGGCCCCGGGTGCGCGCGGGAGGCGGGGGGGGGCGACCGACCCTGAAAGGCCCGTGCTCGGTCAGAAGGCCGGCGATGGAGCTGCAGCCGGGACCCCCGTTCAGCCAGAGCACCAGCGGCTTCTCCGCATCCGCCTCCTGCGCCTCCACGAACCTGCGGAGAGGAAGCCGCGGTCGGAGGGGCCGCCCAGCTGTCACCCCGCCGCCACCCCCCCTGCTCCCCGCCGCCAGCCCACCAGTAGTGCAGGTGCTTGTCTCCGTCCACGTTCAGGTAGCCCGTGTACTGCTCGAAGGCCGGCTGCTTGGCCAGTCCCGGCAGGAAGTCGATCGCGAACTTGGACGACGGCGAGCCCGACCAGGCGGCGGCGGGCGGCGGCGGCCAGGAGGAGCAGCAGCGGCGGCGGCGGGAGAGCCATCTGCGGGGAAGGGAGGGAGCGCAGGACGGGCGGTCAGGAGCCCTCGGGGGCTCTGGCGGGAGGAGGCTGCCCCCCCCCGAATCCCTCCGGAGCGGAGCCCGCGGGCCGTCCCGGCGGAACTCACTTGTCCACGGGCGGGAGGGCGGCTAGTGAGCTTCTCGGGCTCCGGCGGCGGCAGCAGCACCAACAGCGGCAACCGGGCGCACGTGACTGCCGCTCCCCGCCGGGCCCCGGTCACTTGACGGGCGGGGCGGGGCCGGAGCCAGCAGCGGCCAATCGGGCCGGCGCGCCACTTCGCCCCGCCCCGCCGCGAAGGAGGAGGACGAGGGGGGGGAACGGCGCCCGGGTGGCGGCGGACTGAGCTGAGCGGCGGCCGGGATTCCCGGAGTGAAGCGCCCTGCGGAGGCCCCCCCTCCCCACTCGCCCGTGGCCTGCGGGCCGCCCCCTCCCGCGCCCGCTGCCCCAGCCTGGCCTGGACGAGCCGCTGCCCCGTTGCGCCCCAGAAGCCCCGGAGATGCCGCGGGATGGTGGGGGGAGCCGGGAGGGGGGGCCGCTCTCTTTGCCGCGCTGCGGGTTGGGCGAAGGCCGGGCTCAAGGTCCCCCCGCGGGGGCTCCGGACCGGCCTTCCCCGGCTTCTCCGCCCGGGGGTGGACGGGTGGGGGAGCGGGAGGATCTTGCGGAAGCGGCTCCCGACCGAGGCCCACGGCTGGGGAGGGCTGCTTTGGACCGCCGCGCAGCACAGACGGGACCGGGGGCCGCACAACTACCCGAGTCCGGTTGGCCGGGCCGCGCCTATCGCTGCGGCCCCGGAGTGGGGTGGGGCGGGGGGCGCGTGCAAGGGCGGGGCCCCTGGAAGCCCGGCTGCCCCGCGGATCGGGCGCAAGGAGGCTGCGGGTTGGGACGTTCGGGCTGCTTCCGCGCGGGCCGATTCCTGCCCAGCCCCCCTTGGCAGGCGGCAGTCGCACCGCTGGGAAGGCGGCGGGGTCTTCTTCCCCCGCTCCCGGGAGCGCCGGGCGCTAGGACCCGCCCCGGCTGCCACTCTCCCTGTTTGGAGCCGGGCGTCCCAGGAGGGCGGCCACCCTTCTGGCCGCCCCCTTAAAATAGCCTGGGCTGCGGCCGGCCGGATCCGAGATGGCGGCTGCGCGGCACCCCCACACGCGCTTCCACGGGGTCCACGGGGCCCACGTGTGCATGGACGCCTCCCGCACGCAGGCCACCCGCGTGGAGAGCTTCGCGCACGGGCTGTGCTTCAGCCACCGGCCGCTGGAGCCCGGCCAGATCTTCCTGGTGGAGATTGAGGAGAAGGAGCTGGGCTGGTGCGGCCACTTGCGCGTGGGGCTGACAGCTCACGACCCCCGCAGCCTGGCCGCGGTGCCCGAGTACTCGCTCCCGGACCTGGTCAACCTGGGCGACAGCTGGGTCTTCGCCATCACGCGCAACCACAACCGCGTGAGCGAGGCTCCGGCCGGCGGGCGGGGGCGCCCTCTGCGGCCCCCACCTGCTCATCGAGCAAGTCCGCATCCCCCGCGACAAGCTGGTGGGCCGAAGCCGGCCGGGCCGCTACAGCCACATCCTGGACGAGCTGTACAAGGCCAACGTGCTGCCGCCCACGGCCCGCAAGAGCCGCATCGGGGTGCTATTCACGCCGCAGCCGGACGGGACAGCCGACATGCACATCGTCATCAACGGGGAAGACATGGGGCCCAGCGCCAGGGGGCTGCCCGGGTCCCGACCCCTCTATGCCGTGGTTGACATCTTTGCTTCCACCAAGAGCGTCCGAATCATCCAGGTGGAATACGGCCGTAGGTATTACTCAGTCTGTCCAGGGGAACCCCCCCCCCGCCGCCTTTAGGCCCCCAGGCCTTGAGCCTCGCTAATCCGGCCAACAGTGGGGCTGCTGCTGACTAGAAGTAGGAACGGTCTGTGGGGTCCAGCTTGGCCCAGTTTGACTCCATGTTGAGCATAAAGATTGGTTACAGGAATTGGGTATGTCCAGTTCATGAAGAGAAGGACTAAAGGTGAGGAGGGGCAGCAGTGTTTCAATACTTGAGGGGCTGCCCCAGAGAAGAGGGGGGTCCACCTGTTCTCCAAAGCCCCAGAGGGCAGGGCAAGACACAGTGGATGGAAACCCATCAAGGAGAGCAGCAGCCTGGAACTCAGGAGAAGCTTCCTGACAGGGAGATCAGTGAACCAGTGGGACAGAAGTTGTGGCTGCTCCATCCCTGGAGGTTTTTATGGGACTGGACCGCCTCTTATCTGGAATGGTACTCCAGAGCCTCCTGCTTGAGCAGGGAGTTGGACTAGAAGACCTCCGAGGTCCCTTCCAGCGCCTTTTGTTCTGAGTTAGCCCAGGCGAGGGTGGAATGCGTTGCCAGAGAGGGAACCCAGCCAGGACCCGGCGTTTTTTCCGTGGCCAAAGCTGGGAAACTGTGGGTGCCGTGTTCGTCCTGGAGGCAGGAGATCATCGGGCTCCCAAACTCTGCCAGGAACAGGAAGTTCAAAGGGCTGACCTGCCTGTGGTGCAGCTCTGTGAAAAGGAGCTGTCAGTGGCGCTCAGACACACCACAACAACCCAACCACCACAGAAGCAGGAAGTTCTTGCATCTGTGATCTCCGCCTCAGGCGACTGTGAGTAAAATCGCCCCCACCCACGCCAGAGATTACTGATAGTCCTAAAGGACTTTGATGGAAAGATTGCCAGGGCAGGTCTGGTCCAGGTGCTTCTAGAAGATGGCTAAAAGATGCTTTAGGCCAGAGGTCTCCAAACTTGGCAACTTTTAAGATCTGTGGACTTCAACTCCCAGACTGCAGGTCTTAAAGTTGCCAAGTTTGGAGACCTCTGCTTTAACCATACCAGGGATTATCATGGTCCCACAATCGAGGATCAGACCATATTCTGGTATCTTAACAGATAACAGATAATCAGAGTTGGAAGGGACCTTGTAGGTCATCTAGTCCAACCCCCCACCCAAGCAGGAGACCCTACACCATTTCTGACAAATGGCAGTCCAATCTCTTCTTGAAAGCTTCCAGGGATGAAGCTCCCACAACTTCCGAAGGCAACTTCTGTTCCATCTGTTGATTGTTCTTGCTGTCAGGAAATTCTTATTTCCAGGTTGAATTTCTCCTTGATCAGTTTCCATCCGTTGTTCCTTGTCTGGCCTTTCAGATGCTTTTGGAGAATAGCTTGACCCCTTCCTCCTCTCTGTGGCAGCCCCTCAAATATTGGAAGACTGCTACCCTGTCTCCCCTGGTCCTTCTCTTCCCTAGACTAGCCAGTTCCTGCAACCGTTCTTCCTATGTTTTAGCCTCCAGTCCCCTCATCATCCTGATTGCTCTTCTCTGCATTCTTTCCAGAGTCTGAACATCTTTTTTAGTGTGGTGACCAAAACTGGATGCTACTCGGTTCAAACCAATCCCCTTCCTCTCCATTTACTAGCCCCTCCCCCCAAGAGCCCCCTGGTATGAAGTGGCTCATCCCAAATCCTCTCCCCAGGGTCCAGCACTGAGAATCCAATCAACGTCCAGTATGATGTTATGGGAAAGCTCCTCTTCTGAATTCAGGTATTCCTTGCATCTGGAGTCTCTGGGCGGTTGGTCCACTCAGTAGCACCATAATCCATGAGTGCAAACCTCCCTTTCAGTTCTCGTGTGACTACACCAGCTCACTTCCCCACCCCAAATACCTGAGCCCCCCCCTCTGTTACTATGGCAGCCGATTGCAAGCACGCTGAAGAAACAGCCGTGCTGGAGATCCGGCCACAGAAACTTCCAGAGGACTGTGGATGAGCCCAGCCACTTCACACGGGTGGGGCTACTTGGAGAGAGTTAGGAAGAGAGAGAGATGCGTCTTAATGCACTTTGCTATTTCGATGGTTTTACTAACCGTATTGGCTTTAGTTTCAAATGGTGTGATTGATGGATAAAACAATAATTAGAAAGGAGGAAACACATTTATCTCTAATTGCCTAGTATTTCTCCAAACCTGATGACTCACTTATGTTTCATTTTCCCATTCCAGAGTAATTGCTGCACTCAAATTCCAAGGAAGGAAAAGGACAGGGTGTCCCAGTTTAAGGGTGTGGGTTGCTTCCCTTAAAAAGCAGGCGGTGGCAGCAGCATGGCCTGGTCTGCCCTCTTCCTTCTTTTCCACATGGCCCCTTTTCAGCCTCAGCGTTTTACCTGTTTTAATATTTAATATGGAGAAATACATTTCCCTTACTTTTAGTAGGGCTCCTAAAGGAACCTTCGCAAGAGCCTGCGTGGCTCACCCTGTACCTGTCCCCTCGACTGGCTGGGCCTTAAGAGGAGATTGTTAAAGACGAACCATTTATCCCAAAAGTGCTTTTTTGTTTTCCTTTTCCCAAGAGGCAACTGGAGGTTTTTCTCTGAAGACGTTTTGCTTCTCATCCAAGAAGCTGCTTCAGTTCTGACTGAATGGTGGGGAATGGAAGGATTGACGCTTGAAAAAACACCTTTGGGATAACCATGACCTGGGAATCTCCATGGATATTTAGCAAACCATTTCTCTTTCTTGAGTGAGTGGGTGGCTCAGGCCATGGGACTGATAGGAGGAGAAAATGGAAAAAAGCAGGAATTGGAAATGAAAGAAAGAAAACGGCTCTGGGTGCAGGAGGGCTAGTAAATGGAGAGGAAGGGGATTGGCTTGAACCAAGTAGCTCTGCTATTGAGGAGGAGTTGGCGTGGACTTGGGAAGTGAAGAAGCAGATTTGAATAGTTGCAGGAATTGGGTATGTCTAGTCTAACCAAGAGAAGGACGAAGGGGGACTGAACTCTTCCAATATCTGAGGGGCTGCCACAAATACATTTGGGAGGGGCTTCTGAGGCCCTCTAGTCCAGCCCCCTGCTCTAGCAGGAGACCCTCTGCCATGTCAGATAAATGACTGTCCAGTTGCCTCCAATGATGGAGCAGCCACAACTTCTGGTGGCAAGCAGTTCCACGGGTGAATTGTTCTCATTTGCCAGGAAGTTTCTTCTTAGTTCCAGGTGGCTTCTCTCCCTGATTAGTTCGCACTCTTCGATTCCTGTCTTGCCTTTTGGTGCTTTGGAAAATAGTTTGACCCCCCCCCTTCTTTGTAGGAACCCCACAAATATAAGAAAGGGGGTCAACCTAATATCCAAAGGGCAGAATAATAAGCAGTGGATGGAAACTAACCAGGGAGAAATCCAGCCTGTAATTTCCTGATGGTGAGAACAATTAACCGGTGGAAGAGAAGTTGCCTCTAGAAGTTGTGGCTGCTCCATCACTGGAGTTTTCAACAACGGACCAAGCAGCCATTTGTCTGGAGTGGTAGAGGGTTTCCTGCCTGAGCAGGGGGTTGGACTAGAAGACCTCCGAGGTCCCTTCCCACTCTGATATGCTGTTATTCTCTTATCCCCATTCCTGAAAGTTTTTGAGCAAAGGTGAAAAGCCAAATGCCAGCTCTTTGTAGCAGTTGCAAGAAAGAATCCAGACAAACAATTTTGTGTCACCTTAACATCCAGGAGAGTCGCTGTGGTGCACGGTTTCATCCTGTATTGTGCCCAATCCTCTTGATGTTGCTCTTACCACAACAGATTAACAAAACTATTTTTGGAAATTATTCCTGAGGGATAAGGTTACACAGGATAAACAGGACTAACACAACAGCTGTTGCGTGGCATTTTTCAATCTCCAGGATAATTTCTGGAAAGGGGGGGGGTGATTTGGGCCTTCCAGACAGAGTTTGAAAGAATGATCTAGGATTTCCCAGGGAACCAATTCAAGAGGAAGGGAAGGAAAAGCTTTTCAGTAGCCAAATTACTCAATCCGAATAGAACTGGGACCTTGGAGGTCTCTAGTCCAGCCCCCTGTTCAACCAGGAGATCTATACCATTTCAGACAAGTGGCTGTCTGGTCTCTTCTTCCACTCCTCCAGTGATAGAGTAGCCACAGCTTCTGGAGGGAAGCCTTTCCACCGGGTAATTTGTTCTCCCTGGTAGGAAGTTCCTCCTGAATTGCAGGTTGCTTCTCTCCTTGACTGTCTCTGGATATGGAGGTTGCTCAGGGGGGAAAGGGCTGGACACCAGCTGTCAAGGATGTTATGTTATGTTTATTTAATTTATATACCGCCCTCTCTCCCATTTGGGACTGGGGCGTTTTACAGCCAGATTAAAACAGTACAAAAAATTCAAACTTTAAAAACAGATTAAATGAGTGGCTGAAGTTAAAAATAATAAAAATAATAAAAACGATGGGCTTTCTCCCTAGGAGACTGCCTCTTGAAGGCCTTCCACCCACAGCATCCTTCCGGGGTGACCACACCTGCTGAGGAGCAGCAGCCGCTCTGAAGGGAAGGTGCCGTGAGGGAGACGCCATGCGCAGCCGCCGCCCCCCCCCACCCCCCACCCCCGGCAGGCTCTCCCGAGGCTGCTGAACAAGCCCACCTGGGTCCCCCTGGAAGCGTTGCCAGGGCCGCCGAGAGGATGATTAAGTGCTGGAACAAGACTAATATCCTCCCCACCACCTCACCTTAAGTTAACTTCTCTCCTCCTCTCCCTCACCCTGTGGATTTCGCGTTACTCCCTGCACCGACGTCACTCCTAACCACCTGAGAGGCTCATTTAAAAAGGGGGGAGGGGCTGCCAGGACAGCGAAGCAGATTGGGAAGCGGGGACGGGGGTGAGGATGAAGTATGGAGAAGCGGAGTCTGCGCAGCCCACAAGGAGATGGGCTTGTTTCCGACTGGGAGAAGAATGGTTCCCTCTAGTCCAGGGCTCTCCAAGCTGGGCCACTTGAAGCCCGGCTGGCTTCAACTCCCAGAATTCCCCAGCCAGCTTTGCTGAAGTTGAAGCCCGCCAGGCCTCGTGTGGCCAAGCTTGGAGACCCCCGCTCTAGTCCATACGAATGAAAGAACAGTGACGCTTCCCTCCTGCGTTTTAAAGCCAGCCCTCCTGCCAGTTCCCCTTTGGCGCGGCTGGCGGGCGCACAGATCCCCCAACTAAGCTAACGGGCACCTCCTTCCTTTTGGGCGTGAAGGATTTCAAAAGGGCGAGGAGTGGGCGGGGCCATCATTGCCTCTGCTGCTGTGCGGGGAAGGACACGCCTCCCTCCCTCCCTTCCTGGCCGTTTGCCCTTCAATGAGTTGATCTGATCCAGCCTTGGAGTGTTTTGCTACAAAACTTGGTCTTGTAAATTTTTTTTAAAAATTGTTGCCTTCATGGGCCCCCTTTGAGCTCCTTGGGCCCAGGAACAATGTACCAGCTCAACACCCCCACCCACTCTCCTCAGGCCTGGGCGTTGCGCTCCTGCCCCCTCTGAAGGATTCACTAGCCCATGGTGCTGGGCCAGGCAATGCCTCTGTCCAGGAGCAGCTTTCGCTCTGCAAAGTGATGTTTTTCTCTCGGGGGTGGGGAGGGGTAAAACCCTGGGACCCGGGGGGGAAGGGGGGCACTGCGACACTACTGTGTGTCAAGAGTGTGAGGGAAGGAGGGACGGGAGGCCATTAACCTGAAGCCGGGTGACTGCTGGGTGGCTGGAGAAGCCCCCCAAGGCTACATAGGTGCTTCTAAGTCAATTTTAAGACTTGTGGACTTCAGCTCCCAGAATTCCCCAGCCAGCATCACTGGATCTCCTCCTGGTCTGGGGCCATAGAATTTCAGAGTGAGCCTTCTTCTCAAGAGGGCACCCCACCCCTTTTCTCTGATGAAGCCTTTTGTGCCCCATTGACTCTCTACCCCTTTGGATTTGAATAACAGTGTTGGAAGGGACCCTGGAGGTCTTCTAGTCCAACCCCCTGCTCAAGAGGAAACCCTATACCCATTCAGGCAAGTGGCTGACCCGTCTCTTCTTGACCACCTCCCGTGAGGGAGCCCCCACCGCTTCTGAAGGCAAACGCCCATCCAGTGAGTGATTCAGGGCTCCTCTTCTTTGGGGCAGCCCCTCAGATCCTGGGAGCCTGCTGTCATACCACCGCTGGCTCGTCCTTCTCTTGGGTAGATTAGAAGTGCCCTGAACCATTCACCATGCACGTGAACATAATCACTCTCGTTGCGCTTCTCTGCACTCCAAGTTTCTAGAGATTCTTCTTTTCTATTTGAAAACTCTCTTCTTCTTTCGCTTTGTTATGGGGGGGGGGGGGGGATTAGAGAATGAAAAATAGCAACAGCTTCTATTTTTCTGTGGCACAAAAACAGCTGCTTGAGAGTCACAAGCCCCAAAGATGCATTTTAACATTCCTGCAACTCACAGCAGCTCAGTTTGCACAAAGGAGACACTTATCTTGGTTTAATCCTTGCGTCTTAACCTGGTTTAGCTGGGTTTGCAAAGTGGCACATTTATGTTGGGTTACTTCATGTATTAAGCTGCTTTAACTAGGTCTGCACAAAGGACACACTTTTGTTGGTTTAGCTGCTCTTTTTTAAAGCTGGTTTAAGAGAAACTGCATCTCTGCACACTTATGTTGGCCTAATCCTCTCCTTCCACCCCCACCCCCCAGTGCCCTCCCTGGAGACCCTCTGCCGCACAGCCATCCAGAGACACATCAGCCACCGCCTGGCCATCGACGGGCTGAACCTGCCTCCGCTGCTGAAGAACCTCTGCAAATACGAATGAAGCACCTGGCCAGGCACCTGGCCCAGCACACCTGCCTCACCCGCCCGACGGGTCTTTCCGGACGGGCTGGTTCTGCTGCAAGAAGCAGCCGATTCTGCAGGTGCCGAGCCATGGAAAGCCTCCGCTGGGGCGCTCCCAAAGGGACTTCTCGTGCCCCAGGAGCAGCCCAGAAGGTGCCGGGAGGCCAGGGCCCCGTTGGGGTCCACATGTCTCACCTGTCAGTCAGAACAGGGTCCGGGTCAGTCGTCACGCGTGTTCAATAAAAGCCGCCTCAAGGAAAAGATGCTGTTCTGGCTGTGAGGATATTTCTGTAGTGCCTCCAGGCTTCGGTACCCCAGTTTCTCTAAGTCTCCAGGGAAGTCCCTGGCAGGCAGGGACCAGGTGCAGCACGAACAAAGAGGCAGAGTCCAGGTGCTCTCTCTTACTCACAGGTTTACTCAGTGCTGGACAAAGCTGGGTTTCCCCCATAAGGTTGGGAGGACCCCGAATGCAATTTTACGCAAGCACAGATGAAACAAATAAAATGTTAAAAAAGTTATATTTATGTAGTGACTTACCGAGCACATCTACATTGTATTTTTATTTTTTATTTACTTATTTTTGATTTGTCAATTGCTTACAAGATAATAGATATAAGAATAAACATGAGTATGAATACAGGAAATGGGGACAAATAAATGGGGACAATAGGACAGGGACGGGAGGCACGATGGTGCCCTTATGCAGGCCCCTTCCAGACCTCTTAGGAATGGGAGAGGTCCATAGTGGATGGTTTGAGGTTAAAGGAGTGGGGGTTAGGGAATGTAACAACAGAGTCAATTAAAGTAACCAAAAATATCTTTACAATCCTCAAGTCATGCCACAACTTTTGAGCAACCCTAATGTTTGGAAATTGAAAGTTGAAAAATTTGACACGCCCTAAACAGGTTTCTTGGTTACATAACAGGAACTCTGCTTACAAGAGTTAAGTAAAGAAGTTATAAAAATACTTCTATGTGTGTCTTGTGGCTCTGCTCACATGTTGAGCTGTAAGCTTGTGATTCTCTTATCAAGGCCTCCACAACTCTGAACTCGGGCCTGGATTTTATCCCTGCCACTTCGCCATGTGAATCTTTAGACCAGGCATCAGACTGATCCAATCCTGAAGATCAACACCTCTTGAGGAAGGATTAGGTGGGGGTGGGGGTGCGTGGGAGCAGAGGTCCTGGTCACTTCAGGCCACCGACCACCAGAGCAGAGACCCACTGGTGGCCACTCAGTGGCCCTGTGTGACATAAGGCCCACACCCTGTGATGCTGGTTCTAGAATGGGGGGGGGGCGCTCAGGGGGCCCCCAGAGGACAGCACTGGCACTGCAGCGCCTGACCAGGTTGCAGCCTAGACGATGGCCTTTTGTGGGGGCCTGGAAAAGTCTTCCTCGGCCTCCTTTGCACCCTCCCACCAAGGTATTACACCCCCCGAACTCAGCTTGGCTGCTGTGCCAGAAAGCTCTAGAAATGGGGATCCCCAGCTGAGCATTGGGCGCTGCAGACAGACAGGCCGCAGCCCTTCCCAGGTGCATGATCAGGACAAGGCAGCCAAATCACAGGGCGTGCCCTCCTCCCCGTGCCCTGCTGGGCTCTGCTCCTTCAAAGGGTCAGGGCTGGTGGCCTGGACCTCTGACTAGAACCAAAGGGGCTTCTTTCCCAAGCTTCGTTAGCCAGGCTGACTAAGAGAGGGTCGGGGCAGAAGAAGCAGCGGCAACCCCCCAATTTCCCATCAATGGCAAGTGCAGCTCAGAAGGACTCCGGGTGGCATCTGTTCCTCTTTCGTGGCTTTTCCTTGAACTGACCATGGGGATGGGTGCGGTCACCATCCAGAGGGTTTAGGGGGTGGTGTTATTGTACCCTTTCCTGAATCCTTGTCAGCCTGGGGAGCCACCATCACAGACCCCGAGAAACTGGAGAGGGTTAGAAGAGAGCTAGAGCAGAGCTTTCCAAAGTTGGCCACTTTCAGAGTTGTGCACTATTCTGGGAGTTGAAGTCCACAAGTCTTAAAGTTGCCAAGTCTGGGAACCCCTGAGCTAGAGGATTAAAAGGGAGGCCATCTCCAAGAGGTGCTGTCCAAAAAGCAATTCTTTCTCATCCAAGAAGCTTCTTCAGAGAATTCTGAAGTTAGAACTCAAGAAGCTTTTTGGATGAGAAGCGAAACGTCTGCAAAGAAAACACCCAGGAAAGTCCAGCTACCTTTTGGAAAAAGCTCCCTTGGGAGAACCGTGGAGAATCTCCACAGGCGTTAAAAGGGAGGGTTAAGAGGTCCACCTTTGTGGGGGAGGGGGGGCTGTTTTATGCTTTCCTAAATCTTTGTCAGCCTGGGAAGCCACCATTACAGCTGGAGAAACTGGGGAGGGTTAGAAGAGAGCTGGCAGGGTGGGAAGGGAGTTGGGGACTGACCCTCATCAGAAGCAGTTGAAGAAGTTGAGCCTATTTAGCTGGCCAAGGAGCAGCCTCGGTGTGTGTGTGGGAGGAGGATTAGCACCCCACAAACATCTGAAAGATGGACAGGGGGGCAGGAGGAGGACCAGTGGATCAAAATGAAAAAGGAGAATGAACATTAAAAGACATTAGTTGGCTGTGGGAGAGACTAAGTGGCAGCACATCAAGGAGGGGCTGGTTGGCTAGGTATTGGGGATTGATTACATGCTCTCTAAGGTCCCTTCTCCATACTTTCCACTATCCTACCCCTCCTACAGAAGGCAGCTGTTCTCCAATTGTCCAAGATCCGGTCTGCCAAGGCAGCTGGGGAGCAGAATCTGCTCAGATGGCCCCACATATCCATCCCTTCAGTATCCATTATGGGCAGAAATATCCCTGCTGGGGCCCACCTGGCACAGGCTATGCCCATCCAGCTTCACCCAGGAGACTGGCATTCTGTCAGCGCTCAGTGGGGCTCTGCTGCTGTTCCTGGGCTCACAGGCTGGGGAGTAAAGGCTGTTTCAATGGGGCACCCCACTCCGAGCCTCTTAGACCTTTGCCAGCTCCCGAGCTGGGCAACTGATTGGGTACAAATGACAGGAAAGGCTTCCGGTGGTGTTGCTGGCATCTCCTCTGGGGAAGAGGTTTGAGCGAGAGAAGTGGCAGGCAGCGGAAACTCTGCTTGTAGCCCAAAGTGCCCAGGGGTCTGGGTTCCCCCTTTCTGGCCTGAAAAAAGGGGTGGGGTTGTTATCCTTCAGCTGCCCACACCCCCTTTGGTTGGTTGCATCCTCCTGGCAGGGGAGGAGCGGAAAATGGGGCAGGCTCTCAAACGGACATGTTGTCTTCTGAACAGGAGAAGCGGCTGATGGCGGCAGCAGCAGCAGTGAGTCCAACGAGGCCCCTCGGAGTCGGCTGAGCCCCTTCGCCCGGGTGCCACGCAAGGCCTCTCCTTCGGCCGGCATCCCCTGCCCTGTGGGGCTCCTGCGAAGGAAACCGCAGGCCAAGCCGATGGCTTCTCTGCAGGGCAGTGCCACGTGGCTTCCCCCGGTGCCCGGCCTTGGCCAGGCATGCTTGGCCCCAGGGGCCCTCCAGCAGGGGAGCAGTGACCCTTGGGAGCTGCCTCGGGGTTCCTGCTGCAGGCTCCCCCTCCAGAACATGGCCCAGGAGTTCCCCCTGGAGCACCCAGCTGCCGACCGATGGCTCTACCTCCCCTCGGGGCAACCCCCACAGCCGCCGCTGCAGCCGCAGCAGCCCCCGAGCTCCGGCAGAGATTTTGCCCTGGCGCAGTGGGGCTTCCTGCCCAGCGGGGGGCTCTTCGTCATGTCAGCCAAGCTGAACCGAGACAGCGACGCCCCGCCCAGGCCGCCCTGGCCCCCCAACGTCTGCATCCTGACCCTGGCCATGATGATCGCGGGCATCCCCACCGTCCCGGTGCCCGGCGTGCGGGAGGAAGACATGATCCACGCCGCCCAGTGCTTCATGGCCGAGAACCTGGAGCCCGGTGAGGGCCCGGCGGAAGGGGCCCCGAGGAGGCGGTGGGCGGCCGTCCAGCGCCTGGGGGCCTCCTGCAAGAGGGACCGGCAGCGCAGACGAGCCAACCACCGGAGCCTCCTGCCCCTCTTCCTGGCCCATCTGGAGAAGCAGCTCCCCCCCTGAGAAGCCCACATAAAGGAATGGAGAAATGGAGCCCCGGCTGCCCTTCGTGTCCCGAGCCCTGCGCCCCACCTCGGCTGCTCGGGCCAGCCTTCCCCAGCTGGCTCGGCTTGGCGGGGCTGTCCTCCCCCTCCCTGCGATCACCCCTGCCCCTGCTTGCCCTTCGTGGGCAGGCTGCTCTCCAGGCAGGCTGCTGGGAGCCCCCCGTCCTCCGTCTGGGGTCAGGAATGACCGGGAGGCCCCCACCAGCCTCTTATCAAGGGGTCCTGAGAGCTTGGAAGGCCCCACTTTGGGGGGGGGGTGAGCAGGAGGCGAAGGCCGGAGGAGACCCTCCCTGCCCAGCTGGAGGTGCTCTGACCCAGAGGCGAGGGGTCAGCCTTGCGTCCCAGAGGCCCCTCGACTGGCTGCTGCACCCCTTTTTCCCCACCAACAAAGCCCATCAGTCTGCAGGGACAGAATTGCGTCCCATGGAACTTCCATTCCTTTGACCAAAGGAGCACATTTCGGGGGGGAGGGGGGCATTGTGGGAGATGCAATTGGGGAGGTTATTATTATTCCCATTAGGCCCCCACCTGAACCTGAGGCCCAATCCGGCTGTCAGCCAGCCCGGCACAGGGTGAAACTTTCTGGGGCTAGAAAACACACAGAAATAGTCTTCCACTTCCAATTACAATTGGGACCAGAATTTTCATTGCTAAGAAAAGTGGCTGTTAAGTGAACCACGCCTGATTTTATGACCCTTCTTGCCATGATAAGAGAATCAGTGCAGTCGTTAAGTGAACCAGTGGATGCTAAGGGAATCTGGCTTCCCCATTGGCTTTGCTTATTCAGAAGCCGGCTAGGAAGGCCACAAACCACAGGAGTCTCCAGGATGCTTCAGCTGTCGTGTCTCCCTGCCAGTTGCCCAACCCCCAAAGTCTGACGACTGGTCCCTGGGGATGCTGCAATGGTCATAAGTGTGAGGGCAGACCATAAGTAACTTTTTTCAGTGCCGTTATAACTTTGAACAGTCAGCAAATGGTTGTAAGTTGAGGATTACCTGCATCAGATATTCATCCAACAATTCATCCCGGGAACTTCTCAAGACTTCTGGCAGGTCATCCATATGTGTCCCCTGGCTGGAAGCCCCCCTCGGCCTTTGGGTCCCTGTTGCAAATCCTTTCCTTCTGCCCCAAAGGTGCCTTTTTTTCAGGAGGCAACTGGACTTTCTGGTTTTCCTCTGAAGACGTTTCGCTTCTCTTTCAAGAAGCTTCTTCAGTTCTGAATGGATGGAGGGGAAGGGAAAGATTTATGCTCCTTGCAGACAGTTGCATATAAACCTTCCCTTCCCCACCCTCCAGTCAGAGCTGAAGAAGCTTCTGGGATGAGGAGTGAAACGTCTTCAGAGAAAAACTAGAAAGTCAAGTTAAAAAAGCAGGTTTGGGACAGCCCTGATCTGGATGACCGAGAACCTCCGAGGCCCTTCCTTCGGACTTTAGCACAGCTCAGGTGTGTCTGCCCAGCAGGTGGAAGGTCTGGTTGAAACGGGCAGGTTGAACAATTGAAGCAGAATAACAGAATAACATAGTTGGAAGGGACCTCAGAGGTCTTCTAGTCCAGCCCCCTGCTCAAACAAAAAACTACACTATTTCAGACAAATGGCAGGGCAATCTTCTTAAAAACCAACACCTACAACTTCTGAAGGACACCCATCCCACTGGGCAATTGTCCTGTCAGGATGTTTCTCCTTAATTCCGGGATGCTTCTCTCCTTGATTAGCTTCCATCCGTTGCTTCTCCTCCTCCTTTCAGGGGCTTTGGAGGATAGCTTGAACCCCACCCCGCCTTCCTTGTGGCAGCCCCTCAAATATTGGAAGGCTGCTGTCAGATCAAGCTTTCTGGTCACCCTAGCATCTTCCAAACACTGGATGGGTCATCACTGGTCAGTCCCATCCAAGAGACGACGCTTGAACCACAACCAATTCATTAAGAGCCTCGGTGGCGCAGTGGTTAGAGTGCGGTACTGCAGGCTCCTTCTGCTGACAGCTGGCTGCCTGCAACTTGGCAGTTCGAATCCCACCAGGCTCAAGGTCGACTCAGCCTTCCCTCCTTCCGAGGTGGGTAAAATGAGGACCCAAATTGTTGGGGGCAAAGAGGCTGACTCTGCGTAAACCATTTAGAGAGGGCTGGAAAGCACTGGGAAGCGGCATATAAGTAGAATTCTTTATAGGCCAAGTGTGATTGGACACACAAGGGATTTGTCTTGGTGCAAATGTTCTCAGTGTACATAAAAAGAAAAGAGACATTTGTCAAGAGTCAAGAATCATCAGGTGCAACACTTAATGGTAGTCATAGGGCACAATAAGCAATCAAATCATACTAGGAAACAGTCAATGTAAATCGTAAGGATACCAGCGACACAGTCATACAGTCCCAAGTGGGAGGGGATGGGGGATAAGGAGGGATGAGAAGATTAACCGTAATAGTAGGCAGACTTTGTAAATAGTTGGACAGTGCTGAGGGAATTATTATCCTCTGAAGTCTTGTGTTTGTCCTTTTGGGTTGCAGAACCAAACCAGACAGTGATAGAGGTGCAGATGACAGACTCCATCATTTCTCTGTAGAACTGGATCAGCAGCTCCTTGGGCACTTTGAGCTTCCTGAGTTGGCGCAGAAAGAACATTCTTTGTTGTGCTTTTTTGATGATGTTTTTGATGTTAGGTGTCCATTTTAGCTCATGTGATATAGTAGAACCTAGAAATTTGAAGGTCTCTATTCTTGATACTGTGTTGTCTAGCATTGTAAGGGGTGGTAGTATGGGAGGGTTTCTTCTAAAGTCTACCACCATTTCTACGGTTTTGCGTGTGTTCAGTTCCAGATTGTTCTGGTTCAGGATGGTGCCTTTTGCTTCGCTTGACTCGGTGGCTCTCCAGGAGGGGTCTCCCAAGAGGGCCCCACACAGAAGAGCTGCAGGCACCCTCTCTAAATCCCAAATCCCCTACAGATCATCCTTGACTTACAACAGTTCATTTAGTGACTGTTCAAACTGAAAAAAGTGACTTATGACTGCTTTTCATGCTTACGACCATTGCAGCCTCCCCTGTGGGCATGTGACCAGAATTGGGATGCTTGGCTACTGACTCATATTTACGATGGTCAAGTGACCTGGGGTCGAAAAAAGCGCCCTCTTTTTGTGATCTTTTGACAAGTAAAGTCAGTGGGGAAGCTGGATTCACTTAATGACCCTGTGACTCACTTAACAATGGCAGAGATTCACCGAGGTTCTTAAAATTCACTTAGAACCAAAATTTTGGGCTCAGCTGTGGTTGTAAATTGAGGCGTTCCTGGGCTGGCTGCATCCTTCCCAAGGCGCCTGGGTCTTTTCCCCTGGGTGAGCTTGGGGGGGTGGGGCAGGGGGCTTCACAAAAACGCTCCTTGCATTTCTCTCCAGTTACTCTGGGGGTGGAGGGGGAGACACACCTGCTGACATTCCTCCAGGTGCCCCGAACCAGCTTCCCCCCGTGGAATGCAGGGAGACACACTGGGAGAGCCGGCTGTCCAACCTTGGCGACCTTACAATCTGGGGGCTTCAACTCCCACAACTGCAGCCTCCACCCTGAGCCGCCTCAGCAGCCAGTCTCCACCCCGGATGCCTAGGCAGCCCTGGGCCAGTGGCAGCAGCCGCCTATCTCGGCCCCCACGCCGGGCTGAATCCGGGCCTGCAGGGAGAAGAAGCGCCCCCCTCCCCACCCGCGTCCTCACCCGAGTCCGCCGCCCCCCTTCACCGGCTAAATTTCAGCACGCGGGATTGGCCGGCGCGGCTCGTCGCAAATCGGGCGAGGAAGCAGAACGGCCGACGCGGGGCAGCATCTGCGGCAGAGGAAGAGGCGCGGCCGGCCGGGCAGCCCGGCACCCACGCTCCAGGCGAGCCTTCTCCGTCGCCGTCGGGAAAGGAAAGGACCGGGGGGTTTGAGTGCCGCGGGGGCAACGCCTCTTCCGGGAACCACAATCGCGCAAAGCCCCTTTTCTCAGCTCCCGAAGACCGCGAACCGACCCCGGGCATCGCAGGCTGAGTCTCCGGCCGAGAACCAGTCTGCTTGCCCGCCCCCCCAACCGAATAAACTCCGCTCCGGGGCATCTTCTGGGCCGAGGCGCGGTCCAGGCACCGGGTCCCGAAAGGCGCTGCAGCTGCACCCGAAGCATCCGTCAATTCAGAGCCCTCTCTCGATGCCGCCTGTCCCGTCTAAACGCCTTTTCATCAGAACCACGGAAAGCAAAGTGCCAACGCCCAAGGCCAGAGGGTCAGCTCTGAGTAGTTCTCTGGCTGCCAAGGTTTTAGCCAGAGAACTATCCTTTGCTTTAGACAGACAGACAGACAGACACAAAGAGATAATAGATGAATAGACAGACAGACAAATATAGATTAGATAGAAATAGAAAGATAGATAGGATAGAAGTAAGTACGATGGATGGGTGGATAGATAGACAGACAGACACAGAGATAATAGATGAATAGACAGACATATAGATTAGATAGAAAGATAGAGAGGAGAGGGGTAAGTAGGATGGATAGACAGATAGAGATAGATAGAGATAGAAAGAAAGAAAGGAAAGAAAAGAAAGAAAGAAAGAAAGAAAGAAAGAAAGAAAGAAAGAAAGAAAGAAAGAAAGAAAGAAAGAAAGAAAAGGATAATTTGGAAGGAACAACATGCAGGTGCCATAGTAGGAAACCTGCCACATACGGGGTGATCATCGATCGGCAGGGGAGCTCTGACCGAGCCTGGTTCAGCAGCCAGCTGGGTCCCTCACGGGCATCGTTTTCCCAGGAGGATCCACACATGGGCACAAAAAAGAGGCCCCCCCCTTAGAAACAGTTGGGGAAGCCAAGCTTGATGAGACAGGAAGCTGCTTGCAGTTTGCTGTAAAATAGGCAGCTGTAACAATGTTTTAAAATAAATGAGTAATCGCTTCTTGTAATGCGCCAAACCACAGTTAGCGGACTGCATCCCAGGCAATAGATGCGGTTCACACATCAAAGGTGGCCCAAACAAGCCCTGTTGTTCCACTGAGGTGTCACTAGGGGGCAGCTCTGAGCCAGGCTTCATCAACGCCAAGATGCTAAAATCAAGAGGTCCCCAAACCTGGCAACTTTAAATCGTGTGGACTTCAATTCCCAGAATTCCCCCCACCAATATGGCCGGCTGGAGAATTCTGGGAGTTGAAGTCCACAAGTCTTAAAGTTGCCAATTTTGGAGACCTCTGTGCTAAACGGGTTTAGAGATGAATACAGGAAGTCCATGAGTTACAACAGTTCACGTAGTGACCGCTCAAAATTACAACAGCACTATAAAAAGTGACTTATGACCATTTTACACATGACTCTTGTAGTATCCCTATGGTCATGTGATCAAAATTCAGATGCTTGGCAACTGACTCACATATAGTGTTCCGGGATCATATGACACCCCCCCCCCCATTTTTTACTTTATTACAAGCAAAATCAACAGCGAAACCAGTTTGACTTAGCAATCATGTTAACCAACTTAACTGCAGGGATTCACTTAACTGTATCACAAAAGATGGTAAAATGGAGTGAAATTCACTTAACAAATGTTTCACTTAGCAACAAAAATCTGGGGGTCAGTTGTGGTCGTAAGTCGAGAATTACCTGGATAACCTCTGGTTTGTAGACTGGGAAATCTCCAAGCCACCCCATTCTTGCCAGAAAACAAGGTGTATCTGACTGCAAAGCCCACAGCAGGAGTTAAGGCTGCCTGAGAGCAGACTCTCTTGATTTAATCCCGCAATCTTCCAAGTCTCTGCTAGCACACAACCCAAGGCCCACCCAGACTGGGGTTGGTACTCTGGGCAAACAAGGATTGCCTCCCACCATTACATCCGTTCAGGGGGATGGAAGTGGCACCGCCATCTCTTCAGAAAGCTGATAACCATCTCCAGGCAGCTGCCAAGGGCCAGGCTACCTCCCTTGCTGGGTTCAGCAGGCTGGGAAGAAGCAGCTGGGGCTCACCCTAACGGGGCAAACTCTTGAATATGACGACGGTGAGCAAGATCATATTAAGAATATTAAGGGGCGCTAAGAGATGTTACATTTTTAAAAATTGTTTAAATATTTTATTGAACAAAACAGTTAAAAACATTGAACGTAGTGAAGTCAGTTTGACATAACTTTTGGTCAGTATTGCATAGATATATATTTTCCTATATACAATTATTCAAATGTATACATATCTACATTTGTTCGCTCATATATTACATTTGCCAACATTATTGGTCCTATTTTCATCTCATACATTCATTTACCCTCTCAGCAATTCCTTTCCCAGCTCAAGACCTTCCTTTCTGCACCCGCCATTGATAGAATCTATCTCAAATTGTGTAATAAGTTACTGCGCATGCGTGTTGCATCCCAGATGTGTCAAATGATGCTAACCAATGAAAGAACTTATTCTAAACACCAGATGTTTGAATTGCTATCTCAAATGATTCTCTACCTCTCCTTTTTAAGTGTTGTGTACATAAATAAGGAAGTTTTAATTTGATGGCCCCCAACCTTTTTGGTTCTGTGGAAGGTATTTTTTCCCCAAAGACTGGGGGTGCGCTGCCTGGATCCCATGTGTGTACAGAAGGGGCTTTGCTTGTTTGTGCAGCCCAATTCCTGGCGGGCCCTGGACCCATGCCGGACTACAGCCTGGAGGTTGGGACTCTTGTTTAGCCTACCTTTCCAGCTGGGTCCTATTTGTGGAAGGCATATTAAGCTAACAGAACTTACTGGCATTTATACTTAGCAGCCTAGCTAACACTGTCCTCCCCAAATCATTTCTTTGGCTACTGCAATCTGGAAGGCCAACTGCCCCCCTGAGGAACACTATTCACCAATCAGATCATGGAATATGGTGGATTCTCCGGTTAGACTGGAGGAAGGTGGTGCAGGAAGAATATGAGAGGAAGAAACTTAATCAGCACAAAAATATTAAAATTAGAAACACCAAGATTTCCCCAAACCAGAAAGAATGAGACAAAGACAGGGCAATCAAAGGGGATTACAAGATAAGGAAAACATATAGAAAACACCTAGGGCTACTGACCTTGGACAGAAAAGAAACAGATAAAGCAACATCCAAAGTCAATCACCTTACCTGACAGGTAAACCAAATAAATGGATTAATTAAGGAAAACCAATCAAGTCCAGGTCAGCACCTTTTCACCAGCTCCAGGCTACTTCCAAATAAAGCAAAGACCCCAAACGCCAACCTTTTAAGGTAGCAAACACCCGAAACCATTGCAACACAAAGACAAAAGGGAAAAAGGGTATAAAAACATCTGGCTACTCACCATTTGTATGCTAGCCCGGGAACTTGTACTGTTGCTGCCTCTCCGCACTGCGTGTACTGCTTCCTGAAATAAAAAACTTTCGCTTTCATCAGCTGCTTCCCCCTGATTCTTGCACCATTCCGGCATTTCCTCCCGGCGGGAAATTCGAACCCAGCGGAGGGGATTTCTCTCAAACCCAACAACTGGCGACCCAGATGGGACTTCCAGCTAACCCAGCCACCGGATGGGGCCCGGAGATCCACTCCCAGCCGGCACGAACCACATTTCGATTCGGGGAAAAACATCCACGGACCCTGCCGGGGGCAAACGGGTAGTAAAGGGAGTCTTCGAGTTTTTGCTCGGAAGCGGCTTGAAAGCGGGTGAGTACCACACAAAATTACTTTATATATCTGCAGAATTTAAAAGGAGTGAGAGTGAGAGCGCGTTTGTGTGTGCGCGTGCGGGTTTCTTTCCCAAGCAAACCGCTGAGTGTCACTTCCCTGGCCGATCTCCACCGCACCTTCGCCTGTTGCTAGCCCCACTGGGCCGTGACCGACAGGAGGGAGAAAGCAAGGGGGGGTCGCCAGACGTGAAACTCATTGTGTTAAAAGGGAAAGGACCAAACTGAATGACGCATGATTGCTTAAAACTTAATACCCGGGGAAAAGGAAAGTAGAGATACCCTGTGCATAGTGTAAAAAGTGAAGCCCTGAACTTAGGCAATTGGGAAAAATTAATTTGGACACTAAATTAGGAGTGCCAGTACTTGCCTGCATAAGAGCAGCAAGTTTTCCTCGGATCTGAGCTCTTCCAGATCTGTAAACATGGGCTAGGAAGAAAAGAATAGAATAGAGAAAAGTGGAGTACTCGTACTTGTCTGAGGGGGGCAGAGAGTCTCACGGGCTGTTTTTTGGGGGGAAAGGAAAGTAGGCTGCATTGACAGCAACATCCCCAGTCCGAAAACTGTGGTGAAGTGAGAGAGAGAGAGAGAAAAGTCTCTCGGGAATTTTTTTTTACTGAAAAGGGGAGCGCGCATACTTTGGGAAACACCTAGTTTTTTTATATTTTTGTTCTGAGATTAAAGTGTTTGATTCCGTTGCGCCAGGAGCAACGACCAAAGTCTCCCCCAGACACCCTTCTATCTTTTTTTTCTTCTTGCTTGGATATTGCTTGTATCTGAAACTGGTTCGCTTATCTGACTGACCCGACTAAGCCAAAGTGTGAGACCCCACATCTAAGGGGAACATGGGAAGCGGTAGTTCGAGGGTCCTGGATGGAACTCCCCAGGAGAGCTATTGGAGGCTTGGGAGAAGCGGCAGTTGCCGACCCTAGCCGGAATGAGCAAGAAGAAGGCAAAAAGCATATGTAAAAAATGGGCTTCGCTGAGAGATGAAAGAGGGAAACCATTTTGGCCTCAAGATGGTACTTTTGATTTTCAAGTTATAAAGGAAGTTAGACTCAGAGTCAAACCCAGCCAGCTACCCTACTGGTATTGCTGGGCGGAACTAGCCAGAGCTAAAGAGGCAAAGGAAGGGGAAAGGGTAGGAAGACCCCCCCCATGAGGAAAATGCAAAGGACACTAAAATTATGGCCCCTCTTTTAAGTAGACCGGTTCAAGGGAGGCAGAGGGGTGAGCGAGAATACATTGTAACACGTGTCCCATTCTCACCATTGGATCTAGTAATTTGGAAAAAGGACACCCCCTCGTTTAGGTCCGACCCCCAAGCAGTAATCAGGACACTTAAAACCATAGTGGATAGCCATAATCCTGCCTGGGGGGATGTGACCCAACTGATTCAAGTCTTTCTAACGAAAGATGAACAGCTTATGCTGTTCGAAAAAACAGAAGAAATAGCTAAGAGGCCAGTCATTCGTGTGCCAGGGCAATGAAATGCGGCACGAGTAACCTGGCCACAGGAACGTCCTGACTGGGATTATAATGACACCCACCATTGGGACACATACACTAATGCAAATGCAAACCTTTTAGAAGCCTTAGAAGAGATAGAGAAAAAGCCCTTAAATTGGTCAGAATTCCAAAGAACCACCCAGAAAGAAACAGAGAATCCGGATGCGTTTTGGGTCTGCCTCTCTGAAGCAGCAGTAACATTTGCACATCTAGACCTCAGCTGCCAGAAGGATCAGAAGTTCCTCTCCTCCGCTTTTGTCGACCAATCAGCTGGCGACATACATGATCACTTTCATAAGATCGTGTCAAATTGGTCATCATTAGAAATATCTGAACTGCGGAGAATAGCGAATTTTGTTTATGATCAGAGAGAGAAAATAAAAGAAAGAGAAAAAGACAGGAAAAGGAGAATAGAAAGACAGGAAGATCTGCAAGTCTTTGCAGCCATAAATTGTGGGAAAGCAGCAAACCATGCCTACACAAGGACATGCCGGGGGTGTGAAAGAGAAAACAGACCCGCCTCGGAATGCACACATTGCTTTAAATGCGGGGGCGAGGGACACACCGGCAGGCGCTGCAAGTGGGAAGTCCGACGGAATAGCTACCAGGACGCCCGCCCCAGACCCCCCTTCCCCAGAAATGATCCTTTTCCTGATAGACACAGAGATAACTCCAGGAGACCACATTGGGAAACAGAAAGGGAAAACAATCAGAGAAATTGGTGACTAGATGAGGAAGAGGTAGAATATAGAGCCACATTCAGTGGTCTGGCCATCCCTTTAAGGAATGGCTCAGACGGGGAACCTATGTTAAAAGTCCTAATAGAAGGAAAACCATACGAATGCTTAATAGACACGGGGGCAACAACTTCACTCATTACTGAACCCCCCTTTAATAACGCAATATCACCAGGGGCTAAGGACAATATAATGGGGGTAGGAGGGACAGTAATTCCTGTAGAATATACTACAGAGATAAAAGTAGAAATTGGCCGTTTTTCCCTAAATCACTCATTTACTATATGCTCCCAGTCTCTTCTTTCCCTCCTGGGAAGAGATGTATTATGTAAAATAGGAGCAAAAATCACTTGTAACAAGGCTGGATTAACTCTTGATATCCCTGCCAAACACCTACTAGTGGTAACAGACCGTCCTAACCAGCTACATGAAGACCTAAGAACTCTACCAACCTACCTATGGGGATGGGATAACACAGAGGTGGGATTACTTAAAGGAGCAACACCGGTCACCATCCAAGTTAAAAGAGGAACACCCCCATGTGTGCCACAATATAAAATTTCCGCTGAAGCAGTCCTACCCATAAGAAAACTAATAAAGGCATATCTGGAACAAGGGGTCCTTAGAAAATGCACATCCCCCTGCAACACCCCCATCTTTCCAGTAAAAAAGGCAAAGGTGGATAATGAAGGGAACCCCATCTTTCGTTTTGTACATGATTTATGACGGGTGAATGAGCATGTGATCCCACGTGCTCCCATAGTACCCAACCCAGCAACCATAATAACAGAAATCCCGGCCTCTGCCACATTCTTTTCAGTCATAGACCTATGCTCAGCTTTTTTTAGCATCCCGGTAGACCAGGCATCACAATACCTTTTTGCTTTTACATGGGAAGACCAACAATATACATGGACTCGCTTGCCTCAAGGCTACACTGAGTCACCCACCTTATTTTCTCAAATTCTTAAGGCTGATCTTTCCACTATCTCCCTACCACACCAGTCAGTCCTAATTCAATACGTTGATGATTTGTTGGTAGCATCTAAAAATGAACTAGCATGTAAAGCAGACACCTTGCACCTACTAAGAGAACTGGCAGACAGGGGACACAAAGCCTCCCCTGGGAAAATACAATACTTAAAACAAGAGGTCACATACTTAGGGTACATCATCGCACCAGGAATAAGAAAACTGGCACCCACCCGCATACAAACTATCTTAGATATAAGGCCACCAAAAACTAAACGACAAGTCAGGGCACTTCTGGGAGTCCTAGGGTTTTGCAGGCCATGGATTCCCTCCTTTGGGATACTTGTTAAACCTCTAATACACCTGACGAAAAAGGACATGCCTGATCCTATTGAATGGTCACATTCACTAGACCAAACCATTCAGACAATAAAACAGACCCTAGCATCTGCTCCTGCCCTTGGGCTCCCTGACTATAGGAAGCCTTTCACTCTCTTCATCCACGAAAAGGCAGGCATTGCCTCAGGCGTCCTAACACAACCCTTTGGACACACTAATCGACCTGTAGCATACTACTCAGCCACACTGGACCCCATAGCAAAGGGTGCAGTCCCATGCTTAAGAGCAGTGGCAGCCACTGTAGAAATAACAAAGAAATCTAAAGATCTAGTATTGGGACAACCCTTAACTTTAAAGGTCCCTCATGAGGTCTTTGCAATACTCCTAAAATCTCAGACCCAGGCATTTACCCAGCAGCGGCTGGCACAATATGAGGCTGAACTATTTACTGCAGATAACAACATTTGAAAGATGCAACATCCTGAACCCTGCCACATTGCTCCCAACAGAACAATTCACTGAAAGTCTTCATGACTGTCTCCACCTAGTGCACGATGCTGAACTACCCCGACCCAACCTGACAAATGTCCCAATAGAAAACCCAGATCTAGAACTCTTCACTGATGGCTCCTCATACATGCATGAAAACAAAAGGGTATCTGGAGCTGCAGTAGTCTCACTGCATGAGATACTGTGGGCATCCCCCCTCCATCTAACACATAGCGCCCAAGCAGCTGAACTCATAGCTTTAACAAAAGCTTGCGAAGCCACAAAGAATAAATCTACAAACATATACACGGATTCAAAATATGCCTTTGGAGTTTGCCACGCCTCAGGTACCATATGGAAACAACGGGGATTTCTAACCTCTGCTGGGCAACAAATAGCACATGCTACCTGGTAGCCCAACTATTTGAGGCCATTAAATTACCTAAAACTATAGCAGTCATACATTGCAAAGCACACCAAAAGAATGACTCACTAGTAACAAAAGAAACCAGTATGCAGACACAACAGCCAAATGGGCAGCAACACAACCATTACCTCATTATATTGTAACACCAGCACTGACAGCCACCCCTGATAAAACTTACAAAGATTTCTTAGATAATGGGGAGGCAGAGGAATGGGAGAAGAAATTAGGTGCAACCTTTAAGAACAGTTTTTGGAGGGTTCCTGATGGAAGGCCAATAGCCTCACGATGCCTCCTTCGGATAATTTGCCACAGGTTGCATACAAAGGGACATTGTGGGACACAAGCAATAGTAGATGCCATTAGAAGGGAATGGTACGCACCAGGAGCATACAGTGAGGCCACAAGAATAGCTAGTGCATGCAAGACATGCCAGGCAAACAATTCCACCTCTAGAAAATCCATTCATGAAGGGGGAAGGCCATGGATGCAGCGCCCTTTTGAAAAAATACAAATGGATTACATACAACTCCCTAGAGCAAATGGGTACCAATATGTCCTTGTATGTAGGGACCAACTGACTCATTGGATAGAGGCCTTCCCCTGCAGACATGCCACAGTCCTCGAAACAGCCAGGCACCTCCTTAAGGATATAATATCCAGATTTGGGGCACCCAGTGTCCTGGACATGGATAGGGGTAAACATTTTATAGCCCAAATACTCACACATATATTCCAACCACTGGGCATCACACAAAACCTACATGTGCCATATTCGCCCACGTCCTCAGGAGGGACCGAGAGAGCAAACAGGGAAGTAAAGACACTACTGGGCAAACTGTGCCAAGAAACACACCTCACATGGCCACAGGTACTCCCAATCGCTCTCTTCTACATTAGGACCAGGCCCAGGAGAGACATAGGAATCTCCCCGTTTGAAATTCTGTTTGGCCGACCACCAGACACACTATAAGGTCTGGACCCACACTCTCTCTGCCTGGAAAGAGGGGATATGGTTCTCTCTTCCTATCTTTCAACCCTACAAAAGAGTCTACAGACCGTGTGGACCCAGAGCGCCTTAACGCAGACCCTGCCCCTAGAGGAAGCACTCCATCCATTTGAACCAGGAGATTGGGTGTGGATCAAGTTCTTCACAAGAAGCTCACCCCTGCAGCCCAGATGGAAAGGACCCAACCAAGTCCTGACAAACAGCCATCAGAGTTGCTGAGAGAGACTCCTGGATTCATTGGACACATGCAAAACCTGCTGTCATAGACCACAGCCCAACACCGCCTCGAGTCCCTTTTTGGGAGAGGGAGCGGTATAGAAGCATGAACAAATAAATAAATAAATAAACACCAACACCAACACAACCAATCCCACCGCTGAAGCTGAGAAAAAACCCTGAAACAGACCAGTGGACACTACAGACACCCTTCAAAACCACCGAACCAGAACACCAACTCACAGATCCGTGAACAACAACAACAACAACAACAAAATCTTATTTCCTGAACTACGCTTTTGGGACACACAATTTTCTTTCTTTTTCTTTTCCCTCTTACCCATTTTTTTTGGGTGGGGGGAAGAGGACCATTTACACTTTATCATTTTTATTAATTTTAATTTTGCCTACGTTTCTTTTGGATTACTTCCGGCCAGTTTTCAAGAAGAAACAACGGACTCTAATTTCCTTCTCACCCTCTATTTGTATTGAGATTTTCATTAAAAAAAAAAAAAGGCAGGGGGGGGGAGACAGTTTAAACATGGGGAAAAAGACATTCAATGGGAACACACCATGTAATTTGTACTTTATATTATTATCTGTAATTTTTGTAACACATGTAACAGCATTTTTAGAACCAAACCTCATTCCAGAGAAAGGGAACATATGGGAATACTTAGCAAGAGAAGTACTCAACACCACTAACTTTTGTCTAGCGGGAGGAAAGTCAGTCAAAGACATTTTAACCACATGCCTAATGGGAGTAGCAGCCAGACCACATAGCATTATTAACTACGCTACACTTAGAAACCTTCACCTTCCTGACTCCTACAAAAGCATCTTTTATTGGGGTCACCTTTCAAAGACTAAAGACAATACCATGTACACCTTACACACAGCTGCAGTAACCACCTCTGAGCAATACTTTAATGTCGTAGGATGTAACACACCAGGAGTCACAAAATGCATCAGTTTAGATAACACAGAACTACAATGCAACAACACAGAGACTATATCATTCTCATATAGTTACATGAGGCTTCCACCAGGGTGGTTTTTCCTTTGTGGCCTAAAAGCCTATTCATACCTTCCAGCCAATGCCACTGGTGGCCCTTGCACCCTAGGAAGATTAACCATGCTTATGCCTTCTTTACAAAAACGGCATAGGAGAGAATTCCAGGCCCTAGACTCAGACTGTGACTCCAAAGACTCCCTTCTCACAAAATCAGAATATGTCTCATTGGCCATATCGCTAGTGGGAGTGCCAGGATTGGCAGTAAGAAATTCCAGAAACCTGAACAGCCTAGCATGTACCCTAGCCAAAAGTTTGAATGTGACTTCCCATGCCCTGGATGCCCTGAACAGAGAACTGAGGGAGGTCAGAGAAGCCACTCTGGAAAATAGAGCAGCAATAGACTTTCTCCTCTTGAAACACAATTATGGCTGTGAAACATTCCAAGGGATGTGTTGCTTCAATCTAGATGAAACCTCAGGACTCGTAGAGAAGGATATCCACCACCTGAAAGAGCTAGCCCAGAATATAGGTCACAAATCTTCATTCTTGGACCTATCATGGCTCTTCTTGTGGCTCCCAGATTTCCATTGGATTAAAGTCCTTATGACAACTATAGTCACTATCTGTGTTCTTGGAGCCCTCCTATGTTGCTTCTGTCGGTGCATACCACCCTGCCTCAGCTGCCTGAAAACTTGTATCACTACTCCTAAAGCAGAAGCAAAAGGGAAACAGGCTGCAATAATGATGATCCAGATAGACCACAAATACAAAGTATACCCAGATACTCAAATAGAAGAATCTCTCTAAATTAAAAAATAAATAAATGGGGGAGTATAGGAAGAATATGAGAGGAAGAAACTTAATCAGCACAAAAACATTAAAATAAGAAACACCAAGATTTCCCCAAACCAGAAAGAACGAGACAAAGACAGGGCAATCAAAGGGGATTACAAGATAAGGAAAACATATAGAAAACACCTAGGGCTACTGACCTTGGACAGAAAAGAAACAGATAAAGCAACACCCAAAGTCAATCACCTTACCTGACACGTAGACCAAATAAAAGATTAATTAAGGAAAACCAATCAAGTCCAGGTCAGCACCTTTTTACCAGCCCCAGGCTACTTCCAAATAAAGCAAAGACCCCAAACGCCAACCTTTTAAGGTAGCAAACATTCGAAATCATTGTAACACAAAGACAAAAGGGAAAAAGGGTATAAAAACACCTGGCTACTCACCATTTGTTTGCTAGCCCGGGAACTTGTACCGTTGCTGCCTCTCCGCATCGCGTGTACTGCTTCCTGAAATAAAAAACCCTCGCTTTCATCAGCTGCTTCCATCTGACTCTTGCGCTGTTCCGGCGTTTCCTCCTGGCGGGAAATTTGAACCCAGCAGAGGGGATTTCTTTCAACCCCAACAGTGGCAAGAGGAAGCCCAGCTTAGAGTCCCTTTCACTGCAGAAAGCAACACAGGCCTGACCTCCCCGAGAATTCTTGAAGCCTTATCTGATAGTTCCCGAGGGAATGCGGTCTCTCCAGTGAGATTCTTGTAACACAGGTGACTAACAATAAAGCTGCCCTTGAGACTGTTCACAAGCGGTTCTGCTTTCTTGCATCTGACACTGAGCAAGATTTAAAGGCGGTGCTGCTGTAGGCTTCTGGCATCTGCACCCAGCAAAGCCTGAGGCCAAAGCTCTGCTTAAAATAAGCAGTTTCTTTAACATAGGAGATAAGGAGAAAAGCTGGGAAATGATGTCTGAACCAAGGACAGTGGACCAAATTGGGCAAAAGCTTGTCATGCTTAGATCCCAGAACTGAAGATCCCGCATTGTTTTCGATGCCTCACTGCGATCACATCTTGCCTTGTTAAGAAGGTGTGTGTTAAAATAGAGAAGTATTGTGAAATGTCATGTAACTTCTGGCCTATGCAGGTCAAGTCATGCTGCCTCCTACGGTTTGTCAGACTTCCTGAACTGTACTAATGGGGACAGAAGAATACAATTTTATTGCTTAGAAACAGGGACCTGGGAGCTCTCTGACATTCTGGGGATTAAGGATCTTATAAACAGAAGAACAGGGTCACTGACATCTGCTGAATATGTTACCTAGCTTGGTAACGAAGCATTTGAAAGCAGCCCACAAGCTCAGAGAATGAACTTTTACCCTCATTAAGAACCTTCCCTCCTTTTGCCAGTCACAGTCCAAATATTAACAATGATCTTAAGGGAGGAGATGTGTTTTTTTTCTGCCCTTCATTCTGCAGCAACAGATTTCCCAGCCCTGAGAGCATGGATTTTGTCCCCTTGTTCCTCAGAAGCTGCCTCTCCCAGTCTAGATGCCTGTGGAAAAAGGGAGAAAAAGAACGAAAGAGAAAAGGAAAAGAAAAAAAGATTAAAAAAAGAAAAAAGGGAGAAAGGGAAAGAAAGAAAATGAGAAGAAAAAGAAAAGATAAAGATAAAGAAAAAAGAGAGAAAGGAAGAGAAAGAAAAGGGGAAGAAAATGAGAAGAAAAAGAAAGAAGAGAAAAAGGAAAAGTAAGAAAAAGAAAAGAAAAAAGAGAAAGAAGGGAAGAAAAAGAGAAGAAAAAGAAGAAAGAAAAAGAAAGAAAAAGAGAAAGGAAAGAAAGAAAGAGAAAAAGAAAAACAAGGGGAGTAGAGGAAAGAAGGAGGGAGGGAGGGAGAAAAGAAAAGAAAATTAAATTAGAAAAATCTCATAAGAGCCAACTCATTTGAAGGCGCTTGGACGAACTTCCGCCTTTGGCCGGAAGCAGGAGAGCCGACCGAGGGGAGAGCGCTTCCGTGCCGGCCGGGCCACGTGACCGTCCAAGATGGCGTCCTCCAGCGGAGCCGGCAAAGCTCCGGAGTACGAGCAGCGGCCGGAGCCGACGGAGACCCTGCGCAGCGTCCTGCTGACCAGCGTCCTGCAGCTGGAACCTCTGGACGTGGACCTCTTCCGGTCAGCGGGGCCGGAGCTGGCAGGGCCTCCGCCGAAGTGGCTGGGGCAGAGTTTCTCGACCCTGGCCGCTTGAAGATGTGGGGGACCAACTCCAGCATACGCTGGCTGGGGAATTCTGGGCGTTGAGGTCCCCCCCTCTTCAAGCGGCCAGGGTCGAGAAACGCTGGACTGGGAGGAGGAGGAGGCTCGATCTGTTGAACGTCTGTGGAGATTCTCAGTCATCCAGGTCATCGTTGCCCCAAAGGTGCTTTTTCAAGAGGCAACAGCACTTTCCTTAAAAGGTTTCTTTCGAAAGTCCAGTTCCCATTTGAAAAAGCACCTTTGGGGCTCGACCTGTCGAGTTTCTGCCTACCTGCAGCCGGGGAAGTCGCCCTGCTCAGAGGCTTTCCTGTTTAGAGTTGGAGACATCCGCTCTGCGTCTGCCTTGTGAACCAACAGTGGGGCAGCCACCTTGTCCAAGGGGACACACAGCCCGGCTGCTCCCGGGCTCTAAACGTTGCCACGGAGGTCCTGCCCCAACAGAGGGCTGATTCTTGGGATTTGGCCTTGGGTCTTGGCACCAGAGAGGGGTGCTTGGGGGCAGCCACTTGCCTCCCCAGCCTGCATCACCCCCAAAGTTTCCCCAAGGAGGCAGCCATTGCCAGCCATAACTCTCCTCCTCTTTTCTCCTTAGGGGAAGGCACTACTGGGTGCCAGTCACGCAGCGTCTCTTTGGAGGGCAGATAGTGGGCCAGGCGCTGGTGGCAGCAGCGAAGGCTGTGACGGACAACTTGGAAGTCCATTCACTCCATTGCTATTTTGTGAGGGCAGGTAATGGACAGTTATGGAGAGGGAGGAGTGGGAGACCCAGCCAGAGTGCCCGTCAGACTTAAAGGAGGGTGCTTGAAGCTGCTCTGCTTATAATTTACTTATTTATTAGATTTATTTCTCACTTACCATAATAAAAGGAAGAAAAATGAGTGTAAAGAGAAGTAAAATACCAGAACCATAAAATTAACAATACTGAAGAAATGCTGATAATAATACATCCAATATTCAAAAAGAAATGAGGCAGATTTTCCTGATCATGAGACCAGGTGGCGGAATATTCTGTCTCCTGTAGCCACTGCCCTGTTGCCCAAAGTTTTTAAGGAAAGATTGGGCAGCTATTTTCTGGGATGTAAAGGGTGGGTGGGGGTTGGTTTAGGGTTATTTTCCCAGCCAGCTGGGTGTCTTCTTGGCTGGGACAATTGGGGGCTCATGGCAGGCTCTTCTGGCTTCCAGGGGACCCCACTGTGCCCGTCCTGTATCAGGTGGAGCGCACCCACACTGGGAGGAGCTTCTCGGTGCGCTCGGTCAAGGCCATCCAGCACGGGAAGCCCATCTTCGTATGCCAGGCTTCTTTCCAACGGGAGCAGCCCAGCCCGGTGCAGCACCAGTTCCAAATGCCGGCTGTGCCGTTCCCAGAGGAACTCCTGACCCAGGAGCAGCTGATCCAGAAGTACCTGCGGTGAGTGGCTGGGAGGAACAGGATTTGCTGTGGCACTGAGCCAACGGCACACCTGGCGTGTGGAGAGAGTGAACGTCAGTGGGAGATGCTCCCAGCCACTCCTTCCTGGAATGGAGGAACTGGCCCGAAAGAGAATTTAGCTCCGTCTCTTGTGAAATTCATTGATGATTCTTGCGTCTCTGGCAACTGGGAGCATCTCAGGTTCGTGGCTTTGTCCTGGCAGCAGTGCAGAATCCGGTGCCTCAGGAGTGCCATGGGTGTGTCGAGCTGAGGCAGAGGCTCCACTCTCCTCCTCCTCCTCTCTGCCTTTGGCAGAAAGTACCATGCTGGCACAGTCTCTGTGATTTCTAGCCCCTCATGCTGGTATCTGCCTTTTTCCCAAAGGGACCCCAACCTTCTAGAGAGATACCGGCAGGGACTCCGGGGGATGCTGGCCCAGAATATTCCAATTGAGATGAAGCCGGTGAATCCACCCAACTTTTTTCATCAGAACTCTCAGGAACCCAAGCAGCTCTTCTGGGTGCGCGCCAAGGGCTACCTCGGTAAGACCTGCATCCTGACCCCAGCCTGCTTTCCAAGAGCAGCTTTGTCATGCCCTGGTCTTGGGCAGCTCCCGGGGGAGGGAAGAGCTAGCTGGAGAAAGCGGAGCCCTCCGTTAGGCAGCCGAAGGCTCTTGGGGCGTGAGGAGGGCTGCCCCTTGGGGGCCACCTCTTGTGCTCTGCTGGTGAGCCAGTTGGGGCCATTGCTGTTGGCAGGAGAACCACCTTGGAAGGCAGCGCCAACCCGTCAGGCACCGCGTTTGTATGAGTGGGGTTCTGAGTAGGAGGGCTGGTTGTGGGGCTGGGCTTAGGGACCGCCTCTTTCAAAAGGAACCTGCCCGGCCCCTTCAAGAGGCCGGAGAGCTCAGCGGCTGCCTCGTCCTCATGGCATCCCCCCCCCCACTCCCCCCACTTGCTTCAGGATGCCAGTCTGATCAGCGTGGGGCTCCTTTGTCCACGTTTCTTGTGCTGCAGCTAGTTTTGTGACGTTTATACCTGTATTGACGTGCTCAATTCTGCACTCGGGATGATGACAAGCAGTGCAGGAAAGCGGCCGAAGAGCCCCCTGGGCAGAAGCGCCTTGGCCAGTTGAACGGGGCTGCCTCTCCTCTTCCTGGGCAGCCCAACCTCCCCTCCCACCCCAGACCTTTGGCGCTATGTCGGCCTCTCCCTTTCAGGTGAATGCGACATGAAGCTGCACTGCTGCGTGGCTGCGTACATCTCGGACTACTCGTTCCTGCGGACGGCCCTGTTGCCGCACCAGCACCACACGGTGACGTTCATGGTCTCGCTCGATCACACCATGTGGTTCCACGTGCCCTTCAGAGCCGATCAGTGGATGCTGTACGAGTGCGAGAGCCCCTGGGCCGGTAAGTGCCCCGGCCAGCCCGCGAGGGGACGTGGGGGGGGCAGGAGGGGGGCACGAGAGAGGCCGCAGCTTCTCTGTCTTCCTCCCCTCCCCAGGTGGCAGCCGGGGCTTGGTGCAGGGCCGCCTATGGCGCAGAGACGGCGTGTTGGCGGTCAGCTGTGCCCAGGAAGGAGTCATCCGCGTGCAGGAAGAGCAGCCGGCCAGCAGCAGCAGCAGCAAGCTCTAGTCCTGAATGTCTTCTCCCCTAAGGGGAGGCCCCTCCCTCCCCCTTGCACTGGCTTAGTCTTTGGTGGGTGACGGTCGCTTACAAGGACACCTGCCCCCCCTGTGATCCCTGGAGGTGGCACTTACAGGTGGAAGCACAGGTACTTTCCTTGGGCATGTTAATTTATTAGAGACTTATTATTCTGTTAATAAACGGAGGGAAGTGTCCCACACAGCTCTGGTTCCTGAAGGGGAGGAAGATGATCCTGGCAGCCCCACCCATCCCCATGCCGGAGGGGAAGCTCCTCTGCTCCTGCTGAGGCTGCGGCCAGGAGTCCCGCCCTTGGCCAGTGCCCAGCGGCCTCCCCCCATCGAGAAGGGAAGAGCCTGTAGGCAGCCTCTCATGAGAGGGCCCTCTGCCAGCGGGCCCTGCAGATGCTCTCGTCACCCCAGCACGGCCCTTGTCATCGCCCCACTTTCTCGGAAGGACTTGGGGGGACTGCGGGTCCGTGTCCCGGAAGCCTCCTCCAAAGGGCGGTCCCACTGCTGGACAAACGGAGATGAAGAGCTGAGAAGAGCAAGAGGGCCCGGGGCCTTGCTGCTGGCCTGGGGGGCCCCCTCCGTTCCTCATCGGGCACCCCCGTTTCCTGGCAGCTCCTCAGGGCAGTGCCTGCCTGAGCAGCAGCTCCTTCAACGGGGCCCCCGGCTGCTGGCCCTCCCCTGCTTCCTGCAGGCCACGCAGGCGGGCCTCCACCTGCCGCTTGTCCTTGCCCAGCACCCAGGCCAGGTGGACGTGGGTCTGCAGGAGGGCGGCCAGCAGCGGGTGGCTCTCCTGGCCCTCCAGCTGCTGCAGGGCCTGCTGGCACGCCCCGTAGGCCTCCCCCCACTGCTCCAGCTCCTGGTGGCAGGCGGCCAGGCCGGCCAGCGTCAGCAGGAAGTGCCCCGAGCGGCAGGCGCCCAGCTTCTCCTGCAGCCGCCGTGAGGTCTCCCAGGCGGCCAGGGCCTGGCGGTGGAGGCCCCTGCCGGTCAGGCTCTGCGCCCCCCGCAGGCTGTCCAGGAAGAAGAATTCCAGGAAAGCGGCTGAGCGGCGGATCTCAGGCGAGGCGTAAAGGCGGGCGAGGAACCGTTCAAACGCCCGGCTGCGCTTGGCGATGGTGGTGGGGGTGAAGTTGTGCCACAGCTGCTTCCGGGGGAAAGAGACCCCCGCCATGTCTCGGCTGAAGAGACGGCGCAGGCGGCAGTTCAGCCGCTCAAAGTCAGAGTAGCAGCGGGCAACGGTGGCAGGCGCCTGGTCAAACTGCCCTGCCCGGATCAGGTAGACGGTGTAGAGCTGGGTGCCAAGGGAGAAACAGCTGAAGGTGGAGGGAGAAGAGCAGTTTCCCAGCCCAGCCCGGCCCCCTCCCCACAGCGAAGCCTGTTGACCCTCCCACAGCCAGGCCTCCTGCGGAGGGTCCTCCCCCGCGGCAGAGACCTGGGGACAGGCAAAGTGGCTCCTGCCCCTCGGAGAGAATTACCTGAGGCTCTTCTGAGCCCAGAGTGCCCAACGCAGCAGCAGAAGGAAAGAGATAACAGTCAAAGGCAGCAGCCCCCCCAGGACACCCCCCCCCCCGCTGAAGGGCATGGGCAGCCCCCCTTGGGGAAAAGAGGCGGCTGAGGATGGGGAGCCAGGCGGGCTCTGGCCTTGCAATACTGGGGCGGGGTCTGCATCTTGCTTTGGGCTGGCCTTCCTTGGGGGGCGAGAGCAGGAGAGCCCTGCCCGCCCTTCCTTGCCACCTTCACTCACCACGTGCTTGGAGTTGCGCTCGCTGACCACGCTGGCGCTGGTGACCTCGAACAGGAGGCGTTGGGGCACGAAGCCTCCCCGCGATTTCCGCCAGAGCTCCTGCAGCTGCCGGGTGAGCAAGTGGCTGCCCCGGTGCTCTGCCAGGGGGGAGCCGGACTCTAAACCAGAGGGGGCGAGAAGGGGGGAGGGAGCAACAGGTGAGGTGGGGAGGGGGCTTGGCCTGGGGAGCCCCTGAGCTGGCAGAGGAGCAGGAGAGGCCCCTACGCCAAAGGTTTGGGGGGGAGGAAGCTCTTCCTCCCCAGTGCATTGGGGGGCGGGGGGGGGCGGTTATCCAGAACTGAAACTTCCTATCAGTGAGGACAATTGACCGGTGGAACAACAGCTTCCCTTCAGAGATGGTGGGAGCTTCATTCCTGGCGGCTTTTAAGAAGAGACCGCACAACCGTTTACCCAGAATGCTACAGGGTCTCCTGCCTAAGCAGGGGGTTGGACTAGAAGACCTTCAGGGTCCCTGCCAGCTCTGTTCCGAATCGAATGGCATTTCTACTGGAGTCCAGATTCGGCACCAGGGAGGGGAGCTGCTTGGACCGCGGGAGGATTTTGCCTAAATCCAGGGTGCCGGAATTACGGCCGACGGTGCTCTCCACCTACATAAACGCTGCTTGTCTGGATCCCCTGGCTCAGTATTGGACGGACGCGCTTCTTCACCTGCCTCCCCTCCTGCGGTTCCAGTGTCACGCCGTACCTCCAATCTCCGCCGCATCTCCGGGCAGGTCCAGGTCCAAGAGTCCCGGCAGCTTCTCTCCGGCGCCCCCCAGCCGGTCTCCCCGCTCGCGGTCCTCCTCCTCCTCCTCATTGCTGCTGAAGCTGAGGGTGCCGCTGAGTCGCGTGGCCAGGCCCTCCGTGTCGTCCTCCAGCTCCGAGCTTTCCGGACAATCCTCCGCCCCGGCGCAGCCCCCGGCCGGCCCCTCCGCCTCCCCGCTCGGGGTCAGCGCGTGCCGCAGCCGGTGCAGGAGGCGGGAGGCCATCCTGGGTGGGAGAGAGAGAGGCCTCCGGGCCGCCTCCAGCGGGGGTCTCTCCGGGGGCTGCTGCGCTCCCCACCCGTCCGCCCCGCGCCCGGGCTCCCCGCCGGAACAGCGGCGCCGGGCGGCCTTGCGCTTCCCGGAGCGGCGGGCCTCTCGCCTCCCCGCGGGGCTTGGGGCTCACCTGCCCGGAGGAGCCGCTGGCCGCTTCCTGGCTGAGCAGCTCACCTGCGAGGCGCCGCCCTGCCCGCCTCGGTCCCGGCGACGACGGCGAGCGCTCCCCGGGGACGTCGCCGCCCGCCTCCTTCGCCGTTATCCCGGCCAAGCGCCGCCCCGCCGCCCCGCTCCTCCTCCTCTCGCCACCGTGGCTCCGGCCACGGGCCGCCTGCGCGCAGCCGGCGGGGCTGGCGGCCAGAAGCAGGGCCCGGCCTCCCCGGCAAGCGGCCTCCCTGCCGGGCGAGCTCCGGGGCCGAAGCCGCGCAGTCTCCCGCCGGAGCCCCGTGGCGTCCTCTCCCCGCCCGCGACCGCCGCGCTTCCTTAGCTTCGCGCCCGGCGGTGATGCTCGGCGTGGGAGCGCGCCGACTCTGGCTTCGCCTTGCATGGAAGAAGAAGCCACTGCCGGGTGGGCGAGGGGCGCGCGTGGAAGGGCGAGCGGGCGGGGGCCACGGAGGGGGGGCTGCCCCGGCCCGGAGGCTCCTCTGCCCGATCGAGATCCGCTGGGCAGCCGCGCGGCTCCTTGGAGAGCGGGAGGCCGCCGAGAAGCGGGTTGCAGCTTCCAGCGTCGAAGTGCTCGGCCTTGGCAGCTTTTGGCTCCCAGGATATTTTATATTGTATTTATTTTATGACAGGTAGTCCTCAACTTACAAACGGTCTGACCATTCAGAGTTACTGCGTCCCTGGAAAAAGAGATGCAGGACCATTTTTTCCCACTTAACAACCATCCCAATGCAGCCGCTGGGAGGCTTTTAAGAAGCGGTTGGGGGACCATTTGTGCCGGAGGGTCTCCTTCTTGAGCCAGGGATGGACTAGAAAACCTCCAGGGCCCCTTCCAGCTCTGCTCTGATGGGCGATTGATTTTCCAGGGCTCCACAAGTTCTCCCTTTCAGACAGACCGAGGCAAGAATTCAAAACGGCCGAACTGAAAGGCCATTGAGAGATGATGGAAGACAGTAAAGTTTGGAGCCCCAGGAGAAATGGTGAGCTCTGAGGCCTATTCCAGGGCTGTCCAGTCTTGGCAGCTTTAAGACTTGTGGACTTCAACTCCCAGAATTCCCCAGCCAGCCATGCTGCAGCCTGAAGCTACATTGGCTTTTTGGCAGTTATATCTTGCTGTTAGCTTCTGTTGAGTCAGATATTATTCCAAGTAATAGAATAACAGAGCTGGAAGGGACCTTAGAGGTCTTCTAGTCCAACCCCCTGCTCAAGTAGGAGACCTTACACCATTTCAGAGAAATGGCTGCCCAATCTCTTCTTAAAAACCTCCCCTGTTACAGCGTCCACAACTTCTGGAGGCAAGTTGTTCCACTAATTAATTGTTCTAATTAGTGCTGCTACTAAGCCAGGCATACCCCATCCTATCCCTGTGGGGTTCGGCTTTTCTTGCACTGGTTTGATATTTCAACCCAGTTTCTCAAGCCGTTCAGGATCACGTGGAATAATATCCCTGCCGTCCAGAGTGTCCTTCCCAATTTTGTGCCATCTTCAAATCCCCAATAGGCTTTCCTTCTTTATCCAAGCTCTTAAGGAGAAATCTGGAAGAGCAGAAGGCCAAACACTACCCTATGAGGGACAGGACCCCGTGCAAAAGTTTCCAGCAGTTTGATCAAAGCTATTCATCATTTTAAAGCCAAGTGTTTATTGCAGGCGGTGACCCTTTGAGAGCTGCATGCAACGAAATTTCATTTTAATGTATGCTGATTAGTGTTCATTCAAGGTGACAATAAAGTTATTCTATTTTATTTTATTTATTTATTTTTGTCAATTGCTTACAGGATAATAGGTATAAGTAAACATAGTTATGAATACATGGATTCATAGAAAAAAAATAAAATATAAAAGAAACAATAGGACAGGGACAGTAGGCACATTGGTGCGTTTATGCACGCCCCCTACAGACCTCTTAGGAAAGGGGTGAGGTCAATAGTAGACAGTCTAAGGTTAAAGTTTTTGGGGTTTGGGGAAGAAACCACAGAGTCAGGTCGAGTATTCCAGGCATTGACTACTCTGTTGCTGAAGTCGAATTTCCTGCAATCAAGTTTGGTGTGGTTAACCTTGAGTTTGTATCTATTGTGTGCTCTTGTGTTGTTATGGTTGAAGCTGAAGTATTCATTGACAGGTAGGACATTGCAATCTATGATTTTATATACTATACCTAGATCGGACCAAAGGCGGCGTAGTTCTAGGTTATTCTAAGCCCAAACCTGTCATTCTATCTGCCATTCCATGCAGTTGCATTCATTAATTTAAGTTTGTTGGCCACCCAGCTCCAATGGACTGGCTCTAATCCCACTTTTAAGGAAAAACGTGTCAAATGTTTTGCTGAAAGCGAGGAAACATCTTGTGGCACACCCACCAGGGAAGAAAAAAATGTCAGAGCCGATAACGGAACAGTCATTCAGCCATTCAGGTAAGACCTGTTTTTCAGTTCAGGTGATTTCCAGGCAGGTGAGTGTCAAAAGTTACGGCAATTTATTTCCTAGAGAATGTCTCGGCTTGGCCTTTTCTGTCTGGCCTCCATTTTTCACCCTCTGCCTTTGTGCCCAAGGCCAGTCAATGTGGGGTTTGAAGACAGGGGATGAAGCCTGGAGATTGGTGGGATTTCCCTGTTCTCCCCTGCCCGCTTTACCTGGCAGAGTGTCAGGCAATTGTGTGGCAGGTGTCCAAGTGAAGTCGGAGACTAATAAATAGGTAATAAATGTAATAAATACATTTAATCTCTCTATAAAAGCGAAAGACCCTTCACGCAACGTCGCAAAATCTCCAGAACTGTAAAGCTTACAAACTTGAAATTGGGCCCGTATGTTCCTCTTGGCTTCTAGGGGCTCACTAAGAAAGGATTTTTCAAAATGACCATCAGGGCATTTAGAGTATTTCCTATATTATTATGATTATTAACACGCTCTGGTGCTAAGGAGTTCTACTCCCCCTCCCCACCTGAAAAGAAATCTCTTCCAAAGGCAAAACACAAGCAGAGGAGAGGAGGTTCAGTTTCAGTTTCACAGCAGCACCAAACAGCTTTAGTCCAGAACAGTTGAACTAAGCCATGCCCAGGCTCCTTGCTTACACAGCAAATACTGTTTCAGTTTCCAAACAGCCCTCAGCTCTCACGCTGCCAGGACGCTAGCCAGGTGAATACTGATGGATCCTGGGAGGCAGAATTTTTCCCTCCTTATTTTCCTCCCCAGAAACTAAGCCCCACCACAGAGTTTCATATCCAGCTAGTATTTAGATATTTGCAGCAGCTGAGAGAGTGAGGCGCACAGAAGCCTCATGAGGTTAAACCGACTACAGATAATTCCTTAACTCACGACTGCAATTGAGCCCAGCATTTATGTTGCTAAGTGAGACATTTGCTCAGTGAGTTTTTTTGCCCTTTTTCACGGCTTTTCCTCCCTCGGTTGTTAAGTGAATCATTGTACTTGCTCAGTGAGGTTGTTAAGTGAATCTGGCCTCCCGCTGATCATCCGAAGGTCGCAAAAGGGGAGACACTGCAACTGTCATAGATACGGGTCAGTTGCCAAGTGTCTGAGTTTTGATCACATGACCCTGGGGATGCTGCGACGGTCGTAAGTATGAAAAACAGTCATAAGTCACTTTTATTAGTGCGTTGCAACTTTGAACAGTCCCTAAGTGAACGGTGGCAAGTCGAGGACTTCTTGTAGCATACAAAGCACAAAAGGAGAAAAAAGGCGGGGGATGGGGGGGGAAAGGAAACTCCCTCTTTATACCCACAGCAACCAATCATAGCACAGGTTGCTTCATGCAGGAGCCGGCACCCTCCAACCAATCAACTCCATCTAGCTCAGGTGGGGAAAGATGATATGTGGACTTCAACTCCCAGAGTTCCTCAGCCAGCAGGGAGGAGCCCTAAGGGGTCCGGTGGGTGTGGGAGCATAGCTGGCTCAGGAATTCTGGGAGTTGAAGTCTTCAAGTCATAAATGGGCCATTGTCTCCCCACTTCTGATCTAGCTCAGGGGTCTCCAACCTTGGCACCTTTAAGACCAGCTGGCTGAGGAACTCTGGGAGTTGAAGTCCACAAGTCTTAAAGTTGCCAAGGTTGGAGACCCCTGAAATCCCCACTCCAAATTTCCACCCGGAAAGCCCTGTGCAGAAGAAGGCTTTAATGTGACGCCTACGAAAACACACCTATTGTATGGCCATCAACCTCCAAGAGAATTAAAGGGGACCTTAGAGGTCTTATAGTCCAACCCCTTGCTCAAACAGGAGACAGACCATCCCAGGCAAATGGTTGCCCAATCTCTTCTTAAAAGCCTCCAGGGATGGAGCTCCCACAACTTCTGGTGGCAATCTGTTCCACTGGCTAATTGTTCTCACTGCCAGGAGCTTCCTCCTTGGTTCCAGATTGCTTCTCTCCTTGATGAGCTTCCACCTGTTGCTTCTTGTCCTGCCTTCTGGTGCATTGAAGGCTGGGGAATGCTGGGATTTGAAGTCCACAGGTCTTAAAGTTGGCAACTTTGAAGAGCCCTCCTAGTCGAGGCAGGAGAGCCGTCCCAGAAGGGGCTGCCTGGGTGGGCGCCAGTCTTGGGAGGGGCCCTAAGGGATCCGGTGGGTGTGGGGAAGAGCTGGGTGGCAACCCCGAGAGAAGGGACAGAGCATGTAGCCAAAGTCGTGGGTTGCCCCTGCGTCCACCCTGCTCCTGTCCTGGCTCTGCTGCCAGATCAGGGCTGGCTCTCTTGGCCGCTGCAGACGCCCGGACTGTGGCGCCCCTACCTGGCCGCCTGGTGTCTCTGCACCGGCTCTCCCCAGCTGCAGCCCGCCAGGGCAAACCCTCTCCCGAACACCAGGGGAAAGCAGGGGAGGGCGTTTGGGGGGGGGGGGTTGTTTAAGGAATGGCCTGCCTGCCTTTCCTGGTGGAGCAGAGAAGATTGGAAAGTCTAGGTGGATCTGAGCCTGGGCAGAGTTCACTCAGCAGGATGTGGGGAGGGCCTTGCTGTGGCCCTCATGGAATCGGACCTGGTCCTCACTCGCCTGGCCCTGGACGCTCCATGGACGGAACAGAAGACAGAACAGAATACCCGAGTTGGAAAGGAGAATAGAATGGAATGGAATATAGACTAGAATAGGAACAGAATTAGAATGGAATGGAATAGAACAGAACAGAATATGGAATGGATGGGATGGGATGGGATGGGATGGGATAGACTAGACTAGACTAAACTAGAATAGAATAGGGAAAGGAAAGGAAAGGAAAGATA
The DNA here is from genome assembly GCA_023653725.1 of Bungarus multicinctus. Taxonomy (NCBI): domain Eukaryota; kingdom Metazoa; phylum Chordata; class Lepidosauria; order Squamata; family Elapidae; genus Bungarus; species Bungarus multicinctus. The sequence goes on along the minus strand of CM042842.1, from coordinate 134,754,290 downwards.
CAATAGAAACAGAATTAGAATAGAATTAGAGAATAGAGTAGAATAGAGTTGGAAGGGACCTTGGAGGTCTTCTAGTCCAACCCCCACTACAGAAGCAGGAGTCCCTCTGCCATTCCAGACAAGTGGCTGTCCAGCTTCTTCCTAAGGACTTTGGGCAGAAACGTCGCCTTGAACCTGGAGTCACTTTGGTGCCAGGGTGGTGCTGGTGAATTTCATCTGCCTGGCAACTGCCAGTTGCAGCCCCCTCCCCGGGCAAGGTGGGGGGGCGCATGCTCTGTGGATGTGCCTGGGGGATGTGCCTCCACTTGAGCCAGCACTTCTCTGCCTTATTTAGCGCGCTGCCCCACTGCCCTCCTCAGCAGCTTTCCTTGGGCATGTCTATTAATAGGGGGGAGGGCTTCAGCTGCTCCTGCCTGTCAGGCCCCACCCTCCTCAGGAATTGGGCGGCCCCACCCCAAATAGACCCCCAACGGGGGGGGGGGGAAGGGTCATGCTGGTTTGCCTGCAGAATGTGCCGGGGGGTTCCTTGCCTCCCCTAGGCTGCAGAGGTTTCCGGGTGGAGTCCAGGGGTTGGGAGGCTGCCCTCTGGTCTTCTCCTCCTCCCAGCTGCAGGGGATAGGAAACAGGATCCCCCCATAACAAAGCAGGGCTGGGGGGGGGGGCAGGAGAGCCACATGCAGAGTTGTGGGGGAGGAGCTGCTGAACTGCTTGATTCCCCTAAAGCTCAATGAGCCACTTAGCCCCCCTCCAAGTGGGGGGTGAATTAAGGCCGCCCTTTGTGGCTTCATTCTGGATACGGGATGCAGAGATGGGGCAGGGCAGGCTGAGGTCTATTTTTATGCCTCTCCAGGCTGGGGGGCGGGGTGCAGGGGGGGTTCAGGGGGACAATTCCTTGCTATGCCTCAAATTGTGGGGAGGGGGAGGAAGCCACAGGATCGAGTCCTCTCCCCCCCCACATCCCACTCCCGGGGCTTGCACTGCCCCTCCCACTTCCCTGCCCCCCCGCTTCCCGGCCAGGAGAACCTTGGCTAAATTTGGTAAAGTGCCCGGCTGGCCAATCGACAGGTGAGGCCGAAGGGGATTGGCCCGCGGCTGGACTGCCTCTCCTGGTGCCCAATCGGACGGGCCGGGGGGGCCCCTGCCGGGCTGATGGGGTACAAATGGGGCCGGGTGGGTGGCGGGGCAGCGTCTGCCATCTGCTCAGACCGCCGGGGGACACGCAGGTTCTGTTCTGTGCGAGGCTCCGGGGCGACACCTGCCAACATGGTAAGCGTGGCAAGGCCACGGAGGCCGTTGAAGGACGGCGCCAGGACGGGTGGAGCTGGACCTCCTGCCGGGACGCCGGACGGCACGGCTGGCCGGCTGGAGCGGTTGGCCGAGTGTCCGATGGGACAAGCCGGCCGCGGGACCCAGGGCCGGCACAGGTGCGGCCAGGAAGCTGCCAGGACGGGCTCTGGCGGAGCCGCTCTGTGTGAGGCTGGGGGGCACCGAGATCCGTTGGACTAGGCTGCTGGGGCGATTGGGTGGGGGGGGGGCTCCGAAGAGGAAGGGGGGCAGGACTGCGGAGGCCGGGCGGCTGTGGGGGCGACGGCACCTGCTTCTTGGGGGGCCTGAAGTGGCAGGGGAGGGTTTTTTGGAGGGACGGGGAATTGATACTCGTGGCGACCTCCGGCGTGAAGGGAGAGGCTGCCGAAAGGAGGAGCTGACTGGGGGGAAACTGAGCCCTGGGTCACGCGGAGCGCCTGGGCATCTCGCAGCCCCCAGAGCCTCTTGGAGGAGTAACCCAATCCGGGGGTGGACAGGTGTGGGTCCGGCTGGCAGGCCGCCTGCAGTGGCCCCTAGAAGGAGCTGCTCCTGCCCGGCTAAGAATAGCCCCTGCCTCCCTCAAGAAGCATCTTGACTTTGGCACAGGGAGCAAGGAAGTGGCCAGGAGGCCTGGAGGAGGAGGAGGAGGAGGGCACCCGGATTGTCCAGCCGGACGGACTTGGCTCCATAGCCCAGGGGCTCTTGGGGCTTGACTTAGGGCTCCCCGTCTGGGAGAGACGATGGGGCCCCCTCCCTCCCTCCCTGCCCTTGCCTGGCAGTCCTTCCCCAGAGTGGAGCCCCTCCCTGGTTGGGGCTGCTGCTTCCCCCCTTTGGGCCAAGGAGCAGAGGGTTGGTGGGGGCCCCGGTGCCCAGAGCCTCGGCTGCCCCTGTGAGTGAAGGTGGGCAGGCAGGGAGGCTGCCAAGAGCCCCGGGACTCAGCTGGGATGGGGAGGGGGGCTGATTTCCCCTAGGCAGGGCCCCCCCTGCTGGGCCCCCTCCCGGCCCCCGGTCACCCCTGTGCTTGCCTTGCAGACGGACCAGCAGGCTGAGGCCCGCTCCTACCTCAGCGAGGAAATGATTGCGGGTGAGTGGGCAGGGCGGGGGGCAGGGGGGAAGCCCTGGGGGGGGCAGGGGGACCAGGGCTGCGCTCGGGAGGGAGGGGTGGAGGTCCCAGAGTGGCTGCATCGTAGAGTTTGCCCTGGGGATGCTGGTCCTTGACTTATGACCACAATTGACCCCAAATGTCTGTTGCTAAACAAGATAGTCGTGAAGGGAATTGTGTCCTATTTTACAACCTTTCCTGCCCCAGTGGCTAAGTGAATCGCTGCAGTTGTTCAGTTAGGAATGTGGTTGCTAAGCAGATCTGGCTTTGCTGGTCAGAAGGTCGCAAAGGGGATCATGTGACATGCCCCCCCCCCGAGACATGGCAACCGTCATAAGTATGAGTCAGTTTGCCAAACCTCTGAATTTCAATGGGGGTGGTGGTGGGGGATGCTCCCAGGGTCGCGAGTGTGAAATACGGTCATAGAAATCATAGGAATCATAACAGAGTTGGAAAGGGACCTTGGAGGGCATCTAGTCCAACCCCGCCCCCCCAGCTGGAGCAGGAGAGAGTCTCTCCCAAGGATTAGACTCTAGCTGGGATCGAACTCACAGCCTCTGGATTGTGAGGCGAGAGCTTCCCCTCCCTTCTTTGAGCGGTCCTTAAACAAAGCCGTTGTAAGGGAGGGCTACCTCGAGCCACTTCTGGGCCCCTTGGACAACGGGGGGGAGGCCGGTGAGGCTGGGGGCTGCTGCCTTTCTCCGGCAAAGGCTGACCCCCCCCACCCTCTTGGGATCCCCCCCTCCCCGCAGAGTTCAAGGCCGCCTTCGACATGTTTGATGCCGACGGGGGTGGCGACATCAGCACCAAGGAGCTGGGGACAGTCATGAGGATGCTGGGCCAGACGCCCACCAAGGAGGAGCTGGACGCCATCATAGAGGAGGTGGATGAGGATGGTGAGGATGGGGAAGACGCCGGGAAGTGGGGGAGGGGCTGAGGAGACCCCCACCTCCCCTGACTCTGGGCTGGGGCTCCCCCCTCCCCTCCATGCAGGCAGTGGAACCATCGACTTTGAGGAGTTCTTGGTGATGATGGTGAGGCAGATGAAGGAGGACGCCAAGGGGAAGTCGGAGGAGGAGCTGGCCGAATGCTTCCGCATCTTTGACAGGTCAGCCGGGGGGGGGGGCTGTTGGGGGGGCAGAGTGGCCTTTTGGGGGAACAGGGAGGGTGTTCCTTTGTTTTATTCATTCATTAGGGCAGGACTCCCCAAACATGGCACCTGGGAGTTGAAGTCCACAAGTCTTAAAGGTGCCACATTTGGGGACGCCTGCATTAGGGTTCTTATCTCACTTTTATGTAGTTATATTTCGTATTTCTAAAGCACCCGTCTCTCCCAAAGGGGGATTCTTTATAACTTCATAAGTAACTCCAAGTGGCAAATCCACTTAAGGATACGCCTCCTAGTCCCCAAAGTGCTTTTTTTCAGGAGGCAACTGGACTTTCTGGTTTTTCCTTCTTTGAAGACATTTTGCTTCTCATCCAAGAAGCTTCTTCAGCTCTGGCTGGATGGTGGGGAAGGGAAGGATTTATATGAAGCCCCTGGAGGTTTACCTGTGCCCTCAGGGTCGCCAAAGGGGTTCAAATGGTTCCTGGAAATGCATTTCCAGGAACAAAACAGGCAGACTACAGGAACAATTTGCACCACTCAGGTGACCCTGAGGACACAGGTAAACCTCCAGGTGCTTCAACAATCCTCTAAAAAGGATGCAAATGACCAGATGTCCGCAAGGAGCATAAATCCTTCCCTTCCCCACCATCCTGTCAGAGCTGAATAAAGCCTCTATAAAGCCTGAAGTAAGGCCACACCTGGAGTCCTGCATCCAGTTTTGGTCACCACGCTATAAAAAAGACGTTGAGACTCTAGAAAGAGTGCAGAGAAAAGCAATCAGGGGGATGAGGGGACTGGAGGCTAAAACATACGATAAACGGTTGCAGGAACTGGGCCTGGCTAGTCTAGGGAAGAGAAGGACCAGGGGAGACAGGAGAGCGGCTTCCAATATTTGAGGGGCTGCCTCAGAGAGGAGGAAGGGGTCAAGCTATTTTCCAAAGCACCGAAAGGCCAGACAAGGAACAATGGATGGAAACTGAACAAGGAGAGATTCAACCTCGAAATATAAGGAGAAACTTTCTGACAAGGAGTACAATCAACCAACGGAACAGAAGTTGCCTTCGGAATTTGTGGGAGCGCCATCACTTGAGATCTTCAAGAAGAGATTGGACTGCCATCTGCCAGAAATGGTGCAGGGTCTCCTGCCTGGGCAGGGGGTTGGACTAGATGACCTACAAGGTCCCTTCCAACTCTGTTAATCTGTTATCCGAAGAAATGAGAAGTAAAACGTTTTCAGTGGAAAAACCAGGAAGTCCAGTTGCCTCTTGAAGAAAAGCCCCCTTGGGACAACCGTGGCCTGGAGGACGGAGAATCTCTACGGATTAATACACCTCCGCTTTTCCTTATAACAACAGCCCTGTGGGCTGGGCTGGGCTGGAGAGAGGGACTGGTTCAAAGTTATCCATGTGGCTTCTGCGCCTGAGGCGGGACTAGAACTCACCGTCTCCTGGTGATGGGTCCATAAAGTCACCCAGCTAAGGCGGGTCTGGAATTCCCTCTCTCCCACTCTCTGGCCTGGTCCTTTGCACCCAGACCGGCGTGGTCCTGGGGGTTCCAGCCCAGCAGGGTGTGAGCATTCAAGGGACCGAGCTGACCCCAAGTGTCCAAGAGCAGAAGACTCTCTGGCACACATATTCTCCTCTAAAGTTCGCCCAAGGCCGGAGGATTCCCTGCCCACCTGCCCTCCGGGCTGCCCTTTAGCCAGGGGGACAGGTCTTTCCCGCTGGGCTTCCAGTGAGGGTGAGAGGATGGCGACTCAGAATTCTCAAGACATCATTCAGGCCCAGTTTAAGCCTGGCGGACTTCAAGTCCCAGAATTCCCCAGCCAGCAAAGCTGCCCCAAAGAGGAGGGGGCCAAGCTATTCTCCAAAACTCCTCAAGGCGGGAGAAGAAGCAGTGGGTGGGAATCGATCCAGGAGGGAAGCAACCTGGAACTAAGGAGAAACTTCCTGACAGGGAGGACAATTCACCAGTGGACAGAAGTTGCCTCCAGAAGTCGCGGGAGCTCCATCCCTGGAGGCTTTTAAGGACAGACGGGCAGCCCCTTGTCTGAAGTGGCATAGGCTCTGCTGCTTGAGCAGGGGGCTGGACTAGAAGACCTCCAGGGTCCCTCCCAGCTCATTCACCCCCCCTTTCCTGCCAGGAATGCCGATGGGTTCCTGGATGCGGAGGAGCTGGTGGAGATCTTCCAGCTGTCCGGGGAGAGTGTCACCGGAGAGGAGATCCAGGAGCTCATGAGGGACGGGGACAAAAACAACGATGGGCGGATCGATTTTGATGGTGAGCAGCTCGGATGGACGGAGCTTCCTGGGGCTGAGCAACGCCCCCCCCCCCGGCCTTCCTTCTCCCTGCATGGAATGGGGGAGCCCCCCCGCCAAAGTCCCCCCGGGACCCCCCAGCAATTCAGGGAGGCTGCATCCGGGGCGGTTGGGGGTGCTGGGCGCCCCTTGGTGGGTGGGTGGGGGGCACCATCCTTGGCCCCAGGACCCTTCTGGAGGGGGGGCTCCGCAGCTGTCACTGCTGGGCCTCACCCGCCTCCATCTCCCCCCAGAGTTCCTCAAGATGATGGAAGGTGTGCAGTAAAGCACCGAGACATTCCTGCCAGACCGGCTGGCGGGAGGGGCAGCTGCCCCCAGCCCCGCTGAGCTCCCCAGGCCCATACTCCTGCGCCAGCTTGCTCTGCACAGCTCAGACACGCCTCTCCAGCCGAACCCTGGATCCCATCGCCCCCATCGCTGTGAAAGCCTCTTTCTAACACTGACATCTCAATAAAGAGCAAGGACTGTGGAAGCAGAGGGGCTGTGAGGCTGAGTTTGGTTGCAGAAGCCCCCTCCCTTGGAAACCCCCCCGCCTCCCCCCAGAGGCCGCCCGGCTAGGGAGAAGGAAATGGGCAAGAGACTCCCCCTCCCCAGGCCTGTCTCCCAGCAGCCCTTCCTGTCCTCTGAGCAGGCCCCATCGGGCCAGGCGGGCGGGGGGGCAGCCAAGGGGATGACTTGCATTCCCTTTGAGGGAATGAAACCCTATGGAGGAGGGAGGACTGGGACCCCTGCCGCTCTGTGGGCTTCGGGGTGTAGCCCGTTGTCCTCTCCATCCCATGGAGGAAGGCTGGAGGAAGCCGGTGGAGAACTCTGCGCCAGGGGCAGGTGGGGCACCTCAGTATCTCCTGCCCCACCTGCGAGCCCAAAGGCAGGCTGGCACCCGGGCATGGAAGAGAAACGGGGCTGCTGCTCCCTTGAACAGCTCTGGGCCCCCTTCCTGAGAGTGGGGCACTTCCTCCCCTTCCTCCTCAGGGGTGGCAGGGAAGGCTGTGGGAGACCCCAAGCCTTCCCTTCCCTCTTCCCTTCCTCCTATCCCTCCAACCTCCTTCACCTTCCCTTCTTCTTTCTTCCTATTCCTTCCTTCCTATCTCTCCCACCTGGTCTTTCCTTCCCTTTTCTTCCTATCCCTCCCTTCCTCCTATCCCTCCCACCCACTCTTCCTTCTCCTTCCCTTCCCTCCACCCTGAGCAGTCTATATAGGAAAACTAAGCAGTAAAATAATGCAACACACGCACACACAGAGAATGACAATTTGCTTCCAGAGTGGCAGTTTCCTGGCTCCCCCTGCAAGCCAAACCTTGTGATTTCAGCTGCGAGATTCTCCTAGGAAGGGAATCCCTACACTTGCCTAGAATCAGAGCCAGAGGGGCTTCACATTAAAAAAAAGGAGGTGTTGAAAAGGGAAGAATTCTCAAGGCTTATGCCAGAGGTCCCCAAACTTGGGCACTTTAAGACTGGTGGACTTCAACTCCCAGAATTCTAGGCGTTGGAAGTCCACCAGTCTTAAAGTGGCCAGGTATGGGGACTCCTGGCTTATGCAATTATACCCCATGGGCCCTGGTGTCCTGGGGGTATCACGTGATCCCCTTTAACTCTGGCAAGAAAAGTCATAAAATGGGGTAGAACTCAAGAGTGGTCAGAGATTTGAGGAGGACCATAAAGCAAGCAACATTAAACTCAACCTCTATAGCAGGGGTGCGTGGGCGTGTGTGTGTCTCCAGCCTGGTCTCCCAGTTGTCTCTGGTCTGCGGAGGGGCTTGGAAATATTGCTACCCCTCGCCCCCTTTTGGGCTACTGGATAAAAAGTGAAAAGTCACCAGATTGCCATTTTCTGTGCATGCACCATCAAGTCCATCTTTGCTCACGGCAGCTAAACTATCTCACAAGGGATATAAAAAAAAAATCAAAACTTTAAGACAGAAATATAAAAGGATTTCACCTCTATCTTTAAGTACTAAATTATAGACACAGAAAGGGGAGGGAGGGAGATTTAGTACCCTATTGTATTAAATAGCAGCTGGCAAGTGTTTAAAATCCAAAACCCCAAAAGACCACAAGATGGTGAGGATCCATTACAAGTGTCTCATTTTTCATATTATTGCAGATGACAAACATTATAAAACAAAAGAGCACAGACACGCGTCATCTATTTCTCAGTTTTGTCCAGAGGAATAAGGAATAGGTAGAAATGTCTAGAGAAAAATTCTAACCCAGCTCCCACCCATCACATTTTCCCCTTTCCAGCAAATGCAAGGGCATTCAATATTACAGAGTAAGCTGGAAGGGACCTTGGAGGTCTTGTAGTCCAACCCCCTACTCAAGCAGAAGAGCCAGTAGCATTCCAGACAAACGGAGGTACAATTTCTTCTTAAAAACCTCCAGTGTTGGAGCACCCACAACTTCTGGATGCAAACAGATGAATTGTTCTCACAGTCAGGAAGTTTCTCCTTAGTTCCAGGCTGCTTCTCTCCTTGATGGGTTTCCACCTGTTGCTTCTTGTCCTGCCTTCAGGCGCTTTGGAGAGTAGCTTGACCCCTTCCTCTTCTCTGGGGGCAGCCCGAGAAATTTGAACGCTGCTATCCTGTTTCCCCTGATCCTTCTTTTCATTAGACCAGACATTTCCAATTCCTTCCTATGTTTTATCCTCCAGTCCCCTAATCCTCTTTCTTGCCCTTCTCTGCCCTCTTCCCAGTTCACTGAAGCCCGTCCCCAGACTCAAATAGGCATTACGTTATAAAAACAAAGGACGTTTATTTATACATTAACACCAGGGGGAAAAAATGCCAAATAACGTTTAAAATGACCTATAATACAATAGAAGTGACAGCACAGAAAATACAAGGATGAAACAGAAGAGGGAAGAAACATTATCCCCCGCTCCCCTCCCAGGCAAAGTGGTCCATGGCTGGGAAGGACATCAGGGATCCTGGCTCTTCATATGTTTTCGGTAGGATTCATGGAGGCGTTTTTTGTAGGCTGCGTGAAGAGACAAAGGAGGCAGATGAAGGACTCTGGAGAAGGCTTGGTGTGTGTATGTGTTGCAGCTGGTTTTGCAACTTAGTTTTTTGCCTTTAGAACAGAGGCTGGAGGGATGGGAGGCCAATTCAGCCAAGGGTTTTCAGGGCATCAAATCCTCTCCCTGCCCGCAATAGCTGGGCCAAAACACAAAGGCAGGAGCCTTCCTTTGCACAATTGTGCATCCCCTCCCCTGTAAAAGCCATACGTGTGCAGTCCTCGACTTAACGACCGCAATCGAGACCAACGTTTGTTGCTAAGTGAGAAATGGGTTGAGTTTTTCCCCTCTGATTTTTGTCTTGTCACAGCGGTTAAGGGAATCACCGCCGTTGTTAGGCTAGGAACACGGTCATTAAGTGAATGTGGCCACCTCCGTTGACTTGGCTTGTCAGGAAGTTGCAGAATCAGGACCCCCCGTGGTGGCGAAGCCGTTGCCAAGCTCCCCAATTTTGATCATGTGACCCCGGGGATGCCGCAATGCTCGTAAGCATGAAAAATGCCCACAAGACACTTTTCTCAGTGTCCCTATAACCTCCCAATGGTCTAAACAAACTGCTGTAAGTTGAGGACCACTTGTAGCACAAAGCAGCTGCCTGAAAGAGACAAGGAAGACCCTAGTCCTCATGATGCCGAGGAGCCCCCCACCCCCATTCAAGTGGCATTCTGCAGCCCCTCCTCAGTGCTGGCGCTGTGGGTTTGGGTGCCGCTCAGAACTTTATCCCCCCTTTATTACTTTATAGCAAACTAACATGGCGGAGATGCCCAACACCCTGTTCTTCCCATTTGCCTCACAATAGCAAGGTGGGCTGGGCTGAGAGAGGAGCTCAGCTGGCTTTTGTGCCCAAGGCAGCACTAGAACTCAGAGTCTCCTGGGGTTTGGCCCAAAGCGACCCAGCTGCCTTTCCTTCTAAGTGCCACTAAGGGTGTGCAATCTTCTAAGACTGTCACCTTCTAAGTGTCTGCAATCCCCCCCCCCCCATCCTGTCAGAGCCGAAGAAGCTTCTTGGATGAGAAGCGAAACGTCTTCGAGGAAAAACCAGGAAGTCCAGTTGCCTCCTGATGCTTTCCTTCCTAATGCGCGACTAGAACTAGGCGTCTCCTGGGGATTGGCCCAAGGTCACCCAACTGGCGTTCCTACATAGGGTAGGACTAGAACTCCCCCCCCTCCTCCTGGTTTCTAGCCTGGCGCTTTCACACACACACACACACACATGGCCAAAACCTGACTTGGTCGACTCACCTGCCTGGTTCTTCCACAGCTCGGCAGCTTCTGTGTTCAAAGGACTTTCCACGTTTGGCTCTGAAGGGGCAGAGAAGGTCCCCAACACGTTTGGGAAAAAGGATCAAATGCTCCTCCCTGCCACCCTGCTCTGCCAGGGCGGGAGGGTCTGGCATCGCCCCGGCCCAGGCTCAGGGGCCTGGCGCTTCTGCACGGAATGCCCTTCCAGGAAATGGAAGCCCTGGAGTGGCATCCCCTCCCTTTCCACTCCACGGGATGCAGCTCAGAAGCTCCCGTGGGGATTCCACAGCTGGCCCCCCACCCCTCCCAGGACGCCCTTCCTCCTCACCTCCCAGCAAGCTCTGGATGGAGAGCAAAATAGTCCGGACGTCGTAGAGAGCCGACCACTTATCCTTCAGGATGTCCAAGCAGATGTTGCCCTGCAGGTCCACGTTGGGGTGGTAGCAGGGGGTGAGGAATTTGACGGTGGGAGCATTGTAGGGGTAGCCACTGGGGAATTCCAAGGAGAGCTTGTACCTCAGGTCCTCGTAGACCTGCTTGGCAAGAGGAGGGGGGAGGGGAGGAAAAGGTCAGGTAGGGCCATGGGGGAGGGGGCAGTGGCCTCCCCTTTTTCCTGTCTGGCCCTTCCCCACTTCTCTTCTGCTTGGAAGCCCACTGTCCCTGACCTTCTGGTATGAAGCACCACCCTGGGATTCTTTGGGGTAGGGGCTCTCCCACCATGGCAACTTTAAGACTTGTAGACTTCAACTCCCAGAATTCCACAAGTCTTAAAGTTGCCAAGGTAGGAGACCTTGGCTTTGGGGTTTTCCATTACTGCAACTGAAGGGGGGGCATCTGTCCAGAAACCCCTCCCCCAACAGCCACAGAGGGCCCTGGCTGGACAAAGGAAGGAACTCCAGGAACTCCCGATGACCACAAGGGATTCCCAGGGGGGCATCAGAAGACCCCCCCCTCCCGTGGGCCTGCCAGTGGGGTGGGGCAGAGGGGCTGCGCTCCTTCCAAGCCTCTGAGAGTTTCCTGGTCAACTGCAGCGCTTGGCATCGGGGGCTGCGCCTGGGTGTTTGCGGAGCGTTAAAGGCTGCGGGGGTGGGTGGGGGTTTGAAGGATAACAGAACAAGAGAGTTGGAAGGGATCTCGGAGGTCCTCTAGTCCAACCCCCTGCTCAGGGCAGGGGGAAGAGCAGCCCGAGGCGAACCCTGCGGGGGCCCAACGCCGCCTCCCTTCCGTCCTTGGCCCGCTCACCGTCCCAGCCACGCCGTTGATGGTCCCGATCCACTTGAAGAGATTGTCCGACTCCGGGAAGGCGGAGATGCCGTGGTCTCCGGACATCTGCGAGGTTCAAACCCGCGCGAGGGGATCAGAGGCGCCCCAGAAGGAAGCCCTTGGAAGGAGGCCCCGGGAGCGCGACCTCCCCGCCCCCCCCCCGCCCGGCGCCCCCGGGAGACTCACCATCAGCGTCATCAGCTCCTGCTGCAGCCTGCGGGGCGAGAAAGAGAGCGGTTAGCGCCGGCAGCGGCTCCCTGACCGGCCCGGATGGCCCGGAGGAGGCTCCGCACGTGCCCGCCCGCCCCCAGCCAGCCCCACCTGCTGCGCACGGAGCCCCGGGCGGCGCCCCCGCCGGGTTCGGCCGCCTTGCTGGGGGCGCGGGCGACTGCGCCGGGGTCGTCGTTCTGCGAGGCCATGGCGGGCGCAGCGCGGCTCTTTCCTCCTCGGCGGCGGCGGCCGCTGCGCGAGTTTGAATGTTGCAAAGCTGCCGCGGCGCACCCAATCAGAGGGCTCCTCGCGTTCGATCTGCCCAATGGCGGCGCGCGCGGCCAGCGATTGGCCGCCGCAGCCGCGTTGCTCCGACAGGCATGGGCGGGGCCTCCTCCCGTGGGGCGGGGCGGGTGCGGCTTTCCCGGAGCCCCGCTGGTCTCCCTCGCAGGGCTGTTGGGAGGCGGTGCTTTGGATGGCCGCCTCTCCCTCCGCCCTTGCCGGTTGGGGGCAGCCGGGCTGGCTGGGCGGCTTCTCCCCCTGCCCGGCCTCCCTTCCCCAATCCCCGCGGAGCTTCCTCTCTTTTGCGGGGAGGGGGGGCTCTCCGCCCCCCCCCCAATCCCTGCCTCTCTCCGGGAAACTCCGGCGGGGGTGATGGGAGGCTCCGGAGACCGGGCTCCCCCCCCCGCCCCGGTTTGGACAATGGGGGGAAATCTGGTTGTTCCCGAGGGGAGGGGAGGCTGGGGGGCCGCTGGCTCGTCCCTCCCCTGAAGATCGGCGCCCCTTCCGGCACTGAATGCGGTGCCCTGGGGCTACAGGCGGTGGCAAGAGAGGCGGCTTCCCGTGGCATCGTTGGCTTTTCATCCCAAATATCGTGGCCTTTTTTTGGAGCTTGTATCCTGCTAGCGTCTCTTGATTTGAACAGGGAAGGGGGGAAACGGGGCTACCCTCGGTAGGATTCACACGCTGGATTAGAGAAGCGAAATTAATTGGACAGACCCGGGAGAAGGGTCCAATCTTGGCAACTTTAAGACTTGTGGACTTCAGAATCAAAATAGAGCTTTTGGGGACCTGGGAGGTCTTCTAGTCCAACCCCCTGCTTAGGCAGGAGACCCTATAACCCCTTCAGACCAAGGGCTGTCCAGCCTCTTCTTAAAAACCTCCAGTGATGAAGCATCCACAACTTCTGTCCCACAGGTGAATTGTCCTCCCTGTTAGGAAGTTCCAGGCTGCTTCTCCCCTTGATCAGTTTCCATCCGCTGTTCAACTCCCAGAATTCCCCAGCCACCTAGGTCAATCCAACAGTCAAACCAGTGGTGGGAGTCAAATTTTCTTACTACCGGTTCTGTGGGTGTGGCCTGGTGGGTGTGGCAGGGGAAGGGGACTGCAAAATCTCCAGTCAGAAGTGGGATTGGCCGGTTCTCCGAACTACTCAAAATTTCCACTACTGGTTCTCCAGAACTGGTCAGAACCTGCTGAATAACCACCTCTGAGCAAAACGCTTTGCAAGGGGGGGGGAGGGCTGGGGAATGTATCATTGGGCCTCATCTGCACCCCGACATCATTCCCCCAATCAGCTGGTGACGTCCTCCTGCAGCTTCCTAGGGAGGGGACAAAGCAAGCAGAAGCAAGCTGTCTCCCCCCCCCCCCCCCCCCCCCGTTGGATTGGGCTCTGCTGCCCCACCAAGGCAGACCGGAAGGGTCCCTGAGGAAGGCGAGGCAGCTCTACTCCCCCCACCCCTTCTCCAACCTACTGAATGACTCCGGGAAGAGCCGAAGAGAGCGAGGGAGGAGTCCAGGAAGAGGCTGTGTGCCTCAGTCCAGGTCACTCTTGACCTTTTCATCCCCTGCAAAAGCCACACCAGCAGAGGTTCACACAAGCCAAGCCCAGAAAGGGTGCGCACAAAAGCCTGCTGCCTGCTGTGTGAACCGGTTGGTGCCAGGCTTAGAAGGAAACCTTCTAACTTGGGCACTGCATGAATGTGGGTGGCGGCAGGCCGGAGTCCTGGAGCCGCCCTCCAAAGCCCCCTGGGGCCACGGTGCCCCTGTGTGCCAGCCAGGAAGCCCCCCCAGCCCTTCAGCCCCCTTGCCAGCTGCTTCCCACCCCCCCTCCACCCTTCAAGCAGCAACGAAAGTTCCCTCGGAGGCCTTTATTTGTTGCAAACCCTCCAACGAGCAAATACAAGATTCCAAATACAAAATCAGGAAAGGAGGGAGGCGCCTGGCGGGATCCTGCGCAGGGAGGGGGCCGAGGGGAGGCTGCTCCCCCACATCCCGGGCTTCCCAGGAGCAGGCGAGGGGCAGGAGAGGCCGGCCTGGCCTACGTCTCCCGCATTTCCTCCGGCAGGGAGGGTGGCGGCTGCTGTGGCAATGGCTGCTCCCCTTCGCTGCGGAAGGTCTTCATGTATCTCTGCATCTTCACAATCATCCAGGAAGGGATGGAGAAGGGCTTCAGCTCGTCCAGCTTCAGCTCCTGGGAACCCCTGCAGGGAGGAAGAGGAGGAGGAGGGAGAAGCATGAGAAGGAAGAGGAAGGAGTGGAAGGGGAGAAAGAGGAACAGCAAGAGGAGAGGGGAAGGAGGAAGAGGAGGGAAAAGGAAGAAGTGCGAGGAGGAGGAAGGAGAAAGAAGGGAAGGAGGGAGAAGAGGTGGCGTTCAAGAAGGCCGGGACTCACAGCTTCTCGAAGGGATGGCCCCCACCCCCCTTTGCCCCACGCCAGCCTCCTGGGAATGGGCTCCGTCCGCCGCCCCCCCCCCCCCCCCCCCCCCCCCCGAGCCTCACCTGTACTCGTCGCTGGCCGCCAGGTCCTGGATGTCCTCCTCCAGCAGGAGGTAGGCCTGTGCAGGGAGAGAATGGAGGGGGCATCAGGGGAGGCCGGCCCCTTCCGGCTGCAGGGGAGGTGCTGGAGAGCAGCCCGTTGTCCTTTGGCCGGATTCCCAGGGCCAGGGGAAGAAGACATTGCCGCCCCACTCCCTCCCCCCCCAGAACTGACCATCTTCCCTCCGGTGGCCCTCATGTACTGCTCCTGAGCCAGCCAGTGCTTGTCTTGGGGGTCTGCCGCGTACTGGGAGGAAAAGAGGGCGGGGGGGAGTCAGGAAGCAGCAGCTGCCCCAGGGTGGGGGGTCCCAGGGCCATCTGAGCCGGGTCTCTCTCCCCCCTCTATGGCTGCCTGGGGGATTCTGGGCGCTGAAGTCCAGGGAGCCCTCCAGGGAGGGAGGGGGCAAGGAAAGGCAGCACCCTGGCAGGAGACGTTGGCCTAGCCCAGCACGGACTTCTCTGCACAATGCGGAACAGGGAAGCGGGCTAAGCCCAACCTCCGCCTGCCCCTCCTCGTCTTACGACCCAGAGCGAGACTGGAATGAGGGCCCTCGTACGTTGTGACGGTCATTAAGTTGACACGAGACCCCACTGGACTTTACAACTTTTGTGGCAGCTGGGTGGACGCCGCCGTTGTTGAGTGAACCCATCCCTGACTTACAACCGTTCATTTAGCGACTGTCCAAAGTTACAATGGCATTGGGAAAAAAAGCAATCTAGGATCGTTTCCCACACTTACGACCGTTGCAGCATCCGGGTGTGTGTGTGTGTCCCAAGATCCCCTCTTGCTGCCTTCTGACAAGCCAAGTCAGTGGGGAAGCCAGGGATTCACTTAACAACTTTGGCAAGAAAGGTCATAAAATGGGAGCGACACTCACTCGATAACTGCCTCGCTTTGGGCTTTGGACTCAATTGTGGTTGTAAATCGAGGACTACCAGTACTTGCCCCCAAGGAGTCTGGGAGCAAATGTGGATTTCTAGCAAACCCCCCCCCCTCCCCCCCCAGAAATGGCAGCCGTGGGACCCTGCCACCGCCGAGAGTGCTGGCTGCCTGCCAAGTGCCCCAAGCGCTGTCATGGGGGAGGGGCAAGGGGGGGATAATGGCCCCCAGGACTTCCCAACCCTGGGGGGCCCACCGGTCGTAAGTCCAGACACTTGCCATGGCCTTCTTGCTGAAAGCCCTCGGCAAGCTCCTCTCTGGGGCAAGTTGGTAAATTAAGGAATGACGACACCCCCCCTCCCCGCCAATCAGAAAGATTTCCCTCCCCCCCAGGAAAGAAAAGCACACTGACCTTAAACAAGTGGGGGTGCTTGATGTAGAGCCTGCCTCTGGTGCCCCCCATCCCGAGGGCCCTGGATCCAGAAAGGGGAAGAGTTCAAGTCCGCAGCGGTTCAAGGGGCAGCCCGGCCCCCCCTTGGAGGCTGCCCTCCCCCCCTTACTTGTTTGCTCTTGAGCCAAGAACGAAGCTGGTGGTCTCCGTCAGGCGCAGGGGGTCCCACTGCAAGGGGACGCAGGGGTCAGTGGCAGGGAGTGGCCAGAGGGGGCCCTTGGTCCTCCTGGGTGGCTCCCTGGCTCAGGGGTCTTGCTGACGGGTGGGTGGGGCCAGGCCTGGCCCCTCGGCTCTGCCTCCCCTCCCCTGGGCTCCTTTCCTCAGGGAGGGCTTTGCAAACTCAAGGGGGCTCTGCGTACCTTCGGGCCGTCCCTCTGCACCGGCTCACAGGATTTGCTCTTCCCCCTGAAAGCAGAGAGGAGGGGGGGGGGTCTTGGGAGGTGGCCGAACCTCCAGCGCGTCTCCTTCCCAGGGCAGAACCTTCCTTGCTGCCCTCCCCCCCCAATGCCATAACTGACTCTGTGCCAGGCTCGACTCCTGGATGCACCTTTCAACCCTCCTTATAAAAGGAATCCCTCCTCCAGTTTCCTGGCTCCCCCCTGCCTTCCTCTAACCGGGTGTTTTGTCCAGAAGGGCATCCCAGGGCTTCACTTGGAGGAAGAAGGGAAACACAGGCCAGAGCAGCCCCCAACACCCCACAGACCCTGGGTGGAATCCCTACTCACGTGCTGACCCCTGACGCACCACGGTCACCTGGCTGGCTCTGTCCTGGCGGTCTCCCCTTCCTCTGCCAAGAGAAGAGCCCCTCATCAGTATTTCCTGGCCACACCAAGAGAGAGGGCTGCCGGGAGCTCCCGCAACGGCCTACCTTTTTGGGGATGGGGCTCCCTTGCTGGCTCCCTTCGTCTTCCAGGGGCTTTGCCCGCTGCAGAGAGAGAGAGAAAGTGCTACCTGCAGAGCGAGAACTGCTACCTGCCCCAGGTGGGGGCTCTCTCTAGAGATGGCCAGGGGGCTTCTCCCAGCAAGGAGGCAAAGGGAACCTCGGAAGACCCTTAGGCTGCTTCCCAGCCCGGCTTTTGGCCTTTACCTTGATGGCTGGCACTTCATGGGCAACTCTTGCACTCGGCCTCTTCCCATCGCAGAAGAGCAGCTTGGCCTGGCGGAAGAGGCGGCTGGTCAGACTGGTACCAGGACGGCCGGTCAGCACCCCCCAACCCCTGAGGCGAGGGACTGGACATGCCAAGGGAGCCCCCGCCTTCCTTAATTTGAGCAGCCCAGTGATGCGCTTTCAATGATTCCCCCGTCTCAATACTTGTGTCTTACTAGTTCGTCAAAATGTAAAATGCAGAAATATAAAGAAAAATGAAAAGAATGGGAAAATAGGAAGAAAAAGTCAATGAGAGGAAAAATGAAAAGGAATGAACTTCTGGCTCCTTTTGGCACAGTAGAATAAGGTCATTACACACAACCTTGTGCGTCTCTCCTGACTCCATTATTTAAAAAGTTATTTTACTTTTGCACAGTGGAATAAGAGAGTCAGAAGAGACCCTCCTAGTCCAACCCTCTGTTCAAACAGGCGACCCCAGACCATTTCAGAGACACGGCTGTGTGTTCAGGCTCTTTTTAAGTGATGGAGCAGCCACAACAACTCCTGGAGGCAACTTCTGTTCCTCTGGTTTATTGTTCTTCACTGTCAGGAAATTCCTCCTTAGTTCCAGGTTGCTTCTTTCCTTGATGCATTTCCATCCGTTGCTTCCTGTCCCGCCTTCTGGGGCTTTGGAAGACTGGTGGAACCGCCCCCCCCGCCTTTGTGGCAGCCCCTTAAATATTGGAACACCGCTCTCAGGTCACCTGCAGCCCTTCTTTTCATAAGACTAGACCTACCCAATTCCTGCAACCATTTTTGTATTATATCATGTTACACTGCCACTGAGTATTATACTCAATGATCACCCTGGCTCTGCAGCTTGTTAGGGCTCCCACTAGCTTTTGCCCAAGGAAGGCGCAGAGAATTAAAGTGGCGCTTCACTGTGCGGGACAAGTAGAACCAGGGCCCTCCTTTCAGCCAGTCCACCTCTCCCCCCACAGTCCTGCACTCAAGAGCAGCACCTTCTTGGAACAGACGGTGCTGCAGCTGCAGCCCCCCCTCTACCTGCTCCAGGCAGCTGCGACAGGTCTCCTGGATGAGCTGCTCCGTGTCCACGTCCTCCCCGACATTCTCGCGCACGTTCCCTGCCGCCTTTTGGAAAAACTGGGGAGAAGGAAGGAGCCCCTCAGTCAGGCGGCTTTCCGACACTGGGGACAGAACTGATGCCCCTCCCGAGGGATGCATTGACAGGTAAATCCTTGACTTGTGACCACAATGGAGCCCCACATTCCCGTGGCTAAGCGAGAGGGTTGTTCAGCGAGTTTTGCCCCATTGCAGGACCTTGCTAGCCACAGTTGCGAAGTGAACCGCTGCAGTTACTAACACGGCTGTTCAGGGAACCTGCCTGCCCCATGGACTTTGCTCGTCAGTACGTCGCAAAAGGGGATCCCGGGACCCTGGGATACTAGTGGTGAGCTTCATAAATAAGAGCCAGTTGCCAAGTGTGTGGATTTTGTGCTGCTGTGAAGGTTGTAAGTGTGAAAAACGGCCACAAATCACTTTTTCCAGTGTTGTAACTTCAGGAACTAACTAAATGCTTGTAAGCAAGCCTTAAAAGTTGCCAAGTTTGGGGACTCCTGGTCTATGGAGATTCTCTGCCATCCAGGTCAGGGATGTCCAAAGGGTGCCTTTTTTTCAAGAGGCAACTGGATTTTCTTGCCTTTTCTTTGAAGACTCTTTTCATCCCAGAAGCTTCTTCAGCTCTGACTGGAGGGTGGGGAATGGAAGGATATTTTTGTCTGCAAGGACTATCAATCCTTCCATTCAGAGCTGAAGAAGTTTTTTGGATGAGAAGCGAAACCCCGGAAAGTCCAGTTGCCTCTTGAAAAAAAGGACCTGAATTTATTTATGGCTGCTCTTATGAAAGGCTACCCCAGCGGATGCGTGCCCCCACCCCAACACCCACTGCCCCTCCGGTTAGGTTCCCCCATGCAATCCTGGCCTCCCACTGGGGTACCTGCTGCCTGGACCAGGGGAGATGAAGCCCCCTCGCTGGAATGGGCGAGGCCGGGGTCTCTGGGAGGTGTGGGGGGGTTCCCGCCTCTGGCCAGGCAGCTGCTCCCCCTACCAACTCCCTCGTCCTGCCCTCCCCCGCCCCCTACCTTCATGTACTTGCCGAAGACCGCCTGGATCTCCTCGTTGATGCTGGGCTGCAGGACGGCACGCAGCAGGTCCATGGAGACCACGGGGTCTGTGAAGCTGCAAGCGGGGGGCAAGGTGGGTGACCCGCCCTCGCGACCCCGGCCGCATCCTTCCCGGAAGCAACCTTCCCTTCCCCCTCTTCCCCCCCCGGGGAGGGGGAGCTTACCTGGTCATCATTTGGGATCGCCGCCCGCGCCGCTGCACCAGCCGGTGCTTGATCATGATGTTCCAGGGGCTCTGCGGGGGGAGAAAGAGGGAGGGGTCAGAGGCGCCCCCTCCCCCCGGCCCCTCCCCGCCTGTAGGCCCCGCCCTCACCGCCGCCCCCGGCTCCCCGTCGACCCCCGTCGCCTCCTCCTCCTCCTCGTCCTCGGGCTCCTCGTCCTGCGCCGGCGGCGGCTCCACTTCCCGGGCGGCCCCCATGCTCCGACCAGCGTCCCGAACCGCGCCCTGACGTCACCGCCGCGCCACGACCAGACCCGGAAGCGGCGCGCGTTGCCCGGCAACGGCGGAGTCTGGGCGGGCTCTTAGCCCCCCCCGCCAGGGAGACCCTCCCTCCGAGGAAGAGGGCGGAGCCTATCCGACCCCAGACAGGAGGGAAGGCGGGCTGCGCCCGTGGACCCCGCTTGACGTTGGGGCAGCCCCATAGATTTTCCCCCCCATCCCCAGCCCAAGTGAAAGAGACTTCTTTGCCCCCCAAGGAAGGAGGGTGGGGGGCGCGTTTGGCCCGCATGGGTGGCTTCAGGGCTTGGCCCTCTTGGGCCTGGAAGGGGTGGGATTGTGGGCCTCTTGGTACCCCAGGGGCTGCCGCGGGTACAGACATAGGTGGTCCTCAACTTATGGCCACAATTGAACCCAAAATTTCCCCTCTTGAGCAAGATGGTTGTTAAGTGAGCCTTGCCCCATTTTACAACCTTCCATGCCTTCCTTTGTTAAGCGAATCACTGCAGTTGTTAAGTGAGTCACATGGTTGTTAAGCGAATCTGGCTTCCCCACTGACGTCAGGAGGGCACAAAAGATGGTCACATGACCCTCAGGATACGGCGACCATCACAAATACGAGCCAGGTGGAAAGCATCCAAATTTTGATCACGTGACCCTGGAGAGGCTGCAGCGTCCATAAACCTGGATGAATTGGTTGAAAGTCACTAAGCCATCATGACTTTGAATGGCCACTAAATGAGACGACTATAAGTGGAGGACTTCCTGCAGTCCCTGCTGGTGGGACTAGAGACTACGGGAGGGGGGTGGCGAATGAGGGTTTTCTTGCTTTGTGGAAGTCTGGGAGGGCAGCCAGTTGAGGCTGGAAATGTTCCCTCCTGCCCTGCGGGTTTCTTCCCTTTTCTGAAGAATTGGCACGCTGGCTGCAAGAGAGAGGCATGGCGTCATGGGAAGACAGGCTGCTTTACTTTTCGTTATTTTTTAAAAACCAATTTATATAGCCACCCAACTCGCATATAGGTAAATAGAAACATTACAGTCTTATTATAAAATAAATCCATTAAAAATCCCTCCGTCTGCCTCTCATGGCAGGAACAATACAATCGGATTTGCTACTTCATCGGCTCCATCTCCGCCTCTCCAGACCTGTTGGCAAAGCCTGGTTCCCTCATCCAAATCTTTCTCTCTCTTTTGCCAAAGCTCTCCTAAGGATGCTTCCATCACTGGCTGTGAGCCGGAAACAGGTTTGCATTTTGAAATCGGAAAGGCCTGGGGAAAAGGCAGAGCTCCAGACTTCTGGAGGGCAAGCCAGCAGATGGGCAGTTCTGAATTAATGGTTGCCGTGATTCGGAGAGCTAGAATGGAAAGGGTGGATCCCCCAGTGCCTCCAGCAGAAGGTCAACAGGGACCGGGCTGTGGTGTCACCTTTTCCTCCAGGTGTGCAGTGTATGTGTGTGTGTGTGTGTGTGTGATAGACAGAGACAGACAGAGAGAAGTGTGGGATTCATTGTCTAGTTTTGAAATAAACAATCACCAGCCAAAACTTCCAAAAGAAAACAATGATAATTTTATTTACTACTTTGCAAAGAGGGTGCCCCCACTCACATTTATTTATTTTATTAAATTTTTATACCGCCCCCTCTCCCGCAATGGGACTTGGGGCGGTGTA
Source organism: Bungarus multicinctus (assembly GCA_023653725.1). NCBI lineage: Eukaryota > Metazoa > Chordata > Lepidosauria > Squamata > Elapidae > Bungarus > Bungarus multicinctus. The sequence goes on along the minus strand of CM042842.1, from coordinate 134,733,186 downwards.
CAGCCAAGATAAAACCACACAATAAATAGAATTTAAAATAGATTTAAAAAGAATTAAATTAGTGGCTGAAAGAACACAATAAAACAAGGTAAAAAAGTTAAAATTACCAAAAAAATTAAAAATTTAAAACCCTAGTAATTGATACTAGGCCAGACCAGCCTGTTGGAAGAGGTGGGTCTTTAGTGTGTGCCGGAAGGTTTGCAGGTCAGTAATGGCTCGCATCTCTGGGGGTAATTCATTCCAGAGGGAGGGTGCCTCTGCAGAGAAGGCCCGCACCCTCGGAGCTGCCAGCCGGCATCATCCAGCTGACGGCACCCCAAGGAGGTCCCACCCTGTGGGAGCGCACTGGCCGGCGGGAGGCCGATGGTGGCAGCAGGCATGTAGATACAGTGGACACACCTTAAATCAGGAGTACCCAAACTGGGCAACTTTAAGACTTGTGGACTTTAACTCCCAGAATTCTTCAGCCTGCTGGCTGAGGAATTCTGGGAGTTGAAGTCCACAAGTCTTACAGTTGCCCAGTTTGGGGACCTCTGCCTTAAATCATCAATATATTTGCCTTATATTCCCTATTGCCATTAAATTTACCTCCCACCTTTTCCTCATTGGCTTAGTACTTATGCCATCACAAGGTATCTGAAGACATTATCTCTGCCTCTGATTACATCTCCCATTACTCTAATTCTGTCACCCCCTGCCCTTACTTACGAATTAGCTTTTATGATCCTAGTTCCTAGGGGTTGTCTGTAGATTAATTTTCATATCAGCAAATTCTGGTTAAGACTAGTTTCTAGCATAGCACAGGCCTTCCTACATATAATTCTCAGGCTTCAGCTCATGAGATTGGAAACATGCACTCTCTTTTCTTCACAGGCCAGCATGTCTTCTTACAATTCTGTAAAAAACAGTAGGCTCTCTTTTCCACAGAAGTAAGGGAGAGGAGCCGAGGTCTTCCCTGTTCTCTGACTTCTAATCGTTCTTCATTGGATCGAGAGGATTGCACAATCAATCCGCCTTTCGGAGCATCCGCCCAAGGTCACCCCTGATTAACTGGCCCATGGGGTGAAGCTATGTGTGTCAGCTTTGATTAAATCTAACAGAAACAATGTTTTGTTGCTGTCAGCCGCCCATGCTATAATATAAGATGGGCGGCCTCAGAAATCTATAATAAAAGGAAAGAATTTCCACAAGGCCTCCCTCCTAAGGTCATGCTGATGCGCAGAGGATGGCAAGGAATCCAGATAGAAAATGCTAATGGGTGGCCACACAGATCAACTGGAGTGATGAAGCAAAGGTCAGGACATAATAGGTGGAAGATCATTGAAGAGAGATCCAACCTAGAACTAAGGAGGACTTCCCTGACAGAGGGAACAATCAATCAGTGGAACGGCTTGCCTCCAGAAATTGTGGGTGCTTCGTCACTGGAGGCTTTCAAGAAGAGACTGGACTGCCATTTTTCCAGGGTGGTGCAGGGTTTTGTGTTTGAGCAGTGGGCTGGACTAGAAGACCTCCAAGGTCCCTTCCCACTCTATTATTCTATGTCCTAAATGTAGAGGAGGTCACTTTGGTCTAAATGACAGCCCCTTGTAGTATCAGATTGGCTGGGGGAGGGGGGGAGTCTCCCCTGGCACTTAAATCTGGTTGCCATCCAGAGCTTAGTGAAGACAGTATATGTGGAAACGATTGTACACGCCAATCTCGAAGTCATGAATTTAATAGGCTGAGAGAGGCCCCCAACCGGCATGGCAGAATTTGAGCGTAAAATAGTTGGCAAAACAATTTATTTATTTATTTATTTTCAAATTTTATATACCGCTCCCATCTCCCAACGGGACTCGAGGTGGTTTACAGCCAAATAAAATATGATCCAATACAATGTTTAAAATACAATTTAAAATATTAAATGAGTGGCTGAGGCTAAAACAAACTATGACGTTAAAAGGTTAAAAAGTTAAAACCAATTAAAAGCCCTACCCATCACTCTACGGAACTCTTGAAAAGGAGAGGGAAGGGCTAGCGGTATGTCAAGTATCTCTCATCCCTTGGAGATGACTGAGCATCACAAGAGACATCTTTATGGGGAGCTTGTCAGTCGGCCTCCCACCCAGCGAGAACTGCGCTCCAGGCTGGCAAGAAGGAGAAATCCCCTTTTCGGCCTCTGTTCCTCTTCCTTAATCCTTAGGATTGTGAGAGATTTATTTATGTATTCATTCATCTCATTCATCTCACTGAAATGCTGCATGCTCCCACCAAAAGTCTCTGTTCTGAATGTGCAAGGGACCCTTTGGTGGCCGCTGCTTCGGAAACCAGCTAGCCAGACTCCCGGTTTGTGAGCTGTCCCCAAGGCCGCTTGGAGTGGGCCGGGCCCTCCCCCTCCCCCTCCCTTCGGCACTCTCACTGTAATCCTGTGGAGCAGCCTCCAGCCCCTCTGGAGATTCGGATGACCCCCAACCCTGTTACCAACTTGCAAGGCATTGAAGATAGAATAGAATAGGGCTGGAAGGGACCTTGGAGGTCATCTAGTCCAGCCCCTTGCTCAAGCAGGAGAACCTACGCTATTTTAGAGAAGTGGCTGTCTAGTCTCCTCTTGAAAACCTCCAGGGATGGAGCACCCACGGTTTCTGAAGGCAACTTCTGTTCCACGGGATAATTGTCCTCACTGTTAGGTTGCTTCCCTCTTGGATAAGTTTCCAACCTTTGCTTTTTGTCCTGCGCTCTGGTGCCTTGCAGAATAAGTTGAACCTCCCCCCTTCTTTGGGGTAGCCCCTCAGATAATGAAATACTGCTATCATGTCGCCCCTAGTCCTTCTTTTCTTTAGACTAGCCAAACCTAAATCCTGCAGCCGATCTTCATATGGCTTAGTCTCCAGGTCTTTGATCATCTTGGGGGAAGAGGGGCACCTGGAATTGCATGTGTGGGTTTTCTGTGTTTTAATCTTTGTAATCTACCTCGAGTCTCTTGTGTGAGAAGGAGAGAGAACGGCGTTAATTGTATTTTCTTATCTCATGCTCTTAATTTCTTCTTCTTGGTATTTTTTTATTGTGTGTTTATTGCCAATGTATGCAAGCTGCCTATGGTTGCTTGCAGTAGACAGTGTTTTCCCTCCTGTCTCTGCTTTGCATAACATTGCTTATACTGAAAGGGGGAAAGTGTGACTTTTTATATAGGTTTGCTTTTATCTCCAGGCCTTTTTAAACCTTGAAATGCCGGGACTAATTGCAGCCACCAGATCACATCAGCGACTCTGGTTGGCTTTCAAAAACTGAAATGGAAAACTCATCCCACAGAACCCGGGATGCCCAAGAATAACTAGCAATGTGTCACGTGTAGGACATTTATTCTCTTCTGCCCTGAGTAATCTTCCTTCTCCTTTTTCCTTGAAGCGAGGAAAATGGAGAAGAATGATGGAATTGAGGCGGAGTCAATTATATTGCAGACCAAATACAAGCAGCTTCTTCTGATCCTCCTTGGTGGAAAGGACTTGTTGGCTCTCGCCTGATTACTCTGCTGTATCTGTCGGAGTAATACAGGTGGTTCTCGACTTTCGACCACAATTGAGCTCTACATTTTCATTGCTAAGGGAAACAGTTGTTAAATGAGTTTTGCCCCATTTCTTGCTAAGGGAATTACTGCTATTGTTAATAACATGGTCCTTAAGTGAATTCGGCTTCCCCATCACCTTTCCTTGTCAGAAGATTGGCAAAGAGGATCACATGACCCTGGCACACTGTGACCGTCATAAATAGGAGCCAGTTGCAAGTTGTTCGAGTTTTGATCATTTGGGGATTCTGCATCAATCATAAATACGAGAAAACTCATAAACCACATTTTTCAGTGCCGTTGTAGCTCTGAGTGGTCACAAAACGGACTGTTGTAAGTCAAGGAATATCAGCAGGAAACCTTGGGCCTTGGGGTATGAAGGCAGCTTATGTCAAAAAAGCAGGTTCCACTCTGCCCATTAATAAAAACTCAGGCATCAGGCTCCCCAAACATGTATGTACATGTACACAGGGGTGGCTGTTACTGGTTCTCCCTAGTTTGGGCGAACCATTAGCTAATTTTATTTTTAATGGCTGGTTCAGCGAACTGGTAAATTCCACCCCTGGATGGCCCCGCCCACCCCTCCCAGAAGTCCCCATGTGACTCATTTTTGTATAGGGCCCGTTTAGAGGCTTGGGGAGGGCAAAAACAGCCCTCCCAGAGGCTCAAGGAAAGTGTTGTAGTTCGCCAGCAGCCAGTGCAGATGCAGTGGACAATGGAGAAGAAAGGGAATCAGTCAGGGAGTCTGAAGAGGACTAGGACGAGGGTCCTGCATCTGATGCAGAGATGGGGCCAGGACCATCTAGGAGTGGGGTGCTGTCTCTGGAGCCTCTGGACCCTGGCAGCAGTGAGGCAGAGGAACGGGGAGCCTGTTCTCCATGCATGTGTGTGTAGAGCTGCTAGAAGGCAAGAGCAACTGAGACAAAAGGGGCGACTCGGGAATAAGGCTGGGAGATGATTACCCCTCCCAGAAGGCATAACAGTCAGGCCAAGATGATGAAACCTTTGCAGGAAGCAAAGTAGTTCAATCAGTTCCAAGTCCTCCTTGAAGCTCTGATTGTTTTTTTCTGGTATTTTGATTGGTTTTTGTGATAATTGGAGACTTCTGTTTTTGGCAACATTCCGCAGCACTGAAAGGCAGTGTGCTTATCTTGGGGAACTATTTATAATTAGTTCTGGCTGGGAATGACAGTAATTCCCAGCGTTGTCATAAAATAGGTTTTGCTTTTAAAACAAATTTAAGTTTAATTATGTTTGATGAAGCCTGGGTCAAAACAGAAAGCCTCCGGAGCCTGGGAAGGGCAAAATCACCCTCTCCCTGCCATGGTACAGGAGGCCAGCTAGACCACACTCACCCAGCAACCAGGCAGAGAACCGGTTGGTAACATTTTTGAAGCCCACCCCTGCTTGTAGATACAAGTACAACACATACATACATTTTGCAAACCTCACAGCCCCGTGATCGATCTCTCTCACTCTCTCTCTCTCTCTCAGTGCTTCCCACCCCCTGAGCAACATTTGCAAAATTGCAGATGTGGTTAAAAGACAGTCATTACCCGGGAACTTCCTCTTTAAATCGGAGCTGGAGAACCCCATGACCTGTTGGATCATCAAGGCGGAGATATTTCCATACTGGGTTCCTCAGAGCCGTCTAATGTAATGCCGTCATTGGAAAATTCTTATAATTCAGGGAGGGAGTCAGGCATTTCTGCCTTGAAAGCAGCCCATGCTGAACGAATACACTTTATTAGCACTTTATAATGCCCTGGTAAGACCATATTAGGAATAGCGCATCCACTTTTGATTGCCATGATACAGAAAAGATGTTGAGAGAGACTCTGGAAAGAGTCCAGAGAAGAGCAAGCAAGAGGATTAGGGGACTGCAGGCTAAAACATACGAAGAATGGCTGTAGGAATTGGGTAGGTCTAGTCTAATGAAAAGAAGGACTAGGGAAGACAGAATAGCAGTGTTCCAGTATTTGAGGAGCTGCCCCAAAGAAGAGGAACCTATTCTCCAAAGCACCAGAAGGCAACGGATGGAAACTAATCAGGGAGAGAAGCAATCTAGAACTAAGGAGAACATTCCTGACAGGGAGAACAACCAGTGGAACAGCTTCAGAAGTTGTGGAAGCTTCATCCCTGGAGGCTTTTAAGAAGAGATTAGACAACAATTTGTCTGAAGCGGTGTAAGGTTTCCTTCTTGAGTAGCAGGTTGAACCAGAAGATGGAGAACTCATCATTCTGTTATTCACTTGGCCATAGGAAATGTTTTACAACATATTTTAAGTTGCTTTATGATAAATTTCATTTCATAAAAGGTTTTATAAAGCTATCCACTGCCATAGCCGAACCTCTAAGCATAATCTTTGAAAAATCTTTCAGGACCAGCTCCTTGCCTAACCTATGGTCACAAGCCACGGTCATCCTCATCTTCAAAAAGGGAGACCCCAGCCTAGTTTAAAATTACAGACTAATCTCTTTATGCTGCGTCATCTGTAAAGACATGGAATCAATTATTAACCAATCCATTATCCTCCACTTAGAGACAAACAACCTACTCTCTAAAAACTATCCTGTAATCTGCAACTCTTACGCTGCAAAAACATATGGACTACACAACTCGATCAGGGCAAAGCAATAGGTGCAATCTACATAGACTTCTGTAAAGCCTGTGATTCAGTGGTACACAACAAACAACTCCTAAACTAAAATCTTATGGTATCTCTGGACACCTGCATAACCGGATAGAAGCATTCCTGTCAAACAGACAACAGATGGTCAAAATTGGGAGCCTTTTATCAAATTCTGTGCCTGTCAACAGTGGTGTCCCCCAAGGAAGTATTCTAGGACCAACTCTTTTCATACTCTACATAAATGACCTCTGTGATCATATTAAGAGCAACTGTGTTCTCTTCGCTGATGATGTAAAGCTATTCAACACCACAGACAATACTGCTACCCTTCAAAAAGACCTCAACTATGTATGAGAATGGTCAAACAAATGGCAACTTCAAATCTCAACAAATAAATGCTCTGTCTTACATATTGGCAAAAAAAATCAGAATATAAAATACAAGCTGAATAGTCAAGACCTTGTTGATGATCCAAACTCTGTCAAGGACCTTAGAGTACTCGTCTCTAATGATCTAAGTGCTAGAGCCCACTATAACTACATAGCCAAAAAAGGATTAAGAGTTGTTAACCTAATCCTATGTAGCTTTTTCTCTGGTAATATCACACTACTAACTAGAGCATACAAAACATTTGCTAGACCAATACTTGAATACAGGTCATCGGTCTGGAACCCACATTACGTATCTGATATTAACACAGTTGAGAAAGTCCAGAAATATTTCACAAGAAAAGTTCTCCACTCCTCTACGCATTGCAGAATAGCTTATGCCACCAGATTCGAAATTCTAGACCTAGAAAACGTAGAACTACGCCGCCTTTGGTCTGATCTAAGTATAGTATATAAAATCATACATTGCAATATCCTACCTGTCAATGAATACTTCAGCTTCAACCATAACAACACAAGAGCAAACAATAGATACAAACTCAAGGTTAACCGCACCAAACTTGATTGCAGGAAATACGACTTCAGCAACAGAGTGGTCAATGTTTGGAATACTCCACTTGACTCTCTGGTTTCTTCCCCAAACCCCAAAAACTTTAACCTTAGACTATCTACTATTGAGCTCACCCCTTTCCTAAGAGGCCTGTAGGGGGCGTGCATAAGCGCACCAATGTGCCTCCCGTCCCTGTCCTATTGTTTCTTTTATTTTTCTTATATGTACCCATTTCATGTATGCATAACTATGTATATACTTATACCTATTGTTTTGTACGTGATTGACAAATCAAAATAAAAAATAGAAATAAATAAAAAATTACAGGTTACAGATACTCAGGCTGTGGAATTCTGGGAGTTGAAGTCCACAAGTCTTAAAAGTGGCCAAGATTGGAGACCCCTGTGATCTAGAGGAGCTCACTGAGGTGTATGGACAGCCCCTCCACCTGCCTCCTTCCTTTCTTCTTTCGTTGACCTGACAGGTTGTCCCTTCTTAGGGAGCCCTGCGGGACACCGATAAGACACCGGCTCCAGGAACTGTGTCAGCTCTGCATGGTTCGGCTTGGCGCCTCCCAGGCATCCCGCCACCAATTGCTGGAAAAGGAAAGATGAAAGGGCAATAAAGGTTTGTGTGCACACGATAAGAAATTGGGAGGGGGGGACCGATAAGTGATAACCAGGGGAGCCGAATGCCGTTCGTACCGGCACCACATGGCCAGGCCAGGCACCCTGAAAAATATGCGGGTGGCCCCCAACACCTCAAGAGTTCTGAAAACAGCTTGATGAGCTCCGGTGAAATGGACAGGTCACGGGAGGGATAGATGGGGGACAAACCTACACCTTATTTTTGTATCTAGCGAGCGCGGGAGATTTCAGAGCTGGCTTGACTGCAACCCACATCCTTAGTAAAAGAACCCTTTGCTTTACTCAGTGGAGCCGAGGGCTTTTCTTTCCCGACAGTTCGGTCTGATAAACTGGTTCCGCTAGCTGATCCCTGTTGATTCTCCTCCTCCTCCTCCTCCTCCTCCTCCTCATGTTTATCATGCCCGGGTGTTAATTTCTCTATTACTTTAGGTTATTGTCCCCTTAAAGACACAATGGCATGTTGATGGACGGTGCCTTCCTGCGATGTTGGGAATGCCAGAGGCGAATCGGCCTTTGGGAATGGGGACTGGATGGGGTCTTTCCATGCAACCTGCTCATCCTTGGGGCCCAGACCCACTGGCTGCTCCAGGTCTTGACACTTAAAAGATAACAGATAACAGGTAATCAGAGTTGGAAGGGACCTTATAGGTCATCTAGTCCAACCCCCGTCCTTCACCATTTCTGGCAGATGGCAGCCCAGTCTCTTCTTGAAAGCCTCCAGGGATGAACCTCCCACAACTTCTGAGGGCAACTTGTGTTCCATGGGTTGATTGTTCTTCCTGTCAGAAAGTTTCTCCTTATATTTCTAGGTTGAATCTCTCCTTGATCAGTTTCCATCCATCATTCCGTGTCTGGCCTTCAGTGCCTTGGAAAATAGCTTGACCCCTTCTTCCTCTCTATGGCAGCCCCTCAAATATTGGAAGATGCTCTTCTGTCTTCCCTGGCCCTTCTCTTCACTAGACTAGCCAGGCCCAGTTCCTGCAACCGTTTATTATAAGTTTTAGTCTCCAGTCCCCTCATCATCCTGGTTGCTCTTCTCTGCACTTTTTCTAGAGCCTCAACATCATTTTTATAGTGTGGTGACCCAAACTGGATGCAGGATTCTAGGTGTGGCCTTACTAAGGCTTTACAGAGTGGTATTAGTATCCTCCCTTGATCTTGATTGTATCCCTCTGTTAATACAACTTAGGATTGCCTTGGCTTTTTTGGCTGCTGCTGCACACGGCTGGCTCCTTTCAGGGTCTGGGTGCATTTGCCAGCGATCGTGGGCGAAGATGGCAAGCCATGAACAAACATGCCTGACTCTGGGAGGTTGCAGGCGGAGGAAGAGCAGCAGTGTCCAAACCAGAGCGGCTAACTCTGTGCCACGCAAGGGCACCCCAGGTAGTCCTTGACCTCCGACCTCCATTGAGCTCGTAATTTCCATTGCTAAGTGAAACTGAGTTTTGCCCCGTTTCCAACCTTTTTGCCACAACTATTAAGTGAACCGCTGCAGTTGTTAAGCTAGGGACCCGGTTGTTAAGTGAATGTGGCTTCCCAATTGGCTTTGCTTGTTAGAAGGTTGCAAAAGGGGTTCAAGAAGAAACTGGAGAGCCATTGGTCTGAAACATGTAGATTTCCTGCCTGAGGAGGGAATTGGACTAGATCAGGGGTCACCAACCTTTTGGACCTCATTGACCACCAAACTCATAATTTTACTCATAATAATCCCGGGGATCATTAATGGGAATTGTGACTGACGGTGGCTTGCTGACATTGGTGGGGGAGAGAGAGAGAGAGAAAGAGATCTGATCTAACCTCTGGTGGTGATGTTCTCTTTCTCTCCCCCTCCCCACACAGAGGTCCCTCACATACCAACCCTCCCCCTCCAAGACAGCCACATTCCTAACCTGCTTTTGAGCTCCGTTCTCGGGGGGCACAGAGAGAGAGAAGAGAGAGACGGTATTCTGCCACAGGCCATGTGAGCGGCACAGCCTTGTGTTCCTGCGCAGCCTGGATTAATTGTTTTGGGGGAGACATTTCTCTGAGGACCACCAACATTTTCTCGCAGACAACCAGTGGTGCCTGGCCCATCAGTTGGTGACCACTGGACTAGAAGACCTCCAAGGTCCCTTCGAAACATTGAATATGTTTGTTCTGTTCTATCCTATCCCTGTTCTAATGTTTATTCCCTCCCCTCCAATTAATCAGTGGAACAGCTTCCCTCCTGAACTTGTGGGTGCCCCATCATTGGAGGTTTTAAAAAGAGACTGGACAGTCACTTTTCTGAAATGGTAGTCTCCCGCTTGAGCAGCGGGTTGGACTAGAAGACCTCCAGGGCCCCCTTCCAGCTCTAGTCTGAATGGAATAGAAAGTGACCCAAACTTTACTGCTTCCAGGTCTGCCAGAAGGGGTGTTCCTGCCTGGCTGATCTCAGGAGGCCCCCAAGTGGCGCAGGTTGCCTGGGCAAGGTGGGAAAAAAGCCTCTGGGGTCTCCAGGACCCTCCCCGGGCAGGAGAAGCCAGGGCCGCCATCCTCGGGGGCCCAGCTCCCTCCCTCCCAGGAGGCTTTGGGGGATCCGGGTTGGTGCTGGTGCCGGATCTGCCAGGCGGCAGCTGCTGTGTAGGAGGCTGAGGCTTCTGGGTGGCTGTCAGGGAAAGGAATACTCAGCCGCTTAATCAGAGGGCCTGGCAAGCCATCCTGCCCGCCCTCCCCTCCCCTCCTCTCCCTTCCCCACAGCCCCACCCAGGACAAGGTTTATAGCCTGGGAGAAGCGCAGCCGTCTGTCTCTGGATGCCGGGATGAAGCCAGGGGCCCTCTTGCTGCTTGTGGGCTCTGTGGCCCTCTGGACGGGGCTGCTGGCCGCACCACCCCGAAGTGAGTAACCGTCCGATGCCGAGCCCAGGCGAAGGGAGCCGCTCACCTTGCTTACTTCTAAGAGGGGAGCAGGCACTGCTTGGGCTGCACCTGTGCAAGGGAGGCGGGGGGGGTGGGGGGGAGGAAGAGGAAGAAAAGGGGTGCAGTTCCTCCACCCTGAAACCTCAGCAGCGTCCTCTCTCTCGGAAGAGCTCCCAGGTTTGGGTACGGGCAGTCCTCGAGTTATGACTGTAACAGAGCTGGCTCATTACGGTTGTCATAACACTCATAATACAGGTCAGCCAGGACAACCCCTTGTCTGAAATGGCCCAGGGTCTCCTGCTAGGTCAGGGGTCTAGTCTAGGGGTCACCAACCTTTTGGACCTCAGGGACCACCAAACCCATCATTTTAAATCCCGCGGACCAGAGACCCTGGGAAAATCCCCAAAACATCTGCAGGAAAATCCCCCACCCTGTTCTCCTACCGATGCATCATTCTTTATTTGGGATCGCAGGATTACCTCTCCAGCTCCATTCGCAGGGGTGGGGGAGAGAGAGAGACTTTTGGCTTCATGCAAGGACAGCAGCAGAAGTCTTTCTTTGTCTCCCCCAAACTCCACCAGAAATGAGTCTTTGCCGGCGCAGCCTCTTGGAGCAGGAGGTCTTGCAGGGTCCCAAAGACTCATTGCTGGCGGAGTTTGGGGGAGAGAAAGGAAGACTTTGGCTGCTTTCCTTGCATGCAGCCAGAAGCAGAAGAAGGAAGAAGTGGGAAAAAGCAGCCCGGTGGCCAGGTGAGGTGCGTTCCCCCTCCCCCCCTTCCCTCCCACCACTACCTCATGTGTGCAGTGCAAGTGATGCAAGCCTTGTGTTCCCGCGCAGCCTGGATTAATTGCTTTGGGAGGGGACATTTCTCACCAACATTTTCTCGCAGACCACCAGTGGTCCCCGCCCCACTAGTTGGACTGGAAGCCTCCAAGGTCCTTCCAACTCTGGTATTCTGGTCAGGTGATCAACCTGATTTTATGAGGTGTTTTTGCAGCAGTCATTAAGCAAATGCAGCGGTCCTTAAGCGTGAACCCTTTCTTTGCGATGGCTGCAGTTCTGCCCGAAAGCTGAAGTACTTCAATATATTAGACACCCATCTTACCACAGTGTAACTCTGGGAGGCTTACAAGGAAGGGCGAAACTGTCGTAAAGCGTGACCATGTGATAGCGGGCAGCTGCAAACGGCTGTAAATGGGGTCACATTGCCAAGAGAGTGTCAAAGAGAACCACAAGATTGCCAAGCTAGCTGGGGAATTCTGGGAGTTGAAGTCCCCGAGTCTTAAACTGGCCAAGTTTGGAGGCCCCTGTCCTAAAAGCAGAATGCCGGTGACAAGGGTGGAACTTGGTGGGAGGTGATGCCCCCAGAGTCGTCTTGCCCTGGTTTGGGAGGCAGAGCTGATCAGTCCCTGCGCCATAATTCTGACTACTAATCATTCATTTCCTCCTAATTATTCCTAGGTAATTTTCTCTAATGTGTACCTAGAGGAGTTGGGAGGTTGTCCACCCCCAGAATATTTTGTAGACAAACAGAAACGCACCTCACAAATTCCTGGGACTTCTGAGTTTCACACAAAAACAAACAGGAGAAATACAAAGACAACATCAGAGGCTCGGTGGAAAAAACAGGCTTGTTATAATTACACACTTCATAACAAGTGTTGCGATTGTGTAATATAAAGGACGCTAAACAGTTTCTGCCCTTTGTAGGGAATTTTTTCCCCTGTCAACAAGATGAAGAAGCCAGGGAAGGAAATGCACAAAAACAGTCGAGGGAGTGGCCACATCAAGGGAGGGGTTTGGTGGGAGCCCAGGCAAATTCCCAGTCTCTTGGCCACTTTAAGACTGGTGGACTTCAACTTCCAGCCTGGCTGGCTGGGGAATTCTGGGAGTTGAAGTCCAGAAGTCTTAGAGTTGCCCAGGTTGGACACCTCTGACCTGGTCTAATCTCTGAGGTGAGCCAAGACCATTGATTGTTCCAACAAAGGAGAATTGTTGTAGGTCAGGGTTGAAATGTGGGGTCCTTGCTGCTCTCTGAGCTGGGTTGTTTTCTTGCAGGCGTTTCCTGACCCAGCTAGGGAACATCGTCAGTGCTCCAGGGGAATGGGGCTTGCAGAGGGGAAGAGAACGAAAGGGGGGAGAAGGTTGAGGATGGAAGGGTGGGGATGAAGACTGTTTGGCCCTTGGCTGTTTTGGGGCAGATGTTTCATTGCCCAACCAGGCAGCAGCATCTGTTCTAGAAGGGGGGGGTTGTGAAAAGGAGGAGGAAGTTTTCTTGCAGATGTTTCAGTACCCAACCAGGGAACATCATTCCAGATATTTTTCACCAAGAAGACATTCAGATCCTTATTTGGGGAGGGTCCCCAGAAGGATAAGGATCTCCCTCCTCTCCAAGGGGACGAGGAGGGGCCCATCAACTGAGTTCCACTTGGACCCCAGAAGGACAACCAGCCTCCCCCCCATAAACCATGCTTTGGTAGGTCCTGACCTCCCTCCCTCTGATGCCGTTTGCCTTCTCTCTCCCTTATTCAGGGACTTCTGGGCAGCCCCCCATCCCCCCCAGTGGTGCCCCTGTGGAAGACCCCCAGGACAGGATCTCACAGGAGGAGGAAGCAAAGCTGGCATGCAGGGGGCCCGAAGAGCCTCAGGTGGCCCAGAAGAGCCCTTTGCCCCAAGGGAAGGAAGGTGGGGGCAATGGGGAGATGGGGGCTGAAGAGCCAGCGCCTGGCAAGGAAGGCAGCCTTCCCCCCGAGGCAGCAGGTCCAGCCCCCCCTGGAAAGCTGCTCTGTAGAGAAGATCCACCGCCGGAAAGACCCCCTGTAAATAACCTGGAAGTTGAATCTTCTGGGGGTCCCAGAGCAGCCGAGAGCCCCCAAGGGGCATCTGAGAAGGGCCCCTCTCTGGACACACAGGCTCAGTTGGAAGGAGGTCCTGTCTCCAGGGACAAACCCTTGCCTGGTGGGAAGGAGAAGCCCACCTCTCTTGGAAGACCCAAGTTGGCTTCCAAGCCAGTGTGGCCCAATCTGGAAACCTGGAACCCAGTCTGGGACCCCAGGAACGTGGCCACATCTGGGGGGAAGCCAAACACCAACGAGAAGCCCACCTCTAGCACGCCGGGGGACAAACCCACGCCTGGAACGGGGAAGCCCACCCCGACAGAAAAGCCGGTTCCTGGTTCTGGATACCCCATCCAGGACAAGCCGAAGCCAGCTTCGGCTGCTGGGCATCCCGTGGCGGTCCCCACATCTGGGGAGAAGCCAGCCCCTAACGGTGGACCCGAGGCCCATGGCAGGCCTCTCGCTGGGGAGAAGCCCACATCTGGGGAGAAGCCATCTTCCCAAGTGGGACAGGAGAAACGCCCATCTGCCGACAAGCCGACTTCCTCCGAAAAGCCAGAACATGGTGAGGAACCTCAAGCTGAGAAGGAGACCAAACCTGAAAAAGAAGCTGAGGAGGGGAAGAAAACGGAGGTGGCGGCGGAGGAAGGCCGCTTCGATGACGATGATGAAGAGGAGGAAGAGGGGGAGAAAGGCAAAGAGAACGAAGAAGGCACCCCAGAAGGAAACCAAGATGGCGACGATGCCTTTGACAAGGAACTGGATTACGGCTTAAACAGACCTCCCTTTGATGCCTATTCCTACCACGATGCCTGGAGTGACGAGGGCACCAAAGAGGCTGATCTTGGCTTGATGGGAGAAACAGCAGCTCCTCCTCAGGCTGGAGATGCCAACAGTGACGGGGAGCCGACATTCGACGCCTGGGGAGACCTTGTGGGAGGGTCGAGGCCCTAACCGCAGGCCCAGAAGCACCGGGTGAGGGAGGGAGCCCGGGAAGCGGGGATTTGCAGCATCATCCAATCTCAATTTAATTTGGAGCCAGGACCGTCCCTAAGGCTGGGTCCTATCCAGCTGCTTCCAGGCTCCTTGACTTACGACCACAACTGAACCCAGCATTTCTGTTCCTAAGTGAGACATTGTTTTTTGTCCCATTTTACAACCTTTCTTGCCACCGTATACCAGGGATGTCTGACTTTGGAACTTTGAGGCTCCTGGACTTCAGCTCCCAGAATTCCCCAGCTACCCATGCTGCCTGGGGAATTCTGGGCGTTGAAGTCCACAAGCTTTAAGTCCCCTCCTCTCTAAACCATTCCAGATAAATGGCTGTCCAGTCTCTCCTTAAAAGCCTCCAGTGATGGAGCACCCACAGCTTCTGGAGGCAAACAGTCCCACTGGCTAATTGTTCTCCCTCTCAGGAAGTTTCTCCCTAGTTCCAGGTTGCTTCTCTCCTGGATCGATTCCCACCCACTGCTTCTCGTTCTGCCTTCAGGCGCTTTGGAGAATAGGGGTCCTTCATTGCTTAGAGGTCATCAGGCTGGAAAAGTACATCCTTGTGACATGGCTGCCCTTCACAGAATTGCAAAAACTACGCTGACTACACAAACGGCAGGCCGTGTCTCAGGACCAGCAATTGTACAAATTCTGTTGTGTTTGAGCTCAGCTGCCATGGTGTCCCTAATAAAATTAGTGGGCTGGATTTGCTTATAAATGGGCACTGGGTGATCTTTTTTTATTTTTTATTTTTTATTATTTACATTTATATACCGCCCTTCTCCCAAGGGACTCAGGGCGGTGTACAGCCCATCTAAAACCCACAAATATACAAAAATTAAAAAACTATTAAATTAATTGGCTGATTACTGAGACTAAACCCCCCCCCCTTAAAACCCCAATTTAAAATTAAATATTATGGAGACCAAATTAAAACCATTATCTCAGCCCAGGCCGGCCTGCTCAAAGAGCCAGGTCTTCAACGCGCGCCTGAAGGCCCTCAGGTCCATGCCGGTACGGAGCTCCGGTGGCAGAGTATTCCAGAGGGCGGGGGCACCCACAGAGAAGGCTCTACCCCTCGGCGCCACCAGACGACACATAGCGGCCGACGGCACCCGGAGCAGACCCTCTCTGTGGGAACGCACCGGCCTGTTGGAGAACGTTGGCAGAATGCGGTCCTGAAGGTAACCTGGTCCCATGCCATGGGTCGCCCTAAAGGTCAAAACTAGAACCTTAAAGCGAACCCGGAGAGCCACCGGCAACCAATGCAGCTCGCGCAGGAGAGGCGTCACATGGGCGCTACGCGATGCCCCCATAATCACCCGCGCGGCTGCATTTTGCACCAGTTGGAGTCTCCGGATGCTCCCCGCGGGGAGCCCCATGTAGAGGGCATTACAATAGTCTAGGCGGGAGGTGACAAGGGCCTGAGTGACCGTGCGCAAGGCGTCCCGATCCAGGAAGGGCCGCAATCTTGATGGGCACAGTAGAGTTGATCAATGGGTTTGTGTGTATCTTTTTTATTTGGTTCAAGAGAAGGTTAAAATAGGAAATACAAAAGGGTTGCAGGAATTGGGTTGGGCTGGTCTAGAGAAAAGGAAGGTTGGGGTGACACGATAGCAGTGTTCCAGTATTGGAGGGGCTGCCACAAAGAAGAGGGGGGGTCAACTTATTTTCCAAAGCATCTGAAGGGAGAAGAAGAAACAATGGATGGAAAGTCATCAAGGAGAGAAGCAACCTGGAATTAGGGAGAAATTTCCTAACACTTAGAACAATTAATTAATTAATCAATCAGAGGAACAACTTCCCTCCAAAACTTGTGGGTGTTCAAACACTGGAAGTTGTTAACAATATAATTGGATAACCACTTATCTGAAATGGTACAGAGCTTCCTGTCTGTGCAGGGGGTTGGTCCAGAAGACCTCCAAGGTCCCTTCCAACTTTCTGTTCTGTTCTGTTCTGTATCTGTTCTGTTCTATATTCTAAGAGAGAGGGAGGGGAGGGAGGGAGAAAAAGACAGGGAAAGAGGGGGGAAGGACGAAGAGAGAGAGAGAGGGAGAAATAGATGGAGAGGGAGAGGAAGGATGAAGAGGGAGGGAAAAGAGGGAGGGAGAGACAGAGGGACAGAGGAGGGGCAGGAGAAAGAGAGAAAGGGATGAGTTGCCCCCAGATGGCAAGCTCAGTGGCCCCAGGTGCTGCTTGCAGACCTCTGGTTGGGAGTGGGCTGCATTTTGCCCGACACAGCAGCCCTTCCTCCCGATCTCTTTCAAACTGGTGCCCTCCATGGCACTGAGACCCCTTCGCCTCTCTTCTAAGCCATTAATAAGACATGGGGCCCCAAAGATGGCCCCCAGTTGATCTGGAGCCACCAAAGATGGTTTTTTCGAGCCAGCTTTCTCTCCACTTAATCCTTGGCCATTCTGGCCTAATTGGAAGGTTGGGGGCTTCTCGGCCAGTGCATCCCATAGCTGGAGGAATTTGGGGGCTCTTAACCTGGATTAATTTTTGTGGCTGTGTGTGTTATTGTTTGGTTAGTTTATGATCCAGGCGGGTAGCTCATGCAGGGAGAGGGGGAGACACTCCAGAAAGCCCCTCCCCCTGTGTCTGTGCTGGCTCCTTGGGTGGGTAGGATTGGCACGTGCTTCTCTGTATGCCTGGCAGGGGGCAAGAGGGGTGTCAAGCCTGAAGCGAACCTGGCTGAAGCCGTCTTCTGCTGCTTCATGGTTGCCACAAGGCAGAAAGGGTGAAAACCGTGGGAATTTTCAGAGTCGGTTTTCACCAATTGTGCCAATATGATGTATCCAATCAACCTGTCCTCTGAGGAACCTCCCCACCTCGGAGTTCTGCTTTCGGGGGGTGCTTTACTCGGAACGCTGATCAGAGGAGCCAGGGGGGTTCCCAGAAAGGGTGTGGCAGAGCTGCGGCAAGTGGGCATATTTATGTATTTATTGGTTCACTTCCCAGAGATGCATGGAGGCCGCCATAAACCTGCCTGGCCGATGTGGCAAATTCCGTGCTTTAAGGGTGAAGGGTGGGGCAGCCTGTGTCCCCTTCCCCTTGCCAGGAAAAGAGACTCCTACCAAAGAGACACACAGAGCACCTGAGACCACCGACTCCTTCGGGCAAGGATTTATTCCAGAATTCGCCCCCCTTTGAAGGCGCCTGGAGGCCTTCTGCGCCTGGTCTCCTCCTGAACCGGCCTCTCTCTCCGTTCAGCGCAAAGCAGGCCGAGCTTCCGTCCACGGAGCCCTCAGTGAGTTCCTGGAAAAGGGAAGGAGGCGTCAGGACGGATTTTCCTTGGGGGGCTGCAGGGGGGGCTTCCTGGCACCCCTCCAGAGGCATTGGAGAGCCCCCCCTTCTTGCCAGGCGAAGAACCAGAGAGACCCCCCTCCCCCACTCTGAGGGGCTGCTCTGCTCCAGCCTCGGCCTTCGTGGCACCCTGGCCAGCCTAGGCACCTCCCTTGGGGTGTCCCCCAGCCCTCCCCCTCTCTGGGGAAAGTGGACTCTCTGTTAAATGGGCACAGATCAGGAAGGAACAGGACTCAGGAATGCCAGAAACTCTTTAATTACAAACTGGATTCAAAAAGCACACAATCATGGCCAGTGCCAGCTTTTTATAGTCGGTACTGTCCGACACTTCAGCCACTGACGGGGACACAATCTTCCTGCCAGCAGTTGACCAATAAGTGGAGTCTGACATCACACTCCACTTTGCGTATGACATAGGCTCATGTAAATGTGGCGTCATGCATATTTAACACCCTCTCTCCTGCGGCAAGTTGAAGAGCCAGGGGAGGGTGGAGCAGGGGATTTGCTGTCCCAGAGGATGGACAGCCTTGCCAAGAGATCCGTGGTCCTCCTTCTCCTCTTGGCCAGAGTGTGCTGTCCAGCCAGTTATAGTTAATGGGAATTGGTATAGTTAGTAATTGTGAGCTGTCCCCTTAAGGGAATGCATCATGGTAAATGTACTTAAGGTATCCTGGGAAATGTAGTTCATATCATGTGGCCACATCTGTAACCCTGATTGGTCACTTAATTGACCCTTGGTGGGTTAGGGGAGGTTTCTTCACTCTTGCCTGAACTCAGCCTCGTGCTGGCATCTCTACCGCTGCTTCTAGGATATGGGGTGAAAGGGACAAGAGATAACCATCTTTTTACCCAGAAAGTCAGCTATGCAAAGAGTTGGACATTGAGAAGAATCTCATCATAACCGTGAGTTATCTTGCTCATGCCTGATGTACCAATAAAAAGACTTTGTATGGATGCTTTGTGGAGTTATCTATCTGCTTTTATACATTCAGTCAGTAATTATAGAGGACAGAATAGTAAAAAGATGGTTGTAAAATCTGGAATCTTTGAAGCCCTGAAGTAAAGGGATATTGAGATCTGCAATCCCAAAAGTAAAATTTGAATTCCTGTGATAAAGGCAATTGTATATTGAAGCCAGGAGTGGATGTGCAATGATAATCTCTCTGTGCCCCTTTGAGCAACAGTCTTTCAAAGACAGTTTGAATTGGCAGGGAGGGGCCAGAGATTTGTTGTCTTCCTGTTATCTTAAAGCCTCAATTTGCATAACAAGAAGGAGAGCCAAAAATTCTCCACCTCTCAAGGGATAGTCAAGCAGCCTTCTTTCCATCTCTCCCTGTGCAAACGCAGAGGAAAACAAACTCAGTAAACTTGTTTGTGTCTTGGACAAAGACAAAAGCTGCGTTTTTTCCAAGGCTGGAGAGGGGCTGGGAACGCTTTGCATTTCTTCTCTTCACTGTTCAGAGAAAAAGGGCAATAAAGATGCCCCTTTAATTACTTTATGACGGGTCTCTAAGCAACAAGTTCTTAAAAATTCCTTGGCTGTCTCCAGAGCAACAGAGCACATTCTCCCCCCCCCCCCACAAGACACAAGTCTGATCCAAGCAGGCTATTTGAACAAAGGAATGCAATGTCTGCTTACAAGCCTAAATGTTTCTTCATCTTCTCCTCTCTTTACTAAAAATTAAAGGCAAAGAGAAATTATTTGGCTACAGTGCATGCAATTCAACTGCTAGCCTCTAGCACCATCTGGTGGCAAGTAAAAATTCCCCCCCTTTCTATCTCTTTAACCTTACATCAACCCTTGCTACCCAATTCAATGGTCTAGCACCATCTGGTGGTCAAGTAGAAATTTCACAGAAAATTCAAAAAAACTTTTTTTACCCTTGCCACCCAACTCAAGGGACTAGCTCCACTGAATAGACCAACCTGTGTGTGCAACACCAGTATCTTACAGACCTAGCAAGTACCATTGACAGGCCATTTTGTGCTCTGCGCCAACGTCTTCCAGACTTCGCAACACCCCCCCTAGCGGCCAACCAGTGTTCTTTGCCAGCATCTCCCACACATTGCAGTGGTCGACCACTGAAATTTTCTGAATTTTCTCAAACTCAGCCACAAGCCTGCAACGCCACCTACCTGGTCAAGTACTGAATTTAGAAGTTCCTATGTTCAGCTACCTGCTTGCAGCGCACCCTAGTGGAAAAAGGGGAATTGCACGGAAAACCACTAAATTTTCCAAAATTCACTTTTTGCGAATTTGAAGCATGGCAACTTCTTCCACCACCATGACAGATGTCTCTGATGTACCAGAGGACTCGAACCCTCCACCCACCCGTGATGTAACTGTGGAGCTTGGTTCCCAAAACCCAGAATCGGAGGTCCACAATTCTGAAGAGGCAACGGGACCTCAGGAAGCCTATAACCTCAGAAATAATAGGAAGCTTACCAAACCCATGGAAGAACACTTGAGGGAGGGTTGGGAGAGGCAATATCACTGCTACGCAGACTCATGGTTGGAGCTAGAGGAGATCTGCAAACCCCCCAAACGCAAGCTGTCCCCCGAGAGAATCTGCACATTGCTAGATGATCTAGATGCTCTTCTTGCATGGTGGAGAAACAGCGAAAGATAAACTGAAGTCCATCCGGTCAAGACTGGGTGACCCAAAATTCCAAGCACACATCCAATGTTTTGAGGAGTTTCACAAGGAACGCAAAGGCTGCTGTTACGAAAGGCAAAAATTCCCTCCAGGCAGTGCTCAATGAAGCACTACAGCTGGAAGAAGTGTCAAGGGCACACCTGACATAGCTCCTCGATCACACGTGTCCTCCTCCCACTATTCTAAGAAAGTCTCCTCTCTCCATCCCAAACCAGCTAGATCACAGGCAGGTTCCAGTGTCTCGCGCCAATTCTCTGCTGCTGGGTCTCACCATTCTTCCAGAGCATCCTCCCATCACAGTGGTGCATCTAAGGCCTCCAAAGTAGCAAGTTACACTGACTGAGCTGCAGAAGCTGAGCTGGAAGCTGCAGTAGCAGACACAGATCTATGTGCAACAGAGGAGGTGACATGGCAGAAGGAGGCAATAGCAGTTCAAGCAGAAGAAATGGCCAAAGCCCAGGCCAACCAACAGGCAGAAATGGCCAAAACCCAGGCCAGACAACAGGCGGAAATGGCCAAAACTCAGCCAAGTTGGAGTTGGCCCAATGGAAAAGGGAATTGGAACAAAAACAGCAGGGGCCGCAGCATGGCGGAAGATGGCCGACAATGCCTCCTTCAAACTTCGACCTCAAAGAGTTGGAAGAAGAGAGCCCAGATACACGGGTCAAGGCCTATGTGGATGAGCAGCACTCGGTACTAAACGAGCAGGTGGAACCAGCACGGTTAGTTGGCAGTCTCCCAGAACCAAGGGATCAAAGGAGAGAATCTCAACCACAGATTTTACACGCCAGTCACAAAACTGATGTCGTAAGACCTAAGACTCAAGACTCCCTTTTCAAAGGCAGAAGACCTACTGACCCAATGTCCCAAGACCTGCTGGCCAAGCAACTTTCCCTTCCCAAAAACATCAAACCTAACCCTACACCTCCAGTCCTAGAGAGCGAGTGAATTAACCCACCAGTTGCTACGCAGATTTCTCAACAGAGAAACATACCTCAAGCGACAAATGATAAGTATTTAGCAGAGTTTCCTTGTCTATCAAGGAGTATGCAGCAAACGGAAGTAGTGTGTAAAATTGTAGCAGTGAGTATAGAGTCACACGGGCACAGAAGTTGAAGGGTAAAGGTTTTATATACAGGGGTATTAGCACAATCCAAGATTCAGTCCAATGTTCGTACAAGGTTCATCTTTCATTAGAATATATAACTAACCATCATAGTCAGCAGGCAATACAGCAGCTTCAATACATCAATGCAGCAATGGAGAAATATAGTTGCAGAGTGATGAAGATACTTGCTGAGTAGTCTAGTAGAAGCAGCAGCATAGTAGCAGAGAAGCATCCAGTAGCAGCCACAGTAATCACAAGCAACAATAAGCAACAACAGGGAACCACAATGTGCTTTCTGGCTTCTTGCTATATAGTAATCCTGCTTCCTGTAGCCAGTCAATATACTGGCTTCAGTTAAAGTGCTAAGTCATTATGACTTGGATCCTTATATGGTAAACCAATATAGTTCAGGTTCTTAAAGAAACCTAACAACAACTGCCACATTCAGTCCACAGGCAGTGGCATTCTTGTCACAACCTCAACACTACTCGAGCTCACAGGTACAACAAGATAACCACAGCCGGCCTACACAGCAACGTGAAACTCCACCATCGTCTATGGAATGGCAGGGCAACCTTCTCAGTAAGTACTGGGAGGAAGACCACGACCTGACGTTAGGATACAACCCAGACCTACTCAACGAGATTCCAAGGGGAGACCCATCTGTGTCAATGCCCCTCACACACAACCCCTACTCCACCTCAGCAGACGATACAGCATACTGGAGAGAGTTGGCATTATGGAGAGGAAAGTTAGATTTGGCCACCAATGGTGTATGCAAATTCCCTGATGAGCCAGGCAGAGGATATCTGTTATGGAAGATAATTTTCCTGTGCAACATTCAGGCAGCATGCCTGAAGCCTGATGAAGTACTCATACACTTGATAGCATGGCTGGGGCCGCAGTCTGCCAGAGCAGCGAAGGAACTTTATATCTCCCACTTAGACGACCCAGACGCTGCCCTTCGGTTGACGTGGAAAAGACTCAACGAAGAGAACGGCACTCCTATAGAGGTGGAATCATCGCTCTTGGATCGCCTCAACAGCTTTTCTAAAATTCCTATCGATAAGCCTCATCAGCTCAGGAACCTCTCTAATATACTTATACAGCTGAGAGTGGCACAACGGGATCCCGAGTTACCGGGACTCACTTGTCTTGACCACTTCAAAATGCAAAGCAAAATCATTTGAAAACTACCGCAGGTGCTAACTGAACAGTGGATCCAGTTGTCTGAGGCCTTCATGGCCAAGGGTCACCACAAAGGTACTCCCTTTACCCTTCTTGAAGAATTTGTGGCCCACCAGGCAACATCGTGCAACAACCCGCAGACCTGCAGACTCAGAGATGTTAGTCCTCCAACTAAAATAGATCCACCAGCAACTATATGCCGTCCACAGGCCCTACACACACTGCAAAGGGAAAACCCTTCATGGTTGTCCATAAGACTGTGGTCGACTCCTCAACCATAAAGAGTTTGGCCGCTAACTTGTTGGACACAACCCAATTTAGATCTCCAACCAGAAAGAGAGTAGTTGCCCTTTGCACAACTTTCGACTCTCGCTGGACAGGTGCCAAGCGTTTACACGGAAACCTCTGCACCAAAGGAAGGATTTGTTCTGGGAGTTCAGATTCTGCTACAAATGTTGCAAATCTTCTAAGCACGTGCCCAAAGACTGTACAGCCAAGGTGCAATGTCATCTATGCAACAGCAACGAGCACCCAGCCGCTCTGCATCCAGACTCCGAGCCACCACAGCAGACAACACATTACCCTCCTCCGGCCAAGGAGCCTCAATGTGCTACAGAAGCACACCAGGAGCCAGTGGTGAGTGTCAATTGCACGACAGTGTGTGATAACACACCAGCCCCTTGCTCGTGTCATCAGATATGCTTAGCCAACGTCTACCCTGAGGGACGCCCAGAAGAAGCAGTGAAGATGTATGTAATACTGGATCCTCAGAGCAATCGCTTGCTGGCCAGGTCTGCATTCTTCGACCTCTTTGATGTTCAGAAGGAAGAGGTGCACTTCATGGTATCAATGTGCACCGCCCTACGAAGCATGGTGGGGAGGAGAGCTACTGGACTCTGCATAGAGTCATTAGATGGGAGTTCCCGATTCCCACTGCTGCCTGTGTTAGAATGGAATGGGATACCAGACGACCGCAGCAAGATTGCAACGCCAGAGGTAGCAAGCAGCATACCTCACCTGCAGCACATGGCTCATCACTTTCCTGCCTGGCACCAAGATTTTGCTCTTGCTGGGAGTAGATGCCCCTGATGCTTTAGCTTGCATTGAAGTAGTCAGAGGCCCGAGAGGCTCCCCCTTTGACTTCAAGACAGAACTGGGATGGGGAATCTCAGGAATAGTCTGTGTCGATTGGATACAGGCCCCAGCCCAGGCAGATGCCTTCGCACCATCCATTCTGACAGCTTTTGATGCCCTTTGGCACCACTGGAAGAAAGAATACCAGTCCACCCTAAAAGGCCACCAGCGACCAACAGACTTTCACTAAGACGCTCTACATGGGCAAATGTCTTCGTAACATCCATTTTGTCCAATAACATCCAATTATCGTCCGGTCTCCAACCTTCGCTTTGTTGCGAAGGTTGTTGAGAGCGTGGTGGCACGTCAGCTCCCTTAGTACCTGGATGAAGCGATATACCTAGACCCCCTCCAATCGGGTTTCAGGCCCGGGCACAGCATGGAGACGGCGTTGGTCGCGTTGGTAGGTGATCTCTGGAGGGCCTGGGACAGGGGTTGTTCCTCTGTCTTGGTCCTGTTAGATCTCTCAGCGGCTTTTGATACTGTCGACCGCAGTATCTTATTGCGGCGGTTGGGGAGGTTGGGAGTGGGAGGCACTGTTTTACAGTGGTTCTCCTCCTTCCTCTCTGACCGTTCGCAATTTGTGTTGACAGGGGGGCAGAGGTCGACCCCGAGGCCCCTACTGTGTGGGGTGCCTCAGGGGTCGGTGCTCTCGCCCCTGCTGTTCAACATTTATGTGAAGCCGCTGGGTGAGATCATCCGTTCCATCAGTACGCTGATGATACTCAGCTGTACATTTCTATCCCGGGCCACCCCAACGAAGCCGTTGAAGTGATGACCCGGTGCCTGGAGGCCGTGCGGAGTTGGATGGGTCGTAACAGGCTTCGTCTCAACCTGACCAAAACCGAGTGGCTGTGGTTTCCTGCGCCCAGATACAGCCAGCTTGTTCCTTCGCTGGCCGTGGGGGGAGAAGTTTTGACCCCCGTGGAAAGGGCACGCAATCTGGGTGTCCTCCTGGATGTACGGCTGTCTTTAGAAGATCATATCACAGCCGTCGCCAGGGGGGCCTTTTGTCAGATTCGTCTGATTTACCAATTGCGGCCCTTTCTGGATCTGGGCGCACTTCGCACAGTCACCTCCGCCCTCGTCATCTCCCGCTTGGACTATTGCAATGCTCTCTACATGGGGCTCCCCTTGAAGAGTGTCTGGGGGCTGCAGTTGGTTCAGAATGCGGCCGCGCGGGTGATCTTGGGAGCCCCTCGGAGCTCCCATGTAACACCGCTTCTCCGCAGGCTGCACTGGCTTCCTGTGGCCTTCCGAATCCGATTCAAGGTGGTACTGACTGTATTTAAAATGCTCCATGGCTCGGGGCCTGGGTACTTACGGGACCGCCTGCTGCCATCAACAGCCTCCCGCCGCCCAGTACGCTCACACAGGGTTGCCCTCCTTGGGGTGCCGCCGCCTGATCGTTGCTGGCTGGCGACCCCAAGGGTGCGGGCTTTCTCTGTGGGGGCCCCCTCCCTGTGGAATGATCTGCCCCCAGAGATACGGGCCATTACCGACATCCAGACCTTCCGGCGCGCAGTCAAGACCTTATTTTTCCAACAGGCCGGCCTGACCCAGTAAACGGTTTATGGGGTTTTAATTTAATTTGGTTTTTAAATTTTTAAATTTTAACTTTTTAATTTAATCCTGGAATTTTAAATTTTGTAATTTTATATCTGAAGGGATTCGGCCGGATTCATGTCATTTAATTTGTTTTTAATTGTATATACTCCATTTTTAGTAGGCTGTACACTGCCCCGAGTCCCTTTTTGGGAGAGGGGGCGGTATAGAAATTTAAATAAATAATAAATAAATAATAAATTTCAACCAATTGTCAACACCCCTTAGAACCGTCGGAAACAAGAATACCTGTCCACCCTAAACAGCCGCCAGAAGCAACCAGCAGACTTTCACCAAGAAAGGGCCTTGGTGGTGCAGGCTGTTAATCATCTAGCACTTAGTGCAAGCTGCCTGCAATTAGTGCAGGTTCGAATCCCACCAGGCTCAAGGTTGACTCAGCCTTCCATCCACTCGGGGTAGGTAAATTGAGAACCCAAAGATTGTTGTGGGCAATAAGCTGACTTTGTAAAAATGCCGCTTGGGGGGGTCCCAAAAAGCCCTAGTAATAAGCAGGCATATACAATGGAATGAAGGCTCTTGCCGAGCACTTAGCATGGTGCTCCATAGACTGTAAGCCGCCCTGAGTCTCCGGAGAAGGGCGGCATATAAATGTAATTAAAAAAAAAAAAAAAAACTATACCAGACTGGTCACCGACCTAGTGTTGCTGTGGAGAAAGACTGAACTTGAAGATTGAACCTCAAGCTTTGCATGCTTTGCCTTGTTTGATGCTTTATTAATGTTTACTATTTATCTTAGTTATACAGTTACTTGCTCTTTAGTGAATAGAGGAATTTATAATTCCAGGTGGGGAGTGTGCTGCCCAGCCAGTATATGGGAATTGGGATAGTTAGTTAGGCAATTGGGAGCTGTCCCCTTAAGGGAATGCATCATGGTAAATGTAGTTACGGTATCCTGGGAAATCTAGTTCATGTCATGTGGCCACATCTGTAACCTTGATTGGTCACTGAATTAACCCTTGGTGGGTTGGGGGAGGTTTCTTCACTCTTGCCTGAACCCAGCCTCGTGCTAGCATCTCTAACTCCTGCTCCTATGATATGGGATGAAAGGGACAAGAGATAACCATCTTTTTACCCAGAAAGACAGATATGCAAAGAATTGGACATTGTGATGAATCTCGACGTAACTGTGAGTTATCTTGAGGATGCCTGATGAACCAATAAAAATACTTTGTATGGATGCTTTGTGGAGTTATCTATCTGCCTTTATACATTCAGTCAGTAATTATAGAGGACAGAATACAGAGGGATGGATCCTGCTGCAGAATCTCGGGGAGGGGGCGCAAGGAGAGGGGCTCCTTCTGCAGGATGCCAGTGGGAGGGGGATCTCTCATTTCCCCCTTCCTCTGCCTTGCACTCAAGGTGGGAATTCTGCTCCTTCCTACATGGCCTCCCACCTTTGAGGCCCCCTGCCCCCAGCAATGTACACCCACCTCTCTTGGGGCACTTCTGCTGGCACTCTGCACGTGTTTTGAAGTGGCTGGCATTCCCTGTGCAGCCCTTGTAAGTGAATTTCTTGCACATTTTGTTCTTCGGCTCATAAAACCAGCGCTGCATTTTCTTGCAAGGCCCTGGTTCAGGAGGCAGCGTGCAGACATCTGCAGGGGAGAGGGAGGGGATGGAGGTTGGCATCAAGTAGGCAGCTATAGAGTTTCAAAAGGGAGGATGGAAGGAAGGAAGGAGATAAGGAAGAAGGAAGGCAAGGAGGAAGGGAGGGAGGGAGGAAGGCAAGGAGGAAGGAAAGGAGGATTGAAGGGAGGGAGGATGGAAGGAAGGAGGAAGGGAGGGAGGAAGGCAGAAAGGAAGGAAAGAAGGAAAGAAGGAGGGAGGATGGATGGATGGAAGGAAGGCAGGGAGGAAGGAAGGAAGGACAGAAGAACAGAAGGAAGGAATCAGAGGGTGGGGACTGAGTTTCCCTCCCCCTCCCGCCAAGCCCTCCCCCAGCTGAATTTGGGTATTTTTTACTTTCTTTCAGTCAGGCACCCCCTTGGAAGTGGCGGGGGGGGGCAGGCAGGTGCTTCTGCTGTGCAGAGCATGAATGGAGCAGAATTGGGGGGCGAAGTGAGGATTGGAGGAGTACAAATACTGCAAATCTCTCATTTTGGGTATTACCTCTGGATTCTTCACCCCCCCCCAGCGTTACCTGCCTGTTTCAGGGCCCCCCCGCCCTTCAGGCCCCCCTTCTTCTGAGTTGCCGCTGCTTGCCAGCAGCCCCCCCAGCAATGCACACCCACCTCCCTTGGGGCACTTCTCCTGGCACTCCAAACGTGTTTTGAAGTTGTGGGCGTTCACTTTGCAGCCCTTAAAAGTGAATCTCTTGCACCTTTTGGTCTTTGGGTTGTAAAACCAGCGTTGTTGTATTTTTTCCTTGCAAGACCCGTGATCAGGAGGCATCTGGCAGAGATCTGCAGGGGGAGGAGGGGATAGAGGTGGGCATCAGGTGGGCAGCTACATAGATGTTTTTTATTTATTTATTTATTTGTCGAACATGTATCAGATAACAGATATAAGTATAAGCATGGTTATGATTACATGAAATGGATACAAATAAAAAGAAACGATAGGACAGGGACTGGTAGGCACATTGATGCGCTTATGCACGCCCCCTATAGACCTCTTAGGAAAGGGATGAGGTCAACAGTAGACAGTCTAAGGTTAAAGTTTGTGGGGTTTGGGGAAGAAACCACAGAGTCAGGTAGAGCATTCCAGACATTGACCACTTTGTTGGTGAAGTCGTATTTCCTGCAATCGAGTTTGGTACGGTTTACCTTGAGTTTGTATCTGTTGTGTGCTCTTGTATTGTTGTGGTCGAAGCTGAAATATTCATTGACGGGTAGAAACATTGCAATAATTTTAGGTACTATGCTTAGGTCGGACCAAAGGCAGCATAGTTCCAAGTTATCTAAGCCTAAATTTCAAGTCTGGAAGTATAGGGTATTCTGTTGCAAGTAGAGGAGTGAAGGACTCTTCTCGTGAAATATCTCTGGACTTTCTTGATTGCATTAATGTCCGATATGCAATGCGAGTTCCAGACCGATGAGCTGTATTCGAGAATTGGTCTAGCAAATGTTTTGTATGTTCTAGTTAGTAGTACAATATTAACAAAATTAAGTTAAGAACTATTAATGCCTTTTTGGCTATGTAGTTGCAGTGGGCTCTAGCACTTAGATCATCAGAGATGATCTAACTCCAAGATCCTTGACAGAGTGTGGGTCGTCTGCAAGGTCTTGTCTGTCGAGCTTGTATTTTATTTTCTGATTTTTTTTGACAATAGGTAAGACAGAGCATTTGTTTGTTGAGATTTGAAGTTGCCACTTGTTTGACCATTCTGACACAGAAGGGTAGCAGCATTGTCAGTGGTGTTGAATAGTTTTACATCATCAGCGAAGAGAACGCAGTTGCTCTTAATATGATCACAGAGGTCATTTATGTAGAGTGTGAAGAGAGTTGGTCCTAGAACACTGCCTTGGGGGACACCACTATTGACAGGTACAGAATTTGATAGGACGCTCCTAATTTTGACCATTTGTTGTCTGATTGACAGGAATGCTTCTATCCAGTTATGCAGGTGTCCAGATGTTATAAGTAAAAATTTGGTTATTACACCTGAGAATATAAAGAGCTGAACTGAAGCCATTTTGTGTTCACAGTTTGAACTTTTGAAGCTCAGAACATTTATGTAATGTGTTTTCTGCTAGGAATAATATAATATTGCAAAACTATGTACTTGGCATAAGTTAGAGGTATGTGCTGGGGCGCTCTGACATTATAAATGTCACATTAAGAGATATAATCTTCTGGAATTCGAATAACAGGAAATCTGACTATAATGAAAATGTTGTATAACTTCTCTATATATGGACAACAGGAAGTGTTATGTAATCATGTGATTTGATAAACCTATATAAGCTATATTCACTAAATGGGAGTGTCTCCTTCCTCCTAGAAAATGTATTTTTTTGGAGTAGAGAGGAGTCCATACTGCAGTAGTTTCCCTGATAAAGCCTCCTATGGATCAGATTATCAAAAGTCTGTTGATTTATTTTTATGTACTTCTCACACCAGAGATGCCATAAGATTTTAGTTTGAGGAATAGTTTGTCGTGTATCACTGAATCAAAGGCTTTAGTGAAGTCTATGTAAATAGCGTCCATTGCTTTGCTCTGATCGAGTTGTATAGATCGAGTTTAGCAGCATAGGAGGTGCAGATTATAGGATATTTTTTTCCTGAAACCAAGCTGTTTGTTAGAGAGTAAGTTGTCTCTAAGTGGAGGATGATGGATTGGTTAATAATTGATTCCATGACTTTACAGGTGACGCAGCATAAAGAGGTTGGTCTGTAATTTTCAACTAGGCTGGGGTCTCCGTTTTTGAAGATGGGGATGGCCGTGGCTTGTGACCATAGGTTAGGCAAGGAGCTGGTCCTGAAAGATTTTTCAAAGATCATGCTTAGAGATTCGGCTATAGCAGTGGATAGCTTTTTTAAGAAGTAAGCACATATTCCGTCTGGTCCAATAGATAAGAGATGGTTTTAGATTGCGTAGTGCTTTTTCAACATTGTCTTCTGTAAAATCGATATGTATTAGATCATTGTAATTATTTGTGGTATGAGTAGGAAATATTGGGCATGAGCCATTGCTATTTACAAAGACTGAGACAAAGAATTTAAAAGGGAGGATGAAAGGAAGGAGGGAATGAAGGAAGGTAGGTAGGAAGGCAAGAAGAAAGAAGGGAGGGAGGAAGGGTGGGAGGTAAGATGGATGGAAGGAAGGAAGGAAAGAAAGAAAGGGGAGAGGGAGGGAGGCAGGATGGAAGGAATGAAGGAGATAAGGTGGGAGGGGAGGAAGGAAAAAAGAAAGGAAGGAGGGAGGATGGAAGGAAGGAAGAAAGGAATGAAGGAAGGCAGGAGGGAGGGAGGGAGGATGGAAGGAAGGAAGGAAGGAAGGAAGGAAGGAAGGAAGGAAGGAAGGAAGGAAGGAAGGAAGGAAGGGAGGAAGGAAGGAAAGGGGGAGGGAGGGAGGAGGGGGAGGCAGGCAGGATGGATGGAACAAAGGACATAAGGGGGGAAGGGAGGAAGGAAAAAAAGAAAGGAGGGAGGGAGGATGGAATGAAGAAGGAAAGCACCCACCCCTCTCCTAGAAGAATGAAGTACTTTGGAAGGGTTAGGGTTAGGAAGGAATCAGAGACTGGGACTCTGCCTTCCCAACCCCCAAAGCGTTACCTTTAGCCCCTCCTTCTGCCCCCCCCTTCTTGAAAGGAAGCTTCTGCCCTTTAGCCCCTTTAGCCCCCCCTTCTTGAAAGGAAGCTTCTGAGTTTGCGCTGCTCACCAGGCGGGCCCTGGGTTCAGGCCAATGGCCGGTGAAGCCCCCTGCAACCCCTGTGGCTTGACTCCCAGTCTTCTACAGGACCCCAGCCTTCCACCCCTCCCTCAGAAGGGCTGCCCCGATGGGTGAGGAAAAGGGGGGGTCTTCTCAGTTGGGGCTCAAGGGGCAGAACCAACCCACGGGCTCTGGGAAGCGCCACTCACGCAGCCCCTTGCTGCTCCTCAGCCTGCCCCCCAGGCTCCCTATGGCCCCTGCTCCTTTCTCACACGCCCTCCTCAGCTGGTGCTCACCAGGCGGTACGCAGGCTTCCTCGCATTCCTTGATAGTGGGGTGGCTGTTCTCGTTCCCGGGGCAGCCATAGAACCTGAAAGGCTCGCAGATCTTGGAGGTGAAGTTGTGGAAAAACCGTCCTTCAGGCTCCCTGCACTGCTTGGAATAGTCGGGCAAGGTGGCGCATGTTTTGAAGTCTGGCAAGGGAGGAGATTTGGAAACTCAAACCTTGGCTCAGTTGTAGGTGCTCTAGGGGTGTGTGTGTGTGTGTGTGTGTGTGTGTGTGTTGGGGGGATAGAGCAGCCCCTTAACACTGGGGTCTCCAACCTGGGCAAGTTTAAGACTTGTGGACTTCAATTCCTGGGGAGTTGGAACTTTAACTGGCTGAGGTATTATTGGAGTTGAAGTCCACAGGTCTGAAAGTGGCCCAGGTTGGAGACCCCCGCCCTAATAGAGTTTACACCCAGAGCCCCGGGGTCTTTGGGGGTGTCTCTTGACCCAGAGAGGATCCCTCTGGATTCTGGGCTGGTTTTGTTTCGTTTGTTTGCCTTTGTTCCAGGGCTATATTTTAACTGAAACTCAGTGAGCCTGAAGCCCTGGGAAACCTCACAGCCACAATGCTGGTGCCGCACCCCAGAGAATTCTACAATCCTAACACTGGAAGGCTCTCAGAGGTCTTCTAGTCCAATCCCCTGCTCAGGCAGGGGACCCTATATCATTCTAGACAAATGGCGGTCCAGCGTCTTCTGCAAAACCTCCAGTGATTGGGCACACCCACAACTTCTGGAGTCTGGCTGTTCCCCTGATGAATTGTTCTCACTGTCAGGAAATTCCTCCTTCGTTCTATGTTGCTTCTCTCTTGATTGGTCCCCACCCTTTGTTTCCTGTCCTGCTTTCAGGGGCTTTGGAAGATAAGTCACCCCCAGTTTTGTGGCAGCCCCTCAATTGTCTTCCAGTACAAAACCCCCATGCCCCCCCTGATCCTTCGATGGCTGCACCTATCCAGCTCCCTCGAGGTCCATCAGACACTTTAGTCTCCAGATCGTTCGTCTCTTGGGGTTGAGAGGGGCTGGGGGAATATCCCCCTTTGCTTCTGTTCTCCTGGCAGGAAAAGGGAGCAAGGCCCCTTCGGGAAGCAAAACCTCCCAGCTCAGTGTGTTTTGGAGGGGCCCTGAGGACGAGGTTTATGCAAGGAAAAATAGCCATGCATGTGTGTTTTGTGTGTGTGTATGTGTGTGTGTGTGTGTGTGTGGTTAAAAACAGCAGGGGAAGAATAACCCAGGAAAGAAGTATACAAAAAACAATAAGGTTAGATTTTGGTTGGGACCTTCAGTTTCAAAGAGATTCATTTGATTCTCCACACTGAACCAGATTTCTAAATTGGGATCAAACTCTCCAATCCGGCTGTATTTATTTTTAATCTGAACTGACTGGATGGTTCAGTTCGTGCACAGAAAGAGACGTCAGAACTGAAAGAGGTTTTCCAGTTCAGCTCACTCAGCATCTCCTGGACCACCTGAATGCAATGGGGGGGCTGGTCAGATCTGGTCTGATTTGCTCCCCCAAGGAGCATTGCGGGGGAGGGAATCTCTGGATTGCAAATCCCACTAAACCCCTAGAGAAGCACCGACTCTGGCTGGGAAGAAGCCAGGATCCCCTTTCCCTCTTTTGGCTGCTCAGTTCACACCTTGGATGAGACACTCAGTTCTGTGGCCTGAATTCGAGGGAGGACTTTGGCCACCAGGAGGGAAGGAGAAACGGTGTCCGGAGTTGGTGGGCCTTGCAAGGAGGGAACCTGGGGAGGTGATTTAGCCTTGGGAAGCAGCAAGGAGGGAGATCAAGGTGGGGGGGGAGAGCTTTGGGCATCCTAACTCTGGCCTGGACCCCATTCAGAGGCAGTGAGCTCCCCTGCCCTGGAGGGTTTGAACAGGGCTGGGGGGGGAGCATCTGTCAGGGAACTTCCTGCACTCCGGAGGGGGTGGATTAGATGACCTTCCAGAGCATAGGAACTCTTAGGTTCTCTAATTCTATCGATATTTGTACCAAGCCTCGTAACTCCCTGCTCCATCCCTGGGTGTTAATGTTATAATCTTAATAACATGAATTGTGTTATTAGTAGAATTATAATGTAATTATTTTTCACTTGGTTTTATGATCTCTAAGCCGCCCAGAGTCACCCTGTAGGGGAGATGCGCGGCATAGAAATGGAACCCATCAATCAATCGAGCATTAAAATAACCCGATGACAGGCAGCTGCGATCCCCTCCGGCAGCGTTTGCCCGGGGAGTGGAGGGGGGGAGAGGCGGGGACCGGACCGTCCGTTCATCGACGTCTCCTCCTTCTGTCCCGGCCCGGTTTCCCTTCTCCGGGATTCTGCCCGAGGAGCTGATTCCGGACCTCCGCCCTCCGCTCGCCCCTTCCCGCTCGCCCCTTCGGAACGGCGTCCGGAGTGCGCTGGCCCCGAGCTGGGCAGCGTCCTTGGGCAGCCGGGAGCCCCGCCCGAAGCCGGACAGGCCGAGACGGGGGAGCCGAATCAACCCCGCCCGTCGCCCGTCCAGGGCTTCCCGAAGCACGCGGGACGGCTGCTCTTGCCGGGTCCGAGGCAGCCTGGACAGCAGCAGAAGGACGGGGGGGAGTCTTTGGGGGGCTCGCCCCACTCACATTTTTCGGAAGCGACGTACAGAGCGTCCCAGACGGCCGAGGCGACCGCCAAGAGGAGCAGGAGGAGCAGGAGGGAACTGCGAGCGGACCTCATGGCGATGGTTGAGCGACTGAGCCGCCTCCGACTCCTCTCCGGCGCCCATCATCCCCCACGGGGTGCGGGCTGGTCTCCCAGCCCGGCCCTCCCCTCCCCTGCGGTTGGCTTGGCTGGCAACCCCCGCCCCGCCCCGCGTCTCCGGATGGCTCCTGCGGGGAAGGTTTCGTCTCCCGTGGGTCCGGCGGGGAAATGTCGGCTGGGGCCAGGCGGAGGAGAGGAGAGGCCTCCGTGGCTTCCCAAAGGCAGGACTACAACTCCCATCTCCTGGTGATTGGCTCAGAGTCACCCAGCCACTTTCGTGGCTAAGGAGAGACTAGAACTCACCACTTTCGAGTGTTGAGTCTGGTTTTTACTTTTAACAATCTTGATCTTTTGTCCTTTCAAATAATGTTGCAGAATTTAATTTCTTTTCATTTCTTCTTGTCCCTCAGAAAAATTTTCAAACCTTTAACAAGCCCGTTTTGGAATTCCAACAGAGAAAGTAACAAAAATTAAGTGTCCTCTAAATCAGCAATACACTTATAGGCCACTTCCCAGTGCTTTCCAGCCCCCTCTAAATGGTTTACCCAGAGTCAGCCTCTTCCTCAACAGTCTGGGTCCTCATGTTACCCACCTGGGAAGGAGAGGAGGCTGAGTCACCCTTCAGTCGGGTGAGTTTTGATCTGCCAAATTGCAGGCAGTCTGTAGTCAGCAGACGTGGCCTGCAGCACCACACTCAAACCACTGCGCCACTATGGCTCATTGTAAAGTTTACTTCTGTTCACTTTTTTCTAGTCCAATTTTCCAGTTTTTCATCTTACTATTTATTTTTAAAATCAAATGTATTTTCCCACAGGAAGAACTTTTTTTATCATTAATTCCAAAACTATGTTTCAAATGTATCCCCCAAGTCTCTAAAACTCCCCCACCCTCACAAATACCCCGATTCCTCCCCATTCCATCTTCAACTTAAGGGTCCAGTGGGCAGTCTCATCTCCCAAGGAGGCATCAGAGGCTGCAGTGGGAAGATGCCCAGATCTGTGGGGAGCAAGAGGGGAAATCTCGTAGAGGAATAGTGGCATTCTGGACCTCTTCCTCCTGGGCCACTTCACAACTCCCAGTTGCAGCCTGGCTAGTCACTCGATAGGGTCTCTTCCTCCCCCACCTCAGTGGGCTCAACCCTTGATGCTGCCCATTTTCAGATTCAGGTTCATTCTCCTCATCAGAACAATCCTGATTCTAGTACCTGAATTCAGCTGGTGGTGAAATTCTCTTCTTCAAGGCAGAAGAGTTTAGTTTTGAGTTTGGTCAACTGTACAGTTCCCATCAAGATCACCCAGTGCCCCATTTATGAGCAGATCCAGCCCACTAATTTTATGGAGCACACCACGGCAACTGAGCTCGAACACAACAGAATTTGTACAATTGCTGGTCCTTAGACACGGCACCTACAACAAATATATGGAGGCTGACTGTTCAAAAGGTCTGGGATACCTTCCGGGGCCAAACACTGGGGATTCCCATGAGCTCTACTTGTATACAGGTGTTAACACATAGAATAGTAGAGTTGGAAGGGACCTTGGAGGTCTTCTAGTCCAACCCCTGCTCGAGCAGGAGACCCTATACCAGGGGTGTCTAACTTTGGAACTTTGAGGCTCCTGGACTTCAGCTCCCAGAATTCCCCATGCTGCCTGGGGAATTCTGGGCATTGAAGTCCACAAGTCTTAACTCCCCTCCTCTCTAGACCATTCCAGATAAATGGCTGTCCAGTCTCTCCTTAAAAGCCTCCAGTGATGGAGCTCCCACAGCTTCTGGAGGCAAACAGTCCCACTGGCTAATTGTTCTCCCTTTCAGGAAGTTTCTCCCTAGTTCCAGGTTGCTTCTCTCCTGGATCGATTCCCACCCACTGCTTCTCGTTCTGCCTTCAGGCGCTTTGGAGAATAGGGGTCCCTCATTGCTTAGAGGTCATCAGGCTGGAAAAGTACATCCTTGTGACATGGCTGCCCTTGAGGATGTTCCGTAGACAGACGTTCTGGTTCACAGAATTGCAAAAACTACGTGGACTACACAAACCGCAGGCCGTGTCTCAGGACCAGCAATTGTACAAATTCTGTTGTGTTTGAGCTCAGCTGCCATGGTGTCCCTAATAAAATTAGTGGGCTGGATCTGCTCATACATGAGGCACTGGGCGATCTTGATGGGAACAGTAGAGTTGATCAATGGGTTTGTCTGTATCTTTTTTATTTGGTTCAAGAGAAGGTTAAAATAGGAAATACAAAAGGGTTGCAGGAATTGGGTTGGGCTGGTCTAGAGAAAAGGAACGTTGGGGTGACACGATAGCAGTGTTCCAGTATTTGAGGGGCTGCCACAAAGAAGAGGGGGGGTCAACTTATTTTCCAAAGCACCTGAAGGGAGAAGAAGAAACAACGGATGGAAAGTCATCAAGGAGAGAAGCAACCTGGAACTAAGGAAAAGCTTCCTAACAGTTAGAACAATCAACCAGTGGAAGAGCTTTTCTTCAGAAGTTGTGGGTGCTCCATGACTGGAAGTTTTTAAGAAGAGATTGGGCAACCATTTGTCTGAAATGATGCAGAGCCTCCTGTCTGACCAGGGGGTTGGACTAGAAGACCTCCAAGGTTCTTTCCAACTTCCTATTCTATTCTGTTCTGTTCTACATTCTATTCCTGTGATAGCAAACCTATGGCATGAGTGACAGAGGTGGCACGCAGAGCCCTCTCAGAGGGCACCGCACCATCGCCAGCTGCTCTTCTGATTTCTGGCTGGTCTTTGTAGGCCCTGGAGGGCTGGAAAATGGTCTGAAAAACGACCAAAACCAGGCCATTTTTTTGGGCTGTTTTCAGGTCAAAACCAGCCCAAAACATCCTGAAAATGCCCCCCAAAATGGTCAAAAAACAGGCATGCATACACTGGCCACCTGGACTGCTTTTCCGATGCTCCAGCATGCAGACATGTACACGCATGCATGTACATTCTGGTTTGGTCACTTGGTGCTGAAAAGCTTCACCATCACTGGTCTAGACCGTCTGTGTGGAGCCATTCACAGAGTAGCAGAGGCCCTGTGTCCCTCCAGGACTTAACTCTGGAGTAAACCCTTTGTGGAGACTGAGTTTCTGGCTCCGAGAGAGGCTTCCCCTGCGCATTCTCTCTGGAGGGCCACCTTGGGGAATGATGTGCTGCCTCTCAGCCCCTCTTCCTCTGGCATGAGGGGGAGGACACAGTCAAGGTGGGAGGGGAAACCCCCAAAGGGGCCGAAGGAGACACCAGAGACCGAGAGGGCAGCTGGATCCAAAGCTTTATTGCAGAGAAGAAGGAATGAATCCAGGGTGGGGTTTGGGGGAGGGTCTCCAGGGTGGTCCAGGGCAGAAGCAGGGTCTTTGCGTCAAGTGGGAACTGTACTTCCAATCCGGGAGGGTCTCACCGTTGGGGATGCTGCAAAAACAAACGTTCAGGTGTGAGGTTTCTGCCCAGAACTGCCTCCGGTGCTTCTCCCTGCCTCATCTTACAGCCAGGGAGACCCAACACTGAAATCAGGAGGAATGGCCTATTGGGAGAGAAGGAGAGCAATGGGGTAGCCTCCCCACTGGAGCTATGGGACTTAGAGTTTCAAGCAGAGTACAGACAGCAGAGTTGAAAGGGGCTTTCTGGCTCCCTGACCGGGTTGGCAGCAGAACCGTCTTCTCCAGCGCAGTGCTCGGCAGCAACTGAAGTGGGGGAAGGAGGGGGAGGGGGCATCCTTCTGCCAATGGAGGTTCAGGAGGCAGAGGAGTCCAGAGAATGTGGGAAGGGGCACCTGGGTGATCAGTGTCCTAGCTTCCACGGAGTGGGGGTAGTGGCTATCTCTCAGGAAGAAGGGCCCCACCCCACCAAGTTCTGCTTCAACATCAGGGCACCTTCCTTCTTCTTGCATCAGCTCCACCTTTGATGGACATGAGGAGAGCATGGAAGAGCCCAGAGAAACTCGCAGGTGCCCAGAGCAAGCCTGAGCCCAGCAGACCCCACACAGCCATCCTGTTGGTCTACGCAAAGGGCACAAGGGACAGGAATTACCTTAGACAGGATTCTTGCAGACCCTCATGCAACCATAACAGCAACACTTCTTCCTCCCAGGGCATTGCAAGTCATTTTGACACATCACGGGGCAACTATTGCTTTCAGAGCCCTTGGGACACCTCCCGGGTTTTCCTGCAGAATAGAAGATCCCAAGGATGAGAGATTCTCCTGGAGTTCGACCCCCAGAGCAAGCGAGATCCCATCTCTGGCCCTTTCAGCAGCTGAAGCCTCTCTGTGAATCTGGGATGAGGCGTTGCCAGCTGGAGCTGACCCCACTTTAACAGAACAAGAGTGTCGGAAGGGACCTTGGAGGTCTTCTAGTCCAACACCCCACCCAAGCAGGAGACCCTACACCATTTCTGACAGTTGGCAGTCCAGCCTCTTCTTGAAAGCCTCCAGGGATGAAGCTCCCAAAACTTCTGAAGGCAACTTCTCTTCCACGGGTTGATGGTTCTCACTATCAGGAAATTTCTCTTTATTTCTTGGTTGAATCTCTCCTTGATCGGTTTCCATCTGTTGTTCCTTGCCTGGCCTTCAAAGATGCTTTGGAGAATAGCTTGACCCCTTCCTCTTCTCTGGGGCAGCCCCTCAAATATTGCAGCACTGCTCTCCTGTCTCCCCTGGTCCTTCTCTTCCCTATACAAGCCAGGTCCAGTTCCTGCAACCGTTCTTCATATGCCTCCAGACCCTCATCATCCTGGTTGCTCTTCTCTGCACTTTTCCTAGAGTCTCAACATCTTTTTTATAGTGTGGCAAAAGAAGGAGGAGGAGGAGGAGGAGGAGCAGAAGAAGAAGAAGAAGAAGAAGAAGAAGAAGAAGAAGAAGAAGAAGGAGGAGGAGGAGGAGGAGGAGGAGGAGGAGGAAAAAGGAAGAAGAAGAAGAAGAAGAAGAAGAAGAAGAAGAAGAAGAAGAAGAAGAAGAAGAAGAAGAAGAAGAAGAAGAGGAGGAGGAGGAGGAGGAGGAGGAGGAGGAGGAGGAGGAAGAAAAAGGAAGAAGAAGAAGAAGAAGAAGAAGAAGAAGAAGAAGAAGAGGAAGAAGAAGAAGAAGAAGAAGAAGAAGAAGAGGAAGAAGAAGAAGAAGAAGAAGAAGAAGAAGAAAGAAGAAGAAGAAGAAGAAGAAGAAGAAGAAGTTGTTCCCCGCAAAGCACAGCCATTTCCTTCTGGGATCGGCATCTCACGACCCTGAGCTGGACTTTGTAACTGGGCTCCTCCTGGGCTGGATCTCCTTGTGGGCAGGCTGGTGTGGGGGGGTCCATCTTGGTCTCTCTCCCTGCCCCCATCAGGAAGGGGGTTCAGGGAGTGGGAGAGACACTCCTTTACTGCTGGCTCTGCTCCGCCCTGCAGACCCCTCCCCAAATACAGAGGAGCAAGATTGCACCCTTCCCCAGGCAGAGGGTGGACAACCAGCATTGGTAGGCTGGCACCACTCCGGAGCAGGGAGTTGGACTAGAGGACCTCCAAGGGCCCTTCCGACTCGCTTGTTCCCTTATTCTGTAACCAGAGAAGTCTTCCTTCCTTCCGTCTCCTGGAGGGACAGGAGCTGCAGGGAGTGACCAGCTCAAGTCCCCCCACTGTTCCTCCGCTTGCGCCCCATGGCCCAAGAGGTGACTGGGCCTTTCCCACAAGCCCTCAGCCCCTGCTCCGCCCTGCCCTGCCCAACAGCCCCTGCTCACCACCAATTGCGCAGTGTTTCTGGCATTGCTTGATAGTGCGGTAGTTGTTTTTGTTCCCGGGGCAGTCGTAGTAAATGAAAGGCTCGCAGATCTTGGAGGTGGTGTTGTAGAAGAACCGTAGTTCATGCTCCCCGCACCGTTTGGAATTGGGCAAGGCTTCGCACTCTCGCAAGTCTGGCAAGAGAGGAGATTCGGGAAACTCAAAACTTGGTTGCTCCCTTGTAGGTGCTGGGGGCTGGGGGGGGGGCTGGGGGGGAAGCAGGCGGAAAGAGCAGCCCCCTAACTGAGGCTGGGGAATTGTGGGAGTTGAAGTTCACAGGTCTTAAGTTGCCCAGGTTGGAGACCCCCTCCCTTTGCCTTTGTTCCACGGTTATATTTTAACTGAAACTCAGTGAGGCTGAAGCCCTGGGAAACCTCGCAGCCACTATGCTGGTGCCACACCCCAGAGAATCCATGGGCTGGAAGGGACCTCGGAGGTCTTCTAATCCCATCCCCTGCTGAGGCAGGAGACCAGTGGTGGGATTCAAAAACTTTTACTACCGGTTCTGTGGGCGTGGCTTGGTGGGCGTGGCAGGGGAAGGATATACTGCAACATCCCTCTTCCCTCCCCACCCCTCTAACCTGCTTTCCAGCTCCGTTCTCCTGGGCAGGGCAACCAAAGAAGACCCAGCCGATCAGCTGGGACTCGATGGGAAGCAGAGAAGAGATGGGGTTGGCTGAGCCAGTCAGAGGTGGGATTGGCCGGTTCTCCGAAGGACTCAAAATTTCTGCTACTGGTTCTCCAGAACCGGTCAGTACCTGCTGAATACCACCTCTGCAGGAGATCTTTGATCATTTCAGACAAATGGCTGCCCAATCTCTTCTTCAAAACCTCTGGAGCATCTACAATTTCTGGAGTCTAGTTGTTCCACTGATGAATTGTTCTCACTGTCAGGAAATTCCTCTGTTTTGTGGCAGCCCCTCAATTGTCTTCCAGTACAAAACTCTCATGTCCCCTTTTCTGTCTCATGCACAGAGGTGGATTTGTAGCTGGGCAGATGCAGATAGATAAATTCCACAAAACATCCATAACAAAGTACATTTATTAGTTCATCAGGTATCCTCATGACTCACATTTGTGACAAAGTTCTTCTTTAATGACCAATCCTTTGCATATCTGCCTTGCAGGTAAAAGATGGTTATCTCCTAACCCATCTCAAAGCGATAGAAAGCAGCTGCCATGAGTTTGTGAGTTCAGGCAAGAATGAGGAAAACTCCCCCAACCCATTGAGGGTCAAATTAGTGACCAATCGGGATTACAGATGTGGCCACGTGACATGAACTACATTTCCCAGGATACCTTTAACTACATTTACCATGATGCATTCTCTTAAGGGGACAGCTCATAATTCCTAAATAACTATCCAATTCCCATAGAGTGGCTGGGACAGCACACTCCCCGCCTGGAATTGTAAATTCCACTATTAAAAGAAGAGAAAAAAAACCTATAAACTAAGATAAGCAGTAGACAGTAATACTAATGAATAGCAAATAATTAAGATAAACAGTAAATATTAATAGAGCATCAAACAAAGCAAAACATGAAAAAGCTTGAGGTTCAATCTTCAAGTTCAGCCTCTTGGTGCAAGTCTGCTGGTCACCTCTGGTGGCCTTTTAGGGTGTACAGGTACTCTTGGCGGCAAAGGTGAAAGTCTGGTGGTCGCTTCTGGCAGCCTTTTAGGATTGGAATGGTACTCTTGCTTCCACGGTGTCAAAGGGCATCAGGAAGCTGTTGGAAAGGGTGTTGTGGAGACATATGCCCGTGTAGAGTGTCTTAGCAGATGTCTGGTGGCTGCTGGCGGCTGTTTAGGATGTCCTAGCGAAAGTGTACTGATCGCTGGTGGCCTTTTAGGCTGGAACGTCATTCTTGTTTTCGATGGTGCTAAAGGGCGTCGGAAGGCGGTTGGAATGGATGGTGCTAAGG
The DNA here is from genome assembly GCA_023653725.1 of Bungarus multicinctus. NCBI lineage: Eukaryota > Metazoa > Chordata > Lepidosauria > Squamata > Elapidae > Bungarus > Bungarus multicinctus. The sequence continues at coordinate 134,691,670 of CM042842.1, read as the reverse complement.
CATTTGCCTGGCTTGGAGCCTGCGTCTGATCGACACTGACAATTCCTACGATCCCCCATCCTAGTGGACCAACTGGGCCAACTGACTCAGAGAAGAGGAAGGCGCATGGGGCATTATTTCCCAGCAAGAGTAGGATATCAGCCTCCAGATCTAGAGCGGGGAAGTGATGAGCCAGGTGCTATAGATGAGGCATGCTACTTACGACCTCAGGTGTTGCGATCTGACTGCGGTCGTTTGGTACCCCATCACATTCAAATATGGGCAGTAGTGGGAACCGGGAACTTCCATCTAATGACTCTACGCAAAGTCCAGTAGCTCTCCTCCCTGCCATGCTTCTTGGTCCATGGCATGTTGATACAGTGAAGGGAAGTTTGTCCTGTTGCACCTCAAAGAGGTCGAAGAATGCGGGTCTGGCCAGGGTGCAGATGCTTTGAGTGTCTATCCACACGTACATTTTCACAGCATCTTCAAGGTGTCCTTCAGAGTACACTTTGGCTAAACAGATGGGAAGACATGAACGAGGGCATGGTGAGTCGGTGCACAGTGCTGTGCAGTTAACACTCATCCTTGGTTTTGGTTGCAGTTTGGCAGTCTGCCGAGGAGCCCTGCATGCTTCTGTGCTACGTTGAGTCTCCTTGTCCGAAGGAGGGCTACGAGACATTTTCATTCATTCATTCATTCATTCATTCATTCATTCATTCATTCATTCATTCATTCATTCATTCATTTGTCAATTGCTTACAAGATAATAGGTATAAGTAAAACATAGTTATGAATACATGGATACATATAAGAAAAATAAAATATAAAAGAAACAGTAGGACAGGGATGGTAGGCACGTTGGTGCGCTTATGCACGCCCCCTACAGACCTCTTAGGAAAGGGGTGAGGTCAACAGTAGACAGTCTAAAGTTTTTGGGGTTTGGGAAAGAGACCACAGAGTCAGATAGAGTATTCCAGACATTGACCACTCTGTGGCTGAAGTCATATTTCCTGCAATCAAGTTTGGTGCGGTTAACCTTGAGTTTGTATCTATTGTTTGCTCTTGTGTTGTTATGGTTGAAGCTGAAGTATTCATTGACAGTATTCATCATACATTGCAATATATGATTTTATATACTATACTAAGATCGGACTGAAGGCAGTGTAGTTCAAGGTTTTCTAGGTCTAGAATTTCGAGTGGTGGCATAAGGTATTCTGCAATGAGTAGAGGAGTGAAGAACTCTTCTTCTAAAATATTTCTGGACTTTCTCAACTGTGTTAATATCAGATACGTAATGTGGGTTCCAGACTGATGAGCTGTATTCGAGTATTGGTCTAGTAAATGTTTTGTAAGCTCTAGTTATTAGTGTAATATTACCAGAGAAAAAGCTACATAGGATTAGGTTAACAACTCTTAATGCTTTTTTGCCTATGTAGTTACAGTGGGCTCTAGCACTTAGGTCATTAGACATGAGTATTATTTATACTCATGAGAAATTATTTAAATTCTTTAAATTCTTGACAAAATTTTTAATGGGGTTAGGGAAAGGGAATTTATTATTGGGGTTAGGGAGGGGGCCCAGACCGGGTTTGGGGGACAACCCGTCTGGGGATAAGGCCAGACCGGGGCATGCCTGCGACCGGGAGGCCTTGGGATCGGGGACGGTCGATCCGAAGATGGGGGCTTCTTCTGGGGAGGGGGATGAAAGGGCTATCCTTACAATCGGTGGGAGAGGTAGGTATGGTGTTGACAGGGGGTCTTATCAAGTTATGGGAGCCCGCCCCCGCTGTTTACAAGTGGTGGTGTGCTCCGGCCCCCAGGTCACGTCTCGCCCCCTGAGACGTTTGAATGATCGGGACCCGGGCCTTCGGCTGATGCTTTGCAATGCCAGGTCCGTAGTGAATAAAGCCCCCCTTGTTCACAATCTTGTCACGGAGGGGGGTGCGGACCTGGCTGGCATTACCGAGACCTGGGACAGGAGGGGGGTGTCCCTCTAGTAGAAATGTGCCCAGCCGGGTTTCGGGTTTTTCATTGGCCAAGGGCCCAGGGGAGGGGTGGGGGGTTGCAGTAATTATTCGGGAGGATCTGGATCCTAGGGAATCCACTGTTCCTCAGACGACCGGATGTGAGTCCCTTTTTGTTAAGTGTGGTTCCGGGGTTCAGATGGGCCTATTGATCACATACCTGGCTCCCTGCTATGTGACATCAGCCCTGCCTGAGCTCCTCGAGGTCATAGCCGGTCTGGCGGTTGAGATCCCCAGGCTGATGGTCATGGGGGATCTCAACCTGCCTTCGGCCGGTGGGGCCTCGAGGATTGCCCAGGAGTTCTTGGCTTCCATGACAGCCTTGGGCCTGACCCAATTAATTAAGGAACCCACGCATACTGGGGGTCACATCCTGGATCTGGCTTTTGTCTCTGGACAGTGGCAGGATGATCTGGGTGTTGGGGATGTTTTTGTTGAACCCTTGTCATGGTCAGATCATTCGCTCCTTAGGCTGGACTTCCAGGCCGCTCCTCCCCATCGCAGGGAGGCGGACCAAATATGTTGGTACCACCCCAGGCACCTGATGGATCCAGATAGGTTCCTGATGGAGCTTGGACCATATCCCGACATTCGAACTCACGACTCGGTGGGGGACCTGGTCGCCACCTGGGAAAGGGTGGTGGCTAGAGCCCTGGACCGGGTTGTGCCCTTGCGGCCTCTGACCTGGCGCCGCTCTCACTCGGCTCCCTGGTTTTCCGGGGAGCTGAGGGAGATGAAGCACCGGAAAAGACGCCTGGAGAGTATTTGGAGGACTACTCGCTCCGGACCCAACCGAACACTTTTACGGTCTTATATCAAGACCTATTTAGTGGCGATAAGGGTGGCCAAGCGTTTTTACTCTTCCACCCTTATTGCGTCCGCAGGAAACCGCCTGGCCGCCTTCTTTAGAGTGACCCGCTCCCTCTTGGAAGGGGGAGCGCGGGAGGACCCCTTGCAGGGACAGGCTGAGGATTTTTCAAAGTTCCTGGTGGATAAAATCGCTCAGATCCAGGATGGGTTGGACTCTGAATGGGCAGCTCTGGGTGGGGGATCGGGGGCGGAACTTGAAACAGTCATTTGGTTTGATCCTGTGACCCCCGAAGACGTGGACAGGTTGCTGCGGGGACTGAATGCGACCACATGTTTATTGGACCCGTGTCCCTCCTGGCTGGTGTTGGCCACCCGGGAGGTGACACGAGGTTGGTTTCAGGGTATTATTAACGCTTCCTTGAGTGAGGGATATCTACCCGCTGCCTTGAAAGAGGCGGTGGTGAGACCCCTCCTCAAGAAACCGTCCCTGGACCCAACTCTGTTATCAAATTATCGTCCTGTTTCCAACCTTCGTTTTATGGCGAAGGTTGTTGAGAGTGTGGTGGCACAACAGTTTCCCCAGCACCTGGATGAAGCTGTCTATTTGGATCCACGCCAATCGGGCTTCAGGCCCGGGCACAGCACAGAGACGGCGTTGGTCGCATTGGTGGATGATCTCTGGAGGGCCCGTGACAGAGGTTATTCCTCTGTCCTGGTCCTCTTAGATCTCTCGGCGGCTTTCGATACTGTCGACCACAGTATCCTATTGCAGCGGCTGGAGGGGTTGGGAGTGGGAGGCACCGTTATGCGGTGGTTCTCCTCCTTCCTCTCTGACCGCTCGCAATTTGTGTTGGCAGGGGGGCAGAGGTTGGCCCTGAGGCCCCTGGTTTGCGGGGTGCCTCAGGGGTCGGTGCTCTCGCCCCTTCTGTTCAATATTTATATGAAGCCGCTAGGTGAGATCATCCGTGGCTTTGGGGTAGAGTTCCATCAGTACGCTGATGATACTCAGCTGTACATTTCTACCCCGATGAAGCCATCGAAGTGATGACCCAGTGCCTGGAGGCTGTGCAGTGCTGGATGGGACGAAACAGGCTTCAGCTCAACCCATCTAAGACTGAGTGGCTGTGCTTCCCGGCACCCCGGTACAGCCAGCTGTTTCCATCGTTGGCTGTGGGGGGGGGAAATTCTTGCCCCCACAGAGAGGGCCCGCAATCTGGGTGTCCTCCTGGATGTGCGACTGTCACTGGAAGACCATGTGGCAGCCGTCACCAGGGGGGCTTTTGGTCAGGTCCATTGGATCTACCAGTTGCGGCCTTTTCTGGATCGGTATGCGCTTCGCACAATCACCTCCGCCCTGGTGACCTTCCGCCTAGATTATGCCAATGCTCTCTACATGGGGCTGCCTTTGAAGAGCATCTGGAAGCTCCAGTTGGTGCAGAATGCAGCCGCGAGGGTGGTAATGGGAGCTCCTCGGGGCTCTCATGTTATGCCACTTCTGCACGCGCTGCATTGGCTCCCGGTGGCCCTCCGGGTGCGCTTCAAAGTCTTGGTTACTATCTTTAAAGTGCTCCATGGCTCGGGACCGGGATACTTGCGAGACTGCCTCCTGCCATCATCGGCCTCCCACCGACCGGTTCGCTCCCATAGAGTCGGTCTCCTCGGGGTGCCGCCGGCTGGACGGCTGGCGACCCCGAGGATGCGGGCCTTCTCATTGGGAGCACCCCCTCTCTGGAATGAATTACCCCCGGAGGTAAGGGCCACCCCTGATCTCATGGCCTTCCGTCGGTTACTTAAAACTCACTTATTTCGGCAAGCCGGACTGGCCTAGGGGTCTTTTAAATTTTAACCTGGTTTTTAATTTCTTTTAACTTTTGTTTATATTTTTAATTAGAGCCACACTATATTTAATTCTTTTAATTTTTAACATTGTCATGTTGTATATGTGTTCTGTATATGTATTTTTATCTTGGCTGTTCACCGCCCCGAGTCCCTTTAGGGAGAGGGGGTGGTATATAAGTCCAATAAATAAATAAATAAATAAATCATCAGCGAAGAGAATGCAGTTGCTCTTGATATGATCTTGATGACATCTGTGGTGGCGGCTTGGAGTCTGGATGCAGTGCGGTCAGGTGCTGGTCACTATTGCATGTCGCATTACACTTTGGCTGTGCAGTAGTTGGGTGAGTGCTTGGATTCGCAACACTTGTAGCAGTATTGGTACTCCTTTAGCAACTCTTTTCGTTGGGCCAGTGATTTCGCTGCAAACTCAGTGCAGCTGTTCAGCGAGTGAAGAATGTTGTGCATAGGACAAAACTGTATTCTCCTTGCGTTCGGAGATCTAAATTTGGTTGTATCTAATGAGTTCTCTCTCCAACTGTGTGTGGATGAGGAGTCGATCTCGGTATTATGGACAACCATGAAGTGTCTTTCCCTGGTAGTGTGCATAGGGCCTGAGGGCGATATACGGTTGCTGTCATTAGGAGGACTAACAGAACTGAGTCCACAGGCCCGGTGTGTGTTGCACACTGTCGCCTGGTGGGACACGAATTCTTCAAGAAGTGTGAAGGGTATAAAGCAGTGGTGACTCTTGGCCATGAAGGTGTCAGTCAACTGGAGCCACTTTTCAAGTAGCACCTGCGGAAGTTTTTGAACAATTTTGTTCTGCGTGTCGACGTGATCGAGACAGGCGAGTCCCGTTAAGTTGGGATCCCATTGTGCCATTCTCAGCTGGACAAGTATGTTGGCGAGGTCTATGATTCAGCGAGGCTGGTCGATAGGAATTTAGGAAATCTGTTGAGGCTATGCAAGAGTGTTGCTTCTACGTCCTCGGAAGCGCCATACAGTTCGTCAAGCCTTTTCCATGATAGCCATAGGGCAGCGGCCGCGTCACCAAGTGGGATGCCAAAAGTGCCCTTGGCATGTCGACAGACTGTGGCCCTAGCCATGCTATCAAGTGTCCGATTATCTCATCAGGGTTCAGGCGGGCCGCCTGAATGGGGCGCAGGAAAAGTTTCTTCCATACTAGATACTCACCACTTGGCTTGTCAGAGAATTTGCGAACTCCGTTGGCATGCAAATTTAGCTTCCCACTCTGTACAGCCAAGTTGCTCCAGTAATCTTCAGCATTTGCTGAGTTGGTGAGAGGTACTGACATAGAGGTTTCTTCCCCTGGATTCTTGCAGGGTGGGTTCGGGTTGTAAGTCAATGACGGGTTGTAGTCTTCCTCCCAGTACTTATGGGGGATCCTTTGATGGCTGCACCTATCCAGTTCCCTCGAGGTCCATCAGACACTTTAGTCTCCAGATTGTTCGTCTCTTGGGGCTGAGAGGGGCTGGGGGAATATCCCCCTTTGCTTCCGTTCTCTTGGCAGGAAAAGGGAGCAAGGCCCCTTCGGGAAGCAAAACCTCCCAGCTCAGTTTCAATGAGGTTCATTGGGACCAAAATCTCCAATCCAAATGTATTTAGGTTTAATCTGAAGACTGGATGGTTTAGTTTGTGAATAGAGATGTTAAAACTCAAGGTGCTTTTCCAAATCAGCTCACTCAACATCTTACTTGACCACAGAAATGAAGTGGCTGACGTGGTCAGATCCGGCCCTGATCTGCTCACCCTGAGTTGTAGTGGGGGGGGGGGGGGGAGGGAATCTCTGGACTACAAGCCAAACACAAGCCAGCAGTGTGAGACAATCCAAGGAAACCTTAGAGAAGCACTGACTCTGCCTGGGAAGAAGCCAGGATTCCCTTTCCCTCTTTTGGCTGCTCAGTTCACACCTAGGATGAGACACTCAGTTCTGTGGCCTGAATTCGAGGGAGGACTTTGGCCCCCAGGAGGAAAGGAGAAACGGTGCCCAGAGTTGGTGGGCCTTGCAAGGAGGGAACATGTGGAGGTGATTTAGCCTTGGGAAGCAGCAAGGAAGGAGATCAAGGGGGGGGGGGAAAGCTTTGAGCATCCTAACTCTGGCCTGGACCCCATTCAGAGGCAGTGAGCTCCCCTGCCTTGGAGGGTTTGAACAGGGCTGGGGGAGGGGAGCATCTGTCAGGGAGCTTCCTGCACTCCGGAGGGGGTGAACTAGAACGGGTCGCCAACCTTTTGGACCTCAGGGACCACCAAATTCATAATCTTAATCCCAGGGATCACTAACCAGTTCTGTGGGCATGGCCTAATTTGTGGGTGTGGTTTGGTGGTCATGTGACTGGCTGGGCATGGCTTGTATGTAAATATTATAAATATTTATATAAATATTTATTTTTTATTAAAAAAGAGCAACTTTTACGCAAAGCAGGCAGGCAGATTGAGTTGCTCACAGAATCACAGATTCATTCAGAGATCTATCTATCTGTCATCGGCTAGCTCAGTCTGTCACATAAAATTTACTTGCAAGCAAACTCATAAAATTTGCTAGCAAGCAAACTCACAAAATTTAACTCACAACACACCATGTATGTAAATATTGAATTTTTTATTTTAAAAAAGAGCAACTTTTACCCAAAATCAGGCAAAGTAGGCAGGCAGATTGACTTGCTCACAGAATCATTCAGTGATCGATCTATCTGCCATCGGCTAGCTCAGTCTCTCAAATTTGCTTGCCCTGAGTCTGCACTGAATAATAGAACCTTCAGTCCTAAGGGAGGTTTGGCTGTGCTTAAAAGCAGAGCCGAAGATCTAAAGACTAGCTAGAAAGCAAGAAATCCAACCATTTCCTGCTTTCTAGCTAATCTAAATCTCCTGGCACAGCAGAACAGATGATGGTCGGAAAAAGGAAAAATAGCAATTTAGCTGGCAGGTTTGCGAGGTAAGGAGTGAGTGGGCGGGGAGGGTTCCTGCGGGCCATGGGCGGCGCAGTCTTGTGTTTCTGCGCAGCCTGGATTAATTGCTTTGTGGGGATGCTCTGGGAGTGAGATTTCTCTGGGCCCACCAGTGGGACCATTGGACTAGATGACCTTCCACAGCATAGGAACTCTTAGGTTCTCTAATTCTATCCATATTTGTACCAAGCCTCTTAACTCCCTGCTCCGTCCCAGGGTGTTGATATTATAATCTTAATAACATGAATTGTGTTATTAGTAGAATTATAATGTAATTATTTTTCACTTGGTTTTATGATCTCTCAGCCGCCCAGAGTCACCCCGTAGGGGAGATGCGCGGCATAGAAACGGAACCCATCAATCAATCGAGCATTAAAATAACCCGATGACAGGCAGCTGCGATCCCCTCCGGCAGCGTTTGCCCGGGGACTGGAGGGGGGGAGAGGCGGGGACCGGACCGTCCGTTCATCGACGTCTCCTCCTTCTGCCCCGGCCCGGTTTCCCCTCTCCGGGATTCTGCCCGAGGAGCTGATTCCGGACCTCCGCCCTCCGCTCGCCCCTTCCCGCGACCCCTTCGGAACGGCGTCCGGAGTGCTCTGGCCCCGAGGCAGGCAGCGTCCTTGGGCAACCGGGAGCCCCGCCCGAAGCCCGTGGGACGGCTGCTCTTCCCGGGTCCGGGGCAGCAGCAGAAGGACGGGGGTCTTTGGGTGGGGCGCACACCATCCTCCCCCCGCTTGGCGCTCCCTCATCCCACTCACAGATGCCGGAGACGGAGTGCAGAGGGCTCCAGAAGGCAAAGGCGACCCCCAAGAGGAGGATTAGGGGGCTGCGAGCAGACCTCATGGCGACGGCTGGGCGACTGAGCCTCCCCCGCCTCCTCTCTGGGGCTAAGCACGCGGCACCCCTCACTCACCCCTCCTCCCCTCCCCTCCGGAGGGCCGGACTGGAAACCATCACTCGCCCCGCGCCGCCGGATGGCTCCTGCGGGGAAGGTTTCGTCTCCCGGGGGGCCGGCGGGGAAATGTCGGTGGGGGCCAGGCGGAGGAGAGGAGAGGCCTCCGTGGCTTCTCAAAGGCAGGATTACAATTCCCATCTCCTGGTGATTGGCTCAGAGTCACCCAACCACTTTCGCGGCTAAGGAGAGACTAGAACTCACCACTTCCGAGTGTTGAGTCTGGTTTTTACTTTTAACAATCTTGATCTTTTGTCCTTTCAAATAATGTTGCAGAATTTAATTTCTTTTCATTTCTTCTTGTCCCTCAGAAATTTTTTTCAAACCTTTAACAAGCCCGTTTTGGAATTACAACAGAGAAAATTATCTGGTCACTCTCTTAACTTAGTGTTTCTATATCCCTTTTATTTATGAAGACACCTTGCATGTCCAGGGTTACCTCTTTTTCCAGGTCATTCTTGTAGGAAATCGTTTTCATATCCAGGCCCATATCGAATTCCCCATCTTGTCTGGCGGAACCTCTTCCCCTTCCATGACCTCATCCACGCACAGTCCATCTACCAAGGCAGAGGCCAATCACATTAACATCTGGCTCTACAGTTCAGCATGGGATGTTAAACATGTCCAGTGTTGAGATATTTTGCTTCTTTCTTTTGTTGTAGGCTAAGTTTAAGTATCCCCTAAATTCTAGTACCCAAATTCAATTGGCATTGGAATTATCTTCTTCCAAGAAAGAGTTTAGTTTTGAGTTTGGTCAACTGTAGAGTTCCCATCAAAATCATCCAGTTTATGAGCAGATCCAGCCCCCTAATTTTATTAAACATACCAATATTCCAATTTTATCTGGACCCTTAGTCACCTTATGTAACTTTTTGCTGTTTATTTTGGATTTGTTACATTGTTAAGTTTATGATTAAAATGTCCCTTCACTCAGGTTTGAAGGCAGACTCACCTCACAGTGTCAAATTTGTCATTCTGAAGGTTTCTAATAACTTTAAAGTAGCTAATGAGAAATGTCTAAAAAATGATTCCAAAGTGACATTTGCAAACTCATCAAAAAGCACAACAAAGAATGTTCTTTCTGCGCCCACTCATAAAGCTCAAACTGCCCAAGGAGCTGCTGATCCAGTTCAACAGAGGAATTATTGAGTCTATCATCTGCACCTTTATGACTGTCTGGTTTGGTTCTGCAACCCAACAGGACAGACACAGACTCCAGAGAGTAATTAGGATTACAGAAAAACAATTACTACCCACCTGCCTTCCATGGAGGTCCTGTATCCTGCACGAGTCAAAAAGAGGACTGAAAATATCTACAGACCCCTCACATCCCGGACATAAACTGCTTCAGCTCCTACCCTCAAAACGGTGCTATAGAGCCCTGCACCCCAGAACAACTAGACACAAGGAGAGTTTTTTCCCCAATGCCATCACTCTGTTAAACAAATAATTCCCTTAACACTGTCCAACTATTTACAATGTCTGCACTACTATTACTATTAACCTTCTCTTCCCTCCTTATCCCCCTCTGCTCCCACTTGGGACTGTATGACTGTGTCGCTTGTATCCTTACGATTTATATTGACTGTTTCCTAGTATGATTTCATTGCTTTTTGTGCTCTATGACTATTATTAAGTGTTGTTCCCTATGATTCTTGACGAATGTATATTTTCTTTTATGTCCACTGAGAGCATTTGCACCAAGACAAATTCCTTGTGTGTCCAATCACATTTGGCCAATAAAGAATTCTATTTTATCACATTTGGCCAATAAAGAATTCTATTTTATTCTGTTCTGTTCTATTCTATTCTATTCTATTCTATTCCTATTCCTATTCCTATTCTGTTCATTGTCCTTTAAAAGACTCTGTGAGCAAGATGGCTAATCCCATCATCTCTCTGTGTCCAAAGCCATGGAAAACCTCTGTCTTGTTATCTCCTTATGAGGAGCAGCTGTCTGGGGCACATGTGGGCAATCTCCTGTCTTTTCCTTATCCAGAGATGTTCCAAGGAATCAGTTTATTTATACTGCGATCCTTCATGTCTCTAAAACTCCCCCACCCTCACACATACCCCAATTCCTCCCCATTCCATCTTCAACTTAAGGGTCCAGTGGGCAGTCTCATCTCCCAAGGAGGCATCAGAGACTGCAGTGGAAAGATGCCCAGATCTATGGGGAGCAAGAGGGGAAATCTCGTAGAGGAGTAGTGGCATTCTGGACCTCTTCCTCCTGGGCCACTTCACAACTCCCAGTTGCAGCCTGGCTAGTCACTCGATAGGGTCTCTTCCTCCCCCACCTCAGTGGGCTCAACCCTTGATGCTGCCCATTTTCAGATTCAGGTTCATTCTCCTCATCAGAACAATCCTGATTCTAGTACCTGAATTCAGCTGGTGGTGAAATTCTCTTCTTCAAGGCAGAAGAGTTTAGTTTTGAGTTTGGTCAACTGTACAGTTCCCATCAAGATCACCCAGTGCCCCATTTATGAGCAGATCTAGCCCACTAATTTTATGGAGCACACCACGGCAACTGAGCTCGAACACAACAGAATTTGTACAATTGCTGGTCCTTAGACACGGCACCTACAACAAGCGTATGAAGGCCGATTGCTTAAAAGGTCTGGGATACCTTCCGGGGCCAAACACTGGGGGATTCTCCTTAGACACAGCTGTCAGCGCATAGCATAATAGAGTTTGAAGGGAACTTGGAGGTCTTCTAGTCCAACCCCTGCTCGAGCAGGAGACCCTATACCAGGGGTGCCTGACTTTTGAACTTTAAGGCTTGTGAAGTTCAGTTCCCAGAATTCCCCCATGCTGCCCATGCTGCCTGCGGAATTCTGGGTGTTGAAGTCCACAAGTCTTAACTCCCCTCCTGTCTAGACCATTCCAGATAAATGGCTGTCCAGTCTCTCCTTAAAAGCCTCCAGTGATGGAGTTCCCACAGCTTCTGGAGGCAAACAGTCCCACTAGCTAATTGTTCTCCCTCTCAGGAAGTTTCTCCCTAGTTCCAGGTTGCTTCTCTCCTGGATCGATTCCCACCCACTGCTTCTCGTCCTGCCTTCAGGCGCTTTGGAGAATAGGGGTCCCTCATTGCTTAGAGGTCATCAGGCTAGAAAAGTACATCCTTGTGACATGGCTGCCCTTGACGATGTTCCGTAGACAGATGTTCTGGTTCACAGAATTGCAAAAACTACGCTGACTACACAAACCGCAGGCCGTGTCTCAGAACCAGCAATTGTACAAATTCTGTTGTGTTTGAGCTCAGTTGCCATCGTGCCGCTAATAAAATTAGTGGGTTGGATTTGCTTATAAATGGGCACTGGATGATCTTGACGGGAACAGTAGAGTTGATCAATGGGTTTGTATGTATTTTTATTTGGTTCAAGAGAAGGTTAAAATAGGAAATACAAAAGGGTTGCAGGAATTGGGTTGGGCTTGTCTAGAGCAGAGCTGTCAAAATCATGGCCCACGGGCTGGACGCGTCATGTCCTGGCCATACCCACCTCTGATTTAGTGAAGGGGGAAAAATGTCCCGATACATACACCTCCCGGGTTTTCCTGCAGAATAGAAGATCCCAAGGATGAGAGATTCTCCTGGAGTTCGACCCCCCAGAGCAAGTGAGATCCCATCTCTGGGACTTTTAGCACCAAAGCCTCTCCGTGCATCTGGGATGAGATGTTGCAGCTGGATTTGTATCCCCCCGCCGACCTCCTTCTCCCCAAAGCCCAGACAGTTCCTTCTGGGGTCAACTCTGGGCTGGACACCAGAAGTGATGCTTGAGCCAGGTCTGCAGGATTGCCTGGGACGCTTCATCTCCCCTTCACATCCTGATTTCCTTCTTTCCTTTGGGAGGAGGCTTCGTGGTTCCCAAAGAGCCTCCAGATTCAGTCACTGTTTTATTCCATGTAGCACCAACCTTGTGAACTCTCAAGTTTCCTCCTTCTGCTATGTATTCAAGGTGGAGAGTGATTAAGATTTATGTGTATTTATATGTTAGGGTCCGTCCGTCTGTCTATCTACACACTTGTGTGGTGTATGTGTATGGCATGTATATATGTGTGTTATGTATGAGGATGGGTAGAGATATATTTTTCTTTGATAGCAAGCAACAGAATTTCATTTTTAATGTTCTCACAATAGAAAATGGCCACACGGGAAAATAGTTTAAATCCATTGGCTAATGGCTGAGAGCTCTCTATAAAAGAGAGTCTGCAGCCAGGTTAGATGATACGATGTAACTCCTAGTTACTGTTTATTGCTGAATAAAGACACTGTTGCAGCTGCTGGCTCTGTGACCATCCATCGCCCAATTTAACACTAGCGACGAAGGTGGGATCAGGTGGAAACAAGAACCACATGAACTGATCACCACCTCAGAAGCCTGAAGGAATGTGGCCACAACATTGAGCACACGGAGCTAGTGGAGATGGCTACCCCTCTGCCGTTCACGCCATTCCTAGTCATGGTCGACATGTATTCAAAATGGCTAGAGGTGGCACCGATTAAATCCACCATAACAGGTGCCATCATCAGAACACTAAACAAGTTGTTCACAACCCATGGGCTACCGGATGTGTTAATGTTGGACAATGGGCCACAGTTCACAGCAACCCAGTTTGAACTATTCCTGGCTACCATGGAATACACCATGCCCTCATCACACCATCTCACCCCACGAGCAACAGACAAGTGGAGAGAATGGTACGCACCGCAAAAAAGGTACTGGCCCAAATGGGCCCAAGAGACTGGCAAGAGAAACTCACTGCCAGGGCTCCAACAATCCACCCCCATTCAAATCATGAATCTCTAACCGCATCTCTCAGAGTTTTAAAAAATCAGTTATTAGGAGTGAACATGCCAGCGTTACCTGGCTGCAGCTGACTCTGAGACACGTCATTTCACCATTGACCCTGGTCTTCCCCCATCCTTTTTCTGCTGACAACTCAAAGACCAGAGAAATATTTTTGAGTTGACATTTAGCTCCCCTCACTTCTTGAAGGTAACCTGTACAATACAAAAAGAAAACCAGGTATAGAACTTAGGGTTGTGAACACCCCCCCCCCCCCGGCTTGGTTGGGTTTTCTGCATGGAATCTCATCACATGGCTTGGACATTCCTACTCTTTACCCAAGATGCCTCTGATAAGGGGTAGCCCTTCCACTTGATTAGATATTGGAGCTGTCTCCTATGCCACCTCGAATTGAGGATTCACTGCACCTCATAGTGGGTTTGGCCCCCTATGACCATGGGGTCTGAGGGCTCATGAGGTAGGGGCCTCAAGGTCGATCCCACCACGGGTTTTAAGAGGCTACTATGGAATACTGGATGTATTTTCCCTAACAGTTGGGGCAACTTCAGTTGTACCATGACTGGGTTGATAATCTTTACTATGGGGAAAGGTCCCATGAAATTTGACCCCAACTTCTGACTAGGGAGCCTTAACCTCAAGTACTTGGTGGATAGGTAAACCTTCTCCCCCACTTGGAATGGCCTTTGCGGGGCTGGGTGTTTGTCTGCCTGTCACTTATAGGTCTGTGCTGCTTTTGCCAGTTCTCCCAAGTTGCTTTCAGCATTGACATCCAGTCGGTCAGGCTGACTGAGGAGGGGGAGGGTCCCTTGGATACCCAGGCATTGGGACGAAGTCCATGCCACTCACAATCTTGAAGGGGGTTAGTCCCATGCTACTGTGAACAGCATTATTGTATGCGATCTCTGCAAAAGGCAGAAGGTCCGCCCAATTGGATTGCTGATAATTCATATAGCACCTCAGATATTGCTCTACCATGGCATGTGTCTCAGAGTTGGCTGCACCCAGGTAATGCCGGCATATTCATTCCTAATAAATAATTTTTTAAAAACTCTGTGAGATTCAGCTAGAGACTCATGATTTGGATGGGGGTGGATTTTCGGAGCCCCAGCAGCCAGTCAGCTCTGAGACACATCATTCATCTCACCCTTGACCCTGGTCTTCCCCCACACCCTTTCTGTTGACATGACCAGAAAAATATTTTTGAGTCGATACTCACAAAGTACCTGCTAACACAACACATCACGCCCAGTGCCACAACCAACCGAAGCCTGGCAGAACTACTGATGGGCCGCCACTTACAAACCAACTTGGACTGGGTACACCCCGACTACTCAGCAAAAGTCCCCAGTGATTGGGCAAACCAAGCCCAAACATTTTCCAAGGATGATCGAGTATATGCCTGGAACTACATGGGCTATCCCACCTGGCTGCCAGCACAAATTATGGAAGTAACCGGCCTCTGTTCATATCATGTGGAGCTAGGAGAGTGCTGCCTGTGGTGCTGCTACATTGACCAGCTTTGGAGTCGCCTGGATGCCACTGGCCACAGCAGACCAGACAAGACAACTCCTCTATCCAGTGTCAAAGGACGAGACAATGAGGGAGCCGAGCTCCGCTACCTTTGGGGCTGAGCCCCACAATGCATGGAACATCTGCCGCTGAGGCCCTGCTACCATTGCAATTGACTCTGAATGAAGGCTACGCCCAGCTGACTCTTCAAAAGGACTCCAACAGCCCATCCGCTCCAGTCAAAGACTTTTCATGAACGAGGGAGAATCATGAGGCCTCACTGAGAATACGGGAAAACCACAAGTAAACACACAACTGCTGCTGACTGGAAGACTACGCCTGTAGTGTAAGAGTTAAAGACCAAAGGTTCCAGCTAGTTGGAGAGGAGTGTTGTGTGTGTGCATGTGCAGACAGGAGTTTTCCCTCTGGTCCACCCGATGTGCAGGAAAATAGTTTAAATCCATTAGCTAATGGCTGACAGCTCTGTATAAAAGAGAGCTGCCAACCCGCAGCCAGATTAGACGATACAATGTAACTTCTAGTTATTGTGTATAAATCAGTGTTGCAACTGCCAGCTCTGGTTCTATCCATCGCCTGATTTAACAGTTATCTTAATCTTAATTTCTAATTGAGCTCCTTCCTTTTGTTGTGGCCCAGTGGTGGCTGACGGAGCTGGCAGCAGAGTCAGACAGTGGTGAGGAGGTTGGGGAGGAAGCTGGGCCAGTCTTGGAGGCTGAGGAAGGCTCAGACGAGGGCTCTGCATCAGAGGCAGGGATGGGGCCAGGGCAGGGTGACAGTCAGCAGCTGCCTTCAGAGTCAGACAACAGTGAGGTGGGGGAGCGTCCGGAGCCAGTTCCCAGCCTGCGCATGTGCAGGGCTACCAGAAGACAAGAACAATTGAGAAAGCAGGGTTGGCTCAGGACTAAGGCTACACCTCGGAGAGGATTGGCCCCTCCCATGGGACATCAAAGAGGAGCGAATGGGACATGAGCTTTTACAGGAAGCAATTAGTTCATTGGATTGATTCAAGCTTTGAAAAGTCCTGTTTGAGTGTGTAAAGTTTGGCCTTGCTCTGCGTCTGGTACTTAGTTCTCTGGCCGCATTCCAAGTGCAATAAGGTGGGTGTTTATCAGCATTTGCCTGAAAGACTGTTTGGAAAGCTTTGCTGGCTGTGAAGGAACGTAATTCACAGCCGTGGAACTAAAAGAGGTTTTGCTGGGACTAAGAGTGTGTTTTATGCTTTCTAAGGAAGCCTGGGTCACAATACCTTTTGGCTTACAATCCTGGGGGTGGACATGTCCAGAGGGAGGGGCTTCTCCTTCTGGATGTGCTATGGGGGTCCATCTTGGTCTCCTCTCCCCCTCAGGAAGTTGTTGCAGGGGATGTGGGGGGCAGAGGCTTTTTCTGGAGACCCCCAAGGTGCCTTCTGACTCTGTGATTCTGTAACCAGAGAAGACTTCCTTCCTTCGGTCCCCTGGAGGGACAGGAGCTGCAGGGAGGCCAGAGAAGAAAGTCTACTCTGAGGTCTCAGAAGGACCAGAGGAGAGGGGACGTCCACATTTGGCTGCCTTCTAAACTGTTAATAAGACACGAGCCCCCCAGGGTGGCCCCCACTTGATCTGGAACCACCAAAAATGGTTTTTTTGAGCCAGCTTTCTCTCCACTTAATCCTTGGCCATCCTGGCCTAATTGGAAGGTTGGGGGCCACTTGGCCAGTGTGTCCCACAGCTGGAGAAATTTGGGGGCTCTTAACCTGGATTAATTTTTGTGGCTGTGTGTGTTATTGTTTGCTTAGTTTATGATCCCTTGTGTGTCGTGAACACAGAAAAGCAGATTCACTTAAGGGAAATGAGAGGATCCAGGTGCTGGATATGAAAGGGGATGCATTAACCTGGCAAAATAGGTGGACGGCTCCTGCAGGGAGAGGGGGAGACACTCCAGAAAGCCCCTCCCCCTGTGCCTGTGCTGGCTCCTTGGGTGGGTAGGATTGGCATACGCTCCTCTGTATGCCTGGCAGGGGGCAAGAGGGGTGTCAAGCCTGAAGCGAACCTGGCTGAAGCCGTCTTCTGCTGCTTCATGGTTGCCACAAGGCAGAAAGGGTGAAAACCGTGAGAATTTTCAGAGTCGGTTTTCACCAATTGTGCCGATATAATGCATCCAATCAACCTGTTCTCTGAGGAACCTCCCCACCTCAGAGTTCTGCTTTCGGGGGGTGCTTTACTCGGAATGCTGAGCAGAGGAGCCAGGGGGGCACCCAGAAAGGGTGTGGCAGAGCTGCGGCAAGTGGGCATATTTCTGTATTTATTGGCTCACTTCCCAGAGATGCATGGAGGCCGCCATAAACCTGCCTGGCCGATGTGGCAAATTCCATGCTTTAAGGGTGAAGGGTGGGGCAGCCTGTGCCCCCTTCCCCTTGCCAGGAAAAGAGACTCCTACCAAAGAGACACACAGAGCACCTGAGACCACCGACTCCTTTGGGCAAGGATTTATTCCAGAATGCCCCCCTCTTGAAGGCGCCTGGAGGCCTTTTGCGCCTGGTCTCCTCCTGAATCGGCCTCTCTCTCTCCGTTCAGCGCAAAGCAGGCCGAGCTTCCGTCCACGGAGCCCTCAGTGAGTTCCTGGAAAAGGGAAGGGGGCGTCAGGAAGGGTTTTCCTTGGGGGGCTGCAGGGGGGGCTTCCTGGCACCCCTCCAGAGGCATTGGAGAGCCCCCCCCTTCTAGCCAGTCTGGGAACCAGAGAGGCCCCCTCTCCCACTCTGAGGGGCTGCTCTGCTCCAGCCTCGGCCTTCGTGGCACCCTGGCCAGCCTAGGTGCCTCCCTTGGGGTGTCCCCCAGCCCCCCTCCCTGGGGGAAGTGGACCCTCTCTCCTGGGGCAGGCTGAAGGGCCAGTGGGGGATGGAGCAGAGGATGGACAGCCTTCCCAAGGGATCCTTGGTCCTCCTTCTCCTCTTGGCCAGAGGGACGGATCCCACAGCAGAATCTCAGGGAGGGGGGGCAAGGAGAGGGGCTCCTTCTGCAGGGCTGACCTCTCATTTCCCCCTTCCTCTCCCTCACACTCAAGGTGGGACTTCTCCTCCTTCCTCCATGGCCTCCCACCTTTCAGGCCCCCCTCCCCCAAGCAATGCACACCCACCTCAAACGCGGCACCTCCGCTGGCACATCCAACGTACTTTGAAGTTGTTGGCGTTCCCCTCACAGCCCCCGAAAATGAATCTCTTGCATCTGTTGGTCCTCGGCTCATAAAACCAGCGCTGCAGTTTGTTCTTGCAAGGCCCGCCATCAGGAGGCAGCGCGCAGATGTCTTCAGGGCGGAGGGAGGGAATTAGAGGTTGGCATCAGGTGGGCATCTACATGGCTTTTTTTGAAAGGGAGGGTGGAAGGAAAGAGGGCAGGAAGGACTTCCTTTCAGACAGGCGCCCCCTGGAGGTGGGAGGGGGACAGGCAGGAGCTCCTGCTGTGCAGAGCACGAATGGAGCAGAACTGGGGAGGAACCTCGTTAGGGTGAGGATTAGAGGGGTACAAACCAGAGGTGGGATTCAGCTGGTTCTGACCAGTTTTGGAGAACCAGTAGCAGATATTCTGAGTATTTGGGAGAGCCGGCCAACCCCGTCTCTTCTCCGCCTCCCATTGAGTCCCAGCTGATTGGCTGGGTCTTCTTTGGTTGCCCTGCACAGGAGAACGGAGCTGGAAAGCAGGTTAGTGGAGTTGGGAGGGAAGGGGGATTTTGTAGTATATCCTTCCCCTGCCATGCCCACCAAGCCACGCCCACCAAGCCACGCCCACAGAACCGGTAGTAAAAAAATTGAATCCCACCCCTGGTGCAAACACAGCAAATTCATTCCGAACTCTTCTCTTCGCCCCCAAGCATTACCTGCCTGCCCATCTCAGGGAACCCCCTGATGCCCAGCCTCTACGGGACCCCAGCCCCCATCTCCCTTCCCAACAGCCGGGCTCACCAATCTCTGAGCAGGATTGCTGGCATTTCCTGAGGGTGTCATAGGTGTTCAAGCTCCCGGGGCAGCCAAAGTCAAGGAAAATTTGGCAGCGCTTGGAGGTCATGTTGTAGAAGAAATGTTCTTTCGGGAGCCTACACCGTTCGAAATAGGTGGGGAAGGAGCTGCAGTCTGGCTTGGCTGCAAGAGAGCAGATTCGGGAAACTCAAAACTTTGCTACTCGGTTGCAGGTGCTCTGGGGAGGGGGAGAGCGGCCCCCTAATTGAGGCTGGGGAATTCAAATCAAGTCAAAGGTACATTGTCAATGCACAACATGCGTACAATGAAATAGAAATGTTGAAAAATTGTAAGGATTGCCTCTCCTCCTTACCTAAGCAAGTGACGACTCTTGAAAGGAAGCGTTTCAAAAGGAACCTTTCATTAAGCAGAAGTGATAACAATGCATTCAAAGCAGCCTCTGAATACTCTTAGGGGAATTCTGGGAGGTGAAGTTCACTGGTCTTAAAGTTGCCAAGGTTGGAGACCAGAGGAGGGATTCAGCTGGTTCTGACCAGTTCTGGAGAACCGGGAGCGGAAACTTTGAGTAGTTTGGAGAATCGGCCAATCCCACCTCTGACTGGAGATTTTACAGTCTCCTTCCCCTGCCACGCCCACCAAGCCACGCCCATGGAACCGGTTGTAAAAAAAATCGAATCCCACCACTGTTGGAGACCCCCCTGCCTTTGCCTTTGCTCCACGGGTGTATTTTAACTGAAATTGAGCCAGCCTGAAGCCCTGGGAAACTTCACAGCCACAATGTTGGTGCTGCACCCCATAGAGTCCTACAGTCCTAAGGCTGGAAGGGACCTTGGAGGTCTTCTAGTCCAACCCCCTGCTCAGGCAGGGGACCTAGACCATTTCAGACAAATGGCGGTCCAGCCTCTTCTTCAAAACCTCTGGAGCATCTACAATTTCTGGAGTCTGGCTGTTCCCCTGATGAATTGTTCTCACTGTCAGGAAATTCCTCCTTCGTTCTATGTTGCTTCTCTCTTGATTGGTTCGCACCCTTTGTTTCCTGTCCTGCTTTCAGGGGCTTTGGAAGATAAGTCACCCCCAGTTTTGTGGCAGCCCCTCAATTGTCTTCCAGTACAAAACTCCCATGTCTCCACTGATCCTTTGATGGCTGCACCTACCCAGCTCCCTCGAGGTCCATCAGACACTTTAGCCTCCAGATCGTTCGTCTCTTGGGGCTGAGAGGGGCTGGGGGAATATCCCCCTTTGCTTCCGTTCTCCTGGCAGGAAAAGGGAGCAAGGCCCCTTCGGGAAGCAAAACCTCCCAGCTCAGTTTCAATGAGGTTCATTGGGATCAAAATCTCCAATCCAAATGTATTTAGGTTTAATCTGAAGACTGGATGGTTTAGTTTGTGAATAGAGATGTTAAAACTCAAGGTGCTTTTCCAAATCAGCTCACTCAACATCTTACTTGACCACAGAAATGAAGTGGCTGACGTGGTCAGATCCGGCCCTGATCTGCTCACCCTGAGTTGTAGTGGGGAGGGGAGGGAATCTCTGGACCACAAGCCAAACACAAGCCAGCAGTGTGAGACAATCCAAGGAAACCCTAGAGAAGCACCGACTCTGGCTGGGAAGAAGCCAGGATCCCCTTTCCCTCTTTTGGCTGCTCAGTTCACACCTAGGATGAGACACTCAGTTCTGTGGCCTGAATTCGAGGGAGGACTTTGGCCCCCAGGAGGGAAGGAGAAACGGTGCCCGGAGTTGGTGGGCCTTGCAAGGAGGGAACCTGTGGAGGTGATTTAGCCTTGGGAAGCAGCAAGGAGGGAGTTCAAGAGGGGGGGGGGGCGAAGCTTTGAGCATCCTAACTCTGGCCTGGACCCCATTCAGAGGCAGTGAGCTCCCCTGCCCTGGAGGGTTTGAACAGGGCTGGGGGAGGGAAGCATCTGTCAGGGAGCTTCCTGCACTCCGGAGGGGGTAGACTAGATGACCTTCCAGAGCCTACGAACTCTTAGGTTCTCTAATTCTATCCATATTTGTACCAAGCCTCTTAACTCCCTGCTCCGTCCCGGAGTGTTGATGTTATAATCTTAATAACATGAATTGTGTTATTAGTAGAATTATAATGTAATTATTTTTCACTTGGTTTTATGATCTCTAAGCCGCCCAGAGTCACCCTGTAGGGGAGATGCGCGGCATAGAAATGTAACCCATCAATCAATCGAGCATTAAAATAACCCGATGACAGGCAGCTGCGATCCCCTCCGGCAGCGTTTGCCCGGGGAGTGGAGGGGGGGAGAGGCGGGGACCGGACCGTCCGTTCATCGACGTCTCCTCCTTCTGCCACGGCCCGGTTTCCCCTCTCCGGGATTCTGCCCGAGCAGCTGATTCCGGACCTCCGCCCTCCGCTCGCCCCTTCCCGCGACCCCTTCGGAACGGCGTCCGGAGTGCGCCGGCCCCGATGTGGTCGGCGTCCTTGGGCAGCCGGGAGCCCCGCCCGAAGCCCGAAGGGCGCGGAGCCGAGACGAGGACCCCGCAAGAAAGCCCGGCCAGCAGAGCCTCGCTCGCCCTTCTCCCGTCTGGGGCTTCGCGGAGGACGGAGGACCGCTATTCCCACGTCCAGGGAAGCCCGGGGAGCAGAACGGGGGGATCTCTGGGGGGCGCACAGTTGTGCGGATGGCGGGGTTTCTCTTGGGCGTTCGGGGCGCATCCCGGAGGCTCCATCTGGGGGCTTCAGATGGGGCGGGGCTCTCGGGGTCCCACCAACAGAAGACCCCTCTGGACGGGGCATCCCCGCCCCCTTCCCGCCTCGTCCCATCACCCTTCTTGGCGTTCGCTCGCCCCACTCACAGTTGCTGGGCACGGAGAGCAGAGGGCTCCAGAGGGCGAAGGCGACCCCCAAGAGGAGCAGGAGGGGGCTGCGAGTAGACCTCATGGCGACGGCTGGGCGACTGAGCCTCCCCCGCCTCCTCTCCGGGGCTAAGAGTGAGACGCCCCTCCCCTGTCCCTGTCCCCTGAGGAGGGCCGGGCTGGCAAACCCCCCGCCCCGCCTGTCCCGCGCCTCCGGATGGCTCCTGCGGGGAAGGTTTCGTCTCCCGGGGGTCCGGCGGGGAAACGTCGGCGGGCGGAGTGGCGGGGAGGGCTCCGTGGACTACAATTCCCATCTCCTGGATGATTGGCTCAGAGTCACCCAGCCACTTTCACGGCTAAGGAGAGACTAGAACTCACCATTTCCCAGTGTTGAGTCTGGTTTTTACTTTTAACGATTTTGATCTTTTGTGTCTTCAAATAATGTTGCAGAATTTAATTTCTTTTCATTTCTTCTTGTCCCTCACAAAAATTTTCAAAGTTTTAACAAGCCCATTTTGGAATTCCAATAGAGAAAATTATCTGGTCACTCTCTTAACTTAGTGTTTCTATATCCCTTTTATTTATGAAGTCACCTTGCATGTCCAGTGTAACCTCTTTTTCCATGCCATTCTTGTAGGAAATCGTTTTCATATCCAGGCCCATATCGAATTCCCCATCTTGTCTGGTGGAACCTCTTCCCCTTCCATGATCTCATCCATGCACAGTCCACCTACCAAGGCAGAGGCCAATCACCTTAACATCTGGCTCTACGGTTCAGCATGGGATGTTAAACATGTCCAGTGTTGAGATATTTTGCTTTGTTCTTTTGTTGTAGGCTCAGTTTAAGTGTCTTCTAAATTGTAATATTTAGTTCTTTCTAGTCCAATTTTTTTCCCCATCTTACTAATTTTTTTTAAATCAAATGTACTATATTTTCCCACAGGAAGAATTTTTTATAATTAATTCCAAAATTGTACATATTTTAAATGTATATGGGCCCCAAGTCCATTTGTAACTTTCTAAAATCAATGTTTTAATTATCCTTTTGCTGTATATATGCGTGCATCTCTCTCTCTCTCTGTATTCTTATGTGTAGATATATGCACAGAAGTTATAACTAAACATTCCTAACAAACAATTTTCAAAAGAGATTAGAAAATGAAGCTTGTGAAACTGCTGTCTTGTTATCTCCTTTTGATGCAGCTGTCTGGAGCACTTGTCGGCAATCTCAAGTCCTCTCCTTGTCCAGAGGAGAGGAAAGAGCTCATCTACTTGCTGGCTCTTGTTGTTTGTTCTTGGTAATTAATTTCAAAATCTTATTGTAATAAGTTTCAATATTCCAATTTCACCTGGACCCTTAGTCATCTTATTTATTTAATTTATATTGCCGCCTATTCGCCCATGGCTTCTCGAGGTGGCTTACACTATGTAAAACCATATTTAAAACAAAACAAAAATAAAAATAAAAACAATAAAAACTAACAAAAAGAATCAAATAAATTAGTAAAGTACAACAGAACAAAATTTGGGAAAACAAAAAACAAAACAAAAAAGCCAACTCCCACCCCCCACCCCAACGACAGAAAATCACACTTGCCATTTGATGGGCTCCATCCCGCTCTGGGTTCCCCAGGCCCGCTGGCAAAACCAGGTCTTCAGTGCCTTCCAAAAGAGTGTTAGAGTGGGGGCCATTCTGTCTCTGGGGGAACGATGTTCCAGAGAGAGGGAGCTGCATGGAGAAGGCCCTTGTTCTGGGCCCCACCAGGTGTGTCTCCCTCAGGGGTGGGACCTGCAACATTCCCTGCCTCCTCGCTCTTGTGGGTCGGGTGGACTGTGACTGGCAAGAGATGTTTCCTTAGATAACCCGGACCCAAACCATGAGGGGCTTTAAAGGGGACAACCAGCACCTTGAATTGCACCCAGAAGCAAATGGGCAGCCAATGCAGCCCCCGCAGGAGAGGTGACACGTGTGCACACTGGGGTCTGCACAAAACCATGCAGGCCACTGCATTTTGCATTTAGCTTATTGCCATTTATTTTGGATACTTTACATTGTTAAGTTTATGATTAAAATGTTCCTTCACTCAGGTTTGAAGGGAAACTTGTCACTCCAAAGATTTCTAATAACTTAGAAGTAGCTAATGAGAAATGATTAGAAAATGACATTTGCAAACTCAGTGTCCTTTAAAAGCCACAGATGTGAGCAAGATGGCTAATCCCATCATCTCCCTGTGCCCAAAGCCATGGAAAACTTCTGTCTTGTTATCTCCTTATGAGGAGCAGCTGTCCGGTTCACATATGGGCAATCTCCTGTCTTCTCCTTATCCAGAGATGTTCCAAGGGATCAGTTTATAACAGGATCCATCAAAACTCCACCATTCTCCTCATCAGAACGATCCTGAATCTAGTACCTGAATTCAGTTGGTGTGGAATTCTTTTCTCTCAGGCAAGGCAGAAAAGTTTAGTGTTGAGTTTGGTCAACTGTAGAGTTCCTGTCAAGATCACCCAGTGCCCCATTTATGAGCAGATCCAGCCCACTAATTTTATGGAGCACACCACAGCAACTGAGTTCAAACACAACAGAATTTGTACAATTGCTGGTCCTTAGACATGGCACCTACAACAAATATATGGAGGCTGACTGTTCAAAAGGTCTGAGATACCTTCAGGGGTCCAAACACTGGGGATTCCCATGAGCTCTACTTGTATACAGGTATTAACACATAGAATAATAGAGTTGGAAGGGACCTTGGAGGTCTTCTAGTCCAGTGGTCGCCAACCAGTGGGCCATGAGAAACTTTTGGTGGGCCGCAGAGAAATCTCACCCCCAGAACTCCCCCCCAAAGCAATTAATCCAGGCTGCACAGAAACACAAGGCTGCGCCGCCCACATGGCCCTTGGGAACCCTCCCCGCCCACTCACTCCTTACCTAGCAAATTTGCCTGCTAAATTCCTGTTTTTCCTTTTTCTGACCATCATCTGTTCTGCTGTGCCAGGAGATTTAGATTAGCTAGGAAGCAGAAAATGGTTGGATTTCTTGCTTTCTAGGTAGTCTTTAGATTTTTGGCTCTGCTTTTAAGCACAGCCGAACCTCCCTTAGGACTGGAGGTTTGCTTGCAAGCAAATTCAGTGCAGACTCACGGCAAGCAAATTTGAGAGACTGAGCAAGCTGATGGCAGATAGATAGATCACTGAATGATTCTGTGAGTAACTCAATCTGCCTGCTTTACCTGATTTGGGGTAACAGTTGCTCTTTTTTATAAGAAAATCAATAAAAAATACATGGTGTGTTGTGAGTTAATTTTGTGAGTTTGCTTGCAAGCAAATTTTATGTGACAGACTGAGCTAACTAATGGCAGATAGATTTCTGAATGAATATGTGATTCTGTTAGCAACTCAATCAGCCTGCCTGCTTTACCTGATTTTGGGTAAAAGTTGCTCTTTTTTTATAAAAAATTCAATATTTATATAAATATTTATTATATTTACATACAAGCCATGCCCAGCCAGTCACAGGACCACCAAACCACACCCACAAATTAGGCCACTCCCACAGAACTGGTTAGTGGTCCCTGGGATCTAAAATTATGAGTTTGATGGTCCCTGAGGTCCAAAAGGTTGGCGACACCTGTTCTAGTCCAACCCCTGCTCAAGCGGTCGACCCTATACCATGTTCTACCATAAGGGTCAGCAACCTTTTGGACCTCAGGGACAACCAAACTCATAATTTTAAATTCTGCGGACCACTAATATGAATTTTGACTGATGGTGGCTTGCTGACATTGGTGGGAAACTTGGTCCCCTATTCCAGAGCTGCCGGAGTCACAGGACTGGCCCTTTGGTCATCCCGGAGCAGTTGCTCCTCCACTTGGTGCATCGGCCTGCCATGGATGGAGGAGCTGCTCCGGGATGACCAAAGAGCCAATCCTATGACTACTGCAACTTGGAATAGGGGACCTGACTTTCCCACTAATGTCTGCAAGCCACCCGGGGGCGGATTTCCCTCTCCACCATAGCCATACTCAAGGTAAGGTTTGCGCTTGGCTGAAGGGTGGGGGCCAGTGGATGGGTGGGCCATGTGGGAGGTGCAGTCTTGTGTTCCCGTGCAGCCTGGATTAATTGCTTGGGGGGGACATTTCTCTGCAGACCACCAAAATTTTCTTGTGGATCACCAGTGGTTTATGGGGTTTTAAATTCAATAAGGGTTTTTAAA
The DNA here is from genome assembly GCA_023653725.1 of Bungarus multicinctus. Lineage (NCBI taxonomy): Eukaryota > Metazoa > Chordata > Lepidosauria > Squamata > Elapidae > Bungarus > Bungarus multicinctus. The sequence goes on along the minus strand of CM042842.1, from coordinate 134,665,774 downwards.
TTTTAATCTTATTTTTAAATTCTATTTATCCTGGTTTTAAATGAATTATAGTCGGACGGGATGCAGCCATATTTGTATTTAATTTGGTTTTAAATTCTATTTAACTTGTATTCTATTTTTATGTGTTTATTAGGCTGTACACCGCCCCGAGTCCCTTTTGGGAGAGGGAGCGGTATAGAAATATGAAAAATAAATAAATAAATAAACCAGTGGCCCCTGTCCCACTGGTTGGTGACCACTGTTCCAGTCCAACCCCCTGCTCCTATACCAGGAGTGTCCAACTTTGGAACTTTGAAGCGCCCAGAATTCCCCAGCTACCCATGTTGCCTGGGGAATTCTGGGAGTTGAAATCCACAAGTCTTAAGTCCAGTCCTCCCTAAATAATTCCAGATAACTGGCTGCCCTTGAGGATGTTCCGTAGAGAGATGTTCTGGTTCACGGAATTGCAAAAACTACGTGGACAAACCGCAGGCCGTGTCTCAGGACCAGCAATTGTACAAATTCTAAATTGTGTTTGAGCTCAGCTGCCGTGGTGTCCCTCATAAAATTAGTGGGCTGGATCTGCTCATACACGAGGCACTGGGTGATCTTGACGGGAATAGTAGAGTTGACCAAGGGGTTTTTATGTATATCTGTGTTTCCCTGAAAATAAGTCCGCATCTTATATTATTGCGGCCATCAAAAAAGGTACCAGGTCTTGTTTTCAGGGAGGTCTTATATTTTTCCCCATGTACCGGGAGGCGGGGTGGGGGGCGAGCTGTTCCTGGCGCCTCGCGTCTCCTTGCCTAACAGTCTAATCAGCAGCTTGGTCTGCAAAACAGCTGATCTTCAGGCCCTGCTGGGTGCTGCAACTCTCTTACGAGCTGTGTGAAGCAGGCATGGGGCTTCCCCTGGTTGCCCTCAGTTTTTGCCTCGGCTTGCCTTCTGCCCAGCCCAGCCCACTGCCAAGGCCCAGCTGCTCCCCAGCAGCCTCCACTACATTCTGCTACCCCATGCAGAATTCGTAGAAAGCTGCTGCACCCGCCAGGGCCCAAATAGAGAGCCGGGCTCAGCGTAACTGTAAGCCCAGAGCCTGTAAGCACTGAGTAAGCATGCAGGCCAGCACTCAGCAGCCGCCGAAAGGTGGCAGCGGGCAATGTGGCACAGGCAGCACGGCTCCACTGGTATTTGCTCACAAAGGGGGCCTGGCAGACTGGCGGCCCAGCCAGTGGGAAGCCACAATCAATGCTGCCAGGAGGGCAAAGAGCTCCCATGAAGCCATCAGCAGCAGAGGCAGCCGCTTGACAGCCAGGAGGGAACCCGCCACAGCCGAGAAGTGACCCAGCAACAGCTGGGCCAGCAGGCCGCAGGGGTGAGAAGTGCCCTGCCAGCCAGGCCCTGAAGTACCTCCACTGCAGC